>CM071628.1:6897886-8098719 GCA_036419045.1 Scirpophaga incertulas | reverse complement strand
GTAGATTGTTAACCGAGGGTGGAAAGAATCAATTCCCGAGGTACCTATTTAGACGCCCTCGCTGCGCTCGGGCGGCTATAGTCCGAGCAGGAGTTGATTCTTTTACCCGTGTTAAACACTCTACTTTTCACTTCGAATATATGAGGAACATAAAACATTGGTTGTTTATTTAATCTATTTATTGATAATATATGATAATATCACTTAATATCAGTAGACCATCAGTAGGCAGAACATAATTTGCCTCGTCTTTAATTGAATCTGGTGTCAATATTTCGGAATCGCTTAAACTCATTTTTAAAATTAAAATCTTAACTAGTATAAGAGATTATTTGAATTTTTTCAAATTCCGTCACAGATATATGTAATAAATTCACATCCCGCCAATTTATGTCGACTGTTTAAATTTTAAATATGGAACTCACCGCGTGTTTGTTGCGGCTTATTCCGCTGGAAGTAGTTTGCGCTAAGTTCACACTGGCTGTTTAGAAACTCACATGGCCGCAGCATTTTTTTTTATAGTTCACAGCTGACAGTTCGTAGCTGACATTCGTAGTTCTATTTTTAAAGTTCATTCCGGCCCTTGGGTGGGAAGTAAATTGTATGAGTTTTTCCCTCCCTATGTCGGGAAGCAGCATTTTCCACCCAATAATCAGATCAAAACAACATAACTTTCCGAGTATGAGAAATGAAAAAGTATTTTTCTGAATGGCCAGTAAAAGGTAACGCGATGTGTTCCAAATTTAAAAACAGTGTTACTTACACTGTTTTTAAATTTGGCGGAAGGGGAATATGTTATGCTGTACCGAAATCTTGATTGTGTGATTTAGGTATTTAAGAAAAACAATGAATTCAAGCGATTCTGAAATTTCGGCTCCAGAGTCAGTCACGAACGAAGCAAATACAATACTCGAAAATCTTTTGGCAAAAATTTCAAAGGAAAGATATTTAAATACATATTCCGACTTTATGGAGTTGCAAGATGCAAGGAATATAAAAACATTTTCTGAAAATGTATTTTTTATTTTCCTTGCATTCGAAACGAAAAGTTAAGTGCTACACACGGGTAAAATGAATCAAACCCTACTCGGACTATAGTCTAACAACCTCGTAGGGATTGATTCCTTTCCACCCTTGTAAAGCAATCTATTATTCCGATTTGTTTATTTGAAACACGTATCTTTACACCCACTTACTGACTTGTCCCAATTACTGAGGATACTAAAATCATTAATACAGCCCGTATTCCGCTAGTATTAAATTAAATCATATCCATGACAAATTTCTCCAACACATACACCCACGTATAGAGATCTAAGAGAAATAAGCCAAGCGTCCCGTCCGAGACAGATCACATATCGCCACTTGAAACTGAATAGAATCGATGCTCTCCCATTTGATCGGACACGACTCGATTCATTTCCATCCTATTTCAGGCCAGTTGTCTGTCAGATCGTATCATTTACGGTCAAGTTGGAATAAGCTAAGTAAAATATTTCATTGAAGCAAACTTTGCACAGTATTTTTGGTATATGCTTATTGTTTCTATTTCTTTGATGTGTCATTTATATTTATTCTAACTAAAATAAACTATACGTACTACTATATACTTCTACTACGTCATAACAGCTCAAAAATGTATGTCTTGCAAAGTAGTGTGCTTTCTCCGCTTCTTTTCTTAACATTCAATAACTTTATGAGACGTATACTTCCCCTTACTATCTATATGCAGATGATCGTCAGATTTATTAAAATACTAGCGGACCCGACAGACTTCGTCCTGTCAAAAAGATTTGTACAGTGGCAGTTTTTTGTTCCTAATTATTTTATAGATAATGTCGCATAGCCAACCAAATCGCAAAAAAAGTCTAAATGACCTATTACATTTTGTGGCTATTCAATTTTGGAACGTGACATTAAATCCTCCAGCGATGTATTCTGTGCTCCAACGCACGCACGCACACTGTTTTAATAGATATGATTGAATTTCAACTATATGTAGCGTTAATAAAGCGCAAATTGACTCTTTGATATTAGGAACACACCTTCATTGCTTAGACAACAGTGAGTGCTTGCAATATGAACTTTATACAATAACAATAAAGCTCAATTCGACTGTACGTTTTAGTTAGAAAACGTTTGCATGGGAAAATAAACGGGCTGTTTTTAGGGTATTTCCGATAATTATTCGAATTTTCCTCATTGTAGAAACCCTCCTTGAACTTCAACGAACATTAACAAAAAAGAATTGGCCAAATTGGTCCAGGCGTTGTTGAGTTATGAGCTTACCAACACATTTTGCGATTCATTTTTATATATAAGATAAATTTTGTTTATTAAATTTTGGGAAATAGCAAATAAATGACAACCTAGTGCAGATATCAGAATGCAGATTTTAGCTAAATAAAAACCCTTGAGATTTTAAAATCTCAAGCAATTGTAATGGGAAGTGCATTTTACATCTCCAAGATTGATTGGAGGTCGCTGCCGGTAGTCATTTTCCATAGTGTGCATACACCCCATAGTTATGTTATTAACATTTTAGGCATTATATTTGATACGATGTTATCGTGGGCATCTCATGTCACTCAAATCAGTTGTTTGCACCTTTTAATTACCACTGGTTTCACTTGTTCAGTTTCTCCTCTTCCATATCCTGCATTAGAGACATTTACATACATTTTAATCCATCCTTTATAGATGTGTGGAATAGTTATATAATGTAGTAAAATTCCATTTCTTTTAATTTTCAAATATTTATGATATTTCTTATAAATCTCCAATGTATTATTATCAATAAAAGTTATGTATTATATTTGTTACTGTAAAAGCTCGAACTACGGTAAATTCTAAGATTTTCGAATAGGTAAAACTTTACCAATTCTTCATGGTAAATGTCCAAAAAAGTATGCGATTTGAACTTTTACCACCATTCACTTGGTAAATCTTTGGATTTACATTAAAGGCACGGTAAATGTTGAAAAAAAATCATGTCATAATGTGTAATGATTGTTAAATGCTATAAATAAAAAATACTGATCAGTTATTAGTCACCGCAAGTGTTATGTTTGTGAGAAGATAATTTTACTTGTGTTATTTTTTACTACTTACAAAGTATTTCAAAGATTTTAAAATTATTAGTTGCTTATTAGCAAAATAATATTTGAAATGAAAATAATTTAAATATTAGTTAGGATTTGTTATTTAATTACTATCGTTTGATACCTATATAACGGCGACAGGTCACAGCTACAACGTGCGATCCCCGAATGCCAATAAGGCTGAAGGGGAAAATTTACAAATCGATCATCCGACCTGTCGTCATGTATGGAAGTGAATGCTGGGCCGTCAAGAAGAAGGATGAAAATATATTGCATACAAATGAAATGAGAATGTTACGATGGATGTGTGGTGTGACAAGGATGGATAAGATAAGGAATGAGTACATAAGAGGAAGCCTGAAAGTAGCGCCAGTGGTAGAAAAAGTGAGAGGAAGTAGATTAGCATGGTTTGGACATGTGTTGCGGAGGGATGAAAGTCATGTCACAAAGCGAATGTTGAATATGAAAGTGGAGGGATACACGGGCAGAGGAAGACCGAATAAAAGATGGATCGATTGTGTGAAGAATGATATAAGAATGAAAGGAGTAAACATGGAAATGACGGCTGATAGAGAGGAATGGAAGGAAAAGATCTACTGCGCCGACCCCAGATAATGGGAAATGGGCAAAAGGATGATGATGATACCTATATAATATGTATCTATCATTTCATTAATATTTAATTGAAATAAATGATTGAGAATTACTCATTGCTTTATTCCTAAACAACATCTACCAGCTGACAGCGGTAAAAACCTAGCATATACTGTATTCGAATGGTAAAAGCCCGAAAAAATCGTCCCATTTTCAGAAATACATTTACTGATTAATGTAGTCTTAACAATTTAAAAGTAAGGGTAATTTTTAAGAAAATAACAACCGAAACAACCTATATACGATTTACCGAACTGAAATCAATTAGAACACGGAATGGTTAATTATCTATAGGACACCAATCGCACGTCCGTTGCGCACGAACCCGTAGCAAAGAGTGGCGGTCGAGGCGAGCTGTTGTCTGGCGGGGCTTGCGATTGCGCCACCGGTTGTGACGTCACTGAGTAGAGGGGCCGGGCAATGGAGAATTCTCTAACACGGCCTCTCCTGACAGCTGAACGTCCTCGTCAGCCAGGTTCTCTCCGGTCTGGGCATCTCTGTTCACCGCAGCCTGGTCTTCTTGTTCCATTGTTTATTTATTTTTTTGTTACTTTGTAGCCCCATCCACTCTAACCAGATCGCAAGCGTATCGGAGCGTAGAACAAGCCGCATTATCGAGGCGCGCGCGCGGGGTTCGCCACAATGTCGGGGCAAAACAATAGCACGATGTCGGGGCGAAACAATAGCTACAATGTCGGGGCAAAACAATAGCCACAATGTCGGGGCAAAACAATAGCCACAATGTCGGGGCGAAACAATAGCCACAATGTCGGGGCTAAACAATAGCCACAATGTCGGGGCTAAACTATGGCCACAATGTCGGAGCGAAACAATAGCCACAATGTCGGGGCTAAACAATAGCCACAATGTCGGGGCTAAACTATGGCCACAATGTCGGGGCGAAACAATAGCCACAATGTCGGGGCTAAACAATAGCCACAATGTCGGGCTAAACTATGGCCACAATGTCGGGGCGAAACAATAGCCACAATGTCGGGGCTAAACAATAGCCACAATGTCGGGGCTAAACAATAGCCACAATGTCGGGGCTAAACTATGGCCACAATGTCGGGGCGAAACAATAGCCACAATGTCGGGCTAAACAATAGCCACAATGTCGCGGCGACACAATAGCCACAATGTCGGGGCTAAACAATAGCCACAATGTCGGGGCTAAACTATGGCCACAATGTCGCCGGCGCAGGCCAGCGCGTGCAGCAGCTGGTCGCGCTGCGGGCCACGTTGTTGCGCCAGCACGAAGCGCCAGTGCCGCACGCCGCCGCGCCTCTGAATCATATGTTCTGCGGCCGTTTGCGTCAACAACTATAAGAACATGGCGGTAGCCATTCGATTCCGGCAATGGACCAAAACGTCCATATGAGGGGTATCAAACGGTGCATCAGTTAGGGCCTTTACTTTAGCATGGCTCGGTCTAACCTGACCTTCGCTAATGCTTCTGCCAAGGTATTCAATTTTCGTATACAGAAAAGCACACCTTTTTAAATTAATCGAAAAGCCCACAATTCAATTGATAGCGTCACGTATGCTTTCAAGTTCCTGACTACCCAAGCCCTTAAGTACGCGGAAAGCAGGTTTACGTGCACAATTGAAATGCCTAAGTAAATTAGACGAAATAAGCGATATGGTCGAGCCACTATCGATTAAAACATCAACAGGTACCCCCTGTATAACGGCTACAACTCCATCACTACTGAGGGTAGATTCATTTTCGCGACAAAAATTCACGTTATTTTTATTATGGACCTCAGATCAGATCAGAGATTTTTGTTTACCAAAACATGTGTCAACTTTGTGACCAATCTTTTTGCAAAAAGAACAAGGTTCAGACTTAGTCGGCACAAAGACAGGTTTGGAATTTGAACTGGCACTAGTATTGGCGGTAGTTTCATTCGCTACTCTCTTAGTACAATTAGCTTGCCTATGCCCCGATAACCCACACGTAAAACACTTGCCGTCCTCAAACTTACCTTTTCTCGGAGTAAAATTAGAAATCGACTTACTCTTCGAATAATGAGTTAGGTGAGCATTAGTACGCAGTACACTTTTATTTGCGTTCGGTTTTACGTAAACAGAGAAAAACTCGACCAAGTCATTGGGCAAAAGCTTAGCGTTTGTAGCCGACGCCCGTATTTGGGGGTCTGTTACACCACGTATTACTATCGCTGAAATCAATTAATCAGAAAGACCCCGCACTATACGCAATCGCAGCAGTGAGCGACGAGCATAATCGGCATAAGTAGGGTGATTGTCCGAGTTTGTACTCATTACTTCGAACAAAATGTTTGCGATATCCGGAGTCTGGGACACAAAGGCTTAAACTCCTTTTTAAAGTTGGTCCAAGTGCGTTCGCTCGTCACCCACTCGTTCAACCACGTACGTGCATCGCCCCTTAAATAGTTACCTATACGAGATAGACACTCATGATCGCTCCAATTGTTTAATTGCTTTGCGCGATCTACCTCCTCACACCAAGTCTCGATATTATGTAAACTGGGGTCAAAGTCCGAGCCTCCAATACTCTGAGGCGGGCGAGCATCGCGTCCATCTCGCGCCGCAGCCGACTGTCGAGGATCGGGGTGCGGTTACGGCGCGAAACGTGACGTGGCTTGCGACTCCTGCTACGAGTAGTCTCACGCCTTTCACTATCCACCATTTCTGCAATAAAATTCAACCAACACCAAAAACCAGATAGAATCACGCAGATCCTATCCCGCTTCTGATCTTAACAATTTAAAAGTAAGGGTAATTTTTAAGAAATAACAACCGAAACAACCTATATACGATTTACCGAACTGAAATCAATTAGAACACGGAATGGTTAATTATCTATAGGACACCAATCGCACGTCCGTTGCGCACGAACCCGTAGCAAAGAGTGGCGGTCGAGGCGAGCTGTTGTCTGGCGGGGCTTGCGATTGCGCCACCGGTTGTGACGTCACTGAGTAGAGGGGCCGGGCAATGGAGAATTCTCTAACAGTAGGTTATTCACTAATCTTAAGATTACCGTAGTTCGAGCTTTAGTAACATATATATATATATATGATTATCATGCAAAAAATGATCACCAATATCAATTCATTATTGTCTTAAAAATTGTGCAACAAACGTAAAAATCATTGGATCAAATGGAGCCTGTTTTATCGAAGACGGTTGAAAATTAGAAGAATGAAAGACATTTTATCATTACAATATGACAATACCAATAATTATGTATTCTGTTGGCATATCCCTGAATCAAATACATGGTAAGTTTGCGCTACGGTACTCCACATGAAATTTCCAAGTTTGAACCATAAAGCCGATTTGGCAGGCCCATTGTCGGCGAAGTCTTCTCACGTTTGGATTCCATTACAATTGTATTTGTCGGCGAACTCATGAGCCGCAAATTCAGTTATAATTTCTGTTCTGAAGTTACGAGTTCAGACACTCGATAGGTAGTGACGACTCGTGTACAAATAGCTTATTTCAGATATCGATACCAAAATACATTCCCGGACACATAAATCGAGCCACCTAGTATAATGACTTTGATACAAACTCTATGTTCTGGTTCTAATTTTAAATTTGTAATCTATATTTTTTAAAGTTATGGATGATATAATTTATTATAAGCTAGTTTGTTCGATTTAGGGTGTAATAGTACAGTAGGAATTTCAACCGACAGGTGAAATTAGTTGATATATATCTATTTAGACGACTGTTATCAAATATTTTTTTAATGCGTAATTGTACTTAATTATTTAATCGACTGATCGATGTAAAGCTTTGCTTAATTTGATATTTTTTTTCGTTTTGTCTTCTGTAGTTGTACGTTTTTTAACAGTTTGTCGTCATAACTTTGTGAGATTTCGACAACTTTGTTTCTACAACGTAGCCACATCATTGTTCTATTGATTTTCTAATTATAAAGCATATCGTATATCTGTGATGACAGACACAATTAGCTCTCAGACTATCTATTTAAAGCTGCAGTCACAATATAACTTTTTAATTTTGTAATGAGCACCGAAACCGTCAACGTTGTTTCTTATTGATGTTAGAAATAGATGCGAAATTTTAGGGATTTTGCGAATGTGGCGAAAAACAAATAGACAGCGGCGCGGCAGTCATCTTAGATTGCAACATTTTCAACAAGATGGTGTGAAAGTCGGAGTGGGGTGACATATTTTAGGTGGGCTTAGAGCTCGGCGCCGAATGTTGCTAATCGTACTTAATTTTATATAATTTTTGTCTATTTTCCATCGTGGGATTCCGAAAGTTAAAAATCGAATTAGCTTTTGAAATTTTGGCACCATTTGTATATAGTCATAGATGCTACAGATAATACTGACCTCTAAGGAGGATTTAGCATTCTCATTGACTCGCACGAAATCAACACGTTCAACGGGGAATTCATAAATAACTTCAGTTCAACTCGCTATTATGACAGCGCTGTTTACTTTATATCAGATAGTAAAAATCGCTACAGCATTGTGACAGTGATACGCTCGATGCTGTGAAAGCAAATAGCCTCACTGGAGATATACGGAACAAATGGACTATTAGAGGGTTCTGTATGGTAACATTCTGCAGTTTGCAGTTTAATTGAAACTTGTTATATATAAAAGAATTTACTGTAATTTTATTGGCTTACATAGCTAGTTTTTTACTTCTTGGTTTTCACTTTGATTAATTTACTTTCACACTGCACCAAGGAGTTTCATTATACTTCGGAGTCAGATCCAGTGAATGCACTTGGCCACTGCGCTTATTTTTTAAATGTAATTGTCTCCATCCCTACTAATAATATTATAAATGCGAAAGTTTGTATGTTTGTTACTCTTTCACGTAAAAACTACTGAATGGATTTTAATTAAACTTTACAGTAATATTGCTCATACATCAGAATAACACATACATATGTTACAATTTATAAAAATATACGCTACGTTAATATAAGCTGCATAAAAGACTAATTCTGCACAGACGATGTTGCGGGCACAAGCTAGTATAGAATATATTTAAAAAGCTAGCTTATTAGAAACAGCAGAGATAACCCGCTACCAATACGAAAAATAGCAAGGTAATCCGTGCTCTTTCTTTTTCTAGTTAGAATACTTTGTCGCATACGTCTCCGTATGGCCTATATAGCTATGCGGCCATTACGATTCCTCCCTCGTCTCGTTTCTTATCCCGGCCGGGACTGCAATTAGTCTTAATTAAACCGAACCGAACGGCATTTGTTATGCAAACGCGAAATCGACGATACGTCTTCATTTGACTTCCGATTGCTTCAGGATCAGTTTTTACATGGTTGAATGGATTGTCCACGATAGTTTGATTTCTTAATAGGGGGCATTGTGTCCACAATTTAGCTTGTTATTTTTACATTTTACACGTGTTGTTAAATTAAACGCGTTTGGTAACGCACTTCATTCTTTATTTTGTGTTTTATCGAATTTTACATAGGAGATCGAGATATTTACAAAGTTAAAAATTATTATGTCCTTTCCCGGATCTCAAGCTATTCCTATATGTTTGTAAGGTACGTAAAGCTGCAGTGTTTGACCTTTGGATCGTCCTCGCGTGGTCGCTCTCACTACAAGCCGTAAGGTCTTTAGGACCACCACCGTCTTAAACTAAGCTGGGGCCCTTGGGCACACAAGAATTAGAGGCCCTTTGACAAGTAAAAAACCGCGAATTATACTAACATTTTTAAAATAATTTTGTTATGCTCGCTGAATAAGTTATGCTCGCGCTATCCCGCGGTTGGAATAGTGCATTAAAATAACGTTACTGATTAAGTGATTTCGACACTAGACAAGTTGAAAGCCAGAACTACAAATCCATAGGCGTCTCTCGGCCTCAGCTTGCAAATAGAAATGAGCCTTCTTGGACGGTCTTCGTTGATATAATGGCGTAGAATATGCCATGTACCTTCCAAACCAAATACCTTCTTATAAAGTTACTAGTTTGCAAAAAAAAGTAATGACTAATGTGTCCGAAAAAATGTTTTGAGAATAAATCTGTGAGAGAAATTGTAGGTCCTTCGTGGCCCACCTGAGAATGGGGGCCCTGGCCACGGCCCCCGTATGTCCTTATGGTAAAGACGGTATTGATTAGGACCAAGGCTTAGGTTGAATTTGGTGGGTAGGTCACATCGGTCGAGCCTGTATCGTGCATTTGGTCGCGAGTAATAGTATAAGGGTCTCAGCCTCTCCACTCCTGATGGAAAAAAAGAGCATGGAATATTTCGCATGAGATTACATTTTCAGTTTAATTAATCGTTCCTTGGTCACGTGTTTAGGTTCTCAAATAGTAACGACGTTGCCAATAAATTTACTCAGTATTCAGATATCTACTCTCTAACCAGTATAACTCTAGTTTCAATGTGAGAGCTCTGCTCGTAGCACTGGTCTTCAGTGGAGCAATGAATGTTCTATTATTTGTGCCTAATGGACATGTTGGTTTCAATTAAAATTCCCCGGAGATCCTTTGAAATGGTCTCTGATATTAGTTAATACAGCTGCTGAATTCTAGATATGTAGGGTTGCCTGCTAACCATGAATACAGATTTACTGATATATGTTTCTTTTTTTATTACAGATTTGAGTGCGTTTGACAACGATCTCACCTGATGTTAAGTGAAGATATTGCCTAAGGTGGAACACGCAAACTCAAATAGTGCCTATTTACTCTTGCCTTGAAAATGCCTATATTATAAGTATCGGGGAAAAAGACGCAGGTAGGGAATTCCATTCCTTGGCGATTGGCATAATGACCGTCCTAATTGCATCCAATGATTATGCGGTTATTAATATTTTCAAACTCTCATTATATTTGTGTTTTAGACTGTAAAATCATTTTATCACATATACGTAAAACCAAGCATACTGAAATACAGTTGATATTTGGATTAAGTATTTACTTCGTATAGTGCTGGAAGATACATCTTATACAGTTTAGTGTTCAATACAATGGGCAAATTAGTCAGTCACTATTATCAAGCAAGGAAGTGGATAGACGAACATATGGACAGTAAAAAAATAAGACCAAAGCTGCGTTCACTCAATTCAAATTAATAAAATAGTGTAATCAGCATTGCTCTTCGAAGCGTTAAGTGAATCTTATCTTAGACGTGAGGTGACTCCCGACGGGAGTCTTCTTCGGCACATACCTCTTGTACCAACCCCGTATTGCGGTTCTTGTCCACCTGTCTAGCTTGTATAGCTCTCCTACAGGCTACATTGTGTATTTTTTTATTGTGTGTATTTTTTTCTAAAAACCAAAAAAATTTAATATCGGTTACATAAAAAAAAAAATATCCGCAATGACGGTAAAACATTTTTTCATTCTTTTAATAATTATTTTTTTAACATTGTTTCGGCAATAAGAATCCACGCATACCAAGCTTAATTTATTCCTATACTTACGTACTAATTATTTAAATAAATATTTTTTGATTCCGCCATGACGGGACTTTCAGTGTTACCGGCTCCTGGACCATTATATTTCATATTCACTCTGGAGGTAATGTAGTGTAAAGAATGCGACGTGACAACCCTACAGCATGTCCGGCCTCCGGAAATGGCACGCAATCGCCGGAAGCTCGCTTGCGTTTGCGGCACCGACGATGTGCCCGTGGCGTCACTTCCGGCTGCTCGCTTGCTTACTGACGTAGGATGTGATCACTAGTCCATACTAAATCGTACCGTTGGTACGACTGAGTAAGTATTTAAAAATCGAACGATACAATAACCTAGATATGAAATTATAATAGTTATATTTAAATTATTCTTTAGATGCCCTGGATTAAACAGTATTTACGATACGTTATAAGCAGGGCCTTACAATTGAACATACGACAATTGTCGTAACATCGTCGTTGTCGTAGCGCAACAACGACAATGATTATTGAATGATTTATCGAATTTGTATGCTCAGAGTAAAGCGCCGGATGTTGTTGGACATTCTCCGCTACAGAAGTGTTGGAAAAGGTAACCTGATCTGGAGACCGACCCGAAACCTAATCTCAGACAATCTACCTTCAATGCGATTCGAAAACTTAGGATTGCATGAATAAATATTTACAATAAATATTAAAGAAAATTTTACAATAGTTATTAAAGAGCTTAGAGTTTATATAAATATAAAATATTGCAATATTTTGGGTTTCCTTACATGCTTTTTATGATTTCATTTTAATTTATATTAGTATTATTTTAACATTTACCTACTGCATATTGAAACTGCAAAGAATATACGGAAACCCTTAGCCACCAAAAAAATATTCTATAACCAGCGAACAATTTTCTAAAAGGTGCATTTCATTCTGACTATTGTTACTTGGTTGGTATTATTCTTTGTTTCTCTTCGCAAGAGGGAGGATAAAAAGGTTTGTAACAATCACCGCATACTGACAATAGTTGGACAATCGCCTAAAAGGTTTCTTTCATTCATATCTTCGTTGCGTTTAAGAGACATATCGCTGTAGGCTTGATCAAACTACTGGGATTAACACCGAGTTGGGAAACTTTTGGAGCTCCCCGTCGGATTTAAAAAACTTTCGAGTTCTAATGCCTTCTAAAATTTCCGCTACTGATTCGTATTCCTCTAAGAAAGAAATTTTAATCACTACACAAGAGTACTAAGTGTACATACAATATTAGAATTTGTATTTATCAATAATAAAAGTAAATCTGATAAATGACTGACAGTAGGACTTTTGATAATTTCAAATACTCTATTAAGAATAACTCTATAAAAATATTTCAAAGAAATATTATTAAGAAAACGAAATAAACTTGAACATTGAATTCTTTGAATTGAATCTTACAACTATTTGTAGTTTTTTTATATATAACAAATATAAAAAATCTCATTCTAATGAAGACTACGAAATTTTTTGGTGTATTTTTTTACCATTT
Source organism: Scirpophaga incertulas (assembly GCA_036419045.1). Classification (NCBI taxonomy): domain Eukaryota; kingdom Metazoa; phylum Arthropoda; class Insecta; order Lepidoptera; family Crambidae; genus Scirpophaga; species Scirpophaga incertulas. Next base: position 8,086,037 of record CM071628.1, on the reverse strand, counting down.
TTTTTGAGGGGTGGAAATGCGACCTTGTGCACCATGACATCGCGCTGGCAAGACGCAGCCGTGTGTGGGGCTCTCCGGTCAAGAGGACCGGCCTACCCACTAAAACCCCCCCGAGTTCTCTGAGCTCATACGGGGCACATGGCGGGGTGCGCTCTCGCGATTTGACCGCCATGTATATATATTTTTTTATATATTTTTGTATATTTTTTTACCATAATAACATCACAAGTGTATTATTGAACTACACATTTACAATATAGTCAGTATTGTACACAGATAAACAGTTCCTAGATAGTCCATCTTTGACCTTACCCTCACTTTATCTGGTGTGAATCTAATAACAACTACGAACTTACTATCGTGTACAAGAGTACTATGCAAATAATATCTCTAGTTTTAACTATAGATCATAATCATTGCAATTAATATCTTCACATCGAATTCAGTTATGAATAGTCGAACGACCAAAGAACTAGTCACACTGCAAATAGACTCCAGCAGTTTGGAGCGCAATTGGAAAGTAAATCCAAAAGCGAACGCCACACTCTGATCGCTGCGATAGCACCCAACTTTATGCACCGTCTGTGCACTACACACAATCAGTTCGCCTCTATGCGCCTTTTGTGTTCCAATAAGTATATAAACATTAATTTATTAAATAAAATTATTCAAGTTATAAGGTCTAGATAGCACTCAAAAGTTGTCAACAACAATTCTTAAGTATTCAAGATTAAGGTAGCATTCTTAATAGTAAAGGAGAGGGAGATTATAGAGGAAACTGTACTTCTAGAATGATAATCGAGTCTGTTTAATTTTAGTAATAATAGAATGGTTACATATACGTAAAATTATGGTAAAATCTCTACACGTACGAACATAGTGTTAGCTTTATTTTATTTTATTTGAGATGCAAAATTCTCTAGATTACGACAGTTAATAATTATTTATAAGTATTTTATACACCTTTCATGTAAAATATTATCAAAGAGTAAACTAAAGGAGGTCACTGTGTTTGCGATTAATGAAGATTCTCAGAGACTCCTCTGCAAAGGGGAAATTAATCCCTATATTATTGTTTTCACGCTGGCGTGAAGTGAAAAATTTATCCATTGTTGCTTTTTACAGAATAATTGTTGTAGTGACGAAACTTATCTGTGGATAGACTGGCAGCTATGTTAACTGCGATCTGACAGAGTACCCGACGAACATTTCCGTACGTCAAAGATTTATATTTTTAATATAATTCATTCCATACAAATTTCCGCACCAAAAACTTTTAGGAATACATATAATCCCAACTAATATTATAAATGCGAAAGTGTGTTTGTTTGTTTGTTTGTTTGTTTGTTACCTCTTCACGCTTAAACTACTGGACCGATTTCAAAAATTCTTTCACCTTTGGAAAGCTACATTCTCCCCGAGTAACATAGGCTACTTTTTATCCCGAAAAAATCGACAGATCCCACGGGATGCGCAATAAAGGCTTCGCTCAAAAACTACTGCACAGATTTTTATGCGGTTTTCATCAATAGATAGAGTGATTCTTGAGGAGTTTTGCGGCATTTTTTATCTCGGAAAAACGGATAGTCCCACGGGAAGCGCGATAAAATCTTCGCACCATAAACCGACTTCCGCGTATATGTAGCCGTGGGCAAAAGCTATGACCCTTAACCCTCTATACACCCAATCCCGAAATCCACGCGGGCGAAGCCGCGGGCAGAAAGCTAGTATTAAAATATATTTATTAGACGATCGATACCGATCGACATACCGCTTATTGTGCTATTAGTAACTAAAAAAATGGCACATGTAAACTTTTGAATGCCATTAATAATAGAGATGTGTCAATCTTTACAGAAACGAATCAGTGAGTCGTTTCTTCCAAGTAATTCACTGATTCAAATCTCTAACAGCGCTTCAAATGAATCATTCGCTCAATTGCATCTCGGTTTCAATCGGCACGCGGCGCTCGCACGATTGACTCATCATCCTCTTGCCCATTTCCCATTATCTGGGGTCGGCGCAGTAGATCTTTTTCTTCCATTCCTCTCTATCAGCCGTCATTTCCATGCTTACTCCTTTCATTCTTATATCATTCTTCACACAATCGACCCATCTTTTATTCGGCCTTCCTCTGCCCGTGTATCCCTCCACTTTCATATTCAACATTCGTTTTGTGACGCTTACACGATTGACTCAGAGTCACTTACACAAATGATGCAAATGAAGTACTTTACTCATTCGAATATTTGTACTGATCCGGATACAAATGATCCAATCTCAACAAAGATACGTTTTTTCCATCATTATTTTGAATGCATACATAATAATCGCGACACTTCATCTCATATCATATGATTCAATTTAAAGATTCAATGTTTCCTGATCGCTCAACCTGTATGTACGTCGAATATAACTTCGCCACTAGCCGCCAACTGGTATTTTCACAGAGTCTGACTTTTTGACAATAAAGCAATTTGGTTTGCAACCGAACATCGTTGCGTTTGTACAGCTTCGCGTGAAAAAATAATGAATTGATAGTTTTTGAATTAATTCCATACTCACTTATCGAAGTGACGCACGCGTTTTGTTTTAAATGCTTTCGACTCACAACAACTGACTGTTTTAACTGCTGATATTATTTTTACTTGCAGATAACCAACTAACTTAATAATCAATTGACTTAATTGTGATGCTACGTAATACTACTATTAGTAGTAGAGGTGTATTCCGTAAAAGCACACACGCGTACTTACACACACACACATACACACATATTTTGTGTGTATGTGTGTACAATGCACACTCATTTTTTGTGTAGTACATAAATTATTATTTTGTTCGATTTTATTTTTAGGTAGCACCGTAAGTTCCTTAATTTAGCTTATATGCATATAGAAACATTTTATCATATAAATAAAATTAATAAAATAAAGAAAAACTGTATGTTTACAACTACAGAATATGTTGAACACTAATGGGATACAGGTTATAATAATATAATAAAGGATTTTCGAATGACAGATTAATTAATTATTTAAAGTTGGTTTTTGTTTATCAATTTATATGTACATTTTATTTTTTAAACTTACTGATATTTAAAGAATGAATAATATAACATATTATGTAATTATGATAGATAAGTAATACGACGATACAAATACAGAACAAATCATGATAATAAAAACAAATGTAAAAAAATCTATAAATTACATTATTTTAGTGGTGGGAATGGAAGCCTGCGTAAGATTTTCAAACAAACACAATTATTATTTTAGTTGGCAACATGCCAAAATTATTTTCAGAGTATTATTTTACATAGAGTATTATTATATTACATCATAATCAGAGTAACAACAAATACTCGTACTACAGCACACAAGAAACTTACCTATATATCCTTAGTATTATTATGTATTATTTTTTATAAGTTTACTAGCTGTGCCAGCGACTTCGTCCGCGTGGAATAATTATTTTGAACATCATATTTATTTTTGCAAACAACCACCTCAGCTGTTACTAGATCTTGACAACGCGACATATCCAAATTTGATCACCATAAAAACGATTCTAGTGAGTTAACATTAAAAGCTAGACATATACTGTCGTGGACATTTTATTAGATCATTTTAAAAGGAATAATTCTTTTATACACAGAGAACTAGAACCGTTTTCGCAGTGTACGCAACGGAAGCCCTCAAAGATGAATAATTTTCCCCGTTTTTTCCACATTTTCCATTATTTCTTCGCTCCTATTAGTCGCAGCGTGATGTTATGTAGCCTAAAGCCTTCCTCGATAAATGGGCTATTCAATAAAAAAAGAATTTTTCAATTCGAACCAGGAGTTCCTGAGATTAGCGCGTTCTAACAAACAATCAAACAAACAAACTCTTCAGCTTTATAATATTACCTAGTATAGATTATTTTTAATAAGTTTTTTATATTTATTAGGTATATATCACTTAGTTTTGTACTCATATTGTTTGTTTTATGATATCTATAATTGTAACAGGATACTCGCCTGTGTACACTTAACTGTTACGTTCTGTATACTGTATATTTATAAAATAATAATACAAATCTTTCCAATTTTAGAGCAGTTACAAAATTGGCAGAGAAATAACTTTTCAAAATTATTTAACATAAGGAAATCTATTTATGAAAAACCTCCTAATCTTCTGTATAAGTATTAATTTGTGACAACTAGATTACAAATAGGACACATGTTTTTTATACATGCTAATTAGAAATCAAAAACATAATTAAAAAGTTAGTTATTTATTTGTCTTTGACATTTATGTAATTTTTATTTTTTAAGTTAGATTAAATTCTTTTTACAATTTAAGTACAAAACAAAAACAAGTGTGGAATTCTAGTAAACAATAATAAAATATGCACATTTCTATGAGTTACTATGTAAGTACAATTCATATTTTGAATGTAAGTAAATAAAATAGCGCTAACTAAATATATCAAACTTGTTTATAAACCAAATGTAAACTAATATTTATAGAATACACAATAATAATTTATCATCATATTTTATATCTTGACCATGATTTGACCTTATCTTCTAAAATTATCTTTACATAATAAGTATTTACGACAAACATTGCCCTCGAACATTAATATGAAAAATTCTGAGGCGGAACTTTACGAGGATCGTGATTCGGACCAGGATAGTTACTACCGGGATTATAGAATTGGTTATTAGTCGGGTTGTTCGGGCTATTAGGATTATACGTTGGATTATAACTCGGTTGATTCTGACTAGGATTGTAGCCGGGATAGTTAGTCGAGCCCTGTTGGCCATAGGGTTGATAATAAGGTGGTCTTTGCCCTGGTGTATTAGGTATATACACTTGCGAAGAATTATAAGGGTTGTTCGTATTTGCTGGTATAAAACCATTAATTCCAGGTCTTTGTGTAGGGTAGCTTGGAGCCGTTGGATAGGTTGAATTTGGTCTATAAGGAAACGTATTATTATAATTAGGGTTGTACCCACTGGGTTGATGGTAAGGAGGTCTTTGACTCGGAATATTTGTTGGGTAATAAGGACGCATTGTACTCGTGTACCCAGGGTTGTAAGGTGGATTTGGCCTTTGGTTATGATTATACGGCGGAAAATCAATATGAGAGTTATTTAGGTTATTGTGTGGGTATTGGTTACTTGGGTACTGTGAGGGGTAATTTCCCGGATATTGCGGTCTTGAGCTAGAGTTGTTTTGTCCATAATTGTTATGTTGCTGACCAGGGTAGGTGCTATTATAAGGTGGTTTATAGCCTGGATGACTTGGATTATAACCTGAGTTATTTGGATAATAGCTTGGGTTATTTGGATTATAGCCTGGATTATTTGGGTTGTAGCCTGGATTATTTGGGTTGTAGCCTGGATTATTTGGATTGTAGCCTGAGTTATTTGGATTATAGCCTGGGTTATTTTGATTATAGCCTGGGTTATTGGAATTAGAATTATATCCAGAGTATGGTGGGTAATTTGTCGGGGTGGAAGATGGACTGTATCCATTATATGGTGGATTTACTTGATTACCATTTGGTTGCCATTGTGGATTGTACGCCGGGTTCTTGTTGTTGTAACTGTTTCCATATGGAGAGCTGCTATTTTGATATCCTGCATGAGGTTGATAAGGACTTGGTAGTTGAGGATATATATGCTGTGCCGCCTGTCTTCTCACTCGGTTAGGTCCATCTTCATGATCTGAATCAAGTTTTAAGTGTGATTTTATTAAGGAAATTTTATTTTCTTCCAAATTCTTTGCTCCGTACTCATTTTTATTTAAATGTAGTTCTGCAGGTAGATCGTTATTATTTACAACGTCCAAAACTTGTGATTTTCTCTCATTTTTACCGTGTATTTGTACACATACACACTCACTTACTATACTTAAAGACACAACAAGGGAAAACGCGCACTGTGCTAGCCTCTGCATTTTACCGACTAACTTTAACTTCGCCTCGTTGAATAAACATCTAGATAAACTTTGACATTCGTAGGTGATTAAAATGTACTATTGTATAAGTAGTCACTAAGATAATACGCTGTACAGTGTGGAAATAGAGTCCAAAATTGATTAACACGTAGCACCAGTGGACTTATATGTTTAGTAGCCGTGTCGTTTACTAATCAATTGAAATTCTTTTTATAAATACCTATGACCTTAAATTAAGCTACTATAAAGATAATGGATTTTCCACACACGTTTATGTTATATTGGTTTGGGCATATAGTACTATCTGGGAAGATAACATGTTAACATGTTTCTCTATCCACATAAGGAAAGGCTGCAAGGATTATGTTGAAATTTATCTCATCTCATCATCCAAACTCTATCTCAGTCATCAGCTATAATGGCCGTCCTTACTATGGGAAGGACATCATCCCCACAGGAGAAGCAACAATGCAGTGCTACCCTAAATAGAATGATATATGTTTCTTTGCAAGTGTATATAGGTTGCCTTACCTTGTGTTACTTATCCATGGAACACCATGTTATAGTTATGGCATATATTCATTTAATTTAAGTTATTATTGAGTCTAAAATATGTCAAATAATTTTACTGGTAATATTTTTTCCTTCAAACTTAGTATCGTTATCGACATTTTTTTTAGTCATAACAACTATACTTTCTTTTCTATAGTTTCCTTTGGTTTTCTCGTTAGCGATAAACTTTAATATTATATATATTTACTAACCTTGCCACTTAACTGGCCTGTTCAAAAATGTGTCAAAGCACTATTGAGATCCCTAGTTTATTTTGCGTTAGAAAATCTAATTCAAACTCGGTAAACATTAATATTATACAAGGAAAAAAATGTAACAGAGTGCAAAGGTACAGTCTGTCTAAAAATGTATTTTAAGACTCACAGTCGGTCAGTTACTCCGAAGTTGTAACATATTATAGTATGTTACAAGTAGAAAATCATATAAAAAGCAGCATAAATTTTAGCAATTTTTAGTTGTTGTTGTTTTAGCAATTTTGTTTTAGGGAATTCTTCAACTGTTGAGTTGTTGTCGCGCTGTCCAGGCCTTCTAAAGCAGATCTCTGGAGCATGCCCCATACATGCTCGATGAGGTTGTGGTCTGACGATTGTTCAGGCCTGATATTTTCTGTTGCGAAGTTGTATGATGTTAGATCGTTCATCAGAACGACTTCCTCATCAGATTGAAAAAGGTTTTTTATTCATGGTAAAAAAATGTAGAATATTTTACCAATATACTAATAACATATATATAAAATTAAGCATGTTGTTTAGACTTTTTTGATGTGTGTCAATTGTTTTTTTCGAAGTATGTTAATAATTTGTTTAATTTATAAAAATGTTTGAGAAATTAACTAAAAGGTTTTATTTTGACATTTAGTGACGAAATGAAAATAAATCAAATTAGGCATCTTCTTTATAATAAAATGCAAATTTATATAGCTATAGGAAAATACCGAATCATATTGGGTTTTATAAATAAAGAATTTATATACTTATATAGTTCCCGTACCTTCTATAAATCTCCATCCCAATGATAAAATTACTTGAAATGTAACTGGTGTATTTTGAGGTTTCCTTTTCTTTCACTATTTGTTTGGATACTTGTACAGATAACAATTCCCATTTAATCAACGGAAAGTTCTCCAATACCGGCATTGCATAAAAATCACATCTATAGCTTTTATAGCCACAAAGCCCCTTTCCACAGGCTGCTATTATTTCAGCACGTTTAAGATAGTAACTACAGGTGATTGCATCAGCTGAGCCGTGTGACGAGCTCCATTGTCCCAGAGTATCCACTGGAAGTAAGTAGCCTGCACCCGGTATGCCGTTAAAGCTACATAAATTGTATGATGCTGCTTATAATCCTACTACTATTATAAAGGCGAAAGTTTGTAAGTATGGATGTATGGATGTTTGTTACTCTTTCACGTAAAAACTACTGAATGGATTTGAATGAAACTTTACCACAATATAGCTTATACATCAGAATAACACATAGGCTACAATTTTTGAGGTTTCTAATGTGAGGTCGTAAAAAAAACACATTTTTTGCGCTTACATTGCAAATTGTCTGTTGTGTCTGTTTATAGGAGCATACTGCAGCAGCTACCTATAGGCCTATGATTAGGGCTTTGCAGTGCTTATTTACCGTATTTCTTACTTATTACTAGACTAGACGGGACGAACCTGAAGTCCACGCGAACGAAGTCGCGGGCAAAAGCTAGTATCGAATAATTAGCTCATAAACTGTTCTGTCGTGTCTCGTTAATCTTTTAACGATTTAAATTAAATAAATGAATATTTCTTAGAACTTACACCAATTAGCCTAGCCGAAAAAATCTCTGTTAGGTTTGTGATATGGTATCCATTTTTTTACGGTGTTCTCTGGGCTCATTTCGGGGCGCATGTGGCAGGGTGCGCTTTCATGATTATACCGCCACAGCGTCAACGGGCCGGCTCGACCTACAAGGTGGTGGTCGAGCCACCTCCAAGGGGGGCTGGCTGTGTTATGGTATCTAGGGTAACATACATCCATATATCACACATATTTAAATTTTTGGTAGAAATAAATATTAAGATACAACCCGGGACCTCAGAGATGGCACTTTACTACATAACCACTCAACTGCGATGTCATTATAACTAAACGGCAACCCAGACGGAGACACACACACGGCTGTATTTACATGAAGAGAGAGCCAACCTTGCGCACATGAAACCTAGAAATTTGTCAAAATAAAAAATTACTTATACAAATCATAGCAGCGTGCGTGCAACAATCCTTTGAACGCCATTTTGAATTCAACGGTCGTGCTGCGTCAACCGTAAACTACGAGTTATTTGCGTACTGCGATGCGAGGCCGCTAAAATGCTTTCCGTTTCGGCTTACGCCAGTTGAAGCTGTCTTTTCGCATAAATATTTTACGGCAATACGTCAAACGCACATATAACAATAATATTTCTACTAATATTATATATGTGAAAGTAAATTTGCAACGTTTTCACGTCAATACGGCTGAACCGATATTGATTAAATGGTAGGGAGATAGTTTTCTCAAGCCCCTCAATAAACCCATCAAAAACAATATAATCATTACCACGGGAAGGTATTTCAATCCAGTGGGGAAAACCCAATAAATTGAAATTCCAAAAAAATCTATGAATTTTTTTTTCCTGCATCTAATTATAACACATTTTGATTCACAGAAATTATTTATTCGTGCATTTCTATTTAACTGTCCTCACGATTTGCCTATATGATTCTTTGAACTTAGGCACAGGCTTAGTCGGTAGGTCACGTGGTCAGTCCGCTCTGGCCGTGTGGAGTCCTTGTGCATTCCTCTCCTGAGGAAAAATGAAAAAAAAAAATATTTAACACCACGTTGAATTTTCTCATTAACTATATTTACGAAGGAACTATTTAGTAATCTTTGCCTATATACTCTAATATATAGGTACTCTATATAAATACTTCGTTTAGTTAAGTAATAAAAAAACAATCTCGAAATGAGCTTATTTATTCTCAATTCAATCAATAAATGATATTTACTGAATACTATTTTATCACTTTTAATTGTATCTTATTAGTTAGTTTAATGTCTATTCAAAAATGTCTAAAAATCGCAAAAAGTTTGCTTTCTTGGTTTAAAAAATAATAATTTAAATCTACATTCAAAACTACTGTTTGAAAGGGAATAGACTTAATAGTACAGCAGAGCGTACTGGTGGCACAAAGGTCGTTTGTTATAGAACGCAGAATATTTCAATCTTGAACTTAGATAGCCCACGACTCCAACATTTTGTATTATGGTTGTTTATAAACCGATATGTATTCAATTGTTTACCAATATTACTTTGTTATCTCTGCTCGTACGTTTGTAAATATTCAATTGGCGTTACACAGAACTCGGTCCAACTATATGTTGATAGTTTGTTCTCGGAACGCACACAAAAGGTATGGGACAAAAACATTATATATCTAATTTTGTGTCGTCAATTATGTTATATAATATCAACAATTAATTTCTGTAAAATAAACATTATTATTAAAAAAATCGTCAATTTTAAATTGAAAGACTGTCAATAAATATTACTAAACGATCACTAAGGATCAAATTCTAAAATCAAACTCAGACTCAAATCTCCGCCCGAGCATAGTTAAAAAGAGATGGCGTTATTGATCCCACATAGCGCCATCTCTTTCTAACTGCATTCAAGCTGAGATTTACATAAGTGAGTCTCAATCTATAATATAATACGGGCCTGAGAGTTTGTAACCCGTCACTTCAAGGCCGGACCCACTTTGGCGTACCGAGCCTTCTTTCGCGCATATGTCCTCTTCGGAGGGCAGCGCCGACGTGCCCTCTCCTGAGGGTGCGCCAACCATTCCATTCAAGCCATAAGGCCACTAGGGCCAAGGCTAGGCTGAGTTTAGTCGGTAGGTCTGTTGGATCGAGCCGCCTCGATTCACCAGGAGTCCGACATAATCAACACATCCCTGCTTGCCTGTTGCGTTGGTATCCATGAGGATTCTCAGCCTCATCTCCTGAGGACAAAAAAAAAAGAGTTTGTATTAAGTGGTATTATTGTTGATGGTTTTTACGGATACGTGTTAAGAAGAAACCGCGTGACATATTATCTGTACATAAACACAAAACATTGTTTTTCTTATATAATGTTCTTATTAAAGAAAGTATATAAATCAGTTTGGTTTTGTAGGAATATACTGGAGACGTATACGAAACATTCACTTAAACTTCTATTCGTAGGCACTTTCTATCCGTATACTGCTGTCCCTATCGCACCCTACGGACTAGTACGAGTACAGCGCGACAGCGATAAATTTTTCACACTAATTTCTCTAGCCCAAAGTAAGCGTTGTTTAGTCTAAAGTATCAGATAGATATATTAATTAATCATGAAAATTTGCATAATGAAATATTATTATAGAGCCATGACTAAAGCTCATATTGAACCCGGATCCTCAAAGATAGTTAACACCTTGAAAGTGGCAAACAAACTGAGCCACATAGGTTATTTAAGCACAGTGGACCTTCGTTACTCATTTCATTTCGTTTTAACGCAATGAAAATGTGAATTAACGATAACGAAGTTCTGAGCACTGGTTACGTGTCGCTATGATCTCTATACTGAGGATCTACCAATGAATTATTTTCTGAATTTGATATGTTCTCCGAAAACAAAGGAAACAAACATCTCGATACATCTGTGAACTGCGAATGGGCCAGCGTGTTTAAGCTCTAGGTAACTTAATCGGAAGGAATATACCAGCTGAAATGGCGGTAATAAAATGACAAATAACTTTATTTAAGAAAGCACCTTAATTAATTATCATCAAAACAAAATACTTCTCAGTGCTTAAATTATATATGTATAGTTAGTACAGATTATGTATCAACTGTTCATCAAACAGGTATACGACATAATAATATCAATTCACAAGTTACAACTATATTAAACGGATTTAAAATTGACGAATTCGTTCAATACAATAAACACAGTAAGAGTTATATAAACATATGAATTCCTGCAAACTACCAATTTCTTTCCCCGTCCCATAACTTTGTTACATTTCACTCGCTACACGCATTCAGCGAAAATAACATATAGCAATATTGTCTGACAAACACAGGGTAACTATTGTCTTCAATGATACATTTTGCGGGCATGAATAAAATATAAACCCACAATCCTCGCAAGCATTCATGTTAGTATCCTTTTTGTTTTACATGACAAGAACAACGCCGTTAAAGTATTGTTCCGAGTCATACCCGGAAACAGGTGAAAAATACTGATGCCACTCACGCTGGCATCCCTTTGTCAGGAGTGAAGGGATTTTCAGTAAATCTATAAATACAATAAAATCGTGTTTGTTACATCATATGAAACTCCAGAATATTTGAACCGATTTTAATGACAGCTATTTGTTGAATTCCGTAGCTGAGAATAGCTGCTACTATTTTCGTTTAATAAGTTTTTAAATTATAGATTATTGCTGACATCTTTTTGCTTTTTGACAAAATATACCTTTTTCGATGTGTGATGTGATTCATCATCATAAATTGTATAAAGTGAAGGATACGCGCTTACCCTATATTAAGGCGATTAGAGTCACATTGGGCAATTATATACACCTTTGAATTTCGTTGCCAATTGGTTTATCTTAGTATAATCTCGAGTCCCTGTGGGGGTAGATTTTTATGTGATGAATGCGAGCATTTCTGTTTTAGTCATGGTCATGTATTAATGTAATCATCGCCATAATATGTGTTATGTTTATTTTATAACACCTTTGCTCTTGAAGCTGATGTAATTCCACCGGTTTTAAATATGTAAAGCGGGTCATAAAAAACGCGTGTGTTACCAAAGCAAATTTTTTTTTTTTATTGGTAAAGTTGACAAACAAGCAGGCTGCCCACCTGATGGTAAGTGGTAACAGTCGCCTATAGTACATGTGGTTCCACGAGATTCGCAGCAAATCTGCAAACCTCATAAGAACCACAGTGTACGTTGCCAACTTGTGACATAAGATGTAAAGTCACAGTACCCAGTAATTTCACTGCCTATCTTACCCTTCACGCCGGAACACAGCAAAGCGAACCCTGCTGTTTGGCGGCGGAAATAGGTAAGACGGAGGTACCCATGCAGACGACCCTGGTACAGAGTCTACCTCTAAATAGTTAAGTTATAGTCCATACAAATTCTATAACTGTTCGCGCCGTTTCGCGCGCTATTGCTTTTCAAATTTCGATCTAATCGCCGCGCGGCGCCAGTCAGTAAGCACTAGCTCACTGTTAAAATGGCGGGAAAGCAACAGTGTGCATTCACAGTTGTTGTTGTCAATTTTCGTCCATAGAGACAGGCCATACTGCCTAGTGCATTCACAGATTGAGTTTATTTAAATGTTTTTTTTTCTGTATCCTCGCAAATGTGTTAAAAAACGTCGTACGATATACGTGCGTATTGGTTATATCATGCAAGGCGGAATTTTAGCCCGAGCCGAATCCGAGGGCGTAATTGAGCCGATCATAATGCACTAATATCGTAATGTACTATATTACTTAATATCGCTGTATTGCAATAAGGCCATCTTTTGCTATATTTTGTAATTTTGCGTTATCTGATTTGTAACTTGTTGTGTGCAATACGGTATATTATTATTTTTCACATTTTTAACAATCCTACTTATTACAACTTTGTACAATCTCCGCAATCCAACGTTGCACTCCAGACAAACAAGCGGTTCGATTAAAAATCTATCCCGTTCAGTAATCAGAAACCTGGGAAGATTAAACTCTAGATATTATTTGTCCTCAAGATAGGGCTGCGGATAAAACGTGAAGAGACGTTTAAAGCCGGTAGCGTATTTACAAAACACTAGACCCATAAACAGGTATTGCATGAACAGAAGTGCTGCGATAGCGACAAAATTTACCTTAAAGGGGTAAAATTAATTTTATATCCTAACAGAGTTACCTAATAGAAATTAAATGTTTAATATAAACGTAGATAATAGCACCTTATAAGTACACTGGGTTTTTAAGTGGGTGGGTAATTTCAAGTGACATAATATTTTCCAAAGATTCAGCTAGACGCGGATTTTACTGTACAATTGCATAAGATTAACGAAAAAGGTTTTATCTCAATGTTATAATATTTTTTTATATTACTTTTTATGCAAAATGATTACTTGGTATTGCAAATTGATAAAATTATTGCTTGAGCATAGTAAGCCATTAAGAATATAGTGACGGATCTAGAATACATGAGTTATGCTTTCTTAAAAAGAATATTGTTAAAGTCGACTAAGATACTTTACTGCAATTACACCTCTGCAAAAATCCCTGATAGTCGCAATTATCACGATTTCCATTAAACTGCGTATTGAAAATTAAGACATAATTACTCCAGACCCTCATAACTCACATTTCGCCAACTCTTATAAGTGTGAATGTAATGGGCCCCCATTCCCACAATCTAAGGCACTTCTTAACTATGGTAAATTCCCTTAGCGAGTTCTTACAATATTTTAGATCCGTCTCCGTAAAGAAATTCATATATATTATGAAATATGTTTCATTTTTCAGTTACATAATATAAACAAAATTTGATTCATACATTTTACAACATCATGACGAAAGGTATTTCGATGAAAACGCACTTGCTCTCTCATCCACAAATATCGCATTTTAATAACGAAAATATGTTGCATTAATAATCTTTCTTTCTTTAAGTGAATGTAAGTAATAATAAGTAAAATGTAATAGGATCGAGTTAGACTAAATATCCACGTCAACAATCGATGTGAACTAGATAATGTAAATATGCGCAAACGTTCCTACTTGTGGTAAACTCATTTTCGACGGTCTTTGATCATTTCGAACAAATAAAAAGCGACTGCTAAAGGATTCTGCACGAGAGTACAATGCGATTGTGGTCGAGATTTAGATAGAAATTACTTCGAATCGAGCTCACGTTATTTTTCACTGATCGGGTTCTCGTAGTAGTTAATATTTTCAACGATCTGGACAAGTTTCTTCGGTGTATAGTTTTCTAAAGAGAACATTTCCACGAAAAATATGATTACCCATAAGGTTAAAGGATTCTAATACAACAACAATTAAATAAGTTCGTCAACAAACGCATTTACGACGTGTAACTTCAAAGTATTATTTTAAATAGATAAAAAGAAGGTACTTTTATAATGATTAGTTGATTAAAACTTATGTATTCATTTTCATGTAAAAAGAGGACAGAAACAGATTAACCTTACAATTGTGGTTTTATGCTTCTATTAAAAAAAAAAACAAAGCAATTTTGTAAAACCACACGATAAAATAAATGGTATTTTTTGAAATTGATATTTGTTATTGAATTATTATGATTAAAGTATTAATAATATCTTCAATAATTAGTTACTTATCTTTGCTAACATTTCGTGTAATTTGTTAAAACACACACTTGTCATCACAAAGTTCACCAATAAACAAGATCATACCATCTTATTGAAACTAACAAGTAGAAAGTTATTTCAAGTCACCCTCATTTAGTTTGCTTTATACGCGTAAATAGTAAAAGTGGAATGCTTTAATGTTTTATGAAAACAAAAACATTTTATTAAAGACTGGAATACTTTACGCCTATTATATGTGATCCAGGTGACTTAATTTTGTATCTGGAATCTTGTATCTTGTATACAGAACACTGTGTAAAAGCAGCTGTAAAACAATTTTGCCCTTCTTAATCCTAATCTTATGTTTTGTGTACTGGACACTAACATTGCTTAAAAAAAACTAAGTTGTATGCAAAGAATTTATTAAAACAGAGACATATGCTGTCATGGGATATTTGTTATATAATTTTAAGGAGAACATTTCCGTCATACATGATTTCTGTGTAGTTTTAACCATTAAAGTTGCACAGGCGACGGGAGCTTAAAAATGGAGTAACGCGTCTCCCGTTTTCCCAACATTTTCCTTCACTGCTCTGTTCCTATTGATTGTAGCGTGGTAATAAGTATACCATAACCAGTTCAGGAGTATGAAAAGTAATTGTACTAAGCTTCGTTAAAATCTGTCGAGTAGTTTTTGTTTCTATTACGGCTTACAGATAGAGAGACAGACAAAAATTTTACTGATTTCATTCTTGGCATCAGTATCGATCCCTAATCACTTTCTGATGATTGGAAATATATTTCATGTACACAATTGACCTCTCTACAGATTTATTATAAGTACAGATCACAAATATTAGACGTGTCACAAATATCGTGTCACAAATATTGGAATTACCAATTTATCACCAATAGGTAAATCCTTAAGTCAGCAATATTAATATAATATACGAAGTGTTACAGTACGCCGTAGAATTAAGTTTGTTTGCCAAGGTTTCAATATATGGGTTACTGGTAAATAATATATAATAATATTTGTTACACTTACACCAATTAGCCTAGCCCAAACTAAGCTCTATAAGGCTTGTGCTATGGGATCTAGGGTAACGGATAGACATACATATATTATACATATATAAATAATTTTTATTGAAATATATATCAACAACCATGACTAAGGTACAAATGCTCGCATTCATCACACAAACATCTGCCCCCACCGGGATTCGAACCCGGGACCTCAGAGATGGCGACACCTTGAAACCGGTGTATTATCCACTCGACTATGGAGGTCGTCAGGTCGTCAGGTAAATAGGATCACCAGTAACCCTGAATCTAATGTAATACCTAAGAATATAGTGTCGTTTACTAAGTAAATGACATCATCATTCATATTTATAATAATAATAATTTATTTATTATTAACATTCGTCATGTACATATACAAAGATCTTTGATATAAATAAAAATATAGTAAATATTAAAATACCTGAACTAGGTTAAACCTGTGTTTCAGGCGAATAAATGCTTACATGCTAAATTGCATAGGTATAAACTACAATGTTTAATCACAATAAATCTTGATAAGTTTCATAATAATCATACCTAGTGATGACTAACAAATTAACCTAATCTGAGTAATATAATAGCAGCGCACTATTTATATGCTTATATCTAAGTTATAATTTAAACGAGTATTAACATTTAGTACATTGAGCAAAGTGAATTTAGATCTGAGACAATATAATGTATCACCGTAATGTTTTCTTAGAAACTAAAGACATTATTATTGTTAGTTGTAAACTCTTTAGAGAATTGTCTTCAGTGCATAGTATAAAATAAAGTCGCTTTCTCTGTCCCTATATCCCTATGTATGCCTATATCCTATATCTTTTAAAACTACACAACAGATTTTGATGCGGTTTTTTAAATAGACAGAGTGATTGAAGAGGAAGGTTATATGTATAATAACACCCATTAAATAGTGGCGAAATACTGTTATTTTTGAGGTTTCTAATGTGATAAATTTTTTCCGCTTTATTGCAATGCGCTTTATACAACGTTCACAGATTTTCTGTAGTGTATTTAGTATCAGCGTTGCACCCGTGCGAAGCCGAGGCAGGTCACTAGTTGTCACTATTTGCATCGTAATAACATTGCTTCTGTCTGTCAACTTTATATCGACGGTTAAAAGGAAATAAGCGACAACAGATTACATGTTCTGGAGAGCCGCTTAAAGTTTTAAATTTTGGAAACACTGACGTATTTCCGTCATTTATTAAGATATTTTGAAAAGTGAAACAGCTATAAAATCAAATAGAAATGGAACAGTTACTGATATTCTTAGTGTTAGTGATTTGACTTTATTTAAAGTAGCAAAAATGACCAGAATTTTCGCCTGTTAACTAAAATAACACTATGAAAATGTTTTTTTTTTTTTGCGTGGGTATATACGCCAAAAAGTCAGAGTCATGGGAGTAAGCACATTCGAAAGAGCAGAAAATTTTGATCATTTTTGACCAAAATGTCGCTTATGCCCTATTTCCTTTTAACCGTCCATATAGTAATGAAGTATCATTTAAAAAGAATGTTGTTTTAAATGAGTCTATAATATAATAAGGAAGGCCACTTATATATATTGAAAGAGTAGAGGATCAAATATTGATCCTTGAAGTTTTACCAAGATTGATTTTAAGATTATTGTTTTGAAACCATTGTATGGACAGACTAAGAAAAAAAGTAACTTCTTTGATTTTCTTTATATGGTTACTTGAATTTAATACTGTGCAGTCATCGGTTAATATTATTGCTGTGTTATAAATTCAGAAAAATCATTTATGTACAAAACAAAAAGCAATGGACCTCAGCTGCTTCTTTATGGAACACCGCTGGTTATATTTTTTAACTAGATTCATATATTTGTTATATAAATTGCGCCAAATCGATTCTATTTATATATGTAGATTAAATTCTCTTAATCGGGTAAAGCTTGAAGAATATTTGGATCTTATTTCTAAATCTGTAACTTTGTACAGATTTCGCAGGAGATCATGATAGTATATTTTTATCTTTCGATGTAAATTATACTTGGATCAGAAACTGCTTTTATCAAAATGGCACTTATACAATTGCACACATATACAGTTTTAATACAATGCACAACCGAAATTGTTAATAACTAGATGATGGAATTAAATACTCATCCGCCAAAGATGTACTTTTTTTTTCCCCCACGGGGGATGGTAGTGAATCCTCATAGGGGGCGCGCCACCACAGTGGTCGCTATGACAACCCCCTGGTGCTTGGACGATCTCGCACCGGATACCACCCGCAACCGGTCTACGGCGGGTGGTTATGTTGGACTCTAGCAGAAGGCCAGCCTACCAACTAAACACTACCTACAGCCTTTGGTCGGGCGGAAGGCCTAGGACCCTATCGGCTTGAACTAACGCTCCCGCCTCCAGAACGGGGGCGGTGCATAAAGTTGTACTGATTTTTATAAATAACCTGCTATCACCGCGCCGCACGAAGGCAAGCCGGTTTTAAAACAATAGCTGCGTTCGCACAATGACTAGGTTCAAAACAACCGCGTTCATTCTCGATCAAATGTAGAATATTTATATAAACCATATTTATATACTTATTTCATTTCTATACATAGGTAAGTTACTAAGTAGCTTTAGTGTAAATTAGTCAAGTTTAGATTTAAATCTTGTTATAAATAAATATTTTGTAAGTTTATATAACGTATGTGAAATAAATTAAACTATTATTTGAAACTATGTTTGCAAACTAAATAAAAAATAAATATATTAACATCACTACACATATACATCTTAAATCACCTTTGAAGAGTTTATGGAATATCACTGAAAAAAATTAACACAACACTTTCTGATTAATAACTTCGAACGCACATTTTACTTGCCCTTTGTATAATACAGTAAAAACTCCTTATTCGCGGGGGATACGTTCCATAAATATGCCGCGAATACAGAAACCGTGAATATAGAATGGTAATTTGTATAGGACTATAGGGGATACGTTCCTAGGTGACTACATAAAAAAAAATCAATTGAAGTTTTTGAATATTTTGATTCATTATCTTAAGGTTTAAGTAATTGGTTAAGGTTTGAAGAATTTTGTAATTTTCTCATGCTTGGCGTTAAAAAGCTTCTTTTGGTTTTAAAAGCTTCTTCAATTCAGACTGATACGCAGCAGTCGCATTTTCAATTTGCCTCTTAAAAATAAGACGTCGTTCCATAGACGGATCAATGTTAACAAAGAAATCGCAAATTGGAATCGTTTTATTTTTATGTATGTACTATTTATTAGATCCGCGAATGACAATATTTTTAGCCGCGTATAAAGGAATTGAGTCGCATTTTTTTGATCCGCGAGTAATGAAAACACGAATGAAGGAAGCGCGAATAAGGAGCTTTGACTGTAAATGAAATCAAAAGCGTGTCAGGCTTAAGACACCGTGTAGATTCAAGTTGCCAAAGTAACTGAAGCAACTTCACAACTATTAAACCCAGTTTAATACTTTCCCGCGCCTCGTATTCTTCTACACCATTAATTATTCTCCAGATCTGTGAGATCAGCCTGTAGCAAACTTACATTGCCGAGATGTTTAATTGCGATTAGTTCTGTAATGAAATGTTATTTCTTAAGCAAATGGATTGCTTAAATTTGTATCTACTGAAAATTATACAGAAGAGACATTTTGGTCTTTACGATTCGTTTCTTGTTTTATTACTTACGATTTAGTACTTCACACGATCCTGGTACGATAATGCAGTTTCTTATAATTATTTATATCTATGCAGTACCTAATTTTAGAGTCGGTTTATAATCAGAATCAACGATAACATTTAAATTTGAAATGGCGATTGACTGCTGCCAACAATTTAATTTGCTCAAGTTTTAGTTTTTTTATTATGAAAACTAACAATTTTCTAATTTATTAATATTATTTACATTACGGAATAGTGAATAGTAAATGTAATATGTATATTTAATGTCAGAATCGATTCCAGGCCTCCCGATAATGTTGAGATTACAGCACCACTGACACTGTAAAAATTATTTAATACTAAATATAAAAAATATTTAATCTTGAGATAAAAAAGATCCTGTAAATTAAAAACTTTTTTTCGATTTTACGTACAGTACTCAAATGAAAATTTTCAAAAAATATTACGATTGAATTTATAGTTTACTCGATATCGAATAAATTTTTATACATTTACAATCAGAGAAAATAAACAGATTGCAGATTGCAGAGGCAAGTCACAGTGAATAACTTAACACTTAACTCAAAAATTAAATGTGTCAAATTTTCACTACCCAATATAAGAAAAGTAACCAATATATTACACAAATAAATTATGAAATTTTAGAATTTATTGATAGTACAAAATTCTTGTGTAATATTGTCGACTCTCGATTACAATGGGATCTACATATATTAGGGATCTCGATATACCTTGGGAACATACTTAGTTCTGCAGCATATTTAGTATAAAGTAAGACAACTAACTAATATTGAAATGGGAAGAATTTTCGATTCTTTTCATAGTGTTATGTCATATGGACTATTATTTTAGGGATCTGCTCTGAACGTTTAAAATTTGTCGGTTGGTTGGTATGACAGCTATTCGTGTTATCTAAAATTTAAGAGAGAGAAAATCTTTCATAAATTTATTTAAGGAAAAATGTTATTGTTCTTGTAGATCTCACATTTGTCTAATCACGTAATTACAAATTAAATGTTTTCAAATACTAAATAGACCTTCAGACTTTCTTGGGGGTTCTCCTCGTGTGTCTTTTCTTGAACGTATGCGCATGTAATTATGTAGTTTTTAAGTTCTGTGTGTCCTTTCAATTTTATATTTGTTAACGTCAATAAATGCTTGTAAAGGTCTATTTTGAATAAATATTATTTTGATTTTAAATATTATTACTGATAATGAAACTTATCTGACAATTAAATAATCGACCCTGAAATAAGTAAATGAACAAAAGAATTATACAAATGCTTCCATTAAAAGTCACATCCACGATTTACATTTTGTTGTTAATGGGTAATATATGCAAACATTTTAGAATAAAGTGCCCATAGATGCCTGAAAGTTAATTAATGAATTAAAATATTGCGTGTTTTACCAGCCCTTGTCTAACGGACCGATGAATGTTCAAAATATTACACAATCTCATCGCGAGTAGACACTGAAACCTACCTACCACTATACCGATCGGTATGGAGTTTTCATCAAGTATGTATATTTATTTCATTCAAGGTGTATGACTGTATAGATTTATTTTCGTAAAATAATAAGAATATTGCAAAGAAGCAGAAGAAAGCACCGACGCTCACTTAGTGTTCAACTGCGGCTAATGTAATGCCAATGACACACAATATTTTTTACTTAAAAATGCTAAATAAATGTATAAAAATGCTAACAAAATTTTTTCAATCAGGACTACAACCCGCGTCTTTAACAAATCGCCTTAAGTATTCTCGACCATTTTGCCATCATTAACGAATTACTCAACAGCATTTTCACCTTTTGCTTTGCTAAGCCAATGTAAGCTTTGTTTACAGTTTATAACTATGTATCCAAATCCAAATTAGAAAACATTTCAGTTTTCAAAAAAAAAGCTTGCAAAATTGTATTTGTGAATTATAATTTTATTTAGAAATGCTATAATAAATGTACGTAATATATACTAAAATAAATATATAATAATTTTTGATGCCAAACAATATTGCTATAACCGTACTCGATGGTGCTTTCACATTCGCCGACATTATATTTGCATTTTATCGACAGTCCAGTAAATTTAGGCGTACGCGTCTCTGTAATAAAAATGATTTATGGCATCGTCTGCCGCAAGTCTTGTGAATAGTATAGCCTTAAGAGACACTCGTGCTTACCAATAAGACGTATATTCGGTCTTATCCGCAACGAAGGTATGAGATTTCTTTATTTCACAACGGAGAATATATATAAAATTCAGATTTTTCAAAGTGATCATCATATTTCGATAAAATTTGAAGCAAAATGTAAAGAAATGGTAAATTTCAGAGAAAATCAATTCCAAGGTTAGATATCTGCTTGGGTTACTTCGTCTAAACTGTTTTTACTTTACATCAGGAATAGGTGAGACAGCAGCAACAACTCAATTAATACAACAGAAATAGCAGCGAATTTACTCTCTATGTCTTTTATGTCTACTATTACACCCTATGTTTAGAATAGGTAACGTACATTATCGTTCTTGTGGGTTTGCAGATTTATTCCGAATCTCACTGCGGCCAACTAGAGCACACAGCAAATAACAAGAGCTGCCCTGAAGCACCCAAATTCAAATCCTTGGATCTTAAGTCGCTATTCTGCACCGCTCCACCGACCCCGATAGCTACCAACTTCCTAGCACTACCAAAAACCCCCAAAGTTCTCAGAATTTCCACCCCTGCCTCGATGTAGGGCCTTAAACAACCTCAACTTCATCAAAAATATGACGCCAGACACCTACAAAGGGTCACACCCCTTAGATCACCCTTTCCCGAATCTCCGAGAAGTAAATGGCCATTTACAAGTATAACGCGCACATCAAACTTATCAATTATTACCCTAACGCAAATGGAACACAGCCGTTAAATCAAGCCACATCCTATCTTGACTAGCACTTCTACTAGCCAATGCAACTTACCCGATTAACCCATTGCCCACGGACGTATTTAACCTGAAAGTTAATGCTTGTTTCGTATAACAACCTATTCTTCAGAACCAAAATCTCCAAGCTCAGGAAAATTGTCCACGATTATCCCTCAGATCCAGTTACAATGAACTTACGAAGACGCACCAAAATCTGCTAGCGGCATCCGCGCCTTTGACCACTAAACAAACCTAAGCTGGTGACGTGGGCGGCGGTGAATCACTTACCATCAGACCCGTCTTGCTCGTTTGCCTCTTTTTACATAAAAAAAAAAACCATACGGCCCCCTATGTAAATACGCGCTCATTTAAATACATTCTGTACCCCACTTTATCAGTTTCGATCGGCCCAATCTAGGAACCTAATCGCTCTGCATATCTACCATAAAGAGCTGAGCTGTGTCACGGCCTCTCGCAACAGATCATGCCTTTCGTGCTTAAGGCCTGGGAACAGGCAAAATTAAGTTGGTAAGTGGGGCTTCTTCGTGATTCCTGTATAATCATCGCCATCAGACCGGGAGTGGGAGCGTCCATGAGGATACAAATAAAGAAGAGAAAAACAACACACACAAAACAAATAAAGAAGAAATGAAGGGGAAAAAGTAAAAATTACTTTTTCCCCTTCTATTAAACTATCTGCAACAGCATATTAAAATACTCAGCTTTTCCTGTGTATTTATCAAAGAAAGAATAATTCCAAATTTACAAATATCGTTTCCAGTCACGCGACGTTTCTCGCTGCAGTCATATTAAACCTAATGAAAAGCTCTAGTCTAGAAGTTTCCAAGTTTCCAAAGATAAATAACAGTAAGAAATTAAACTCGCGATTCCGGATCCCTCGTATAGCATCCGATACGGGCTCGAACTTTCCGATTAATCGTCACGTACGAGTTTGATAGAACCGAGATATTTAAACTGACTCGATTCAATTATTATATTTTTGTTCAGTTGATGAAAAGTTTAATATTGAATTGTGACTATTGGATAACGAGTGACACGAACTCTACAAACCGCCGTATATTTGCCAGTTAGGTTTCACTTTAGATCTTCATACGAAACTATAGTATATTACGAGTATTATTAAACATACAGACTGAGAAAAACCTCAAAAAAAATCGTCTGTGGCCGATTCATATTACTGCTTGAGTATAGTTGGAAAGGGATGGTGATATTGCATTCACATAGCGCTATCCCTTTCTGACGACTCAAGCAAAGGTTGAGTTTGAATTAGATTTTAGAATACGATCATTAGAATCGCATTTTCGTTTCTCCAAATCCCTTCAGTTTTAGGATTTTAATTTAAAATAACGCAGATATTGATAATGCCAACAACAATAACATTATCTCCTTTATGTCAAACCGCAATTAGTGCGGCGGTAATAACAAAGGGAATCTTATTGTGTTAAGGGCAACGTAATCACCTCCCGCTTATCTGTTTGTCACCATTTTTTCTAAGAATTATAAACATTTTACCTAACTATTATACCTTTATGTGTAGCTTGATAAACGGTGATGTTTTTAGTACAACATGCAGGAATAGCTACTAGTAATTTTTTTAAGAGAGATAGAGCTGAAGTTAGAGGTTTTAGGAAAAAAACAATGTAAATTTTAGTTCTGAGGTCGTACCAACCGTTGTCTTGTAAAACTTTGATAGTTTTATTTTATTAATATTTTTTCTGAATGTATTTAATACAAAATAAAATTCAATAAAAAATTCTAGCCTAAAGGCTGGATATAAAAAAAAAATGCCATAAGCTAAGCATCAGTGACCTTTAGTAAAAAAACCTAAAATATCAAATATCTTGAAAACGGGTAACTTTTGGATAAGGCAATATGGGCTGAAAATTATATTAACTTAATATATATATATATATAGACTGAAAAATCAACACATCAACTTCAGAATCTTGTCAATATGTTCTCTAAACAAAACACAGATAACATTTCCACAAGTATGAGTTGATTACGAGTGGGTGAGGGCACTCGTAATGAAATCACACCTGTGGCTAAGGTAGTCACATCAGTGATATTCAAAAATAAGAATTATTGAAAATCGGTGATTATTAGTCACATCGGTGATTTCTAAGTCGCATTCGTAATTCAAAAATAGGTCTCCTGTACGCTATCCGTTAAAGCCATGTCAAGTTTTTCATTTTAACGTTACAATCCAAAGATCAAAAAGTTTTCAAGAGGTTACAATAGTAAGATTGAGATGAAATTTTCGCGGTCATCCATAGGTTGTCGTTGCATTACATCGGTGGTATAACATTCAACTTTCTGTAAATAATACCAATATCCTTACATATTAAAACCAACATCAAAGCAGCGAAACTTTTTAAATATTAAAATTATGTGTCTTCAAGATCAACTCATTACTGTTTAGTAGTTTGCTGCAGTGAGGGTAGTTATTAGCACTCTTAGTATCCTCGCGCGAGTGGCGCTTCTTGCAACAAACTGCACCCGGGAGGGCTTGGCTCAGAATGAATCTAAAATTGGTTGTCCCATTTTATAGAAACCAGCGTTTTACATTTTTTATTGACATTTTGCAAATTAATGAAAAACAAACTACTCCCCTGATAATTAGTCGTTACAGTCGCCTATAGCACATGATGTTCCTATGAGATTCGCAGCAAATCTGCAACACCACTAGATCCACAACTACGCTGGCAACTTGTTAGATTTATACTCAGTGCCTACCTTACCCTGCGTACTGTAAATTAAATAGGTAAGATAGAGATTCCCAAAGCAGATGATTCTGTAAAACATCTCCGTACTATAAATATATATTTTTTTAATAAGCAAAACATTTATGATATTTAATAATACGCACAATAATTATCTCTCATGCGCTTGGTTAAAACTGAAACTTTTTTTCTTGTGCCAGGTATCATCATATAATCAAAAAGGAAAAAACGACTGATACACATTAGCGCACCGCACCAGACGTAATTATAAAGCAAATAAAAAATGACGACGAATCACAGGATATCGCTATCAACCAATGATAGTTTACTATAGATTACGCTATAGATTACGCAAACTAAAGAGAGACAAGATCCGAAAGGTCATAGCTACCATAACTGGACATTGCCTTTTAAACAAACACCTGTATACAATTGGTATAACAGACAGCCCCTTGTGCAGAGGGTGCATGGAGGCTGAGGAAACACCACAGCATGTCCTTATAGAATGTGCAAGTGTGGCCTACCAACGGGAGAAACTTCTCCATTCCCCGGCGTCCCTGCCAGAAGCATGCAGCAGCCCACGGAGGCTGCTGGCGTTCTGGGAGGAACTGGGATGGATGGAGTAGGAAGGAGGCAGACGCAGGAGCCTTCCTATGCGCACAATGGCCCAATCATGAGGCTAAGTGCGGTGGAGCCCAGCTAAACTAACTAACTAGATTACGCTTATCCATACTAGGTAACGCTTCAAGGAACGACGTCTACGCTCTCTCGCTACTACTATGAAACTAAAAGAAATTGCACCAATTGCCCGAATTCGAACGGCATTGTATATATGCACAAATACGATATCTATCTCATGTTTATATAACATCTTTGCTATCAATTATTTAAAAAATTTGTTAGCACTTCTTGATCAATACATTTTTTAAGGCATGTGTTCTAGTAATTCTAGCTTAAGAACTACAAAATTATATATAGATAGATATACGAATGGTAAAATTATATTGGATTCATCTAGATAATTATAAGAGTAGTAGAGTAGTAGGATCGAGTATATATATGTACATAGCATATCATATATCATACATCTAGTCTCTTACAAATAAAAATGAGTTGAATAATCTTATTCATTTCTAGTTAAGCATAGTGATATATATACGAGGGGTGATCAAAAAGTAATGATAAACGGATATTTCTAAATATAATAAAATTCTGAAAAAATATTTGTTCAACTCCCTGGTCCTGCACAAGTTCCCGGACAAAAAATGGTATAAATAGGACGTCATTTTTAAAAGTTACCTTCATTTGAATACGAGCAGTCGGAGTGATAACATCAAAATGGAGAAACAAGAAGTACGAAGCGTCATCAAATACTTCTGCTTGAAAAAGATGTCCACCAAAGACATTCATACAGACTTGGTGGAAACATTAGGGGACTCTGCGCCTCCATATTCTACAACTGCACGCTGGTGCAAGGAGTTTAAGATGGGAAGGACATCCACGGAAGACGAACACCGCGAAGGCCGCCCATCCTGTTCCCTCACTGAGGAAAACGTCAAAAAAGTTGAAGATCTGGTTTTGGCAGACCGAAGAGTGACCATTCGACATTTAGCTGAGAACACAGGCATCTCATTTGGTAGCATTCAAAGGATCTTAACTACCGAGATGAACATGAGAAAGGTCTCCGCGCGTTGGGTCCCGAAAATGTTAACCGACGAACAAAAGAAAAAACGACTTGACATTTCAAGGACCAATCTTGAAATGTTCCAGGCTGATCAAGAAAAAATTTTGGCTCGATTTGTGACTATGGATGAAACGTGGATTCATCATTTTGATCCCGAAACAAAACAACAGTCAATGACATGGAAAAGGCCATCCTCACCGACACCAAAGAAATTCAAAGTTTCAAGCTCTGCTGGCAAGGTTATGGCATCTGTTTTCTGGGATGCTGAGGGAATAATTGTGGTTGAATACCTTGATAAGGGAGCTACAATAACAGGCTCCTACTATGCTGAACAAATTAAAAGATTGCGAGAGGCCATCAAGGAAAAAAGACGGGGTAAACTGCACGCAAAAGTGCTGTTTCATCAAGACAATGCACCTGCACACAAAGCTGAAGTTGCAATGGCCGCCATTCAAAAAGCCGGCTTCCAGCTGGTGGAGCACCCACCCTATTCTCCAGATCTAGCCCCCAGCTTTTATTTGTTTCCTCGGCTCAAGGAACACCTCCGGGGCAAGAAATTTGAAGATAATGACGCAGTGATGGCAGCTGTAGAGGCATTTTGGGAGAGTCAAGATAATGAATTTTTTTTCAAAGGTATTGTTGGTTTAGAAAAGAGATGGACTAAGTGTATCGAACTGTTAGGAGATTATGTAGAAAAATAAATTTAATTTTTAAGTATATAGTTATTTTAATATACCTATTCTCATTACTTTTGGATCACCCCTCGTATATTATATGAATATAAAATATCACGTAACGCAGTAATAAACAAAATATAATCAAAACGTAAGCTTTGCGGAGCGACCGCCAAAACATGCTCACAGATTGTAACTTACACCACAACCAGCATACTCGCTGTGGCAAACACAGCAGTTAGCACTTTCCGCTAGTTCGCTACTCGCCACTTCCTCCGCTCGCCACACTCTTGCATATTTAAATTCTTTAACTTCACAAATTGGGGTTAACAAGCATCGTGGCCGCTGGCCGAAGTCAAAAATTGAATTTTGCATGGCTTCGTTAAGTCTGGCTTTTCGTATACGCAATAAAATTGTGACACTGTTGGAGCATAGACGCATTAGTAATTGACTATGGGATTTTCACGATTTCTTAAATAAGAACCAGGTGGGGTTGGTGAGTTTAGTTGTAGGAGTTCCGACTAATCTTTCAAAGGCGGCTTTGTTTTACCGAGCCATATAGTAGAAATGACAGTGTACCAGCAATTATTTCTTTTGAAGATACAACATATTTGGGACGTTATTGGTGAATTGCTCAAAGTTGATGAAATCGGGCCGTCACGAAGGGTTAAAGTCGCTTAATTTGTGAGAACTTTTAGAGACAATTGACAATTTGTTTATTAGAAATGTTGAAATATGTATGTTTTGATTTAATAAGGATGTTTGTATAATATCTAAAATTAAAAACCAAATTATTTCAAAATATAATTATGTTATTTTTAAATATTGATGTTAATATACTCCCCCTTCCTCTATTCAAGTTGTAAGGCCCTTATGGCCAAGGCCAAGACTGAGGTTAGTGGGTAGGTCACGTGGTCAGACCGCTCTGGCCGCGTGGAGTGCGTCATAACTAGAGATCGGATAATCGGATGCATATTTACCTAAAGTTAGTTTAAGACAAAGTATGGAAACGGCTTTTTATTGTTTTGTTAAATAAAATTTCACCATTTCTGTTTTTTTATTTAATTATTTAATTGACTATTGTTTTAGTCAAACTAGCTCACTACTTTCGTATAACACTCTTCATGTAATAAATCGTACATTCATAAATCGCACGGGGAACTGAAACTAAACTTCATGTAAATACGTATGCATAGTTGTATAAATGAACCCGGAGTCTCGGTCTTTTGAAAATAAATACCACGTGCTAATTTAGTAATTTTCAAACAATATCACTACATTAAATTTGCAGTCCCGTATTTTCCCGGGATTTTTATTTAACAAAATGTCGCTTCCATAACTTGTGAGCCAAAAATTAACTTTAGGTAAATATACATCCGATTATCCGATCTCTAGTCATAACCTCCGTGACACTTGCCGTTGCGGTGGTATCCCGGGCACGTTTCGCGCTCCTCATGAGGATTCTCAGCCTTTTTCTTTAAAAAAATAAATAAAATAGTTGAGTAATTAATTTTTTATTTAGAATTGTCATTAATTATTTTGTAAATTATAATTTATTGTGAAACAGGAATTAATTAGCTTAAACGTTTTTGCCGTGAACCTGAATTAGGTGTCTATTATAAAATGTACGAGTATACTCATTGGATAAACAATATCCTATTTAAGAGAATAAGGTAGAGAAAAGTTAGTACTTTACTTTGTTTTGGTGAAGATAGTACCTAGACTATCTTTAGCCTACGGACTTACCATCGGTTGAGATGAAAGCCAGGAGAGCTTTCGTATCATATGTAAAAAAAATGTCCAGCCGCGAATAAAATAACACGTCATTTTTACGCTTGCGAAAACAAAATCGAGCTTTGAACGAAAATATTGTTAGACGATATGTAAATCAAAGTTCACTTGTATTTATATAACATTTTTGCAACGAATATATTCCCGACTAGTTTTTATCAACTATATTTGGTCGCTTGTGTACCTTACAATTGCCCCCGTACGTACATGCACATACCTATGTACATAGAGTATATCCTACATTTCACTCAGCTTTTTGCACATATGTGTAATGCTTGTGGATGGAGATGAAGGCTTAAGAATATCGAAGAAGGTTCGATCACATGAATGAGTGAGAACAGATATGACAGGTAATTAAGGAAAGTGGATAATTAAATACCAGTCGTGCCTACTTAGTGTGCGATAAGAATAGAAGAAAAAAAAGTGTGTTTAATCCTATACACCACGATACCGCGCTGGCAAGGTGCGGCCGTGTGTGGGGCTCTTCAATCTGAGGGACTTATTATTTTTTTTTTTTTGTTCCCCTGAGGAAAATGCATTAAATTGCATACCCCGGCTGTGGGGAGCCGGCGGTTATGTGGGGCTCTACTCCCCAGAAGGGGGAGGCCTACCCACTACAAACCTCAGGGGTGGCCTTCTTCAGGCATGTAGGGAGCCCCCGGGAACATCATGCCACTTCCGGTAACCCCCAGCCTCAGCTCCCCTTCCTAGAGGGGAGCCCTCCTCGGGGGAGGCTACACTACCTCCCCCGGTTTCCTCCACCGACGACGCCCCCCGGCCACGGAAGGGGCGTGGTCCATCGCGGGTCGCCGTAGCGGTCGCGACTTCTTCGCGCCCGCCGGCGACCCGCGGCGGCGCCGCGGCTGTGCCGAGCCCGGCGCCACCTTCTTCGAGCGGGATCGGCCATCTCCCGACCCCGCTCGGCGGCCTCCTTCTGGAGCATTACTGCTTCACAGAAGGAGGCCACAGCCCTCCAACCTCCCTCGTCCGCCAGCATTGCCGCAATCAATGCCGGCGGAGACAGATCTCGCCCGATCTCTGCGACCAAGACTCGGCGCTCGGAGGCCCACGCGGGGCACTCCGCCAGCGTGTGCTGGGCCGAGTCGAAGTCGGATGCGCAATGGTGGCAATATGTCGATCCCTCCCGTCCTATTCGACACAGATACTCACCGAAGCAGCCGTGCCCGGTGAGTATCTGAGTCAATCGGTAGGTGACCTCCTCCTTCCCGTGGACCGACCTACCCACTAAAACCCCCTGGTGTCCTCTGAGCCCATACCGGGGCACGTGGCAGGTTGCGCTTTCGCGATTCTACCGCCACACGCCCACGGGCTAGGTCGACCTAGTTGGTCGAGCCATCGCCAAGGGGGGATTGTTATAGGAGAATCCCCCAGGTAGAGAGGCACGTCAACACCGTGCGCGGCAACCAGCTTTCACGGCAGGGTCATACGTGCACACCTATGCATAGAGACAAAAATTAACATTTTACACACTTTAGTATTAAATATCTCAGTACTAACTCTCCTTACTACAATAAATATATCAAATTGATAACACTTACAGCTGTATTAACATGTATTTAACGTATTCTTACTTTCGTTGATAAATGCGTATACTGAAATTGAGATGTCATGTACAATACAATGGAGTGGATGTCGCGCGACTGAACACAACATAAATCTTGATTTTGCGAACTGAAAACGAAATAGCATATATATATATGTATGTTATTTTATATGTATACCTAGGAATATATAATACGTACAAATTGTCAAATCTGTGTACATGTCTATACTTATAAGAAATCTGTAGAGAGGTCAATTTTGTACATGAAATATATTTCCAAAATAACTATCACGGGGTGATTAGGGATGCCAAAAATGCAATCAGTAAAATTTTTGTCTGTCTGTATAACCGTTATAGAAACAAAAACTACTCTACTAGAAGGATTTTAACGAAACTTGGTATAATTATTTATCATATTTCTGAGCTAGTTATAGTATACTTTTCATCAATAGGAATCTTTTCACGCTACAATCAATAGGAACAGATCAGTGAAGGGAAATGTTGGAAAAACAGGAGAAGTTACTCCATTTTTTAAACTACTGTCGCAGCAAGTGTGCAGCCTTAATAGTTAAAGCTACACAGAAATCATGTATGACGGAAATGTTCTCCTAAAAATTATATAAAAATATCCCACAACAGCATATGTTTATCTTTTATGGTTGACTAACAATAACACGTGTAACTCCCGATAGCTTAGCAGTTCGAAGCTTTCTGATTATACTCGTATTTGTCTACTCTTTCGTTTATAAGAATCTCAGTCATTAAAAATGCTACCCAAATTACGATTCCACTCGGACGAAGTCGTTGGCACAGCTAGTTAGTAATATAGTAGCGAATATTCACATAAGAGCGTCGGTGGCGCTGTGGTCTCGGCACTGGTCTGTGCGCCGCATAGAATCGGGAGGCCCGCGATCTCATCCCCACCGTGTACCAATGTGTTTTTCGTTCCGAATTTCATATGTACATTTATCCGACGCTCCTACGGTGAAGGAAAACATCGTGAAGAAACCTGCGTACATCTGCGAAGCGATTCAAAGGTGTACGTAGTCAACCAACCCGCACTGGGCCAGCGTGGTTGACTAAGGCCTAATCGCCCTAACGTAGTTAGGGTAGGCTCGAGCCCCTCGGTGGGGACGTATATGAGCTGTGATGATGATGATGATGATGAATATTCACAGAGCTTTTCAGTTAGATATTAGTTGGACCTTAGGTGCTTGTCCAAAAACTTAAAACATAATACTTTCCAAGTTAAAAGCCCTAGTCAGTTGCTAACATAAAAAAGCTAGCTACTTGACACAAATACATTCAATAGACTACAGCATAGTACTCTTCGTACGTTAACGTAAGGTTGTTGTACAGATCATAAAGAAATTTATTTAATTTGTAAAGAAAAAGAAAGTAGCTTGGTTAGCGCTAATATTAATATCTCAGAATCTTCACTTCTGATGAATGCATACTACTAAATATTATTCCGTGATATTTGTAACAACTCGTACAAGTATCACTTAAGTTGGGGGTTGTCATTTTTTTCATTCACTTGTGGAACTAAAAATGTTGCTCGGAATAACTACCTATTTAAGAAGCCAAAACATCTCAGCCACTTGCTGAACAAAGAATCGTCAAGCGCATTGGAAGAAGCTACCAACTTCTTGATATAATAAATAAATGTTATATATATATATATATTATATATATATATATATATATATATATATATATATATATATATAACATAATTCAATACAATTTATTATACAAGGTATTATTCACCGAGATTAACGGTTGACCTTGTATGTATGCCTGAGCGTTGGTGCTCTCCGAGCTCTATCTCGAAAAGGGTTGAGCGTATAGAAAAGAAGTTAAGACAAAAGTTGTGGCAAATTTTATTATCTTCAATTTTTATACTTGGTATTGAAGTGATTAGAATCATAGAAACGGAGATAATTGCAAAAAACCGTTTTTCGTGACCTTTGACCTTGAATATCTTACGACGCAGACACGAGATAATATCAGACTTTTGAAACTTTTAGAACATCAAAGTAAAGCTGTATACGAGTTTCCAGCGTATTATCTCATATTCCGAGGTGACACCCTAAAGTGACTGGACAATTCATGTTGAAACAGTATTCATAACTAAACTAAATGTCTACTAGCCAACCTTGCAGAGGACGCCAATTCTATTGGCTAGGTAGAAGTTATGGAAACCAACGCTTCAATGAAAATTCTGGTCAATGAAATTGAAATTTATTTATTTTGGAATCAATTGAAAGGTCTGCCATACACGGGTAATTTAATCGTATCGTATCGTACAAAACAGCGGCGCTCAAGCATTATAGGCTTATATTATTTTGAATTTTCATTAGGGTTCCGAATTTCTGGAGAAGTGTTTCAAAGACGTGATATAAAATAGATGGGCTCAAATGTTAATTATAAACATGCTTATGACCATCTATACAGGTATAAGTGCGTAAGTTAATTTTAAAAATTCATTTGGTTAATAAACTCGCTTAAAAAAATATAGGCTGTGAATATACTACAAGTATAGGCTATATACTCGTATCTCCTATACTACGTGTTCTCCGTTTGTTCATACGAAGTTTGAATATGTAAGGATTAACGTTACCCTTATTACAAAAGCAATAAAAGTGATAAAGTTCAAAGCACGGATTTCAAGTTATAAAATCGTAATAATCATTACCTTACCCCAAAGACTTCCCAAACTTTTTCTTCGCGAAACTTTAGTTGGGACGTCAAAAAAATTACTTGACCGTAACTTATCACTGAGGGTTACGAGCTTAAAAGGCCAAAGGCTTGCCTATTAAAAATACACAACAGGCATAAATTCCGAAGGTCTTACTAAGATTTTTAATTTAAGTTACACCGTTCTTCTTAATTTGTAAGTTTTGTAGGCAAGATGTTGTTAAAGAATCAACCAACAATATTTTAGTGAAAGTCGAACTATCTATACAAAATTAGCAATTTATCCTTTAAGCATGAAAGCTAAAAAATATATATAAATTACTCATATATTTATTTATATTTGGAGTCAGTTCCACCTAAGAAGGACACTTTAATCCTGCCTTTGTCTCTGTTTGATTTGAAGTAATTAAAAAATCTATTTAAGTTTATGTGTGTAGGTATTAATTTGAAGTCGTTTTTTATGATGTTCGATTGCTTTTTGTTCATCTTATAAGCCTCTGAATCAATTTCATACAAAGAGCTATAAAAAATGATAAAGAAAACAAATTAGCTGATCGATCGCATAACATTAAAATAAATAAATATAAAATTAAAAAATGTTATAAAATTAATTACCTCCAGTTTTAAAAAGTCCGTTAGAAAGCAAACAACTTGAAAAATTTTAAGTTTGGCTTTAGTAACTTATAATTAGAATTTTATTGATATAAGAAAAAGGCAATAAGCCTTTTTCTGTATTTGTTACTTACATACATTATAAATTTATATATTTTGTTACATACTTATAAATAAGGAACACTCGTGTAAGTGCTGCGATCATTTTGGGAAATTTTTCCACCGACAGAATTATTTTTTTCATTTAGATTTTTATTTTAATAACACACATTGTTTTATATAGATATTTAAGTCAGTGTTACTTGTCAATTAAGGAAGTAGAAGCTATTAGCTTTTGTTAGTATTAGATGTAAATTTAAAGATATATTTTTAAATTAGTAATAATACAGCTTGTATCAGAAATGTTTAACATAACTTTTGTAATAATTTAATATACTTCGAACGTGAAAAAATATTTGTGAAAAATGGTTATCGCAAAGTATTTTGACTTATATTTTATAGCAATTATATATCAGCATAGTACTCAGAAGGTAGCGTTAGGCTCTGCTCATAGACACCGGGACCGCATGTGTAAATTATTATTATTTAAAATATAATCCCAACTAATATACATGCGAAAATAACTCTGTCTGTCTGTTACGCTTTCCCGCTTAAACCTCGCAACCGATTTTGATGAAATTTGGTACAGACAATCTTTAGACCCTGAGACAGAACATAGGCTACTTTTTATTTAAAAAAAAAGGGATGAAGAGGTTGAAATAGAGGTTGAAAGTTTGTATGGGATTTCTTAATTTTAAAAGATAAAACCACGAAACTTTATATTTAAGCACTTGGTAAGAAATCATTAAACATTTGTTCTAGCATTTTTGAAATTTCGACCAGCTGAAATAAGGGTTGAATGTTAGCATGCAAATTCGTCAAATATCACGTCATAAGAAACAAAAAATCGTTTGTTCTAGCATTTTGAAATTTTTACCAGTTACAACTAGCATAAACATTTGATATATTTAGAATCGTTGTAAGTCTATTTCCATCATACTCATAATTCTGGTAAAATCATAAATATTCACATTATATTTTTTCGCAGACTAAGTATAATTACTTCAGTAGAAACAGAAAAATCATTCTTCATCTTGAAACGGATTTTCACTAAAGAAAGACTATGACATCCTGTATTTTAGAAAAAAATAACAATAAATTCAGAGGCACATATTTCTAATAATAAACAGGTATATTATGTTTATTTTTCACTCAGACTTTCTATTTTGAGTTCTCTCTTCTCTTTCTTTCAGTTCTAAATCTACAGTGCCTCATAAATGCATACCCAATGATTGTCTAAGTAGTAAGTAGTAAGTAAATAAACTAATAGTAGTAGGTCGTAGTCTTTATCGGATTTGTTGAGGCTTGTGTAAGAAACAGTGGTAGTTCGATTTTAACCAGAAGACTGAATCAAATTTCGAATTCTAGACTACAAGTGTAATAAACAAATCAAGTAGAAGGTTAATACTGTTCTACTTATTTCCTTACGCTTACACATTGATCTAAAACTGGTTAGTCCAATAGTAACCCTCATCCCATACTACCAAAAGACATATTTGAGTAACAGCAGTGCTTGCTTGCTTAGTAAAACGTTTATTTAGATGAATATGCAAAGCTTATCTTTGGTCCGCTTTAAATTCATCTCGTTATTTCGCTGGGAATAAATTTGAATATAACACTAACCAACCTTTTACAGTGGAGCATAGAATGCCTGACCTGTTCGAAACTTTATCTAATTTTTTACCTGTCTGCGCGACAAAAAGAACAGATATGTACCAACTTACGTATACATTTATATGGCATTCTAGAGATCAAACGCATTTTGATTTTGATAGTTCCCACATCTGTCGATTCGTCTTACTAGCCGCTATTTTGTAAAAAAATATTCGACTGGATAAATTAAACTCAATTGGAACTGAAAAGAAACAAGTCCAGTAGTATACAAATAAATTCGATGCGGAACATACAGTTTTCCTAATCACGCCCGCCCTCATCACCGCGCAAACGAATCCCTTCCGCCGGCCCCCAACCGCGTCGTCCCTCACACCAGACACCCACGCCTCTCGCTCACACACCGCGCTCGTCGACGAGCGCGACCACCCAGGCTACACATCCCTTGTCAAACGTATCCCCGATACCGTCATGTACCGGGTAGTTTCTCACCGTCCACTACACGGTAATCTTGAGCGTCCGAGCCACTAGACTGCGCGCCCAAGTCGACTCCCTAGTTTCAACCCTAACGACTCTGGAACGGACGCCGGCATCGTTAACAGGCTAGGGGTCGAACCTTCTGTTCGTGTGCCTTTAACAACACACTTATTGCAAAGCTGAACATAGCCATCATCAGAGGCTTCAGCATAGGTCCGTCCAAAACATAAAAAAACATACAGTTTTCAACAATAAATCTATTTACTACGTCAAGAATATCGTGATCGTGAATCGATCGTGATCGAAAATAAGTCGTGCTTGAGGGTTCCGCAAATAAGTTTATAATTACATGTAATGCAAATTCACAGATTTGTATATTTTGCGTGTGTAATATGTCATATCTTATTTCATTATATATAGTAAGTACCACATAGCTTTAAATTCTCTTGCAAGTGTCGTAAAAATACAGTTTTTTAATAGTGTTGCAACCACATAAATTCTGTTTTCGGATTATTTCCTTAACGTTGTATATGACATTGCATCCTTTCAAATTTAATGATTTTTGAAATATCTATGACTTTGATTCACTTGAGCATTTCAAAATGTACAGGATAAGCGAATCATAAAAAGCCCATATCTTTTGATCACGTCAACTTTGAAGTTTGCTTTTTTCATGACTGTGAAAGATTCCAGACACCCCAAAAGTGTATTTTTTGTATACATACAACTTAAATCTATTAAATGTTCTCAACTCTTGTTACCAATAAAAAACGTAATAAATTTATGAGCGTAATATTATAGAATCTATAAATTCAAATACACTTAATAAAAATTTAAAGTAATCCTAATACTAAGAAAGATCTTTCTCTATATTAATCTCGATTTGAAAGTCGTTAATTATCATATATCTATTTTATAGGAATACTACATAATTATTTATGTCTTAATCTTTCTTCCATCGCCTCACTATAGTCTACAACATTTGTTCCGGTTGACTGGTTGAGAATGCCTTGTTGCGTTAAGTCCGCCGATTGTGTTATTGTTATGCAATGAAGATTAAATAAATAAATAAATAAAAAATAATTACTTTATTAATATTTGGGTTGTTTAGTTAGAACTATTTTAATAAAAACAAGCATACGACCTATCTAATAATAAGGAGTTACTGCAGTCTATGGTCACACACACCAAGGGAGTTTCTTTCGTTGTCTTCAGAAAACGTCTTCATGAAAAACCCCGTGCTGTATCCTATAGAAAAAACCTAAGCAGGGAACTGATACCACAGCCTCGCTATGTATCAAAAGAAGTTTCTTCGGAAATAAATAACATAGTTATAAAATCCATTACAAAGCAACTAACGTACACATAAATAGCACCTCCATATTAATTATTCACTGCTTAAACGGTAAAGTTTACTGCAGCTCATTTACCGATGAGCTTTCCGCCCTACCATAGATTGAGGGCGTGCTTGAGGATGACATAAAACAGCGCGTCGTAATATTTAAACACTCGCAAAACCGCATTATATGGTAATGTTAAGTCGTAAATGAGGACAAACATTGTAAATAACACCGATGTGGGAATAATTCTTGATTAATTCCAGTTAGATTTTAAAGCAAAGTTAAACGTAACGAGAAGCCCTGCCGTCGCATACTGTTAAATTTGGTAATAGTTGTTATTTGGAAACGATCTGTTTCAATCCATGTATTATATTGAACACTGGTTATTATTAAAAACCTGTTATTATTTTTATTAATATATTGTATTATTCATATTTTTAAGAAAAATCAATTAATTAATTATAAAATCGCTTGTTTCTGCAAACTGTTACTAACGGGCGGCAGGCGGGCCCGGCGCCTACCGCTGCGCTTCGGCCTTGAAACTGGTCTAGCTTCTGAACTACTCCCGGGCCCATTATGAGACTTGGCAAGGATTATTTACATACTATGATATATTTTTGAAAAAAAAATAAAAGTTTATTTTTTTATCTCGATTTTATCAAACTTAGACCAGTTTGATAAAAAATGTTTTTTTCAAAGTAATAAAAATATCCACTTTCTAAAAATGTCACAAGAAAGCTCAATAACTAAACTATAAAATTCAATTATTAAATTTATTGTTTTTACATTTTAAATATTGTTTTTTGGGACTACAAATAGTGCATTCCTGCTGTAGAGTCAAAACTTTATTAGCCTCTAAACCGGTAACTATATATCACAGAGTAAAAATATGGATTGTCTAGGTTGAGGACCCATAAAGGTATATCATAATAAAATATTATTGAAATCTGAAGCATCAACATTTTTTACCTCTCCACTTGGCATGGAATGCCCCTATACAGAGTTTTATCTCAATGATTAATCAAAATTTACTAATATACGCAAATTCACAAAAACTTTACATTTATTTAACATTTTCAAATAAAATGCAAAGTCACTAACATAAATTTGAAAGTTAAGTCTAAACTAACTTTCAAGAAATCTGTAAAGATTTTTACTAAGACTAATATATAAGAAATAATATAAAAAATATTTCTATTATATCAACAGTATTTCTATTATTACTATTTCTATTTCGAATGGGTATGAACTGAAAATATGGCAATATGGCGAGAATTGTCACATAAAGTATTGATTGATGAATATATTTTAAGTAATGGTTTTATCTTTTATTAAACTCGTGTTTGTGTTGTGTACTCAGTATATAAAATATGGGGAGAAGAAATTTTTGGAGCTTTTGGAGTGCAGAGTGGAGTATGCGTTAGTGTATCGCATGCGACGCACTACACCACCGATAGCGGGGACCTGTAGCGAGGCAGATAACCTCGTAGGCCCCAAGCGTGCCGGCAAAGGAGGTGTCTTCGCCGCACTCGTAGTAGCAGCGGCGTCCTGGGACCGCTCACGACGTCCGAAGAGCTGTTTAGATCTCATATAGTCTTCAGCCTTCAGCCTTCAGGAGGTGCTGCGTTTTGTTCCCATTTAGATATTTTTGATCCTGTAATCATGAATAAATTTACATTTTTTTATAATTTGCACTCATTATTGATTACATCCAAAATTGTTAACTTCTTAACAAGCGATGTCAGTTGAGAACTGTCTATGGTATATATTGGTATCTTATTTGTTGCATCTCTGTAGAATTTTGTGAATGTACTATATTCTGAAAATCAGCAATTTAATTGGTAGCGTTTTATTTTTATCGCTTATATCACACGTCTTTATAAGACACGGTCCTTATTAAAGCGTGCGCGGGGATATAGATCCAACGCGTAGAGGCCATTTAAGCGAAATTTAATTAAAGTGTGCATGGAGTGTACCAACTGGGCCTAATCTCTATCTGCACCATGAAAAATGCAGCTAAAGACTATACCCAGTTAGATGCACAGAAAACAATTGTCATTATTGGTCAAAACGTTTGTGGTTCGCATTCGATGTTGGTGCTAATGTGAAACGGGCTATGAATACCAGTGTTATTATCAACATTATATGTTAATTATAATATTTACAGCTAATATAAAAAAGCGTGCTAAAAAAAGCTTACAAGCTTAACCTATTGTTATTACTTATTATCTCAAACAATTCAGTTGTAATATTAGTGTTGCCATATCCAAAATGTCTCGCGGCTGTACGACCCTTGTTTGGCAACAAAGTTTCACGACTACTATTGCAGCTTATTAGCGAGAGCATAAAGTTAACTTTGAATATTAAACATGTAATTATAAAATCGCGCTCCTAAGAAGTAGGGCATTTTTTTATGCTACCTGGGTCACGCAAAGTATTGATTACTTTCCAGTCGGAAAAAATGTTTGCAAACTTGTTTATAGATATTCGCGATTCATTTAAACTGATTAAGACCATCGACTACTCTTGTAGTGGATTGTACTACTACAAACAATGACCCTTTTTTTTGTTATTGCTGAGGAAAATTCATTGAATTGCATACCCTGCACCCTGAGAAAGGCGCAGAATTATGTGGGGTGCTCCTCCATTCCCTCACGATTTGCCTATATGGTTTTAGAACCTGGGCCAGGCTGAGTTTAGTTGGTAGGTCACGTGGCTGGACCGTTCCGGTCGCATGGAGTCCGACATAACCTCCGTGACACTTGCCGTTGCAGGGGTATCCTGGGTACGTTTCGTACTCCTTGTGAGGATTCTCAGCCTTCCTCTCCTGAGGAAAAAAAAAAGGGCGCTCCTCCACAGACGCCTGCCACGAACGCTCGATCGACGGCGCGTCCGATATGGCCGTCACACGCGCCGAGGAGAACAAC
The DNA here is from genome assembly GCA_036419045.1 of Scirpophaga incertulas. NCBI lineage: Eukaryota > Metazoa > Arthropoda > Insecta > Lepidoptera > Crambidae > Scirpophaga > Scirpophaga incertulas. The sequence goes on along the minus strand of CM071628.1, from coordinate 8,045,229 downwards.
CCACGGCGTGACAGGGCCGTGGGAACCCAAACTTTAACCCTAGCGATTGGATTAAAAAGGGATGTCGTTTTTTTTTATTTGAATGTTGGTTGGAGATGGCTATTGATTAAAGAAATCAATACAATGCAAAATGCAATTTTACCTATCTTTGTTCTTTGACTAAAATCAAGAAGGTCTACTTGTACGGTCGCTTTATTTTTTATTTCACAAGAAAGACGACTGAAACATTTGTTTTATATGTCTACGTTCCCTTATAAACTGTGTGCTATGCACGTCGTTTAGACCCCGAACATCATATATAATCGTTGAATATATAGCGTTCAAGTAAGCTAATAAACAAAATCAGTGTCACTTTTTTTTAATTATTGTTGTAATTGTGTTTTTGTAATTGTAATTTACATTGACCTATTAGATTCAAACAAAGCAAAGCAATGCTTAGTAATCTAGAATACGAAGTAGGCTAGAATACATATTTGGTGCTTTGATACTCGTACAGATGACTCATAACAATACCAGTCAAATGTATGCTACATTTGACTGGTATATATATAAATTGTTTACTATTCAACAGTATAAAGATTATCGATATATTTTTTATTGAAATTGAGCGACATTTATCCTGAATCGTAAGTGAAGTCTCAAGCATTAAATTGAATTGAATTGAAATGCACATACATCCACACTATAAGAAAAACTTGTAGTTCATACAAATTTCTATCCCATACAAAATGCAACAAATGTAACTTGTAGTTGTAGTTGTAGAAAGTAGTTGTAGAAAACTCATCTCTGCCTACTCATATTGACGTGATTACATGTGTGGACTTCAGGTTCGTCCCGTCTAGTCTAGTAATAAGTAAGAAATACGGTAACTAAGCACTGCAGAGCCCTAATCATAGGCCTATAGATAGCTACTGCAGTATGCCCCTATAAACAGACACAACAGACAATTTGCAATGTAAGCGCAAAAAATGTGTTTTTTTTACGACCTCACATTAGAAACCTCAAAAATTGTAGCCTATGTGTTATTCTAATGTATAAGCTATATTGTGGTAAAGTTTCATTCAAATCCATTCAGTAGTTTTTACGTGAAAGAGTAACAAACATCCATACATCCATACTTACAAACTTTCGCCTTTATAATAGTAGTAGGATAGGATACGTAAGAAATTTGCAAAAAAACTAACAAAACTTGTCAAATATTTAGCTGACTTCGTACACCTATAATGATACGGACAACGAGATAAGATGAACACGGCTGGTGTTGAATATACTAAACGACTTTTAAACGACTTACCATCAACTTGGATACAACATTTAGAAACGCCCACGGGTTTTAACAGCTGTAAAGGGTGACTTTATAACAAATAAAATTTGCAATAGGAATCGAATCGATTTGATATATCAGTTTGCTGAACATTTAACAACGTCATCGACCGAGAGATTCTTTTATTTGATAGTTGAATTAAGCGCTAGTAAAACCCGATGAACACAATTATATTTTTTGTGACACCAGTTTTCTAATTAGCTTACAATTGCTAAGTAATCACCAATCTTGTAAGGTAGCCAGATATTTTTGTTAATTTACACCAAACTTTAATTTGATTACGGTAATATAAGAACCCTCGTGAAATCATTACCCTTGTACTGAACGAGGGGTGATCAAAAAGAAATGATAAACGGATATTTCTAAATATAATAAAATTCTGAAAAAATATTTATTCAACTCCCTGGTCCTGCACAAGTTCCCGGACAAAAAATGGTATAAATAGGACGTCATTTTTAAAAGTTACATTCATTTGAATACGAGCAGTCGGAGTGATAACATCAAAATGGAGAAACAAGAAGTACGAAGCGTCATCAAATACTTCTGCTTGAAAAAAATGTCCACCAAAGACATTCAGACAGATGGAAACATTAGGGGACTCTGCGCCTCCATATTCTACAACTGCACGCTAGTGCAAGGAGTTTAAGATGGGAAGAACATCCACGGAAGACGACCACCGCGAAGGCCGCCCATCCTGTTCCCTCACTGAGGAAAACGACAAAAAAGTTGAAGATCTGGTTTTGGCAGACCGAAGAGTGACCATTCGACATTTAGCTGAGAACACAGGCATCTCATTTGGTAGCATTCAAAGGATCTTAACTACTGAGATGAACATGAGAAAGGTCTCCGCGCGTTGGGTCCCGAGAATGTTAACCGACGAACAAAAGAAAAAACGACTTGACATTTCAAGGACCAATCTTGAAATGTTCCAGGCTGATCAAGAAAATTTTTTGCCTCGATTTGTGACTATGGATGAAACGTGGATTCATCATTTTGATCCCGAAACAAAACAACAGTCAATGGAATAGGCCATCCTCAGTCAATGGAATAGGTCAACATGGAAAAGGCCATCCTCACCGACACCAAAGAAATTCAAAGTTTCAAGCTCTGCTGGCAAGGTTATGGCATCTGTTTTCTGGGATGCTGAGGGAATAATTATGGTTGAATACCTTGATAAGGGAGCTACAATAACAGGCTCCTACTATGCTGAACAAATTAAAAGATTGCGAGAGGCCATCAAGGAAAAAAGATGGGGTAAACTGCGCGCAAAAGTGCTGTTTCATCAAGACAATGCACCTGCACACAAAGCTGAAGTTGCAATGGCTGCCATTCAAGAAGCCGGCTTCCAGCTGGTGGAGCACCCACCCTATTCTCCAGATCTAGCCCCCAGCGACATTTATTTGTTTCCTCGACTCAAGGAACACCTCCGGGGCAAGAAATTTGAAGATAATGTGATGGCCGATGTAGAGGCATTTTGGGAGAGTCAAGATAATGATTTTATTTTAAAGGTATTGTTGGTTTAGAAACTGTTAGGAGATTATGTAGAAAAATAAATTTAATTTTTAAGTATATAGTTATTTTAATATACCTATTCTCATTACTTTTGGATCACCCCTCGTATATCTAAATTTTGGCCGATTCTATCCAAATATTTGCTATGGTTCGTGTACACCACATCCTGTAAACATTTATCCATAGACTTGGTAACAAAGTCAATGAGCATGATAAGGTTAAATTAGTAGACCGTCAAATTAAGAAAGCGAATTTCTGCAACCAGTTTTAAGCTTTGATAAATCTTCTGATGAGCAAAGTACACGGCACTGTTTATATGGCAGATTAGCAAGCGACGATTGACTCCAAATTTTCGATAGTATTGTTCTCCTTGACGAGCTGATCACAAGTATACAAGTTTTAGAAAAAATGTACGACAATAATCGCTGTTAGGGGGCTCTGAAGTTTTGGGTGAAAAATCCTGGTTTACTGCAGAAGCAGCTGAAACTCGGATATGTTGTCCTCCTTGACGAGCTGATCACGAATAATCTAATACAGACTCATCTCTAGCCCCCAAACGCGCAAATAAGTCAAGTGTAAAGTCTCCGATCATTTCTATAATAAAAATATCTAACACTACTTACTGAGCCTGAATCAATTCAAGAAGAAGCGATCGTTGACCGTTGATACCGACAACTACAGAGCCCCCTAGCGGCGATTTTTATCGTTAACTTTTTCTAAAACTTGTATATACACAAACGGACCGGTACGATACGATTTCACGCATTACCCCTCGAAATAAAAATGTTAGGATTAATCTATCACCGGCATTGATTGCGGCAATGCTGGCGGACGAGGGAGGTTGGAGGGCTGTGGCCTCCTTCTGTGAAGCAGTGATGCTCCAGAAGGAGGCCGCCGAGCGGGGTCGGGAGATGGCCGATCCCGCTCGAAGAAGGCGGCGCCGGGCTCGGTAGCACAGCTACGGCGCCGCCGCGGGTCGCCGGCGGGCGCGAGGAATCGCGACTGCTACGGCGACCCGGGATGGACCACGCCCCTTTCATGGCCGGGGGGCGTCGTCGGTGGAGGAGACCGGGGGAGGTAGTAGCCTGTTCCCGGAAGTGGCCTTTGTGTTCCCGGGGGCTCCCTACATGCCTGAGGAAGGCCATCCCTGAGGTTTTTAGTGGGTAGGCCTCCCCCTTCTGGGGAGGAGAGCCCCACATAACCTCGGCTCGCCACAGCCGGGGTATGCAATTTAATGCATTTTCCTCAGGGGAACAAAAAAAAAAAAAAAAAAAAGGCCTCCCCCTTCTGGGGAGGAGAGCCCCGCATAACCGCCGGCTCGCCACAGCCGGGGTATGCAATTTTGTGCATTTTTCTCAGGGGAACAAAAAAAAAAGGATTAATCTATCAAAAAGCGCTAAACTCTGATTTCGTTAAAAAAATGTTGTCTATAAAGCCTTCAGTTAATCACGCTTAAAAGATACATACATTAAATGATAGAAGAAATGTCGAAAATTCTGAAACTGCTACTGACATTCTTCGTCATAAAACCTAACACGTCTCGGTTCTCGTGAACTGATTCAATGTTTTCCGTGATAAATAACACAATTTTTCAGACATGGTTTTATTGGCTTTCTCGCTATAATACTGTAAAAACGAAGACGTATCTACTGCTCATGATCCTCCGTCCAAGTATTTCAGCAGCTCATAAAATATCGGGAGCATAAAGGTTTTTACTGGCTGCTAATTCAAGAGACAATTAGGTTTTCCGTTCTTTTACGCGTACGGTTATGAGTATCGTAGTAAACAATAAACTTTATATGGGTATGCAACGTATGAATTTTTTATGTGTTATGAATATCTAAATATTTTATAGGGGACATTAAGAATAGAATTAATTCGTGATAGTATTTTTTCATTTATTTTATTGGTATTTTAATAATGAAACATAATAAAATAATAATATGTTGGCATAGTATGAGATCCACAATGAGCATGAGGTGAACTAGCGTGTAGAAAGATATTCTATATTATAAATAAGTCACCACCAAGAAATTATAGGTATTGACCTTGTCACCTGGAAATAGACCTATGTAAAAATGTGATGCAACGATTTCAAAGTAACAAGTAAGCGCATCATATTGTTTTAAATCGTGGAAGTCCAGTTTATAACCTACAAAGGTCACATCACCACTCATACAATATTCAATATATCACTTTCTGCGATTTGCGTTTAAGCTTATTTGTCGACACAGTATTTTCGAATCTACCTTTAGTAAGAGACAAGCATTTTCGGTTGTAAGGCCTAGAAAGAACGACCACGAGGCACATTCACGCCACTTTAGAAAAATGGGGCGGAGAAAGGGCAAATATCTGTCTTCTTCCCAACAGCAAATTGGGCCTTGTGCTGGGCGGCCCTACCCTGCATTCCTCAGATTACCGCCAGTCACCAAAATCTAGAGTGCCCTAGCTGTTCGATCGCTGGCCTCCTCTTTTCTTGGTGAAAAGGGCTTACACTAGATGAACGTCCCTGGCCTTTGCATTTCATGAATTTAACTTCCTTTGTTGATTATTTTTACCATTTGAAAAGTAAAAATTATTTACAAATCAGATTTTTCGCGAATTAGTTTCCAACAAATTTTATGACTACTGTTTCAATTTAAACTAAATATAATTATTTAAGCTACAAATTCTGGGTCCTTTTGGGAATGTTGAATTTTGGGATGTAAGTGATGCTACACAGGAAGACTCGGAGAGCTACCATCTTTCCACGAGTTCGTTCATGCAACAAATTAATATCCTAGTTGAAAACGGGATTCACTAAGTTGCACCGTTAGCACAAAGGCTGGACAACTATTTGAGAGGCTAACTGGTGATCAAAGAGCTTTCTGGTTTCAAGCTTTGTTTGGCAAACGTCTTCCTTTGAAATTTCATTTTAACTGTAATGTAAACTTTGATTTTCCTTTGGTTGATCTTGGAATTCACATTGCCTTTAGTTAGATTTATTTTTTACCTTCGGGAATAATTCATAATCTTCATACGCACAAATCCCAATCACCGACAGGTTATGTATACGTTCCATCGTGGAATGAAACTTTCTTTATACAATGATTGGCAAACAAACAGACTACCCATCTGAGTGTAATATAATGGTTATAATATCGCCTATAATAGTGGATCTTGAGAGATCAGCAGTAATCTTCTGCAATATTAACAAAATTCTTAGTGTACGTTGCGACAAATTGACGTAAGATGTAAAATAATTTGTTACCCGTTAATTTATACTGCCATATCTTATTTACCAATCAGAATAAAATCATTAAAGCACTGCAGAAAGTACTCAAGCAGCTGGTGTAGGTTTCCCACCGGTAAGTCTTGTAACTAAAACTAAAGGTTTTGACCTCGCTTGTATAGGTAGTTTACAGATTTCATACGCTTGTTGCTATACTATGTTTTCCTTTACTCGGATAAACGTATATTCATTCATCATAGTTCCTATAAATCTGTCTCCACCGAGGGATAGAAGTGTAATTGTGTTAGGGTGATTAGGCTTTAGTCGATGCCCCTGCGAGGATTACTTGACTTTAAATAGACCTTTGAATTTATTCGTGAGCTTATACGGGTTGCGTCGCGATGTTTTCGTCAAATAAATGTACATTTCAAATTACAGCAAATGATCAGTTGTGCTTAAGCTTTTCAGGGACTATAATTTGATCTTTGATAAACAAAGCTTGCCAAGAATCAAAATATCGCCAGTAAGGGGAATGTATGAGAATAATTGTATTTTTTACAGAATTGACTGCAGACTCGTAAATGCCGAAACTAGTGCCAAAGCGCCACCGTAGCTCTTCAATAACAACTTCTTTCAAATAAACATCCATATAAAATTATAAATAAAAATATACATTTGTAACCATGCCATATAACTACGAACCAATCGAAACATGGACCTCCAAAGAGCTGAACTGCGATCACATATTTTGAAAAGGCGGCATCTATTTGGTTTAAATAAATAATGATTGTATATACATGAAAAAAAATATATCTCTAAGGGAACGCCTCTCTAAGGGTCCACCCATATTCCAATAATGTTATTGGAATATGGGTGGACGTAAACAGTGCTATGACGTTCCCTTAGAGATATTTTTTTTTATAGGATAGGGCAGCAAACGAGCAAACGGATCACCTGATGGTAAGCAATAACCGTTGCCCATGGACACCCGCAACACCAGAGGAGTCACAGATGTGTTGCCGGCCTTTTAAAAGGGAATAAGAGGGGAAGGGGGGACTGGGCCTCCGGTACCCTCACTCACTCAGCGAAACACAGCGCAAGCGCTATTTCACGCCGGTTTTCTGTGAGGCCGTGGTATCACTCCGGTCGAGCCGACCCAATTCGTGCCGAAGCATGGCTCTCCCACGGTAACGATATTTGTATTTACAGATCTAAAAATTTGTAGTGAACAATAATTTCTGCGTGGGTTTGCCGTCCATACCAGGCGCGTCCCCAGGTGGTGGATAGGGGAACGCCCTCCAGATATGGGGGGTACCGGCCTCGGCGGCGCGGGCCAAAAACGGCGGGGAAGGGGCGAAGTCCCCCCTCTTTCTTAAGAGGGGGTGGAGCTCTCGCTCTTTGGACCCTTCATGGGTCGTGGGATGGCCGGGTGCTACCCGGCGGGCTGCTTTCATGCGGCCAGCCGCTTCAGGCGGCGGGGCTGAGGTCCCCCCTCTTTACTGAGAGGGGGTCAGAGACCTCGCTCCTTGGACCTGTTCAGGTTGTGGGATGGTGTTACTCGGCGGCTGTCGTTCTTCCGGCGGCATGACTGATGGTGCGTTCGCGCCTTGGTGCGCTCGCACCGCTTGTGGGGCCCCTTGGAGGGCAGTGGCCACCTTCGGGTGGCGTGGGACGGCGGACCTTCAAGGTCCGCGGCGCGGCGGGGTCGGCGGCCACGGGTGTGGCTGCCGATTAGGTCTTCGGACCCCCGTCGGGCAACCTGTGCGCTCCAATCGGTGTCGTGGATCATGTCTCGCGGCTGATCGGAGTGTGTAGGGGCCCTGCCTTAACCGGCCGGGCCGAGTGGAGAAAACCACGTTAAAAAACCGCAATTCCCTGCTGTTGGGGACCGCGACAGCAGGGGGCCTTCGGGTGGTGGGCGGCGTACAGTCCACCAGCTAGCGCCAACCTGGGGTACCTCCCGACCCCCCAGTGTATTAGGGTTACCCGGGTGCAGGGGGCACCGCCCGGGTGGACTATTTCATCCCCCATACTCGTGGGATTCATTATGAATGTTCTCAAATAAAAGATAAACCGAGGAGAAGGAGGTGGGCGCAGGGGAAGTGCCTGCTGAGGCGGAAGTGGCGGAAGTTCCGGCGGCGGCCTCGGCCGCAGCCGATGATCCCGCCAGGAGACGACGTGTCCGGTCCTTGCACCGGACGGAGGAGAGTGGGAGGTCGCGATCCCCTTCACGGGGGTCCGCCACCTCAGGGGTTAGAGAAACTGGCCGCGGCGGGGAATCGATCGGTCGTTCTTACGACCGGACACCCCGCGGCCAAGGGTGTCCAAAATCACCAGGACATCGGTGGCGGTGGTTGCGGGCGACGACGACAGCGATAGCTGTATGTCGGTCGCGACCACCGACAGCGAGACGAAGCGGGTAGCGCGTAAGCGCAAGTCGCTGCGTCCCCTGAATAGCAGAGGGAAGAAGGGGCGGGCAGATGGGGGCGACAACGTCCCCTTCAAAGAGGCAGCCGTGGAGGGGGAGGCCTTCGTCACGTCGGACATCGGAGCGGGCATGTTGGCATGCCTCTCCGATGTCGAAAAGACCATGGAACGGGCGAGGAGCACGAAGGCGGAGGTGGTGGGCGCAATGAAAACCGCGCTCACTACCCTTAAGGACGGGACGGTCGAGCTGTGCGAGCGGGCGGAGAGGAGGGACCGGGAGAACTCCCAGATCACCTCCACCATCGACCAGCTCTCAGCCCGTCTCCTAGTCCTGGCCGAGGAAGTGGCCACCCTACAAAGGGAAAATGAGGCTCTGAAAAAGAGCCTCCAGGCGGGGCCACCGAAGCCGTCCCCGGGAGCGCGGCTCCCCCAGAGGCTGCAGCGACGCCGAAAAAAAAGAAGAGGGGAAGGCGACAGGGAGTGGGCAGGCGCCCGTTCCCGCAATATTACAGTCGCCCCGGGAGGAACCGGCGAGGCCGGCCTGGGGCGAGCTCTCCTCCATAATGGAGAGAGAGTTCGCCCGTTTTCAGGCCGACCTTATGGGCCGGTTCTTCCCGAGATGGGAAGGCGGCCCCCGCTGGCGCATGAGCGCCGCCAGGTGGAGGCGGCTCGTCCTGCGCCGCCTGCGGTGCCGGAAGGGGGCGGGAAAAGAAAAAAGAAAAGGGGGGGAAAGAAAAAGAAAAAGGCGGCTCCCTCTCCTCAAGGCCCGTCACGGTGGCCCCGCCGGCGGAAGTTTCAGCGCCGGCGCCCGAAATTCCCGGGTTGACCACCTGGGCCACCGTGGCGAGGCGCCAGAAGAAGACCGCCCCCAGAAGGCCCGGCCCCCAAAAAGGCCCCGGTCATTAAAGTGGTGGAGCCCGGTCCCCGGAGGCTACCCAAACCACCGGCCTGCGCGGCGGTGGTTGTTACGGTGCCTCCGGACTCTGGGACCACGTACGCCGCCGTCATGGGGACCGCCAAAGCAAAAATTAGCTTGGCGGCCCTAGGGATCACCGGCGGTGTACGGACCAGGAGGGCGGCTACTGGGGCCCTCTTATTAGAGGTGCCGGCCCGGAAAGCTCCGCCAAGGCTGACGCCCTGGCGGAACGAATGAGGGAGGCCCTGGAAGGCACGGGCGCGAAAATACGCGCCCGTGCAAGATGGCGGATGTGCGGGTGATGGACCTCGACGAGTCCATCGCCCAAGCGGATGTGGCGGCAGTCATATCCGCTGCCGGCGAGTGCTCCCCGGCCGACGTTAGGGTCGGGGAAATACGCGCCGGCACGCGCGCATGGGGACCGCCTGGGTCAGATGTCCGCTCGCGGCCGTCAGGAAACTGACGTCGGGGCGGCTCCTGATCGGGTGGTCCTCGGTCAGGGTGCAGGCGCTCGAAGCACGCCTCAGCAGTGCTTCGGGTGCCTTGAGAGGGGGCACGTTAGGGTAAATTGCCCTAACCGCCAGGTGGACCGGAGCACTCTGTGCTACCGGTGCGGAGAGCCGGGGCATATTGCCCGTCTCTGCACCGCGAGTGCTTCCTCCTGCCCGGTCTGCAAGGACCTGGGCAGACCGGCAGGCCACCGGGTGGGCAGCAGGAGGTGCTGCCCACCAAAGGAAAGGGGGGGTCGCCCAACCTCCCGCCCCGGCCCCGGGGGCGAGCGTAGCGATGGACGTCCAATCTTAACATGGACGTCCAAAGCACAGGGTGCAGGGTGCTCCAGGGCAACCTCAATCACTGCCGCGCGGCGCAGGATCTTTTGATCCAAGCGCTCGCGGAGGGTGAGGTTGCCCTGGCGGTCGTCGCAGAGCCCTACTCTGTCCCGAACCACCCAAGGTGGTTTGGGGACGACCAGGGCTTGGTCGCCATTTATTGGGCGACCGACCGACCGCACTGCACCCTGCTCGCTACGGGGCCGGGTTACGTGGCCGTGGAATGGGGGTCCACGGCCATGATAGGCTGTTATATCTCCCCGAACTGCGGCCTCGCCGCATTCGAGGCATTTCTGGACGGGGTAGCGAACTGCGTTCGCTGTTGCGCTCCCCGTCCAGTCTTCGTCCTGGGTGATTTCAACGCCCACTCGCAGAGTGGGGCGACACCCGGGACGACGTAAGAGGGGAGACACTCCTGGAGTGGGCGGCGGGACTGGACCTCCGGATTTTAAACCGGGGGTCGGTCAGCACCTGCGTGCGGTGGCAGGGGGAGTCGATCGTCGACCTGTCATGGGCGACTCCCTCTGCGCACCGCATGGTGTCAGGTTGGAGGGTGGCGGCGGAGGTGGTTACACTCTCCGACCACCGGCACATCGTGTTCGACGTGTCGGTGGCCCACCGCCGCCCTTCCCGCACACTCCAGGAGGACAGCCGTCCGCGACGTTGGTCCATCAAGCGGCTGGACCGGGATGCGGCCCTAGCCGCTGCCCACGTCGCGGACTGGGCGGAGGAGGCACGGATTTCGCCCGACCTCGATGTGCATGCGCGGGCCGCCTGGCTCCGGGACGATGACGTCGATCTGCGACGTCTCCATGCCCCGAGTCAGGCCGCCCCGGCGGCGCTCTGCGTACTGGTGGAACGAGGAGATCGCGCGGCTACGGGTAGCTGTAGTAGCCGCGCGCCGCCAGTACCTCAGAGCCCGTCGAAGACGGCAAGCCTCAGTCGACGAAGTCCTGAGCGCCAGAAGCGCGTACGGAGCCGCGGCCAAGGCACTCGGCGTCGCCATCGCCGACGCCAAGGCGCGGTCCTGGCGCGAGCTGCTGGAGGGACTGGAGAGGGACCCATGGGGGCGCCCGTACCGGATGGTACTGGGCAAGCTCCGACCATGGGTCCCTCCGCTGACGGAGACCCTGGACCCTCTCGTCGTGGGAAGAGCGGTGGATACGCTCTTCCCGAGGGTCCGGGACAGTCCCCCCGCCGCCCCGTCGCCTGGCCCTTGGTCGGACGACCTCCGGGTGACGGAGAGCGAGCTCGCCAGGGCCGTTTCGCGGCTCTCTGCGCGCAACACTGCCCCGGGACCGGATGGGGTCCCGGGAAAGGTGCTAGCGCTGGCGCTCAGGGCGTTTGGGAGCACGGTGAGGCAGCTCTTTACGAGCTGTCTCCGCGAGGGCGTGTTCCCCGTCGACTGGAAGTCGGCCAGGCTGGTGCTCCTCAGGAAGGAGGGAAGGACCGGCGACGTTCCGTCCTCGTTCCGTCCGATCTGCTTGCTGAACGAGGCGGGGAAGCTCTTCGAGAGGGTTATCTCCGCTCGTATCAGCGAGCACCTGTCGCGCCTGGGTCCCGACCTATCGGACTGTCAATTTGGATTCCGGCGGGGGCGATCAACGCTGGACGCCGTCCAGCGTGTTCGTTCCCTGTCGGAGTCCGCAGTCCGATCGGGGGGGTGGCGTTGGCGGTGTCGTTAGACATCGTCAACGCCTTCGGCACCCTCCCCTGGCAGGCCATTAGGGAGGCGCTCGTATACCACGAGCTGCCTCCCTACCTGCGGGCCGTGGTCGGGGACTATCTGCGCGACAGGACGATCGGCGTGATGGGACGGGACGGGAGGGAAACGTCGAGGAGGGTCGAATGCGGCGTTCCGCAGGGGTCGGTGTTGGGACCCTTGCTATGGAACCTCGCATACGACGCGGTCCTTCGCACCAGCCTTCCTCGCGGCGTGAGTGTCGTCTGCTACGCTGACGACACTCTCGTCGTGACGACTGGGGCCGACTTCGGGCCGGTGCTCAGGCTTGCCGAGCTTGGGGTGGCATGTGTCGTGCGGGCGATCCGCCAGCTGGGTTTACAAATAGCGCCTCACAAAACCGAGGCGCTATGGTTCCACGGCCTTCCGAGGCGCCGGGAACCACCCAGCTGCCGGATCCGGGTGGGTGACGCGGTGGTCCCGGTGGGGCCGTACATCAAGTACCTGGGCCTCACCCTGGACCGCCGCTGGAGCTTCGAGGAGCATTTCGTGCGGTTGGTCCCCGAGCCAAAAGGGTGGCGGGCGCATTGCATCGCCTGCTGCCCAATCTCGGGGGACCGAGGGATGGAGTTCGCCGCCTGTACGAGGGCGTCGTGCGATCCGTGGCCATGTATGGGGCTCCCGTGTGGTCGCAAGACTGCGCGAGGTCCCCCCGCTGCAGAGCTCTGCTACGGAGCCTGCAGCGGATAATGGCCATACGGATCGTACGAGGCTACCGTACAATCTCGTACGAGGCGGCGACGGTTCTGGGACGCTCCCCCCCATTCGACATCCTGGCCGACATGTACGCGGCGACGTATGCGTCGCGGCGTGTCGGCCGGGGGGGCGATGGGGGGAGCGCCCTGGAACCCGCGCACGAAGTGCCTAAGCGGGAGTGGCACCGACGGATTGTGGCGGCCTGGCGTGCGCAGCTCGAATTACGGATCTGCGCGCGCCAGCGGGCCGTCGGTGCCGTACTCCCGCACCTCGAAGCTTGGCTCCACGGGAAGGAGGAGGTCACCTACCGATTGACTCAGATACTCACCGGGCACGGCTGCTTCGGTGAGTATCTGTGTCGAATAGGACGGGAGGGATCGACACATTGTCACCACTGCGCATCCGACCTTGACTCGGCCCAGCACACGCTGGCGGAGTGCCCCGCGTGGGCCTCCGAGCGCCGAGTCTTGGTCGCAGAGATCGGGCGAGATCTGTCTCCGCCGCATTGATTGCGGCAATGCTGGCGGACGAGGGAGGTTGGAGGGCTGTGGCCTCCTTCTGTGAAGCAGTGATGCTCCAGAAGGAGGCCGCCGAGCGGGGTCGGGAGATGGCCGATCCCGCTCGAAGAAGGCGGCGCCGGGCTCGGTAGCACAGCTGCGGCGCCGCCGCGGGTCGCCGGCGGGCGCGAGTAAGTCGCGACTGCTACGGCGACCCGGGATGGACCACGCCCCTTCCGTGGCCGGGGGGCGTCGTCGGTGGAGGAGACCGGGGGAGGTAGTAAGCCTCCCCCGAGGAGGGCTCCCCTGTGTCGACGGGGGAGCGGAGGCTGGGGGTTCCCGGAAGAAGCTTTCTGTTCCCAGGGGCTCCCTACATGCCTGAGGAAGGCCATCCCTGAGGTTTTTAGTGGGTAGGCCTCCCCCTTCTGGGGAGGAGAGCCCCACATAACCCCGGCTCGCCACAGCCGGGGTATGCAATTTAATGCATTTTCCTCAGGGAAACAAAAAAAAAAAAAAAAAAAAAAAAAAAAAGTGACCAATAATTTTTTTTCTATTTATTTTAATCAATGTGTCTGAATAGAACTACTTTGCCGTAGTCAACAGCAGAACATTTGTCAAATATTTCTGTCGTATTTGTTTGACGGATGATTTCTAGTACAAATTAATCTTGTAGGCTTTCTTGCGCTATGACAATGATGGATGACCTACTTGTCTAAAATTCAGTAGAATCTCGACTTTATTTCTTGATCGTTAGACTTAAAAATGGAACAAACCATAAACAGGAAAGACGAAACTGTTTATTTATTGGCGTCCGCTTATTCAAACTTTATTGAAATACCATAAATGGCTAATCATTTTGTATAAAAATCATTCAACGATTGTACATACATCACAAATTTGTAAAAAGTCTGTGTTAACATTCTAATTTTAAATATTACTAAGATTATACCTTATATCTTGGGCTTAAGATATAATTAATAGATCGCAGACCCAAGATTGTAACTTTTAAACTCGCAAATACTTAGTGACATTATTAAACATATATGGCTATTTGGTACTACTTACCTGGGCTTAAGATAAAATGGAGTCAATATTAGGGTTTTGGATAATTAATTCTGAAGTAAAAGAAATATACTTTTTTTTAATTTTAATTAAATAATAAATAAATAAATATTCCTTACACTCACACCAATTAGCCTAGCCCAAACTAAACTCTGTAGGCTTGTGTTATGGGATCTAGGGTAACAGATAGACATACATACATATAATATACATATATGTATATTTTTATGGAAATATATATTAACAACAATGACTAAGGTATAACTGCTCACATTCATAAATTGAAACAATCAATACATAGTATAAAACAAAGTCGCTTTCGCTGTATGTCCGTATGTATGCTTAGATCTTTAAAACTACGCAACGGATTTTGACGCGGTTTTTTTTAATAGATAGAGTGATTCTTAAGGAAGGTTTGTATGTATAATAAATGCATAATATAGTAGAGAAACACTGATAAATTTAAAGGTTTCTAATGTGATGTCGTAAATAAGCACGTTTTTTTGCGCTTATATTGCAAACGCTGGCTGAACCCTACGAGATAGACCAAAATAATATACTACATGTATTGTGTGTATTGTACAACTTACAAAAATCCACAAAAAAGTCCGCGATGGTATATGTCTATCTCTTAGGGATAACCCACCATAACCATTTTTTCACTGCACCCGTGCGAAGCCGGGGCGGGTCGCTAGTATTTAATAAATTCAGGATTGACATGATACGAAAAATTAATTAGCGTTCAAAAGCGAATGAGCGACGAACCCTTTCGCTTCACTTGACTCACCTTGGCTTGGTATGCAAATCAATAGTGTTAAGGGAGAGAAGTCCGCACTAGGTCAGCCTAATTGACTACGGAACAACCACCATTCTGAGTTGGGGTAGGCTCGTGTCCCACAGTATTAACGTATTGGAGCTGTAATCAAGAATATTTTATTACATTTTTTTATAGGATAGGGCAAACGGATCACCTGATGGTAAGCGATCGACAAACGAGTCACAGATGCGTTGCCGGCCTTTCAAATCGAAATATGCATTATTACATAATGCATTTTGACGAAATGTATTAAAGTTAAATATCAACGTTACCAACACGAATATTTCAGAGCTTAATCATATCTCCAGAGACGCCATTTTATATCTAAATCTTACAAAATATATACAATACTTCAATAATGTGTCACGGCTCCATTACCAGATTTCTTTTCATAACACATGTTGTGTCTGATGTAGAAATATATAATATAAGCGCTAACCATAATACACTATTGCTTTAGTATAAACAGGCTTTTATCTAGTTGGCAGGTGAAAACGGTTCAGGGTTTGAATCTGTTGTTGTTTTGTTAGTTTAGGATCGTCCCTGAGCGTTATGGGACGCAGTAATCATTTGACAGGATTGTCTGGGATCACTTAGAAGGTTTTAGCTTCGTGTTTAGAGCTAAAAGACGAAGCTTCAGAATTTAGTTACAGAATTTCCGAAAGATCACGTAGATAGCAACATTGTTTCGGAGATATTGCTGTCCACAGTAGTTGCTTCTGTCACGTAATACGGGGAAATTCTTAATCTATAGCAAAAGAAGCACAAAGTAATGATAAAAACATTATTTTGTGTATAACGCAGTAAAATTTTATCTATGTTTCACGAAATACGAAGAAGAGCTAATAAAACACTTGTTGCCTCTTACATGACTTACATGACTTGAGTCCATTTCTTGATGACAATATTCTGGTTGTCTTCTTATTAACGAGAGATATCAAAATATAATCATTAAAAGTATTCCAGGTCGTGCTTAGGTGGTCGTGCAAACAAAAATATTAATTATCTCTTCTATATTAGATAAATTATACACTTCGCGTGAACGATCAACCCAATTCCATATGGCACAACCATGAAATTGATGTACGTGTAATAACATAATGCGTTTTGTAAAGAACACATTACACAAAGGTTCCATAAATATTGCCGGCGAAATAGGTTTTTACATCGCATCGGTTGTGTTTGAGCTTTTCGGGGACTATAATTTGTTCTTTGATAAGCGCTTTGAATCGAGCTAAACTGTTTACCTTAGAATTGTTTTAACAACAAAGCTTGCCATGTATCAAAATATCGCCAGTAAGGGGAATGTATGAGAATAATTGTATTTTTATCACACGCTCGTATGACAGACGCGTGTAATTGCTATTTTAAAACGGATACCATAATCAATTTTAGCTTTGTTATTTGTGTGTAAAAAGAATAAGTATATCACGGTGACATTTAACCTTATTTAACCATATTATGTAGGGCATGCAAGGATGATAGCATGGTACACCGGTTATGATGACCATTGCGATGCTGTAGCCTAAAGGGACAAAAAATGACGTCCTATGGTTACCGGTAGATTACAGTGCCAGGCCACCAAAGGACATCATCAAGGAATCAACCCACTCCCAAAACTTAACATAATTCTCACTTTCTCCAAATATCTAAAATATGCCGAGGCTAAAGGCTAAATGATACCATCAAAAAATCATCTACCTATTTTAGTGAGAATAGGCTTGTTGCCTAAATTTCAGTAGTTAGATACTAATATACCTTGATGCCTATTCTATACAAAATAATTATTATTTTTGAAAAAAAATGCTTATTTATAAGAATAATTTTGCATTTAATTAAATATTTGACATTAGTCATCAAAAACGCTCATGACTGTCATGGCGTCTTGAATGACGTCACGCCGTGCAAAACACAGCTGTTTTAGTATCGGAATATTCGGTATTGTGAAGTTATTTTAATAAAAAATGGATTCATCGTATTACAAGTACTGCATAGTGCCCCAGTGTACAAGCACAAGTATTATATAAAAACACCAAAAAAATTATTTATATACGTGCCAAACAATCAGCAGATACGTAAAAAGTGGCTGACACTCGCGAGAAGGAATGATGCCCATTCTTTTTCGCACTTCCACAAGACACTTGGGAATGACATTTTGACTTTGACGTTTCGCACGGCGTGACGTAACACTTTTTAATTGGTGTTTGCTGTCACGTGACTTATGGCTTATTTTGTGCAATTTTATTTTATAAAAATATAAATAATCAAAAGTTATTATTTTATAAAACTTTGTTTTTTCATAATTAAATGATCAGCTTAATAGTTATGCAACCTAATGCATCAGATTTGTTCATAGTGGATACAAGCCTAAATTCAGTTAAATTGAAAGAAGCAAAATTGTCATTATATGTGGTCATCTTCAAAACAACTAAACCGTTTTAGATTATGTTTTACTTATGAGGTTAGGTAGTTTTTGAAAAGAATAAGGATCGTATTTTAAAATCAAACTTAAATCTTAAGTCATTACCTATATGTGGTGGTTAATTTTCAAAACAACTGAGCCGTTTTTGATTAAGTTTTACTTGTGAGGTTAGGTAGTTTTTGAAAAGAATAAGGATCGTATTCTAAAATCAAATTTAAATATTTGCTAAGTACAAGTAGAAAGGGACGGTGCTATTGAACTCACATAGTGCCATCTTTTTCTAACTGTATTAAAAATTTGATAATAAAATACAAAAATAAAAAAAAATGATAAATGTATATGTTAATGTGTTTTGAGCATTTGATTTTTTTAAAATATACATTTATTTCTTCACTGTAGTGCTATTAAATTATGTTTATGTCAATGTTAACTAATTATAAAAAAATGCCTTGAATTTTAATAAGTCCTGAAAATATGTGTTCTATAAAAACTTCACTGAGCATTGACCTTATATACTTCTACACACATATAGGTACTTACAGCAAGCCGGTTATTTTACATCGTATGCAACTTAAATTGCGAAAACACCGGTGTCGGATCGACATATGTGTTTGGTGCATCGTGTGCCAAATTGAATTCAATGGTTGGAGGGGTCTTTGGCTACCTCTTAGGCCCCAATAAAAAAATCTTGCCCAACCGGATTTTTTTATACTGATTTTAAATGGTTTTGGGTGAAAATTTACAACTTTTTACTAAATTTTGTTCTTGATATTTAATTTGTAATGTTGTACACTTCTTTTGAAATTAAAAATACACGCCAGCTACATTTAGTATTTTTTATAGTCCCATAAAGATTTTTCTACTTAAAAAAATAAGCTTGAACGTCAACTTTCGATTTTAATTAAAAAAAAAACTAAAAGTGATCATGTTCTTTCATTTTTTTAAAAACATCTCTGTACTGTCCCCTTTCTAATGTTGTGCAGTATGCCATGAAAAGTAATTAGCAACATCACTAATTTTCAAATTTTCCAAACATAGTCGCAATTTTCTAATATTCAACAGGTGAAATAAAAACAAGTTTTTGTGTTAATAAAACTCACAAGCAGGTAACATTTTGAAATTATGTAGGTTTTACTTGAAATAAAACAAAAATTATTGCATTTTAAACATTTATTTCATTATTTGCCGGCTTCGCACGGGTGCAATGCTGATACTAAATACACTACAGAAAAACTGTAAACGTTGTATATAAGCGTTTGCAACGTACGCGGAAAAAAATCAAATATTTACTCGCTGATATTAATACAAATTGTTTGTATATGGGAGTATAGAAAGATGTTGATTTTTCAAGATTTTTTAAAATTTTCTCTACGTACAAACTTTCTCTGGACTTCCACGAATAATTCAAGATCAAAATTAGCCAAATCGGTAAAGGCATTGTTGAGCTATAACATTACAACGAAAAGTAGCATTGATTTTATACATATATATATATATATATATAATATATATATCTACTTTTTTTTACTGTTATACCTCTTTGTTATTAATTTTAGTTTAAGTTAAACGGAGATAATCATTTAAAACGATATCGTAAGACGACATTATTACAGTACGGTGAAGTTGAACCGTTTGTTGAACATTTGCGGGAGTGTGTAACGTCAAATGTCATACACCCCAAGACTAACTTTCAAAGCTCCAACTATCGTAAAGTGAAATTGCTGGCACAGAGTCTATCGAAGTTAACCGTTTAGCAAACACGGTCTTGCTTTGCTATCAATCTAGTCGTCTCAGGCAGCTTTCCGTCAGAAATGTTTTTTAAAAAGGCATTTAAGATGCAATGGTTATATGATTAAGACCACTGAAGTATAATCAGATCTATAGAGGTTATTCTGGTCATTTTAGTTGCTACCGAATTACTAAAACTATTATAGAGGTACAACTCCTATTACAAGTTTAACTAAATCTTTTTTTCATATAATTATCCTTTACAAAAATAGCATTGCAAATATGTACTATATGTCGTTAAAAAGCAAGTTTTGTATATTATTTTATTATGCATTATATTACTGTAATATGTATAATAAACTGAGATTCTCTCTGCCGGTTTCTAATTCAAATCAAGATATGAGTTAGACGAAAGTGGGAAGTTAATTTAAAACGAACTAGAAAAAAGGGTTTATCAAGCCCATACGCTCAAATCTATGTAGCAATTTTGTTCAAAGCAAATTTATTACAATATTCTGTAATTTTTAATGCGCACTACTAAATGTGAGTTATTAAATTTGTATCAGTTTAGGTGCCACAACTGATTATTGCGAGAACGTTTGGCGTACATAGAAATCCGTAATGGCACCCATAATGCAACATTGCAATAAAAACAATTCTGTACTGTATTTAACACGTACGACTTGACACTTAATGTTAGTTGAAAGAAACTGAACATAATCATTTTAGTGCTTTTTGTTGTAACTCTATGGTTTTCAATAGGAACATCCTGGCCGTTTTTTGATACAAGTATACAAATGTTTAAATTTGTTATTAATTATTCTTCTCTTCATGTGGTGCTAAATAAAAGTATATTTCTATTGTGTAAAATCTCTTATTTCTACATTGGAAGGCCGCTAAGCGTGTTTTACGATACTTGAAGGGAACTAAAAATCTAAAGGTCAAATTTAAATCATCAGGTCAGTTCTACCCAACCGGGTATACAGACGCCGATTATGGCAATAATTTAATTGACCGCCGGTCATATACCGGATTTGTGTTTATGATGAGCGGAGCACCTGTGTCTTGGGAAGCCCGCAAGCAACGTACAGTAGCGCTCTCGACCACAGAGCCCAATATATGGCACCGGGCGAAGTTTGCAAGGAAGCCATTTATCTTAAGTCACTCATCACAGAAGTCTTCGGTATCACTCATACTCTCATCATTCCCACAGATAATCAAAGCTCACTAAAACTTGCACACAATAACACTTATCATGCACGTATCAAGTACATAGACATTAAACACCATTTTATTCATGAATCACTATCACATCACACTCTACAAATTAAGTACATTCCTACAAATGAAATGGTTGCAGACATTTTAACAAAATCTTTGCCAAAACTGAAACATTATAAGTGTACAAATTGTTTAGGCTCTCCCCCGAGGAGGGCTCCCCTCTAGGCAGGGGAGCGGAGGCTGGGGGTTCCCGGAAGTGGCGTGATGTTCCCGGGGGCTCCCTACATGCCTGAGGAAGGCCATCCCTGAGGTTTTTAGTGGGTAGGCCTCCCCCTTCTGGGGAGGAGAGCCCCACATAACCGCCGGCTCGCAACAGCC
This sequence comes from Scirpophaga incertulas, assembly GCA_036419045.1. Lineage (NCBI taxonomy): Eukaryota > Metazoa > Arthropoda > Insecta > Lepidoptera > Crambidae > Scirpophaga > Scirpophaga incertulas. Next base: position 8,024,447 of record CM071628.1, on the reverse strand, counting down.
GGGGTATGCAATTTTATGCATTTTCCTCAGGGGAACAAAAAAAAAAGGTATGGTTAGTGATAATATGGTGTATATATTGTATGTTTTTCTTAGTGCTGTAACTATATGGAATTTTTATTTGTGCTGTGAACTTTGATATTGGTATTTTATAAGTCGTGTATATAATTTATACAGAGTGTTCCCATTGCGGGGGGATGTTGTAACTCTATGGTTTTCAATAGGAACACCCTGGCCGTTTTTGATACAAGTATACAAATGTTTGAATTTGATAGATATTTTAAGATGTCTTTATACTTGTCATATTATTCATTATTCTTCTCTTCATGTGGTGCTAAGTAAAAGTATATTTCTATTCTTTAAAATCTCTTATTTCAAGTTTCTTAAAATCGCATTTCTAGATATATTGTATGTTCAACTGCGGTGTTTCCTGAGGAAATATCGCAGTTGATAATTCAATAAAGTTGGAAACTTATTGAACAGTTTCCACATATTTGGAATAAATGAAAATTAAAACCATTGCAAGCAATTCCTCAGAGCAGTCTGTTTAAAATCCTATAAAGAATGTATAAAAGAAGGTAACTTACGTTGCTTCAAAATATTTGTTGAGGCAGTGATTACAGGCACTGATTATATATTATAGAAAGCAGAGTGCATAACAACTCCAAGCTGTTATGTACATAAAATGCATGTTCTTAATAAACATGTCGTTTATGTACAGAACGAACAATTTTGGGGAGAGCACGGAACCTTGTAGAATGCCAATATATATAGGCATGCTTTTCGAGTGTGGGTGATTTAAAAATATGCAAGAAATAGGATCTACAAATGAATTAAATAAATTAAATTTTGTGTATCATACTTCGTAATCAGAATAATAAAAATGACTAAATTTCACAAACCAGTTCAATATTATGAAGTCACAAAAGTATCTCTTTTCATACAGCTGTGCAGAATGAACTTTCTGTACGAGAATATTCTCTGACGAAACCGTTAACAGGCGCTCCACGTCAATGCGAGTAATTCCCCATCATGATTTGAAAATGGGGGATAAATAAAAATGCTCTGAAATTCCGCGGCTTATCCTAAACATGTTTAATGCCGAAATCAGCTGAAGGCAAGTTCCGTTTCTTACATTTGCGATTCAAATGGCGTGTTGGAAGTAAGCAATCAATGCGAGCACAAATTCCTCCGGCTATAAAGTAGGTATTATAGGGAATTTATTTAAGCGGATTACTGTACGGAATACTGATCGGCGGTGTGAGCTCGCTTGTCTGAAAATGAGGTAATGCTTACTGTGATTTGACAATGGGATACATTATGAAAGTCATACATGCTAAAAGTTCCATAATTATATTATAGAAATGAAATATATTTACTACATTGGAATTGCTCTCTAGGTATCTATGAAATTCGATGACTTAATTATGTAACGCATTTTCTTGTATTTTTAGATTAGTGGAAATAATAAGATTGCTCATCCCATAAGAAGTGGCTTATGTAGCAATTATAGTCAAGTACTGAATGTTTGGCAGGATGCCGTATCTTTGTAATCAGATATTACGGATGCCCATATCATCATAGTTGCTGATTTGTTGAACATGAAAAGTTCTTAACTATTCTTGATCCTGTAAGATTTGTCATTGTCTCTAATCAGAAATTGTACATGATCTTCCAACCGAAAGAAAACAATACAAATAGGTTCACCAGAAGGAGAGTATACCAGGATCGAATGATTGAGTGCTTCCGTCTTACCTAATTCTATTGTTGTCTTACATACATACATACACTCACGCCTTTTTCCCACGGGGGTAGGCAGAGATTACGTCCTTCCACTTGCTACGGTCCTTACATATCTCTTTCGCTTCATCTACTTTCATAACATTCCTCATACATGCTCGACGATTGCGGGTACTTCTGACCTGGCCTTTTTTGAGGACACTTTCGATTTGTTCGAAATATGTTCGCCTAGGTCTTCCTCGTCCCGTGTCTCCACTCACTCCAGCTTCATAAATCATTTTGGTTAGTCTACTTTCATCCATCCGTTCCACATGCCCAAACCACCCAAGCATCCCTTTCTCTATTCTTGTCACGATATCCTCTTTCAAACCACATTTCTTTCTAATCACTTCATTATACAATCTGTCACTCAGTTTTACTCCTGCCATACTCCGCAAAGCTCTCATTTCTACTGCATTTATTCTGCTTTCATGTCGTTTCTCCCATACCCAACTTTCACTTCCGTACATTAATGTTGGGACCAGCACGCCCTCATGCACTGCTAGTCGCGCTTTTTCTGAAATTTTCTGACTACTCAGAAACGTATGCATGGCCCCATTTTGTTATGTTTAGGTTTGAAGGATAGAACATGGCAATGAAATAACTAGGTACTATGGGACTTTACATCTTATATTATGCAATGTGGTAGTGGTAGTTTGCTACGATTCTCGCAAAATTACCACGTGTACTATAGGACTATAAATGCTTACTATCAGGTAGGTAATTTACTTAGTTTTATTTAATATACAGCACAGGAAAAAAAGGACACTGGCGTAGATAACTCAATATACTTTCCTTCAGATATAACATCTACTAGTTGGATTTACCTCAACAATACTAAAATTCATGTTAACATTAAACTAACCAAGAGTCATGTTTTGAAGACCCGCTATAAATGTTTGACTATAAGTTCTTTGTGGTCCGCCTCAAATCGAATTTGCAATATTTTCATAGCCGACCTCCAGTCGTCAGCTTTAAAAATAGAATCAAACTTTTCTCCGCGAGAATTCCCCACAATCCCTAAGGACTTCTATTGCTTTCTGACGGTCGCAGTATTGAGTGCTGAATACATGCATTATTAAAGCTTGAACGACATTTTTATGTACAATTTGAATATAGTGTATTAGGTACTCAAATCCATCACAAATGTATATCTCACATCACAGGTCTGCTAGTTATGATTTAAAGGGACTGGTAATCCTATTCAGACGATAAACCATTCCGCCTAGAACTAGCTATAATAGCTTCACGCTGACAAAAGCTGCCAAAGACAATACTCGCTCAGTGTAGCTCGCTTAAGGGGTAGAACCAACGTCGATAAACCAACCAGTCGTTTTGGGGTCACTTGCTAAACCTGCAATGGCGTGGTTTCAGATCATCAGTGATCCCAATATCACGGCCTTAACAGAGACGTTGAAGCAGCGTAGGAACTTTGATACTGTGTTCGTCCTTTAGAAGCTCTTTAACGGAAAGTGCTCTAAGGAACTGTTTGCATGGTACCTTCGTCACCCTTTTATTATCAGCTGCCATGGAATAGCATATTGCTACCATAGTATAGAATTCATCCGTGTCTCATAGAGCCTATCTGATCTAAAGTTGTCATTTCTTAGTTTCCGTCTTAATTTCTTTCACTACTTAATTTCTTTCTGCTGATTCTGCCGAGATCAGCAAAGAGCGAGCTGGGGGGAGAAATATCCATGAGTGACAGTTACCACTTACCTATTGGTGACGGACGGCCAGGGCCATTTGGTACAGAAAGAAGAATTGCAATATGTAAATGATATTATGAAAGTGGAGGAAGCAAGAGAAGTGTGCCAGGATCGTAGCAAGTGGAGAGAGGTGGTCTCAGCCTACCCCATTGGGATCAAGGCGTGACATATATGTATGTATATTTCTTTTTTAACATTTTCATTTTAAAATACCTAGGTTCAAATTTCGAGGGCTGCTTCTGGCTCTCTCTCAAAACTATGGACTCGACACTCGCGTGGTGCATCAATGGAATGCTAAGAGTTTTTGTTTCATATGAATATGAAAGAATAACTCAAAAAACATTTGCGACTCGCTTAGAATTTGAAACCGTGTCTTTACAATCCAAGTTGAGGTCTAGGTCTGTACTGCTATTCAGTTTTGGTGAAACATTATGTAGTGATGTATGTCAATAGTAAATAAAAATAAAGGGCTTCCCTGTATGGGCAGGAGAGCGGAGACTGGGGGTTCCCGGAAGTCGCTTGGCCTTCCCAGGAGCTCCCTACATACCTGAGGAAGGCCATCCCTGAGGTTTTTAGTGGGTAGGCCTCCCCCTTCTGGGGAGGAGAGCTCCACATAACCGCCGGCTCACCACAGCCGGGGTATGCAATTTAATGCATTTCCTCAGGGGAAATAAATGGCTACTCTTTATACACGCAACGCTAAATTACACTATTCGAAATACTAATCCTGCGCAGGCGAAGTCGCGGGCACTAGCTAATAAAATTTTATGTCTTGCTTTTTAAGAACGTAAGTTACATGAGTTTTTCGACTCGTCGTTCAAAATGGGTGGCCAATATAAGAAAGAAAATGTATTTATTACGTTTTCAAAAACACAAACGTTCTATAATGAAATTTGTTAAATAATTAAAGATTAATCACAAAAGAGATACATACTCAGCATGTATCGAGGCGTCAAACAACGTCGCGACATTGGCGCCCTTTTAAGGTTGAAGAATTTCATTTAAATGAAACTTTATTAGAACAGTTATTTGGGCAATAAATAATTTGAACGCTTATTTTGCCAGTAAATAAAGCTCTATTAATCTGTCTTTAGAATTCGAAATCTGTTTAACTTTAAAAGTAAGTCACTGAACTATAGTGGTTCCAGCCATGTTCCAACTTTAGAAGCATAGTTTTCTAACTATCTTAGTCCACGATAAGTAAATACCGGCATCACACATTCACAATATTGACGTTAAAGCGTTTCACAGGATTTAGTTTGATAGAATTCTAATTAATTAATTTCTAATGGTTCTCTATTCATTATAACAAACATGAAAATGATCGTCTGTCTGATCATTAAGATTTCACCATAAATTCGACGAACATATTTTGATTTAACGTTAAACAGGACCTTTAGAGGATATGTGTTATTTATATTAAGGCTTTTTTTATGTATTAAGGACATGCATTTGGCCTCGATCTCACCTTATGGTAAGTGACGATGAGGCCGAAGATGGTCCATGCTTGTCCAGATTGTGACTATTCACTCTTGCCTTGAAAAGGCCAGATTATATTTATCAGGGAAAATATCTGACGAGAGGGAATTCCAGTCCTTTGCTGTGCGCATTATGAAAATAGAAGCGAAACGCTTAGTGCGTATAGGTGGTATATCAATAACATAAAGGTGGAAGCCCAATCACCGTCTAGTTCCCCTGAGGTGAAATGGGGATGCTGGAATCAAATTGTGTAGCTATATGTAAGTGACGATGAGGCCGAAGATGGTCCCATGCTTGTCCAGATTGTGACTATTCACTCTTGCCTTGAAAAGGCCCAGATTATATTTATCAAGGAAAATATCCGGCCAGAGGGAATTCCAGTCCTTTGCTGTGCGCATTATGAAAATAGAAGCAAAACGCTTAGTGCGTATAGGTGGTATATGAACAACATAAGGGTGGAAGCCCAATCACCGTCTAGTTCCCCTGAGGTGGAATGGGGATGCTGGAATCAAATTGTGTAGCTATATAGCTGTACGTACTGTAAGTTATATGTACTGTAACAACGGTATGTATTCAGTATAATTTATTTCTCTCTTATCTGAGTTATTTAAAGATAACAAATATTTATCTAGTAGTCATAAAACTCACATCTATAAACTTGAAAAATAAAACATGAACTTAATAAGATCCATACTTTATTACTGTGCTGGTATCGAATACTTTGTAATAAGCTTTAAATTCAATATAATTATGTTTTGAATGTAACGAGAGTTAAGTTTTGAATAACATTTGGTACCTTGTTACCAAACCGAATACTAAACCTTAAAAGAAATCCCTTTTTTCGCTTTTCAATGTATAAAAAAAATCAAGTAGTTGAAAGAAGTTGGAAGTCGCAAAAGTTTGTTATACTTCTTACGCTTAAGTCTAAAAAAACTTAACAGTTTTTCGCAATCTCCGGTGTCTTCCATATTGTGAACTTCACACTTAAAATCACCAAATTAAATATTAAGGGACAATAATAACGCCTAACAAAAACCTAGAGGTTCATTCTTGGGGAAATGTTTAACTTTCTACAACACACCTCTAGAAACTTTGCTTTAAATAAATTCAAAGCACTTTTTTCAAAATATTCTAATGAAAAAAGGGTACAAGGTTAATGATTTCTTAAATGATAAATATGCTTGGATTTATTATTATTTTATGATTTTGAAAAGAGTAGAAAAACAATTATCCTTCAGAGTTTCTCTTCTTCATAAGACTCTCACAATTTCCGAACAGGTGTAAAGAACTTCTTTTAATTTTTCTTCTACGAAGCTGCGTATGCGGTTATGAAGTTTTTAAGCTGTGTTTTACAACTATAAAATATATTTGTTTGATATCAATATATATCATGTTTGATATTTTATGGTGTATGTTGTGACTGCCTTAAAAAATTGTTATATTCTATACTATAAGTTATGTAGTTCTTAAGCTGTGTTTTACCGTTCCGTCAAACAAATATAAAATATATTTGTTTGATATCAATATATATTCATGTTTGATATTTTATGGTGTATGTTGTGACTGCCTTAAAAAATTGTTATATTCTATACTATAAGTTAAGGATTTGTAATATTTTGATGTAATAATATAACAATTGCTGGTGGTCTTAATTGTAATAAATAGCAATCAATAAAAACAATCAATAACTATGGAAAGGTCCATGTTAAATAAATAATATTTTCATTTTTATTTTTGACCCCCACGCAAAATTTGTCTGAATTTGAATTTGTTTAGATAGGTGTTTTTTCGATTATTTAGGAATCATTTGATTTAGGTAAGTATTTTTGAAGGTAAAAAGCGGTCCCCCGACGCGACAAAATTTAATCAAAAAATTCATACGTACGGTCAACAGCAGGCCAAGATCACCATTTGCAATTCAAAATTAGCGGTTATGCCGAGTAGATAGTCTGACACGCTTTAGTTGATACTTACGTAGTATAACAAAAGAATTGTTCAAAGAAATTAATATTTTAACTTTAGCTAGTCAATATACTTAGTCTGGCCATAAATACTGTTACACTTAAAAATAAAAAAATATTACATTTGAATTTCGAATCTGTCATTTGTATATGGTTGTTCATTGTGTTTTCTCATTTTGGCGCCAATACATTTTATAATATTTTGCGATATTAAAATGGAGTGGGGTGATAAAGAGAACCGAATCGCTGTGATTGCATTACACAAAGTAGGTATGGAGCCAAATGCAATTTTTAAAACTCTCCATACCCTTGGTATTAGTAAAATGTTTGTGTACCGGGCTATTAATAGGTACAATGAGACTTCCTCTGTTTGTGATAGAAAAAGATCTGGCCGTCCACGTAGTATTCGTACGAAAAAGGTGGTCAAAGCAGTAAGGGAAAGAATTCGAAGAAATCCTGTCCGAAAGCAAAAGATTTTATCTCGGGAAATGAAGATAGCACCTAGAACCATATCACGTATTTTAAAAGATGACTTAGGACTTGCAGCCTATAAAGAGCACTGGTCACTTCTTAATTGATAATTTAAAGAAGAATAGGGTGGTAAAATCGAAACAACTACTGAAACGGTACGCAAAGGGAGGTCACAGAAAAATTTTGTTTACGGATGAGAAAATTTTTACAATAGAGCAACATTTCAACAAACAAAATGTCCGTATTTATGCTCAAAGCTCTAAGGAAGCTTCCCAATTAGTCGACAGAGTGCAACGTGGACATTATCCGACTTCAGTGATGGTTTGGTGGGGTGTTAGCTATGAAGGAGTGACTGAGCCATATTTTTGTGAAAAAGGTATCAAAACATCGGCACAAGTATATCAAGATACCATTCTTGAGAAGGTAGTAAAGCCCCTTAACATCACCATGTTCAATAACCAAGTATGGTCCTTCCAGCAAGACTCGGGTCATAAAAGCTAGTTCCACGCAGTCTTGGTTAGAAGCGAACGTTTCGGACTTCATCAGAGCTGAAGACTGGTCGTCGTCTAGTCCCGATCTTAATCCACTAGATTAGATTAGATTATAGAGTACAGCTTGCTCTAAACGCCATGATAATTTGGAGTCCCTAAAACAGTCTATACGATTGGCAGTGAAGAATTTTCCCATGGAAAGAGTGCGTGCTTCTATTGATAACTGGCCTCAACGTTTAAAGACTGTATTGCAGCCAATGGAGACCACTTCGAATAAGCTTTATATACTTTTAATTGATTTATATTTATGTACTAAACTAACATAGTGTAAAAGTAATAAATGTTTTAAGCAGATAAAAAAAATGTTTTTTCTATATTTCAATATTTATGGCAAGACTAGGTATATATATGATAATTTACTTTTAGTATATAGAAACTATAATAAATTCAAAAAAAACAGTGATCTACATAATGTGAATACTATAATCAAAAATAAACTTGCCCTTCCAATGTTCAGACTCCATAAAACTAGCTGTTCGTTCTTGGGGAAATGTATATCTATATTTAACAAGCTTCCGCAATGTGTCATTGATTTGCCGTTACATAAATTTAAAATCCATATCAAAAGACGCTCATGAGTAAAGGTTATTATAAAGTGACTATCTAAATGATCACACTATTTGGAAATAGGAACACTATTCATAGAGCCATGTTTGGTAACAACATTATTTATAATATTGTATTATTTTTATATGTGTATGTAAACATACATACGACTGTAATCATATTAGGTATGATTGTATCTTGTATTGTATGTATTATTGTATTTTGTATTATTATATTATATTATTAAAATTGAAAAGAGAAGATAAAAAATAGACCTTCAGAGTTTCTTGCCTGTTCATCTCGAGAAGGCTCTCCCAATTTCCGAACAGGTGTAGAGTCAATATTTGTTTTATTTTTTTTCCTTGTTCGTACGGATAAGGTTTTTTGTTTTTTTTTTTTGCTTTTTTTTGTTTTGTTGTTTTGACGTCAATAAGTTCCTGTAAAGGATTATGTTGAATAAAGATTATTTTGATTTTGAGCATTAAATATTTTTTTTGCTTTTTATAGGGTTTTGCATTTTTTACCAATTGTTATAATAATTGCGTACTTTTTTTGGGTGTTATTAAATTTTTGATTTAACACCTTGAAAGTCTCGCTACTAGCTCAAATTGAATTAAAATGAGGCTCTTGACACTAATTATTATACTAACGTCAATTTTACAAAAAAAAATATTGTTTGGCTCCCAGAATATAAAAAATATATCATAAAATATAACACAGGACAACCAGATGCCGTTACTGAATTCTTTGCTGACAAAATGCATCCGTCCTGCGACACGCAGCCCCACCTTTATGTAGTATAGCCTATTACAGCATCTGAGAACAGATGTTTATATTCCTTATATAAATTTTCCAAATTGTCAGATGAATTAACTTCACGTCTACAGTCGGGCCAATTTAATAGGCCACATTTGACATTTGTTCATAGTGAGGTGACCTGCTTAAACACTCCGATTATGGTGAAAAAATCGATATTACTTCAAACATATGTGAATCGAATACAGTTATTATGGAAAAGTACTTTTTTTTTAATTTTAATAGGCAAACGAGCAAATGGATTACTTGATGGTAAGTGATTATCGCTGCCCGCAACAACAGATGTGTTGGCGGCCTTTTAAATGTGAATACACTCTTTTTTATAGGTACTGTATTAATATATTATTTCTCTGTTAAAGAAGTTATTATTGTTTTTTTATTATAAAACAAAAGAATAACATGTTTTATTTTAATAAAAATTTGTCGCAAAAAAAAAATAAAATCAAAATCAAAATAATCTTTATTCAACATAGACCTTTACAGGCACTTATTGACGTCAACAGACAAAACAAAAAAACAAAGCTTAAAAAAAGAAAACAAAACCTTGTCCGTACGTACGAATAAGGAAAAAAAATAAAAAAATTGACTCGACACCTGTTCGGAAATTGGGAGAGCCTTCTCGAGAAGAATAGGCAAGAAACTCTGAAGGTCTATTTTTTATCTCCTCTTTACAATGTAAATAATTACAATAATATAATACAATATAGTAGAAGATACAATCATACTATTAATTCATGGTCAAACTGACTGACTATTAATTCATGGTGAATAATGCTTTCACAAGTAATCATTGCATTCATTCGATTTATTGAGGACATCACTTACGTATAGACTTCACTGAACGCAACATTGTAACAACGGTCATTTGTGCATTTCCAAACTAAAAAAATATTGAATATTTTATGTCCGCCATTACAAGGTTAGTTGAGGAATTTTAATGAAATGTCAAATGTGGCCTATTAAATTGACCCGACTGTAGTTACAGTAACAATATGTATCCTACCACAAATATCCCATCAACATTACAAATGTGAAGAGAAATAGTAACACAACTGTTTTGCGCCAGCAATATGTAAAATGGGGCCGATGGTAAGCAGATGTCCTTGTCTATTAGTAAAAAGTGTCTATAAAGTTTCCATCGCCTCACCTGTATTCATCAATTATGTTGTTGGTAGTACTTATGTCAATTATATTGTTAGTGGTACTTTCGAAACAAAATTATCAACAAAATAATGCATCACCTATCAATCTGCCCAGCAAAATAACTAATACACAGTCGAATAAACTTCGACCACGTGACAATTATTTCTGTTTAGCGCATCCCATATTAACAGCGTCACAAAACTAATTTGCGCAGTTGTTATCATATTTATTACATACATAGAATATGATGGTATTTACCTCCGTCTCTCCCACGGGAACCCGTTCCCATCTAATTTGTAACAGTTGATTGCGCGCCACTGGGATTATCGAACTCCATCAGGCTTGATTTTGTGTAATAACCAACGAATAATGTGCGTAACTAGTTTGTGGTAATCGGAGAATTCCACAATTAGAATAGGATTATCTAGTATAAGTAATTATAACATCTTACTAAACTGCTATACTAAAGCTAATGGCACATTACTTAGCGCCCCGCTTATTGCTAAGAACCAAGCGACGCGCTTATAGCGCTATAAATAATAGGTTGAATCCTATCACCACTATCATCAACTAACCGAATTCACGCTCTTCAAGGTCGGTTATTTTTAATAGTACAAGGATTTTATCGTCATACATTACAGGTACGAATAATGGTGATAAAGCTAGTGGTTCTAAAAGTAAGTTACAATACTTTAAATAAACTGATATTTTCATTGTTTTCAAAAAAAAATCTCAGAAATATTTTCAATTATAACAAATGGTACTTAATACCAAGACTTAGGCTAAGTTTCGTCGGTAAGTCATTCCAGTCGAGCTTCCTCAATCAATTTGGAGTCCAACATAACCACTTGGCATTTGGTTGCGTATCCATGAAGATTCTCAGCTTCCTCTCCAAAGAGAATTAAAATTTAATTAACTAGCGACCAAATAACAGACTTCGTCCTGTCAAAAAGATTGTAAAGTGGCAGTTTTTTGGTCCTACTTATTTTATAGATAATTAAATGTAAAAAAGTAGTTATAGTGACGTAACTACAATAGTTAGACATATGGTCTCGCGAAGTTTTTTGTAGATTTGATATATTGTATAATATTGTCGAATATTTTATTATCCAATCATTAATACTCTTCGCAGCGTTTGCGATGAAAGACATTTTATGGCAAATTTCTTTGCACCTTCGATTGGTTTTAATAAAAATTTCTAAAGTGATCCAGTACTAAATATAGCCTATGTTACTCGGTGATAATGTAGCTTTCTAATGAAAAAAGAATTATTAAAATCGGTCAAGTACTTTTTGAGATTATTCGTTACATACAAAAATACAAATCTTTCCTCTTTATAATATCTAATAGATCTAGTAGATAATGTAAAACTCATAGTTTGTAAAATTTATGATGATATCTTTGACAGCTTTTAATCCTAGTTTATTTGTCAATGTGACAGATGAAGGTAAAATCTCAAAATTATAATTAAATAAAAATCAAAAAACCAAAATTTACTTTTTATCAACAACAAAAAAGTTGTCAAATATCAGATAAAGAATCGACCTTCAGAAATGTCAGCTCCCATGTTACAATCATATGAGACGTTTCTGTGCAATCTATCATCCATAAAAATATACCAAAGTTCGTATCTCTAAAATACGAAATAGGCGATTCAGCCAAACTAACGTAGCAATAAGGCGGACCATTTAAAATAAGCCATAAATTATTTCGGCTCGTAAATAGTGCTTTCATTCATTTTTATATCTCTTTTATGTATATTATTATAATATTTTACTTGAACATTGTATTATTTATAATTTATTATCACGCTATAGTGACTAGCTGCAAATTTTGTTTTTTTGTTGCAAATGTGTGAAGATCCACGTGCATTACTTCCACAACATTACCCTGGAAGGGTTTGCCTGGCTTATTCTGTTTACTTTCAACAAACTATGCATATCAGGTGTACCTTTGCAAACATCCGATCTAAGGAATAGAAATTTTTTTGGCTGGGTAGCTTCACAAGGCATTTTGACAAGGCGTGTGACTTAATTTTTATAAAAAGAATAACTTACACCATATGAAGACATTTCCGAAATATATTGCGAATTTTTTTTTCAAATAATTCAAATAAGTACCTACAAGCTAGGTAATTTTAGTAGTTTGTATTTTTAAAATATTAGAGCACATGGTGTGCAAAGCAGGTCTTGTTCGTGTGACTCGTAAAGTAAATATTGTCAAAGTCCTTTTACGTAAGTTATACTTTGGTTTTGTCATGTGAGTATAGCTTTACTATGTTTAATCTATTAAAAATGATTCAAACAAAAGCAATAATTATTTATGCTACGCAACCACAAACGATTAATTTGCAATTCCAAATCGTGAGTGTGCATAATCGAGAAAATATTATCTTAAGTATATTTCATCCAGAGAAGTTTACTTTCACTCATAAACAATCAATTTAGAAGCAGTCGTCTCGTTCGCGATCGAATCAATAAAACAATAATAAAGTATCTGGAACAAAAACATTTGCCACTTGGAGAAACAAGGAGAGACCTCTTAAGTCAACAACAACTTCGTTTCGATTATTAATATCTATTTATTGTCATAGCTTGGAGCTTCTGGAGCATTTATTGGAGAACAGACTCTGTCCGAATGGTTCGGAACAGTTTTCTTTAATAAAGAGTGAGCATAAAAGATTTTTTTTGTAATAAGAATAGAATTTAATAAGTTGGGATCAAATAAACAAAGTCCTGTTTAGCGTAAATTCTATTTTGACTGTGGTCGTATTAACCTTAATTGGAATAAACAGTATACTAAATTATGAATATATTAAATTCGAAAATATTTTTAATATTCTATATTGACAAGCAAGCCCACAAGGTAAGTGGTTAGAATCGCCTATAGTACACGTGGTTCTTGTGAGATTATAATAAATGTACAAACTCCAGAAAAACCACAGAATACGTTATATTGTACTATTTATAACATAAGAAATAGACATGGTATAACTTAGGGGTAAACAGATGCATACGAGTATGTTTTTTAAATTATCAACGATACAAACAACAACAGCGATAAGCCTTACAAGGCTTATCGCTTGTTCTTTTTTTGGGAGAGTTTCTAAGCAGTAATATTTTTGTCTTTCCGATTGACTTTCATAACAATGGTTTACTATAAAAAATGCTTACATAGTTGACATTTTATTAAGTTGGATCTGTATCCCCGCGTACGCCTTATAAAGGACCGTGTCTTATAAAGACGCGTGACTTAAGCTAGAATAATAATTAGACACTTTATGCAAATAGGAAATAAAGGTCTCTTAACTTTCGTCTAAAGTGTGTCCATACCACGTATACCATGCGTAAGCACTCGTACAGTCTAAACACTGATTGCGTAGACTGAATTGAAGTCAATACATGAAGGGAACTTAAGAAGGGACTTAAGGTGTGACCTTACAATATGATGTAACTAAGAAAAGGATTCATTAGCGTACGAAAGATGTTTAGGATCATGGAAAATTTAATAAAAGAGTTAGTAAATTATAATTTACTAAAACACTTTAGATTCTTTCATAAAAGTTAATAGTTTTTCAAGAGACTTCCATTTAAAACAGTCCTAATTTAATTTTGGACTTGAGTCCTAAGACTTCATAAAAAGAATAAATGAATAATAAAAGACAGCTTCGTCTTCTACTGTCAGTCTTTAATTGTAATGAAGAGTTTTGATGAAACATTAACATAAAAATTAAGTGCAAATTACGTCGTCTTAATAAATTGTTACACTAAAATGGAACAAAGACAGTTCTTGTTTAATTAAACTTTGGCACTTCGTGTCGCTCTACTATGAACACAAAAATCAAACTAATTACAATTTGTATTGTATGTGTCTCTTCATCATCACTATTAAAATCATTTTAATTAATGTTGATTTTAGTTCATAATTTGATACTTTTTTTTTCGATTAAGATATTATTATAATTTAAGTTATTACATGTTTCAGTAAAGAATATTTCGAATAAAATTTTGAAACGAACGTTATCCTCGAATCGATATTGTTGTTATTATTAATGTTAAGTATGAGTGAGAGAAAAATGCGATTTATGTCATAAGAGATTCGAAATGACATAAACACAATAGTCGTATATTATTTTGCAGATATATTAGACGATTTAATTTACATATCAGTAGTAGCCGAGGAGGGCTCCCCTGTATCAGCGGGGGAGCGGAGGCTGGGGGTTCCCGGATGTCGCTTGGCGTTCCCGGGAGCAGGCCGGCCTGCAGAACAGGCCTGAGGAAGGCCATCCCTTTTTAGTGGGTAGGCCTCCCCCTTCTGTGGAGGAGTCCCACATAACCGCCGGCTCGCCACAGCCGGGGTATGCAATTTCATGTATTTTCCTCAGGGGAACAAAAAAAATAAGAATGTGTTGTTTTTTTTTAATGGGTTTACTCTCATATTTAGTAGGTATTCTTGGGAATCTATGTCCTGCATTGGGCGTATACTGGCTGAAATGATGATAAAGCCGAAGGTGCTAACACGCTTTAGTTGAACAGTAAATACCTTGTAAATTTAACTCAATTCTTTGGACAATAATAACATTTTTATTATAGCGACAAACTTAAGCGAGACCTTGGTAAATACCAACTAACCAAATCGTGTAGAAAATCATTAGCCAAACCTCTCGATAACCGCCCTGTAGTCCAAAGAAGGAGTTAATAAGCACGAAATAGCGTAGCTAAAGTGACGAAGATTCAGACAGTCAAGACAACTATATAAAATCTATTTATAAAACAATATAAATATCTACTTTTCAATAAAACTATCTCAAAGTAGAAAATAGAGGCAGAAAAATCTTATGCAGAGCCCAGAAAACACTGAAATTGAGTTTGGGGAACAATTGTTTCCATAAACACGTGAACTATGCGTCAAAAACAAATTTATTAGCCGGCAAATTGCAAACTAAAACAACAATGGGAACCTCTCGCGACGAGAAATTTTAATCACATCCCGGCGCTCAAAACTTTTTAATTTTTTCCCCGAGTCACAGGAGTTTTATTGTCGACTGTACGTTGTAATTTTCTGTAACAAATTATGCGGGCACAGCGAATGTAGTGAACTGGCGTCAGTAGTACAATTCTATTAAAAATTGAATGGTTTCAGTGTAGAAATGATTAATTTTGTTTCTTGTTATCTTTATAAAAATTGTATGTAAGTCCTTGTGCACATTTGCGTATTACAAATTACCTAACCGAATTATTGTCCTTCTTCTGACAGTGGGATAATGATAATATTATTCTAAAAGCGGCGGTAGTGGGCGAAATGGAGTTTTGGATGTATGAAATACAGTTTTCGTTTGTAGGCAACGAGCAAGTGTCCCCGAGCCAAAAGGGTGGCGGGCGCATTGCATCGCCTGCTGCCCAATCTCGGGGGACCGAGGGATGGAGTTCGCCGCCTGTACGAGGGCGTCGTGCGATCCGTGGCCATGTATGGGGCTCCCGTGTGGTCGCAAGACTGCGCGAGGTCCCCCCGCTGCAGAGCTCTGCTACGGAGCCTGCAGCGGATAATAGCTATACGGATCGTACGACGCTACCGTACCATCTCGTACGAAGCGGCAACGGTTCTGGGACGCTGGCCCCCCATTCGACATCCTGGCGACGTATGCGTCGCGGCGTGTCGACCGGGGGAGCGATGGGGGGAGCGCCCTGGAACCCGCGCACGAAGTGCCTAAGCGGAAGTGGCACCGATGGATTGTGGCGGCCTGGCGTGCGCAGCTGGAATTACGGATCTGCGCGCGCCAGCGGGCCGTCGGTGCCGTACTCCCGAACCTCGAAGCTTGGCTCCACGGGAAGGAGGAGGTCACCTACCGATTGACTCAGATACTCACCGGGCACGGCGCTTCGGTGAGTATCTGTGTCGAATAGGACGGGAGGGATCGACACATTGCCACCACTGTGCATCCGACCTCGACTCGGCCCAGCACACACTGGCGGAGTGCCCCGCGTGGGCCTCCGAGCGCCGAGTCTTGGTCGCAGAGATCGGGCGAGATCTGTCTCCGCCGGCATTGATTGCGGCAATGCTGGCGGACGAGGGAGGTTGGAGGGCTGTGGCCTCCTTCTGTGAAGCAGTGATGCTCCAGAAGGAGGCCGCCGAGCGGGGTCGGGAGATGGCCGATCCCGCTCGAAGAAGGCGGCGCCGGGCTCGGTAGCACAGCTGCGGCGCCGCCGCGGGTCGCCGGCGGGCGCGAGGAAATCGCGACTGCTTCGGCGACCCGGGATGGACCACGCCCCTTCCGTGGCCGGGGGGCGTCGTCGGTGGAGGAGACCGGGGGAGGTAGTGTAGCCTCCCCGAGAAGGGGTCCCCTCTAGGCAGGGGAGCGGAGGCTGGGGGTTCCTGGAAGTTGCTTGATGTTCCCGGGGGCTCCCTACATACCTGAGGAGGCCATCCCTGAGGTTTTTAGTGGGTAGGCCTCCTCCTTCTGGGGAGGAGAGCCCCACATAACCGCCGGCTCGCCACAGCCGGGGTATGCAATTTTATGCATTTTCCTCAGGGAAACAAAAAAAAAAAAGGCAACGAGCAAGTGATTTTGAAAAAATTAAAAAATATATTAAGAAACGAATAACAAATGATTTATTTACCAAACGGTAAATTAATAATTTTATAGGAATCAAATTTATAGGAATAGAGAGATGTATAATAAGATTGAAGAGTAGTCGCAAGTTATATGTAATCCTATAGTACAATGAATAGGAAGAAAAAAACATGTATCACAAGTCCGTAGAGTGTAAAGTAATATAATAAAATACCTTTATTAAATACACGTGGCTGCGAGTCAGACTATATATGTTGACCTTGAAACCACCTCTATTTCCTACGTAATAAAACTCGAACTGATCTATGCTGCTAACTGAAAAATCGTTGCTTCCTTTATCAGGAAATACTATTCAAAATTAAAACAACTATACTGTACTATAACTAACTATATAAGTAGTATATAATAATATTTTGAATTACTTAAATTAAAAAATTAAAAATGCAGTTAAAATATTTAATTAGGACGGATAGTGCTTAGTCGCCAAACGGAGACGTCCGAGCGTTCTGTAAATTTGGAAGCAGGGAGTTGGGCTTGCTTGATGAGTAAAAAATAACACCAGACCTTTACGGCAATGATGACTGTTTATTGGCACGAGCTCAGGAACAGTTTTTAAAATAATATGATTATAAAGATTTTTATAGAAATAATTTCTACACCGGTCTATTATTATTATTTCATGTAAGTCGGGGCTGATGTGCATCACTACGACCTATTAAAGATCTATTGTGACCAGCCTCCTATGTAGGTTCTATGTAGGTCCTACAGTAGCTCCCTTAACTGGGCACTGACCAAGGAAGATAGGATGTTCCCAGTTCGGATTGTTTTTATTTCATCTGGGTCAAGGATGTGTTTCCCCAGGTGTCTGTTTCTTTTGTGAATCAGCGGTTCACAGTAGCACAAGAGGTGTATTGTGTTTCACGCTCTTGTTCGCATACACCGGTCTATCAGTAGCAACAATTTTTGACAAGAGAGAATGACACTGACATTCGGTACAGGAAGAGTGAAGACACCTTTTACTTTTTAAACTATACAATACAAAGACTATAAACACTCATGCTATACAGTTTAGTATTAAATTAAAATCTTAATCTTAACACTTTCGAGTACGGTCTGAATCAAACATTTTATTTGCATTTGTCTTATCTATGTGTAATATAATCCAAACAAATTGTATATAAGGAATATTTTCGTAGCCAAATTAATTTGTGTTCTAGTTGGGGGAGTGAATGCGATAAAAGATTAATTCGAACAAACGATAAATTTCAAGAGGATATAGGTTTACCTTGCTGTGTACATTTTGTTATAATAGCAGAACCCATACTAGCACCGCCGCTGACTGTAATTATGAAGTCTGAAGGGTGTTTTCATTGACAAATTAATATTAAACCCCATGAAGTAAGACAATGAAATAGTCAATGAAATAAACTCATTAAGGGTCCGACCACTGTGAATGTTACGCCGTGCCAAATGGACAAACTACCGAGAGCCTAAGAATCAACAACACCTAGTTTCGTTGATTTCGATTTTGGAACTACAAAGGCTATTGGACTAACGATCCCGAGGTAACCACCACCATCAACATGAACAAATCAGGTGAAGATAAAATCAAAAAAATGTGATTTAAAAAATTTTAATCTAATATATTTTGTTAGGATATATCTTATATTAATTAGGATATATATTTACTAATATTATAAAGAAGTAAAGTTTGTGTTTGTATATTGTATATTTGTTAAATTGTAAAGGTAATCTCGGGATCTACTGAACCGATTTTAAAAATTCTTTCACCAATAGAAAGCCACATTATTGCTGAGTGTCACAGGTTATATAAAAAACCGAAAAATAAAAAGGCTTTTATGTGGTAGCCCGTTTTGCAAAGTGAATCGGAGAAAAACCGGTCGAATGAAAGCGTTTCTTGCGATCGCTGCCTTAACTATGAAAGATATATTTTTGAGTTCTAGAGAAAAAATGTGGAGCTTGAAAATGCCTACAAAAAAGTCAACGATAGCGTATGTCTAACTTTTATATTTAAATTACAAAAAGTATATTTTTTAACATTAGCATAGACAATTTAATTTTTTATATTAATAAAATAATTCAAATCATTAGGTCATATTTATTAGTCATATATTACGAAAAATTATGAATCTATGAAAACAAGTAAACTCATCGTTATAAGTGTGAAGGCCAAAGCAGCGGACGGCGCGCGATGGCTTCGGGTTTAATTCGGTTCGCGTTCGTGCTCGCTTCGGAGATTACTAATATTATGCCCAACGAAGTGGGCACGGGTCAGCTAGTATTAAATATAATAACAAAGTCCTGATTTTCACCCACTACTTCTTATTACTCAATAACAAGGCACACTAAAAGAACGCAGACCGAAAAATCTTTATTTCGAACATAATGCCACCATTTATTCGAATCTGAAACTATCGATCAATCACAAAAAAGATGTGGAGCTAAAAATATGGGAACTGCCGGAACCACTATACTTTCCGGCCATCAGGTAGCCGCGATTTATACGGACACTTTATATTCAACTTTCCGTAGCAACGTCAGATACAAGGCGCCGATATTTCATTTAATAGATGGCACTTTGTTCCAACCAGTGTAGGATTGTCTTCGAGAGAATCCTAACCTTAATCTTCTCTTGTGATCTTTGTCAAGTTTCCTGTTTTGTTATTCGGTTTTTAGTTTTATACATTAATCTCATTCGCTCTCAGTAGCTTACCTATATAATCATAGATATTATATATTTGCAGTTATTTGAGGTAAGTGCTTAATGTGTAGTGTACACATTGGTTTTGATTCTACTTACAGTCACAAACGTATTTGATGTAAAAAAACTCCGCAGTCGAGTGGTTGGTATACCGGTTTCAAAGTGTCGCCATCTCTAAGGTCCCGGGTTCGAGTCCCGGTGGGGGCAGATGTTTGCGTGATGAATAATGATGATGATGCATTTGTACCTTAGTCATGGTTGTTATAATATGTTTCTACCAAATTTATTTATATACATATGTATAATATATGTATGTCTATCTGTTACCCTAGATCCCATAATACAAGCCTTACAGAGCTTACTTTAGGCTAGGCTAATTGGTGTAAGTGTAAGAAATATTTATTTACTAGCTTTTATTTTGAGCATCATATTTATTTTTGCAAACAACCACCTCGGCTGTTACCCGATCTTTACAACGCGACATATCCAAATTTGATTAACATAAAAACGATTCTAGTGAGTTAACATTAAAAGATAGACATATACTGTAGCGGACATTTTTTTAGATCATTTTAAGAGGAATAATTCTTTCATACATATTTTTTTGGTATCTAGAACCGTTTTCACAGCGCACGCAACGGAAGCCCTCAAAGATGAATAATTTTCCCCGTTTTTTCCACATTTCTCATTATTTCTTCGCTCCTATTAGTCGCAGCGTGATATTATGTAGCCTTAAGTCTTCCTCGATAAATGGGCTATTCAATAAAAAAAGAACTTTTCAATTCGAACCACGAGTTCCAGAGATTAGCGCGTTCAAACAAACAAACAAACTTTTCAGCTTCATAATATTAGTATAGATTTATACACCCATGTTTCGCGCATTAATTCAGTCATATCTTTTGCTAACTTATAAAGTTGGTCTCATAGTAAAAGTTGTTCATATTTATAAGTAGAACCATCTACAGAAATTTTATTGCTTATATTTTAACTCACTCAATATATATTTTTAGTCTAATACTAATCTAATATAAAAATATTCACCTTTAACTTTAAATCACGATATTTTCCTTCACCAATTTATTAATGGGGAAATGTATATATGGAACTAAAATAACGGCTTAACAATTGTAAAAACAGTACCAAGACAGCAGCATTACCAATACGCAACAATAAAAAATAGGTAACTGACAATTAATAGCAACAATAAATTCAAACCTAACAGAGCACATTAAATGAAGAAATTGGTGCTCATCGTGTGTCAATTACTGTAAAGTCACAGTAACACACAAAAAGTGTTGAAACCATTTTATTTATTTAGCAGAGGATTTCAATACATGACTAGCAGCAATTGTTAACTGCTGTCAGGTAAGCGGCCTGGATCATTGACAACTTTCTTCAATAAAATTAGTTGGCGCCCAACGTGAGACAAAAATATTCCCATCACAAGTTTGCCAACTTTGTCGTACGTAAAATCTATTGTATCAAATCATTGTCTATTCACCAACGAGTAACGCAACATAATCAACACGAACACGAAGTCCAGAGCAACATTAGAGGTAGATATAAAGATTTACGGGACAGCTCCGTCCCAGAACTTGTCGTCCGTAAATTATTTTCTCCTCACATTATTTCCAACTTCCAGCCCTTCTGCCGGCCCGGCCGAGTTATAAAATATATTTGTCACCTGTAGAGTCATGTTTTAATATAACTGTAAGTTATGGCGAGGACAAGATTAGGGACGCCGTTAAAAAGTGTCCAAATTACTTTTTTAACTGCCTACTTTAATCTTTAGAAGCAACTGTCGGAAATTAATCTGACAAGTAAGGTTGATGTTATTGAGGTTACAATTGTACTTATAATAAACATATGTTTATGTCAAGAGTTAAAAATAGGATGACGATTAAAGGAAAAAATATAAGTGCATCGCAATCTACACTTTCTAGGGAAGAATCTTTTTAATTGTTCTTTCTCCCAAGATTTTGTAGAATAATATAATTTTTAGCTCTTCAAAGCATAAATTATAGAAAGTATTATAGCAGCAGGATATAGAAGCTCTAATCTGTGGCTTAAGCTATATTGTGTCTAAATGGTAAGATAATCCACCGCACCGCGTACAATTTATCTAACTGAATTATTAGCACGTACTACAGCTTATACACTATTGGCCATGCAATCATTAACATCTAAAATACACTGCTCTAGCATATATTCCAATTCAAATTCAAAATCATTTATTCAGTCTAGGCTGTTACAAGCACTTGTGAAAGTCGAAAAGCTACGCCATCGGTTCGCAAATCTACGGCGGGAGACCTTGTACTAAGAAGAACCGGCAAGAAACTCAGCAAGGGCTCTTTTTTTCCTGTATTAAATAGATACAGAGTCGTCAATATGGAAAATGACTTCAATATTGATAATTCATGAAGGTAATGTAGTAAAAGCATCTTGGTTCCTCTATTCTCTATTTCTGTATCCGGCAATGCATCTTGAATTATTAAACAGCAAGTCAAAGCGGGTTCCGGATCTGGAATTTATAATAACTTGCAAAAGGCAAACGTTACACCTACCAATAACCGGTTCGAAAAACTTCTCCTGACAGAATCATTTTTAATCAACATGAAACCTGCAAAATCACTGACACCACTACCAATATTCTTAATTATTGCGTACAAACAAATTAATCCGGCGCTACTCAGGTGAACAATGCCAAAACTAATCGCAACTTTCACTCCGCTTGGGCAACTTTTGATTAGCCAAGTCCGGACTTCTTGGACCCTTCATGTTTATCTCACGGCCCGTTAAATAAACACTAGTCGATTAGCTGTCGGATTGGTGTCGATAAATAATGTAACTTTTATGCTACCATACAAGTTGACTCCCTGAGGTACTGGCAAATGAGAATGTTCAGCTAAGTTTCTTATTTGGTTGTTGGGGTGTATTTGATTATTTGTTTAAATCGTGACGTGGTATAAATCTATGCATAGTTACTAGATATTCTAGTCACAAAATAAAACTTATAGTTTGCTTGATATTAAGAAATAATCGTGTTTTCCAATAACGGATTTTCTGCTGTTATCATATACAGGCTTTCGTATACGCAAGGTATTCTCCTAGTCGGGAGTGGTCCTGTCGAGTCTCCTGGACATGCGCAATTTGTACGATTCATAATTATTATTATTTATAGAATACATATGCTTGCTACATCCTACACCTACCAATATAAATGACCCATTCTGCAGCAAGGTCGTGCTTTAGACGTGACAGCGTTCAAATAACCCGAAGAGCTTCAGCAAATTTCTCATAAAGGATAAAACTGATATTTCAATTAAGGATGTATCGCCGAAACTATTCACAGCTACGCTGGAGGATGTGTTTAAGCTTTTGGACTGGAAAGGACTGGGCATTAACATCAACGGCGAGAGCATGACGCACCTTCGTTTTGCTGATGATATCGTAGTCATGGCCGACACCATGGAAGACTTGGGCATAATGCTCGAAGACCTCAGTAGAGTTTCACAACAAGTGGGTCTTAAATTGAACATGGACACTGGAAATTGTTGACGAGTCCGTTTACCTGGGACAAATAATCCAACTAGGTAGGTCCAATTTCCAGAAAGAGGTAAATCGGCGGATCCAACTCGGCTGGGCAGCGTTTGGGAAGCTACGCGGCATATTCTCGGCCCATCTACCGCAGTGCCTCAAGACGACAGTCTTTGATTCGTGCGTGTTGCCAGTGATGACAAACGGAAACAAAATTCACAATGGGCCTTATAAGGCGGCTCAAAGTCACCCAGAGGGCAATGGAGAGGGCTTTGCTCGGAGTTTCTCTGCGTGATCCAATCAGAAATGATGAAATCCGCAGAAGAACCAGGATCACCGACATAGCCCGAAGAATTGCGAACCTTAAGTGGCAATGGGCGGGGCACATTGCTCGCAGGACTGACGGCCGTTGGGGCGGAAAGGTTCTGGAGTGGCAGGCATATGCTGGACACCGCAACGTTGGTAGGCCTCCCACAAGGTGGACCGACGATTTGGTGAAGATCGCGGGAAAGCGCTGGGCGCTTGCAGCGCAGGACCGATCTGTGTGGAGATCCTAGGGGGAGGCCTATGTCCAACAGAGGGCGTCTATTGGCTGAAATGAATGAATGAATTAAGGATTTCGAAACCCATATTGAAGACCCAGAATTCAAGTTCAACACCCTTTGTGGCCCTTTGTGTAGTATATCGAGATTCCCATATATAATATAAAAAGCCGTGGATCTATCAATTGCTTTGGCGAACTCAGAGGACACGAAAATAAAATACTTGTACAACAACGCTGTGATCGCAATGACCACGCCAATATTTATAGTCTCTTGTACTACTCAGTGATTTATATTCAATTATACTATCTGAAAATGAATCTATCACATCTGATATCCATGGCTAGCACTCCCTTATTGATCTGGGTTACTTGGCAACTAATAAACGCATAGATATCCCTTCCCTGACAGATAAGTTCCAGATAGAATGACCAATTGGTACCTGAGCACACTTTGCAATAAAGCAATCCAGATCAGGCAACTGCTGTATGTCAATCAGAACCACAAGAGAAACATAGCCAACTGCAGTCCTTAGCCTATGGGTGTCATCTGCATCAAAGAACTACATGTAGACCTATCTTCATTCAACTAATCAAACATGTCGAAACCTTCAAAAAAAGAGCATATTCCCATATAAAAGGCCGGCAACGCATTTGTGACTCCTCTGGTGTTGCGAGTATCTATCGGCAGCGGTTATCGCTTGCAGGTGATCCGTTTGCACGTTTGCTACCCCATCCTATAAATAAAAACATCAGCTGTGTTTCCTTTCGAATACATACTATTAAGTTACCTCGATTCTCTTCCCCTAATTCTTAGCGTATTTGGAATCGATCGTTAAACATTTTGGGTAGGCTAACAATCTAAGTGGATATGTACGCGTATAGCTTCTAAATCCATACATGCTGTTAATATAAACAAGTATCATTGTATAAAAATATTTTCATTTTACATCATAGAAAGGTGGAGTGATAGAATATTTTCATTAAAAATGCATTTGATTCGAATTCGTGATAATGTATTTCATTCAACCCTTCAACAGTAGTAGGATTTCGTCCTCCACTCAAAATTAATTTCATTACTGGTTCCACAATGCCGGAACCGGGAACATTAATAACCCAAGCTATAAATCAGAGGAGCAGTCGACGCACGTCGTATAAACAACAAAAAACAAATGACGATAAATTCTTTGAGTAATCGTTACGGAGGAAAATTGAATATCCGAAAGAGCGTACTCAAAAGCCCGTGTGGCCAACTAATTAAAACCATTTACATATATATCACATGTTATCACTCCCTTCTCTAAACAAATGGGGAGATTTATTAATTTAATTCCGCGGGTAAAATTGATTTCGGGCATATTTATTGTATAGGGAATAACAAGTTATGGGTGAATCGCTTTTATGGTTATATGATTTGAAAAGTGTGAGCACTTTCCTCAATTATTTACCATATCTATATGACAAATAACTGAGGAAAGTGGTAAAAGAATAACCAGTTGTACTAATCCCATTTATTGTGGGATAATTTCCAGAGAATGATGATGATGTATCTCATAAATCTACAAAACACTTTTTTACCTACTTTCTCCATATCATCAGTCCAATAATCATAAATAAATACTAATTAATTTTAAAGATCACAAAAGCAGCACTAAGGACGACGCAGGAATATAAAATTAAGAGATTAGTTTTTAATACAATTATCTTAAAGTATCGATATAAAAATGAATCATTCAATTTAATACTTATATTAATTCATAACTAGAGATCGGACAATCGGATGCATATTTACCTAAAGTTAGTTTAAGACAAAGTATGGAAACGGCTTTTTATTGTTTTGTTAAATAAAAATCCCGGGATTGCGGAATCGGATAGCCGGATGTTTATTTATTTACCTAATTTAGTTTTTGACAAAGTATGGAACTGTCTTTTTATTTTATTTCCATAAATAAAAATCCCGGAATTCAGGTACTGTAGAACATAAATACGTATGCATAGTTGTATAAATGAAATAAATACCACGTGCTAATTTAGTAATTTTGAAACAATATCACTACGTTAAATTTGCAGTCCCGTATTTTCCCGGGATTTTTATTTAACAAAATGTATTTTAAAAAGCCGCTTCCATAATTTGCAAGCCAAAAATTAACTTTAGGTAAATATGCATCCGATTATCCGATCTCTATTCATAACAATTATTGCATCCACATAATAGCCCGAAGAATTTATAGGTCTCGCATATTGACTATTTTATTGGATAGATTGTTTATCTATACTAATATTATAAAGAAGTAAAGTTTGTGTGTTTGTATATTTGTATAGTTCGAAAAATAAAAAGGCTTTTACGTGGTAATCCGTTTTATAAAGTGAATCGGAGAAAAAACGGTCGAATGAAAGCGTTTCTTACGAACGCTGCCTTCACTATGAAAGATATATTTTCGAGTTCTAGACAAAAGATGTGGAGCTTGAAAATGTCTACAAAAAAGTCAACGACAGCATATGTCTAACGTTTATATTTAAGTTACAAAAATTAGTTTTTTTAATATTACAGTTAGAAATTAAAACATAATATTCTGTACTTAAAAAGGATTATTAACATTATGCCTAACCAAGTGGGCACGGGTCAGCTAGTCGTTAATATGCAGTGTGGCATTGTCGGTTGTGATTAAAGATACAATTGTTCGAGACGAGGCTATAACCAAAATTGAAAATACTCACATTTCATTTAATCAGTACATATTTCTAATACATATAATTTTAAAAATGTGTTACAACAGTGTACTATATCGAGTACTAAGTAGTTGGATCGACATACTAAAATGTGTCAACTATGCAACAAATAAGATGTGTATGCTAATCAATTAAAAATAGTGTCATAATTTTTTATTAATTCAATCAATTCATATTTGATCTTGATTACTTAACGCTACATACAACTCCTCCAACTGTAGAATAATATTACGACATAATTGTTAAGCTTAGTTGTTAATTACTCGTAAATATATTAATATTAAACGATTTTTAAATAATGACATTCCAAGGGAAAAGGCTGCATGCTTATGCAGTGGTTGGTAAATCACGTAGCAAAATGAAATAGGTCAACAAAGTAAATTAAGAAATCCCATACAAACTTTCAACCTCTATTTTGGGTTTGACCCTTCATTCCTTTTTTTCGAAATCAAAAGTGGCCTATGTTCTGTCTCAGGGTTTAAAGATTGTCTGTACCAAATTTCACCAAAATCGGTTGTGAGGTTTAAGCGGGAAAGCGTAACAGACAGACAGACAGACAGAGTTTACTTTCGCATTTATAATATTAGTTGGGACTAGTTGGGATTATGTAGTTTGATAATAATCTATTTCATCATTAATTATACTAATAGGTCTAGTAAGGAGTGGAAGAGATCGGGGGAGGTATTATAGCCTTCCACGAGGGCCCTGCATTGGCAGAGGAGCGGAGGCTGGGGTTTCCAGGAAGTCGCTTAGCGTTCTCGGGGCTCGCTACATGCCTGAGGAAAGCCATCGCTGAGGTATTTATTTTGTCTCGCCCTTCTGGGGAGGAGAGCGGAACAAAAAATGTCTAGTAAGGTAAAGCAGGCTATGTTTTTACATTACTAAACACAATCTAAATAACTTACTAAACGATTACTTATAAAAAATATGTTTATATTCCGCACAAATAAAAGCAATAACAAACCACACATTCGTCGGTGTAAATTGCACGTACAGAATCGACCCTCGATCATCAAATGGTGATGATACATCCGCAGATTGGGTACATTGTCCTAAGGCCAAACGGGTCGTAGTCATTGAAACCCTGCCGGGTTTACGAGCCGTTGGCAATAGTAAGCAATAGAGGTCAACTAGGCCCGAGGTGATCGGCAACCGTAAAAATCTTTATGACAAATAAAACAGTGATGACGTGACGGGTTAAGTATGATTAGGATCAGCGCATTGCTGAACAATAACGTGCAAGCAAATATATGAGGATGCTAAATAATAAAAAAATAATATTTTTATTTTGTACCGGATAAATACATATTAGATTTGTTCAATGCGATATGACTCTTGTGACGGAAATATATATTTGTTAGTGGTTTTAACTTGTATCGGAGGTTGGGTTCAGACTGTGTATCTGAAGCCGGCTTCCAACGGATGACTCTGTAATGACACAGGGAGAAAAAAAAATTGCCCTTGCTGGTTTTCTTGCTGGTTCTTTCCAGTACAAGTCTCCCGCCGTAGACTTGTGAACCAATGGCGTAGCATCTTTGACATTCAAAACTGATTGTAAAATCCTATTTGAATAATAAATTTTTGATTTTGTTTTTGATTTTAAAACGATATGATGATAGATACACATTAATCTATATCTATAATTTTAAAAATATCAAAAATAAAAATAAGGCTTGTCATGCATATATCAACCGTACTTTAATTGACAGACTAACAAAATAGAGTTAATTTAAATGAATTAACTCTACTTTGTTAGTCTGACTCTGATTGTAAATATAAGCTAGCTATAGAGCTCACTCCACTAACACAAGTTTGAATAGTTACGTGTGTTTTCAACATGCTACAAATTGTTTCTTTTTTCGAAACTACAGTAAAAATATAACTACAGTAAAAGTATAGGTAAGATGTATTTAACAACTAATTCATTTATTTTATTATATATTACTTTTATCTATATCTATAGTACATCTGCTTCGCACAACAAACCGTTCCGAATAGGGCGTTATAAAGCGTGTTTATATATACGTTAAGGTTTGCATTATTTGTCGTTCTATGTATGAATATCTAATAGATTCGCAATTTCATTCGAATAACTACATCATATTCAAATAAGTATGTATTTGAAAATGATGTAGTTATTCGTAAATAGATATTTAAAATTCATTGTATTGAGAGTTGTGAACAAACACTCAGTGGCCGAATACATGACACGCCTTTGACTCTGATTTCGAATATTCCGTGCTTTTCACGGCACTTTGATGCGCCACTTCCGGTTGATTGTTGCGTTCCAATATTGAAAAGTTTAAAATTCACAAACAGTTTCCACTATTCAGCCAGACAGATGACGTGAACATTTCAACTGCGAAAAACGTTGTCATTTTTGTACGTTTACTGTGTCAGTTCCTACCTAAAATACAATCAGCTATCAACGACTTTAGTTTTATAATTGTTACCACAACTGTAATAAATACCCCTACCTATTTTGGAAACAATAATATTAACTTTATACTAATACATTGACCATCGCCATAAATCTTATATTATTTACGAACTTGGCCGAAGCTCTTGACGTTATACCAGCAACATCAGACTCATTAATTCACATCCAGTCTACAATTTTTAAGAATACAAATGAAACAAAAGGGAAATTCATAATTCTAAAGGTTTAAGAGTGGACGCGTGACTCAGATTGTCACACCTCGCTAATTATTTTTACAAAAACTCCGACTTGCCACAGATTTACGTTATAATTTTCGTGTTGTTTTTTTAACTCTTATACACAACAAAATTTTTCATACATTAACAATTCGAAGATATTAAAACTATGAGGTATAAGGAGTTCCGAATTTGATCTTATTTACTAGCGGTGCACCCTGTCAGCTAACAGATTCTGGTGTTCGCCAACCCTGTAGTAGTTTGAGATTCCTGTTAGATTCGTAACTTATAACCTAAGATGTAAAGTAACGCTACGCAGTAACCTCACACCTATACCTTGCCCTTCAAACCTGGATACAGCAATGAGTTCCCTGCTGTCATATTATAGAGTTGCTATATATAACCTCAGGGTAGGTAATTTGCTCACAGCGATTAACCCAAATTAGAACTCGTCCGACTTCCAACGCATATGTGCAGTTATCTAGGCGTTTTCTGGAGCTAATCTGGTCTTCGGCTTAAGTCCTTAATAGGCACAGCCCTCTCCTTAGGGGCCATCGCCAAATGGGGCTTCATGCTAATTCTGACATAATCACCAACGATTCTCTTCCTTTGCCTGTAGCGAAAAACAAGCTGCAGAAATTGTTAGACAAATGTACCCAAGCAGACGGACACCATTGTAGAATTTGCACCTGGTCTAAACCTGTCGCAAATCTGCCGTGGCGACATGATACAGAGCCCATATTTCGTTAAAATTTAAGTAGAGGACGCTTCATTAGAAACGCGTCAGCATTCCACCCACGCTTGCTCAGCTTAATTTTGTTAACTATTTTTGTGTCCAAGAGTGCAAATGAAATTTTCAAAGTTGCCGCGATCCGGACCGCTTCTAATTCACTCCTTTTCGCTTCGCTCCTCATTCGCCAGTCTTTCCATGCGATTTTACTGGGGCTTAGAGTTAAATCGAATTAAGTTGGAAGTCGTATTTTGTGAAATAAATGGTGTATCCTTTATTTTGAAAATTAATCTTCCATGCGAATTGCATTTCGCTATGCTTTGACCTCGTGTTTACGGTTGCACTCATTTTGTAGCTTTTTTATATTTACACGTCGATTTTCTTTAGTTTTCTGTTTTTGGCCGTTTTGATGGAATTTGTGCAAAAGAGAAGCCTATTGACCATCAGTATCGGAATCATCATTTCAACTGCGAAACACTCGCTGTTGTACAAAGGCCTTTCTTAAGGATCTCCACACTGATCGGTCTGAGAAGATTTCAAAATCGTCATCCACCTGTGGATGGCCTTCCAACGCTTCGTTCTTTCTACCCTAACAGCCATTAGGCTTGCTATCAATTTTCCCTACTGCAATTTTATTGTTGAAGTGGATATCAGAATATAGTTTTCTCAAATACCTTATGTATTTGAGAAAACTATATTCTGATTCTGGTATTTGAGGAAGAAACTATGTAACACGACATGGTATAACGTATAATACAGAAAACATCTCGTTTTGGTTTTCAAATCAGATAAGATTCAGGATTCGCAGCGTACAGTTATTACAATATTTAATCCGTATCCTAAAATATGTTATTCGAGATGTTGGGAACACCGGGCTCTGATAATTAGTTGCAACATATTAACTACATCAAGAAAGTACCTACTAACAATGTTTTTCTGTTTACCAAGTGTGACAAATTTTATTTCTATGTCCAAAGCTAGTCTGCAGCTTCTTTAAAGTACAGTACAAAAATGAACTTTGCGATGTAGTACGTCGGGCATGTTTGCAGAATTAGATTGATATATGAGAATAAAATTCTCGACCATCGTCAAAGAATAAGCACGCCTGCGTCTATTGTGTTTTATTTGTAATAAATATTTTATGAAAGATGTGATATGAAGAATCATCATTGTTGTTAATTTGATTTCGTTGGACAGAGAATTATATTTTGAATACAATGGCAGTTATATGTCACGCTGAAATAGGATTTTAGCTGTCCTTGCATAGTTTCTATTAAGGGCAAGATAGGCAAAGTGATTCAATTCAAGTCCTGCCCCTGAATTATTCAGGGCGAATTCAAGTCTAAGTCTGTCGACATCTGCAGATACCATACGCAACAAGGTCTAACCCGCTAATCGCACAGATTTGATTTTAGTATTTGTATCTGTATATATCTATATATATATTCATTTTGATTGCAAATACCGGTATCGTATCATTCTTTTCATCCGTATTGAAATTAAGTCTTTACCAAAGTGAAAACGTACTTATGAAAATGCTAATTTTATGCAAATAATGTCGGCACAGCATTGGTCTTCGAATCGCGGAACTTAAAGGGTCGAACCTGTCATATAGCAATGTATTTTTCGAATTCGAATGTCGTCGGTGACCCAAAACATATACTTGCAAGAAAATTCAAAAGTATATGTAAAGTCAACCAAACCGCAATGGGCCTTAACATAGGGTAGAGTCGTCTCACTCGGTGGGAATGGATGTCTATATGGTTTTAGAACCTAGGCCAGGCTGAGTTTAGTCGGTAGGTCACGTGGCTGGACCGTTCCGGTCGCGTGGAGTCCCACATAACCTCCGTGACACTTGCGGTTACGGGGGTATCCTGGATACGTTTCGTATTCCTTGTGAGGATTCTCAGCCTTCCTCTCCTGAGGAAAAAAAAAGGAATGGATGTAATGATAATTTTCATATTCATTAATTATTTAATAAATATAACATTTCAGTGCTTTTGGTTTTATTCTTGGTTTCTTTATACGCTCTCAAATCTGTGAAATTAATACTATCCTTAATATCCAAATAAAGACATCCAACCAAGAAACCATTCCCTTTCCGTTCTAAATCGGGGCTTAATCAAAGTCGTAACCTTAGCTCGCGAATATTTTCGCGGCTAATCCCCAATATTTGCTTGGAGTTTAGCAGATTGGCCCCTCCCGTTAGCAGAGAAGTTAGCAATTGTACCAACAGTAATTCCTTTTTATGATCATTGTACGAGTTGTTCAGCTAGCTGTTGGTCTGAAACACGGGCGCTCCGAGTAAGGCTTGCTGCACGCTTATGAGATTTTAGAACTAGGTGAAGTTTTATTAAAGTTAAGATAGCATTGCTGATAGTAACGCATAGCATTCGTTTATATTTGTACTAGTTGTGACAATTTCACGTGATGGAATGTAACAAATTGTAATGTTGCTTAATTTTTTAGTTATTAAAAAATATCCTATTAGAAAACTGCAGCTATGAATTGATTTATAAAAATAGTTGTCATTTTCTGTACTATCAACCACGATGACATTTTTAAATGTTCACTTATTTACCACAATACCATGGATCGATGCGTATTGTGAATGCGGCAATACATACTGTAACACTTTTTTTCACTGATTTTAAGTACTATTAAAGACACTTTTTTTTTTATTCATATTGATTAAATTCACATTTACAATTGTACCTTGCATTGGTTATGTTTACGTCGAATTGTTACTTTGACATTGACAGTTCTATAGTGTGGGCTGCTTATCATGATCCTAACACCATTATCTATGGGCAAATTAGGCAACCAAACCTAGCCAAGCGTCGTCTACAAAGATAGGTTCTTTATCAATAATACTGAAACATCACTCCGGAATTCATAGATTAAAAACAGTTTCGTAGATTAATAACTGCCCACAGATTATATACCGGATACTAATTAACAACAAACTATTTGCACTGCCGGTTACAAAAATATCATTTAGAATTAAACTTAAATTTAGGAAGATCAATTCTTCCTTTCCTTTATTTGTGGCGGATCGACATAGTTTCCACACCATCCTAGTTCCATTTAACAACAAACATCACATAGGTACTATACATCGTCTATATAGTCTTTGCCTCATCGGTGGTAAGCAATCTGTAATGGTATACTAATCTGTGACTTGGAGATCTGAAATCTGGGAATTGGGAATCGATCTATTGTAAAAATCTCACGCATATTTCGGTATATAACTACGTATATAAGTTACTGAAAGTGGTGTCAGGATCACAAATTTCAGGAGTATTTTATTTCCCATAAAATTATCCATATCTCTTGGAACCAACATAATTTAACCTAGTTGCCACCGGCACTTAGGAAAAAATAATAAACTAAAATATTTACATATTGAAAGCCCGATAAAAAGGTCAGTAATAGTTGCATTTATCTCTTTAATTCTTTAATCTCTTTAATTTCAATTTGTTCCCAATAGTAATGATTTTCACAAATAATTATTGATATTTGTTTTGAGCGGGTAGGCTTAACCACCCATACAAAATCATGCTGAAATTAGTTGCTCAGCTACTAATCTCATGTATTTGAGGTAATTGGTGTTTGTATTTAATCATAATAATATAAATAATGTAAATTCTTGTTCTTTTAAAATGTAAATGTACCATAATTTGATGAATGTTCAATAGATCATGTTTGATATTTTTCTTTGTAACCTAGTTGTCAGATTTAATTGTATGAAGAACAATAATGTATATGGGTTCCTTCTGAACCGCATAGACCACCCACAGTGAGTCCATGACTATGATAATGTAGCATTTTATGATATGTAACAGGGCAAAAAGGTACCGGGAGGTATTTATACCTGAAAGGCCCGGCCCTACAAATTTATGTAAGAAAAACATACCTCTATAAATTACAATATCCTTGAAGAAAATTATATAAACCTGAAGAAGAATAATTGCAATTTATTAAAAGAAGAGTTAAAATCGAGTGTCTGGACCCAGTCTCAAGGAAGGTATTCAGTACTAACCACCGGGGGATGGGAATCTAGCTTAAGAATTCATGTTTTAGATTTTAGAATTACCATTTAATTATAATTTTATTTCAAGACCCTGATCAACCATCGTTGCTAAATATCCTTGCCGAGATGGATCAAACAGCACCAGAACCAACCTGCCCTTGTGTCTACTCATCAAAATTTGTTATTTTAAGTATATAATAAAGTTATTTATTTTAATTGGCTATTTTAATTTTTAATTTAGTTGTTATAAAAAATATACATTTATAGTGTTAAAGTTTTAAATATACCTTTATAAAGTTGTTAAATATACATTTAAAGTGTTAAAGTTGATAATTAAATCAGTAATTTTGTTATTTTGTATTATTTGT
This sequence comes from Scirpophaga incertulas, assembly GCA_036419045.1. Taxonomy (NCBI): domain Eukaryota; kingdom Metazoa; phylum Arthropoda; class Insecta; order Lepidoptera; family Crambidae; genus Scirpophaga; species Scirpophaga incertulas. Next base: position 7,990,108 of record CM071628.1, on the reverse strand, counting down.
GTTTTCTTTATAACTAGTTGGTGAGTAAGAGTATTATTACATTACATTTGGCGCCCGAATATACAGGAAGTTCTGTGGCTTTTTGATGGCCCATTATTCTGGTCTAAAGCTCAGATAATGTTGATCCATCTCGGTAGGTATTTTTCGTATAATATTTTGGAGGTTTTAGTAGTATAAAACAGATACAAGTAAAGTTAACATATTGTCATTTATTAAGTAATTAAAACATATGTATAAAGTGAATGTTTGAGGCAGGATTGGTTCAAAAGTATACTTGGTTATAGTGTCAAGATTTCTCAATATAAAATACTTTTTTTTTACATTGTTAAAATTGAACATATACTCACGCCTCTTTCCCAATCTGGTGAGCAGAGATCACAGTTTTCAAAGTTGCTACGTTTTAGCCGTAAAGCACTCACTGCTAGTTAGTTGTCTCTTAATGATTTCTACAATTCAGCCATTATGCAGCGCAGACTTGAACTCTACCCTGTATGGGAAACACAGCATGTTGTCTACGTCGTCGAGTTTGGCAAAGACATCCCGTTACGTTAGGTTAGGAGTTGAGCCATAGCAGGGCGGAGGTAGATCGGAGCATGCTGAGCTACCAGTGCGGAGAAGACATACAGAGAACAGGGTTGCGATATGTACGTCGAACCTTCTTTGCATAGTGGCCGGCAAGCCAGCCGATCATCGCTTTGGGAGCAAGTCGTGTTCTGCTTCCAAGGCGAATCTTAACCAGCGGCGAAAGGCCGGCGGCGCTACCCGAGACTGAGAGAAACAGCGCTGGAGATCACCGAGGGTCCCATCGCACGAGAGACAGTCGCAGGTAGAGGGGGGCAGCCTCTAAAACACTTAGTGTCGCTCTTGGGAGAGAGAGTTGCGCATGTGCATCTACTCAGCTCTCCATAAGATGACTAGGAAGATTCGGTGTGGCTTTCTTTGGCGAACTGACGCCATAGGGGCCGCGGAAGAATACGTGTCGGTTCCCGTAGCCCCGCACGGCAGACGTGAGATGCACCGTAGAGTTTTAGTCAGTAGGCCCGGTACCGTAGAGTTTTAGTCAGTGCCATCTTGCGGAGAGGCCGACATAACCTCGTGTTACTCTCAAGCAGGAGGTATACGGAACTACATTTCCCTTCGTATGCAAAAAGGAATCGGGACATCGTCTCTCACAATAAAAGTGTTCCATATTTACTCCCTATCCGTAGACGTTCTGCTTTGGCGGAGTCGCATCGCGCATTAAGTGACTATGATGAGTACCCACTTTAAAACCAACTCTTAAAAATTTGTTATTTAAACTTGTCGTCCATTGAGTGAACTTTTAGATTATTCGTGATGTCTGCTATTTGATCTAGAGAAATTCGTCTAAATCATCCCTTATCAACTTGTCCACTTACTTGCTTCCTTAAAAATCTCTTTTGTCAGTAGCCTTTCGTCCATACTTTCTACATGCCCAAACCATTTAAGCATTCACATTCCCAAATACAAAAGTAGCAATAGCAAATTGTTGAGCTGCTTTTCTTAAAAATAAGCAAAATATTGCATCAATGAAATACTTCTTCATACTTATCTTACTTATATAATTATCTTACTTATATATTTTGTTACATCATTTTTTTATAAACTATACGGTTCGCCTAAGTTGCACAACCTGTGTTGCATACAAAACTGTCATAAAATGTCAAAAGACAATGTCAAAGTTCCTCAAAGTATGTCTCAGATTTGGAAAAAAAATTCTCACGCTTATTAAACTAATCGCTTAAACAATATTCATAGCACTTAGAACATTTTTCTATATTCATTTTCGCGGCCATAGCACTCCCACCAAAATCATCTCGCGCCCTGTACGTCACTTTATCGCATCAGTCGCGTCTTTACGTATACGTCGACTGATGAAGGGATAATGTCCTTTGGTAACATTTTCAAGAAAGAGGTAAATTATTCATAGAATACATGTAAAAATAAAAATAGTTTTTAAATGTTTTCGGTTGATCTACCATATTGAACCTAGCGTGAATATTTGTATAGTTATAAAAAATGAAGGTTCATGAACACATTTTAAGTAAGGTAATTAGGTTAGTTGTCTCAATCATCATCGTATAATTTTATATTACTATATAGGTACCTGATTATGTATATTTTTTATATTTTCCTTGAAATATAGATTGTTTTTTTTATATGTATTACACTTATTTTGCCTAAATATCGTTGTGCTGCTATATTAATTATTTCTTCTTTGCTGATAGATTGTTACATCGTTTAGATCAAAAGTTTAAAAAGATAAATAAAAATACAAAATGTCGGAGTCAGAAGTCCGATTGTGTTCCGCCTTATGGACTTGAAATGACTTTCTGTTGATATTTTAGTGTCGTCTTTTATGAGATTAGAAAGTAATAATGGCCGTTGTCTTACAACATGATTTTCAAGACACTAACTTCGTTTACGAAGTTATGATACTATCAAGAAAGACTGATTTATTATCTTAAATATACACTGAAGCTGTATTATTAAATAGTAGACTACAGCATTTCACAGACCAGATTGTCATAAATAATTAATCAATAATAAATATAATTAGAAGGATATTTTTAATATTTATCAATTAAATCACAATTACACTTTTATTGAATTTATTTTATTTTATAGAATATATATTATGTAATGCTGTGTAGAGAAAAGAGACTTTTTGACTGCAACTGTCCGTCCATGCACGCGGATACTCGCGTCGCAAACTCAAAGAAGAGGACACATGTATTCTTCTGGTAGTGTATCATCGCCACATTTTGATCACAATGAGGACAGGACAGCATTAATAAAGATAAGCATAACTCATTAGCCAAATTAAACACACAGAACACAAACAATAAGATTTAAATATAAATAAAATAATTACATTAAGGAGTCACATCTTAAGTAGTCACGTTGCATAATAACATTAATATATTCACAGCTCTAATTAGTTGGAAGTGAACATTTCTACGTTCCATTTTATGTTCTCAGTTCTATGCATTGCACGATGCACTATATTGTGAGGCAAGGACTGGACCGAATCGGATTACAAGCGGAGTGCTGTTGCCAACTGTACAAAAACTCCTTGAGCGACCACAATGTTTCCTATTTACAACCTTAATTAGACCAACTAAGACTCTTAAGGCTTTTTCAAATGTGCAACGCTTTTACGATTCGTTGTAGAGTTGGAAAAAAATTTGAAACAATAATTTAAACAGATGTCAACATGTTTTACACGTACTTACTAACATTACCTCGGTTGCTCCCGCATTATATTTTAGTCATAGGTACGATCATTCCAGTGTCCTGTAATTAATTATTAAAAAAAATATTTTTTTACCTTGTATATTTTACCTTGTAAGCATTGGACTTGTCTAATGCTCAGAAGGTAAAATATACTCAAACGTAAAGTAAAATATACTCATAATAAACTCAAACAATGACTCTGCTCTATCAATATTATCATTACGATAGTATTGCAAAACAATTTTAACTATAAAAAATATTCATCTCGTTATCATCATCTGTTTAGCCTCGATTAACAACCAACTTATTTATCCCTTCATTTACGTAAGTGATAAAACGACAGTGTGTATGTGTTAGGTACTACAATAGTTAATAATATTTTATGCAACAGTTATATGATAAAGATCAAAGAATTTGACGGTGCAAAGCGAAGGCGAACATCATAAAAAAGACGTCAAAATCGTGTTTTGATGTACACACGGTTATGAGTCAGACGTTACATTGACCTTACCCTACATAATAGAAGTTTTCGTAGTTCATATGTTTATCTTGATGTTCTGCTAACTAAACATAAACAACGTTGCAAACATTTTTCTAACGACTAGAATTAGGATATGATCACTTCACTTATCTTTTTATAAAAAGTCTTTACAAGCAAAATATCCACAAATTAATCACGGTAGTCAAACGAAAAATATGATGCAAAGAGAATGCATGTAAATATATATGCTTATAATCTTGAACTATTTTAGACCGCATTTAACCAATTTTGACATTCTTTTAACAGTTTGATCTGTGGTAACTTTTTTAATCAACGTTTAATTCCCAATAACGATATTAAAACAATTTCTACTAATGTTGGTAGTATAAAAGCTATTTCCGGATGTTGTATACATATTTTATGTCGTATTTTTATCGTAAAGATAAAATTGATCCCGAAAACGTTAACTTATAAGCTTAGTAATCTGTGATCGTACATTTAGTAATGTGTGGTACTCTCTCTCTCGTAGCTAGACATATTTATAAGTTCTAATATAGGGAATGTAGTATTCAGAAGAGAGGTCATTATGTACTTTTAATAATAATATTCGTAATTATCAAGACAAAAATAAAGAATTTAAAAATCGTATAGTTATTAAATTTTTTATTTACAGCATAGGATTGTATGCACTTTACGCCTCTACATTCTTGTCGTCACCGAAAAAAAAACTACGACCCCCAACATCGAATTTTTCCAAGCACATATACAAATCGAAAACAAAAAGCCTTTCGTGAGTCAATCGAATCTTTCCTGTTGCCCTCAGCCTCCATCGGAGCCATTGAAATGTAACTCTATCGTTTGATGCCCATAAACGCGACGCCCCAAGGGCCGAAGGGTCTGCACTCTATTGTATGACATACTGAGAGTTTTTTCGCGACTCGAAACGATTGATGTTTGTCTCATAGTGAAAATAGTGCTGTATTTTTTACAGAATTCCGATTACCAATTTTAACGCTCTATTATTTAAGCCTAGTAATCAGAGGGCATCGAATCCATTCTAGCCGTAGGGCCCTTATAGCCAAGGCTGGGCTGAGTTTAGTTGGTAGGTCACGCGATCGGAACCCTCCGGTCGTGTGGAGTCCAACATAACCTCCGTGACACTTGCCGTACGTTTCGTGCTCCTCGTGAGAATTCTCGCCCTCTCTCTCCTGAAGGAAAAAAAAGGGCATCGACCGCATACCCCATTAAACTTAAATTTCACGTATTTTATCCGAAAACTATTCACAAAGCAGCAATGGGCGCTACGCTGTGACCGTCCCTCTACATCAAGACTAGATTGGAAGTTGAAGACTACCGTACTAGAGCGAGAAGAATAAACAGATTGTATCAACTTTAATTAACATCCTAAATAAATTAATACCATCTGTTATGTGTATAATAAAGCAGCAATGCGTTGCTGTGTTTAAGTTTACAAAGTTTGGATTTTGCTATGGTTATGGCTTTAAAATTTTAAAATAATAAGATTCTTCATATCTTCTCAAGGTATAAAAGTGATCTTCTGACTCTTTGCCTGTTCTTTCGAGAAAGTTATCCCAATTTCCGAACAGAAAAAAAAATCCGTCTTCTTTTTCCTTCTTCGTATACGTGCAAGTTTTTATGTTCTGATATACATAAATTTATTTTGACATGAGTAAGCGTTGTAAGGCTCATGTAGAATAATTACTAGGTTGATTTTGTTTTCTTTTTATTTCTATTATATGTTGGCTACGTACTATATGTGGGTTGGCCAGCAACATGTTAAGTTTTACATCTATGATACAAAAAACGTCCCCATTATAAAAAAAATTAGCAGATAATGGCTCATATTGCAAGAAATCTTGAAAGAATTACATGTCAACGCTATAGGTTATATATATAGTTTATTTGTAGCCTTTAAATTACACAGGAGTCTTAGCGAAAAATGAAAATTAAGACATTTATCAATGACTCAGCCTAGATTGCATGAATAAAAATTTAAAAAATAGCAAAATTTATACAAAATAACTGAACCAAATAAATGTCTATGAAATTCATTTTAAACCACGACGCATAAAGAGAGTCTACTAAGCTCTCCCATACCAGATGTGGTATACTGCCAACCCCAGCACTATGCAACATATCCCGATATCTGGAATCCTCATTTAATTGGATTCCTGGAGTGAGTCCCAACGGAACTCAGGATTTGACAAGCTCTCACCGCAATGTTATAAGGTTCAAATTAGTAATCTTTCGTTATATTCTCTCCAATGAAGTTAACTTATCCTGATTTTGTTCCGTAATCTATGAACAAGGAAATTTATACATTAACACGAAAAATAACGCAATTTATACAGTATTACAGAGAACAAGGTAATTTAAGTCTTGTAAAAGAACAATGTAATGTATGTAATAGCGATCATTCGAGTCCCTAAAAGAGGTTTACCTTCGGGAGTAATCAGGCGTATTTACTCAATTGCTAATCAGTGATGTTTTTCGAATAAAATATATCTCGAGGGTATGCTAATTTATCAGCATTGTTCTGATTACTTATTCAATCTGGAATATTTTGTTTCAACACAAATTCCTCTGTGGAATCTGTTACAATTTTAGACAACAAAAGCTAAGGAACTTTAAGCAGAGAAGCAAACGACATTTTCAGCGTTGTAAGGCTTCATAGATAGTATCTGACTAACAGTTACAGCACATGTTGAAGGAATGAGAGGGTGGAGATGAAGCGTGTCATTGTGTGACAAAAGTCATTCCTGACGACGTGTAGATAGTGTCTGGTACAATAACAAAGTGACGCTATGCTAGTTATAAATAATTTAAGGCAGTAAGCCCAAACTCCATAAGCTCTGACTAAATTTACATCTTTCATAAATATAATTAATTATTTTATATTTTGGAGAAAAAAAGGAGTGGGAAGGTGTTGATGAAGCGTGTCATTGTGTGACAAAAGTCTGTCCTGACGACGCGTAGATAGTGTCTGGTACAATAACAAAGTGACGCTATGCTAGTTATAAATAATTTAAGGGAGTAAGCCCAAACTCCATAACCTCTGACTAAATTTACATCTTTCATAAATATAATTAATTATTTTATATTTTGGAGAAAAAAAAGAGTGGGAAGGTGTTGATGAAGCGTGTCATTGTGTGACAAAAGTCTGTCCTGACGACGCGTAGATAGTGTCTGGTACAAGAACAAAGTGACACTATGCTAGTTATAAATAATTTAAGGCAGTAAGCCCAAACTCCATAAGCTCTGACTATGTTTATATCTTTCATAAATATAATTAATAGTTTTATATTTCGGCGAAAAAACGGAGGTACGTTTTACTTATTTCTGTCGTAAAATAGCAGGGTTCGTATCGGTGTATTCTGACGTGAAGGGGGGGGGATAGGCAGTGAAATTATAGTGTACTGTGTTTTTACATCTTAAGATAAAGAAATAAGAAAGGAAATAAGTAAAACCTACCTCCTTATTTTTCTCCAAAATATAAAACAATTAATTATATATATGAAAGATATAAACTTAGAGGTTATGGAGTTTGGACTTACTCCCTTAAATTATCACTTGTTGGCAACTGATATTGTGGTTTTTGTGAAGGTTGCCGATATCAAATCAAATCAAATAAAATCAAAATAATCTTTATTCAACATAGACCTTTACAGGCGCTTATTGACGTCAACAAACAAAACAAAAAAAAAACTTAAAAAAAACAAAAACCTTGTCCGTACGTACGAATAAGGAAAAAATAAATTGACTCGACACCTGTTTGGAAATTGGGAGAGCCTTCTCGAGAAGAACAGGCAAGAAACTCTGAAGGTCTATTTTTTATCTCCTCTTTTCAATGTTAATAATTATAATAATATAATATAAAAATACAATATAGTATAAGACACAATCATACCTAATACGATTACAGTCGTATGTATGTTTATATACACATATAAAAATAATACAATATTATAAATAATGTTGTTACCAAACATGGCTCTATGAATAGAGTCCCTATTCCCAAATAGTGTGATCATTTAGATAGTCACTTTATAATAACCTTTACTCATGAGTGTCTTTTTGATATGGATTTTAAATTTATATAAAGGCAAATCAATGACACTTTGCGGAAGTTTGTTAAACATAGATATACATTTCCCCAAGAACGAACAGCTAGTTTTATGGAGTCTGAACATTGGAACGGCAAGTTTATTTTTGTTTCTAGTATTCACATTATGTAGATCACTGTTTTTATTTAATTTATTATAGTTTCTATACACAAAAACTAAATTATCATATATATATTGACTAGCTAAAGTTAAAATTCTTATTCTCTAGCTAGCTAACTAGATATGCTGCCAAATCTCACAAGAACCACATGTACTATAGACGAATCTAACCAGTTACCATCAGATATTCAGCCTGTTTGCTCGTCAACATATTACATATTATTTTGTATTTTTATATTTCATTTAAATGAGAATCATTTTAGAATGGTGGTTTTAATTTCATAACATCTAGAGCAGAGGTTCCCAAACTTTTTTGTGCCGTAGACGCTTTGCTATGTTTTTCGTTTTACTTATATTGAATACCTATATCTAAAAATTATATAATATATCGTTTTTATTTATAAAAAATGTAAATGTTTTTATATGAGAAGATAGTATAATGTAAGTAAATAGGTACTATCAGTGTATGTTGAGATCCATTGTCGTAGCCCCATTTTCATTTCAAGGACCGCAAATTTTTTTTTCATTCACGTAGACCTCTTGCAGGTTGTCATAGACCCCTAGGGGTTGCTATAGAACACTTTGGGAATCAATGATCTAGAGTTTGGGTGCAAAATCGCGAAATTTATTTGAAGTAATTCGTGTTATATATATATATATATATATATACTATCGGATCCATGATGACATTTAAAATATTTCGCAAACTATTACTATCCGTCTCTCGACTGATGCAACTTGTGGAAATCTCTGTCCGGTCCACTTTATGGTAATGTTTGTTAGTTAGTCATATCCTCGACTACGACTGTCATTATCTTTTTTCACCTCGTTCTTCCTCTGAAGTCCTACATCGTCACCTACAAATAGCTTAATATGGTATTATTTTGGTGCGGTCTTTTGTAATAGCGGTTTAAGGTATAAAATCGCAAAATGCTGACAAGAACTCACCAAAAGACGACTTCTGATCATACAACCATATCAGAAGCATTTGATATGGCTGAGCGATATCATTCATACACATTAATAGTTCATCACCAAAGCTTTCGTATAAAAAGCATTCACTTCAAATACCAAATCTGTAGCGTTCAATTTCAAATATAAACATGTAATAACTCCCAAAGGTCCCCCGCTGAGGTTCGTTATCTCTCTCCGAGGGGATGCCTATTATCTTTCAGGAGAAAAGAAATACCAAAAATTGCTCTAATCTATACGCCGTGCGCGAATTTGTGATCCGTAAAACGAAGAGTGACAGTATAAGTAACTGGCCGTGTTTTTGCAAAACGCCTAAAATAAGTTTACGTTAAATCTGATTAAGATATTACTATCGATTGCAATTTAGATTAAATTTTAATTTGTCCGCGTCTATCTGTATGTATTTCCTTTCCTTTCTTCCTTTTAAAGAAACGGATTTTGGTGAAGGTGCACTATCATCTAAAATATTTTTAATTATTATATGTTTATTAAAGCCACTAGCGGAAAGTAAATAGGTCCTTTCATTTCCTCTTTTCCTCGTTTCCTATAAATAATATTCATTTACCTTCAAATCTAAACGTAACAAGGCCAAAAGTTATATTAAAGAGGTGTGAGTATCTGAGTATAGATATGTATGTATGTATTCAATAATAATACTACATTAAACTAGATAGGTTTAATGTAGTATTATATGTGATGCTTGTATAATTTCCAAATCTGTAAATAATACACGTCATCTTACAAGATTAACACGTAGACAACTTACAGTACTGAATCTTAGAATTACGTAAAATATATATCTATCGCACAAATATTCCAAATACAGGGAGCGGCAAAATGATCTGACGGTTTTAAAATGTAAATAACTCAATAGTTTTAAGAGATACAAAGGGTTTTATTGCATATTACAGATTTCTATTTATGAACATTTATAAAAATAACCAAAGAAATGTTAACTTGCCATTGGAAACATTGTGTTATAGGCCCATACTTTTTTGAAGAAAACGGTCGAACTGTAACCGTCAACTCACAACGATACCTGACTATGTTGAAAAACTTCCTTATCCCCGAACTACGCAGAAAACGCTTAAACCACAGCAGAATTTGGTTCCAGCAGGATGGGGCAACTGCCCACACAGCCGATGAGGTAATGAACTTCTTAAGAAGCAAGTTTCATGGCCGAGTCATCTCGCGTTTCGGGGACATTGCGTGGCCAGCTCGCTCCCCGGATCTCAGCATTTGTGACTTTTTCTTGTGGGGACTGCTGAAATCAAGAGTGTACACAAACAAACCCCGCACATTGGATGACCTGAAGGAAGCCGTCTGAAGGTATACGTCAAGAAATAGCCAACCTTTCTCTTGCGATGTTAGGGAAAGTGTTTGACAATTTCAGTGCAAGATTGGAAGAATGCATGGCCCAAGATGGTCATCATTTGCAAGATGTCATCTTCAAATCTTAAACGGATAACATAAACATTTCTTTGGTTATTTTTATAAATGTTCATAAATAGCAATCTGTAATATGCAATAAAACCCTTTGTATCTCTTAAAACTATTGAGTTATTTACATTTTAAAACCGTCAGATCATTTTGCCGCTCCCTGTAAATCTTTGAACTACTTCATACAATAATGCCAAAGATGCAGTAATGATTTAGAAAAATTTTTTCGTTTTTCAATTAATTAAAAAGTAAGTCAACATATTTTTAAAGCAAATTAACAAGTAATTTACGTAGAAATCATAACAGAAGTGCACATACTTCGTAATTTGTGCATGTCGTTCAGTTCAGTTCGGTCGGTTCGTACTATCAATTTACTAAAATGTCATTAAATCTACTTTTCCCTTTTTTAGTCTGTGGCAACACCTATTGTTGTCAACTGTACAAGCTAAAAACATCGATTAGGAGGTTTTCTTTTCTTTTTCTCTCTTCAATGTGAGCTTACACGAGGTCTCGAATCTACTCTTACAATTTACCGTGCTAAATCAAAACGATTTCGTAAAACTCGATTGAATCAAATTGAAAATGGTTCCTTTGAGCAACGTGTAAATTGTTTGAGTACGCCACGTCTGAACAGTTATGTTTTAGAATATTTTGTTGGGTTATCAGTTCAGTAAAGTGTATCTTATGTTGCGTATTGTCTTATGAGATTGGATCAAACAATAAATATTTATACAACTGCTGAATAATGGGCAGTTAAATAATAAAGTTTTTTAACTTTGAGCTTTATCTCGATAAAAACATAAATAATAGAATGCTGTATCATTCTTTTGCTGCTTTTACCTTCTCTAGAAATTAACTAGCAAATGACAGATTCATCAGCTAATCATCTCATGTCAGTCACTAGCATGATGAAACTCTATTTTACTTTTAGTGATTATCAAACTAACGAAAATACTTGTACACTTTTTGTGTGGGGATTTCCCCTATTGAGAGGAGAAGCTGAGAATCTTCATGGATGGAACCAAGTACCACGGTAATTATATCAAACTACAAATCGATCGAAGTGGCTCAACAGAAATGATTTATCGATTAAACTCAGCCTGAGCCTTATACATAAGGGCTTGAATGGATAATAAAGGAATTGTTTCAGACCCGATGAGCACAGAACAGTCAAAACCACAGTAAAATATATCCTACCTATTGAAAAATTCGACAAAACAGACGAAGAATCTATATATATAATTCAATTGAAAAACTAAGAATACTTCAAAAACTCGTTTTATATAAGTGCACAGTCGCCTAGCACAACTCAAAGCGACCGCATTATAAGTAAGTTAAAATCTTGTGTATTTCGCACTATAAGTACCCATAAAAAAAACTACATTGTACCGAGGGATTGAATATTCAAAGCAAAGGGCCGTTAATTGCAACACTCAGGATGTATTTTCTTTACCTTGTTACCTTTGCGAGCACAGGGTCTGGTGTTATTACAAAACGTGGGCTATCTTATACCAGAAATGGGCTGGACGAAGGAGCCAAGCATAACGAATTCTTAAGAGCTTTTGTTCTTCCCGACACATTATAATACAATAATAAATATAGTATGCATATATAAACAGAAGACATATGTTTAAAAGTGCTAAATTTATTAAACAGTTTGAAATCTGAAAGTTTTGCGTATTTACCACTTAGGTAGAAAAAATGAAGTCATTAGATAGAATAGATTTGTTATTAAATTTTGAAAATTTTAATAATCAAAAATAGTAATCTGATTATTAATGTAGAACTCATGAAGATACAATTGCGAAATATTAGTACAAGTATTCTCCTTTGTTGTTTATTTTTTTTTTGTTGATAGGTTAAAAATTGAGAAAAAAAGTCAGCACTCAACAAACGTGGAATATCGAGGATACCCTACGTCACGAGGAGTCTAATATTTTTTTAAGGCCAAACTGTGTGTAGTACTACTAATAGGAGTGTAGTATAATAGATGTACAAAATGTAATGTCATAATATAAGCATTAAACAAATAATTACTTTGCAACTTGAAACACTAACTTCGTCACCTTTATGTAGATATAATGATCAGACAACAATGACAGTGCGGTATGGTGGATGGGGACGCACGAGGCAGCCAAGTGATATGGTCTCCCAGAAGAACCATTGTCTTTAAATGCCTCGCTGCAACTCAGTTATGTTCTGTTTATATCATACATTTTCATTATTCAAACTCTACGCTCCTTGATCAAGAATCTTGGATAGATTTTCTCAAAATAAATCATTGTAATGGCAGATTGGTTCGAGAAATTACTTAATTTATCGAATATCAGTGATTCTTCGGTACAGTTGTATGGGTTTTTGTGTACTTAAATTTTATTTATTTTTATTTATTTATTTATCTCTCTTCTTACACTATCTTTACAGGGCTTAGCCTAATGCGATAGTGCAACTATCTAATTATTTAATACTAGCTGTTGCCCGCGACTTCGTCTGCGTAAATTTCGAGTTGAATGTTATTGATACACAAATCATATTAATATACGATTTTACCGATTAAAATATTTTTGGTATAAAGCAATTCCTTGAGGTAAAGTAAACTCAAATAGAAATTGATTAAATGAAACAGCGCCATCTAGTGATTTATGAAAAAACTAACATGCGTAATGAAACTGATTTACATTTAAATATTTTTTCTGTTCTATTATATGTATAGATTAAGCGTGACGAGGTAATAAACAAACAAACTTTCGCATTTATCATATTATTTTGATAAAAACTGGTTTCGTTTCATCGTATTTTGGTTCCCTGTTCCATCTCACTGCCCACGAACATGCTAAACGTGGCCTTTGGGTTCGCAATATTATCATGCCTTGAGTTCATTAAAATGACGATAACTTTTTTTTTAATGAACCGATTTTGATGAAACAAAGTTTAGATATTATTCTGAGTTAAAACAAAGCAAATAGTGAAAGTTTCAAGCAAATCGGTTCAGTACTTTCGGAGATAAACGTGAACAAACATACAGACAGACAGACAGACAGACAGACAAAAAATTCCAAAAAATTTTTTTTGCTTTCTAATAATCTATTTAAGTGCCTCTCTATCCATTTCAGTCAAAAATACTAAATGTACAGACAAAATATTTTTACTGTCTTATTATATGTATAGATAAAGCTATCCACTTATATATATATACAAATTAGCATTATAAACTAAACCAATAAATATGTACTTAATCCTGTCTACTTATAACACAAAATATACAGTGTCGTCCTTGCGAATTCACTCAGAGGACAAAAGAATATGTCCGTAAGTTCCGCTACCTCGTTAATAGTGCGCATATTTGTTTATGTCAATAAGTGTACATGACTGCCTATGTTGAATCAAAAGTATTTTGATTTTGCATTCATCTTATGTCACAAATTGGCAACCTACACTGCACTTCTTGAGGGTGTTGCAGATTTGCTGCAAATGCCACAGTAGCCAGAAGTAACAACATTTGTTCCATTTAACTAAGAAAATATTACGAGAGCTCGAAGAACGAAGTTACAAAGTACTAAATTTGAAAAAAGATATTTACAAGCAAGTAGAATCAAAAAATAAATCGATAGCGGTTGCCCATTTAGTTATCTAATTGACCCTACAATCTTATTACATAACCATTCTTTATTTATACGAAAAAACAACACAATCAAATTTTTCGATTCGACCGCACTTCTTCAACATGGCTCGAGGGATTCCATGGTCACCGAATATCATAAAAAATTAACGAATTTTACTTCATTAAGCGAATACAAATGAAATTAAGTTTGTGATGGAAAATACAATAGTGTAAGATTAAAATGTAATGACGCAAAATTGAAATGAGCAATCGTAGTGGATATCCCTGAAAGAGGTTCATATCTAGCAGAGGACGTGGCTCGGCCAAAATAATGATGTTATGTTAGCACTCTTTTTATCTCAATCCCAAATAATACCAACTATAAATGCGAAAGTAACTCTGTCTGTCTGTTACGCTTTCCCGCTTAAGCCTCGCAGCCAATTTTGATGAAATTTGGTACAGAAAATCTTTAGACCCTGAGACAGAACATAGGCTACTTTTTATTTCGAAAAAAAGGGATGAAGGGGTTGAAATAGAGATTGAAAGTTTGTATAGGATTTCTTAATTTTAAAAGATAAAACCATGAAACTTTATATTTAAGCACTTGATAAAAAATCATTAAACATTTGTTCAAGCATTTTTGAAATTTCGATCAGCTAGGGGGTGAAATAAGGGTTGAAAGTTAATATGCAAGTTCGTCAAATATCACGTCATAAGAACCAAAAAATCGTTTGTTGTGTGGGGATGAAATAGGGGTTGAATTGAAGATAAGACCATGAATCTTGGTACCTTAGACATAAGGGACCAGGATTGACAAAAACTAATTTCACGCGGGCGAAGACGCGGGCGGAAGCTAGTATGTCATAAAACCAATAACTATCAACTATCCTATTTACGGCAAATGATTGAAATCATGTTAAAAACATCTAAATAATAACAACCTAACAGCCAAGCCAAGCAGTGTACTTAAAAGCGCGCTGTAAATTGCGTCCAATCTAATAGAAGAAAGCGTAAAATTCTCCTCGGACGTAAATAAGAAAAAAGCGACACCTGTTCACACCCTCTTTGGTGAAATCGGCGCATTTTAAATTTTCCACATAATGTCCCAGATACGTGGTCTCCGCCTGGAGTAGTTCGGCTCGCGAAGAGAGCGTTTCGCTGTTACGCGACTCTAAAGAGAGATTTTTACGGTTTCAAGGGGTGCAAGGAAGGAGGGCGTATATCCTTATTTGTGCTCGTACGTGACCGCAGTCTTGCATGTGATTCAGCTAAAAGGATTTGCACAACGGAATTACACGGAATGAGCTTTTAAAAAATGTGCATAAAGAATGCAATAATTTTCCATAGTCTTTGTCTGTTTATCTACGTTTCGTTTGGTTTGTTAATAATTTTAGAAAGAAGATATATTTATTGAAATACACCATAAAAAGATAAAATCGTAAATAATATAAACTAACA
Organism: Scirpophaga incertulas; assembly: GCA_036419045.1. Classification (NCBI taxonomy): domain Eukaryota; kingdom Metazoa; phylum Arthropoda; class Insecta; order Lepidoptera; family Crambidae; genus Scirpophaga; species Scirpophaga incertulas. The sequence continues at coordinate 7,974,657 of CM071628.1, read as the reverse complement.
AGTTTTTTTAATATAATTTAGAATAGATATAAAATAAAAAATATATAAAAGACATAGAGAGAAATAAAGAAAATACAAGATTAAAACATAAGTATAGTCAACAAGGACTCTTTCTTAGCATAAAGCCTCCACGATGTTGTATAAAAATATAAAAATACAACGATTAAACAAATTTTAAAAAGTAAAAAGTACAAAATCAAATTAAATAGCAATATTATATCAGCGTTATTAGGACACCTACCGAAATTTTTTATCTTTGCTAATAAGTAATTTCTAAAAAACAAAGTATCTTCGTTTAAATTTCTATCGCTTATATATCAATTACTAAATAAACAGAAATATGATTTTAATAAATTTATATAAATAAAGTAGTGATTTGTAATAGAAAATAGGGTGCTATATTTCATCTACGTATTACTTTGTTTAAATATAATATGTATGTCATATGATATACTATTTAGGTGTTCACGATTAAAACATGTATTATGTTTGAACATTTTATTAAACAAAACTCAACAAAAATTTCATGATAAACATAAATTAAAAAAAAAAAACAATGAGTTATTGTTCAATGGACAATGCTCACATAAAGAAACAGGGAACTTGTATCACCCATACGGAGACTACATAGATATAAGTACAATGTAAGTACAATAAATTATACTATATAAATAAGCATGAACATAGTGTACAATATGAACATAAACGTTTTTAAGAAAAAGACGCAATGTTACACAGTACCCCTAATAGTGGTTAATAAAATATCTATGATATTACAATTAGAGTAAGTCAATTCACTTTAAACAACTAATTAGAAAAAAGCAGAAATGCAGAATATAAATTATATAAACATAATTAAAATAGGACTAGGGACTGATGTCTCTTGACTAGGTTAGCAAATTACATAACATTATCACATTGTGAAATAGTACCAATAAACACAAAGTAAAGAATTTATTAATTGATTAATAGATTCTTAACAACACGCATTTAGTACGTATAAAGGCCCGTTTATGTATATGAGAGAATAGAAAATTAATTGCAGTCATTAAATAATTATGAAGACTCTTGAATCTATAAAAAGTTACCCTAATCTAATTTTACATACAAGACCTATTCGTTGCCTTCGATGTTTACATCCCTAAATAATTTAAATACATACGGAATGGTAAACATAATTTTGCTTCAAAAATCACTTCAAATTCGTTTTTTCGAATTTTAGGATTGTGAAAACAGCATAAAATTACGCTACCACGTGTGCGACCAACTTTCCTTAAAATAAACCAACATACTTAAAATTAAGTTGTAATGCAGATTTAATTTTCTGTGCCAGTAATCCATTGGAGGTATTTGAAAGACCTAGATTGGATAGGGCTAGCGCGAGCTTCCTTCCACTGACGCGGCTGTGGGTACATCGCCGACTGCTCTCTGAAATAATCAAAAAATTTCGGATTAATGCGATTTCGCTCTTTGTTATACAATATTGAAGCAATTGAAGCTTCGACAATCTTAGGATTAAATTGAAAACTCAAAATAAAATTGTGCACTTATACATTTGTGTCGCCACCTGCTGATCAGGAGACGTATTTTTGAAATAATATTTTAATTTACATTAATAATGTTATAACTCTTATTACGAATATGTAAATTCGTTAATTTTGAATAATCGTTCCATGAATTGTGCAACGAGAGGTCTTATTCATTTGTTCTGTATTCCTACTAGTAGAATATATGTAAATGTGACATTGTTTTCTGCAGTTTCGTTTATTTAATTTCATAATTCTGCGAATTTATTTTATTAATTAGTTATTGCGTTAGTACTGATTTTTATGAACGAAAAGGAATCTACTAATAATTCGTCTGTGTTTTGGCGTGGAAAGTAGTTAGGCAAGTACATTAACGGGTATTGCTGACTTTACATCTTATGTTGTTAGGATTTTTATGAGGACTACTGATTTGCTGCGAACCTCACAGGAGCCACATGTGCTGTAGACGACTGTAAGCATTTACCATCAGACGGGCAGTTTGCTTGATTCTCAACATGTCAGATAAAAAAGCGATGAGACATATATACATAGTAGCGTGACATATCATTGACAATGGAATTCCTCGATGTGATGATGATGATATAATGAATGGACACCGTTATGCAAATATTCAATTCTATGTTTTGTAAGTAATATGATAATAATAATTGTAAGTAATATAACAAACAAATTTCCATAATTTAGACTATGCATAATATTGCAATGCGGATTTCTTTTTAATCAAACGACCATTTTACACGACCATATCCGAATCAACATTATCATTGAATTTCAAAAAATAAAATATCGTTTATTTACCAAATACGAGATATTGTTGTTATATTTGTTATAACTTTTTATTATCAATATTTAATTATGAAACACATTTATATTTTTAATTATTAATTTACTGCACCTAGACAGGCCTACCAAAAAGTAACCGTGGAAAATAAAGGATTAAAAGAATATCTTATTTCCTAAAGAGTATCATAATTACAACAAGAACTTTACCTTGGTTCAGCTGAGGCGCGTGACTGTGAGTGATATGCAGGCACGTTAGGGTTGTGGTAGCCCTTTGCTGGAGGAACCACATTCAAAACATGCGTCTGCACTGGTGGATGCTCTGCTGCCATTGGAGGCTGGTAACTATTGGGGTTGTACCTATCGACCGATACACCCCTTGGCCTCTCGGGTATTGATTCTACATTACTTCTTCCGTAAGAACTAAGTGGACGCCCTCGACCTAAAGTATTACTTTTAGAAGCATTTTGGGTTCCAACATATTCAGATTCAAAACTTCTTTCACGCCATGATCTGGGCCTGAGCGTTTGACTCCATGTCGGTGTTGGAGTATATGTAGAAGCGGGACTTTTAACATATTTAGGATCTTCCTCCCATGGTGGCTTCACAGAGACATGCTCAGAGTAATGAGTTTGCGAAGTCTTTTCAGTGAACTCCCTTAGTTCTTTACGCCATTGAGGTTCAACTGGTTCTGAAGGCTCATTGTTGTCATAATAATACTGAGGTGAAGGATCCGGTTGGGGTTGGAATTTCGATTCACCTGGTATGTATGTACTCTCTGGGACTGTTATATAACGCCTCTCATATTCACTATAATAAGTCTTCTTGCCAGGCACTCTAGGCGGTTCCATATTACTAACAGGTTTCACAAACGATTGATTTGGTGCTGGTGGAATATAAGATGTCGGTGGTGGCTTAGTGAATTTACTTTTGGGTGGTGCTGGTGTCCAACCTTGGTTTACGCTAGGTGAATATGGTGCAGAGGGTGGAGGTTGATATTCAATTTGACTTGAAAAATCTGCATAGTTTGAGTCTTGTTCCCATGGAGGTGGCACATACGAAGACGAATACTGCTGTGTTGTGTTGTGAATAGATTCTGTTTTTGAGTGTTTATTAAGAAATGAAGAAGTATATTGATTTGGTTGGGTACTTGGAGATGTAGATATTGGATCTGTATTAAGACTAGAACCCCAGGCTTGGGCAGGTTTGGGCTTGTAACTTTGATATTCATTTTGTTGGTAATTGCTATTTAAGTTGCTCTCCGTGTACAAGGGCTGATATTGTGGTTGTTGTTGAGGTTGTGGTGATGCTTGGGGTATCGGAGCTTGGTTCCATGGTTGATTAACAGGAGCTGCTGGAGTAGTGTTATTATAAATTATATTGTCCTTCTTACTTTGTTGGTACCACTGTTGGTTAGTTATAGTACTTGGTTTAACATTACTAACAGTCAAAACTTCTGCTTGGGGTTCCTGTGACCATTGATTTTGCTGTTCTAAAGTTTGCGTTTGATATTGATAATTATTTTGATATATATCAGACGTTGGCATTTGCCGTTCCATGCTCAGTCTTTCCAATAATAAGCTATGACGTCGTTCTGGTGGTTGGTTTACGGACGGAGAATATGTTGGTTGAAACGGCTTTGAAGGTTGTGGAGATGTAGAAACTCTTTCTCTACTTGGCGCGAAATATGTTTTCACAGTGGGTACTCCATGTTGAGTCAAATTTTCGTAAGATTGATCTAATGTTTTTGTAGTACGATTAACGGTCACAATATTTTCCACCCTGTTATATTCGGTTTGAGTGCTCAAGGGACCAGTACCTGGTCTTTCAGTTCTTATTATTTCAGTGTTCTCAGAATGAGATTTTGTGATGGTTTCATGTACTGGACCTATAGGTTTTATTTCAATATCTTCCACTTTTTCTAAAGGAATAGAGGGTTCCCTAGGAGGAACTCTCTGTGGTTCTGGCTGTGAAGCTGCTTGTGGAACAGGTTCTGAACAAGGTAGAGGAGTAGGCTCTGAACCAGCTTGTGAACTCGAAGGTGGTAAAGGTTCTTTGGTTGTGTCCTCAGCAGGTTGTGGTTCTATCTCCTCTTTGCTATCCTCTGCATTTTGAGGTTCAGTTTTTTCACTAGCTGTTTCTTTCGTTACCTTGGAGTCGGTTTGAGTAACTTCCTCTTTCTCTGATTCATATTCTTCTTCAGTATATTCAGATTCTTCGTCGTCCTTTGTGTCTTGACGTGGTACTGAATCAACAGGTTTCTCCTCCTTTTTTTCAACAGTTTCATCCTCTTCTTCCACATCCTCTTCTTCTTCTTCTTTTTGGTCATCTTCATCAGTCTTTGTGTTGATTTCTCTTCCTTTTTCTTCTGAATTTGTTATGTTTTCTTCTTCTTCTTCATCTTCTTCTTCATCTTCCTCTTCAACGACCTCTTTTTTTTCTGTAACTACATTTTGTTTTTCTACAATAGACTCATTCGTTTCTGTTTCTTCCTCATCTTCAACTTCAACCTCTGCTTTTTTATCTTGTTTATCTGCATTAACTTTCACTTCTTCAGTTTCTTCTTCTTCTTCAACCTCCTCTACTTCATCTTCTTCTTCAGACTCTTGACTTTGGACAATAGTCACTTTTTTAGTTGTTTTTGATTCCGATCGTTCCTCCCTGGTAATAATTTTATCGCTCACGCCATTTTCCACGGCTTTATTGTTTCTTATTTCTACTACATCCCCGTTTTTATTTGCATTTTCATTAGTTTCTTGTACTACAACCTCACCCTGTTCTTCCTCTTCTTCTTCTTCCACTTCTTCTTCAACTTCTTCCTCTTCCTCTTTTGGTATTATTTTTGTTTCTGTTTTAGTAGCAATTGTCGTCTTTCCATCGACTGTTGTTTTAGTTGTAGTCGTTTTAATCTCTTTAACACTGCCATCTGGCAATTGTTGTTTTACCACTTCTACATTAGTTTCAGTCTTTGCAGCTGATTTCTTAGCTGGAAGCTTTACTGTAAGTTCTGCTTCTTCGCTAGTATCTCCATTTTGGTCGCCATTCCGTATATCTGACTTTATTTCTTTCTTCACTTGTTTTTTTAAGATTTTTACTTCCTTCTGAAATAAAACAGAAATTGCAATGTTTAGTCTCAATTAGAAATAAATGATAAACTCTAGTTTAAGTGCATACGTAATTAGTGACAGCAATAATAAGGTTACCTATAAGTAATTTATAGTTAAAAATAAACAGATAGAACATTTAATTTTGTAAAATACAAAATACTTAAATATACAATATGTTTATGATTATTATGTTGTTTTTGTTGTCTAAATAAATGAGGCAAGTAAACAGCAATATACATAAATCATAACATAATAAATGCAAATAAACCTGTTCATCATCCAATGTCGGTTTCTCTTCAATAAGTGTCGATGGTAGAATGGGTGCAATTGTAACGGTATTTAATGCTTCTACAGAGATATCATTATTTTTCAAGTTATCACTTTCTTGTTTCGCTACATTTTGCAATTCGTTATATAATTCTTTTGTGTTATCATCGTCTTTGATAATACTTTTAATGTTCATATGATCTGTGCATTGAACTGATAAAATTCTATCTTTATTTACATTGATATCATTCTGTGCATTTGTTTTAGATTGACCTGAATCTGTTACAGTTTGTATACTTGAAAATCCATTGGCATTGTTAGAACTTTCCCTTACATTATTTAAAAATAGTGTTGGGTTTTCATTGGTTATGGAATTGTTGATTGGTGTTGTTTCAAAATATTCTGCATCGTAACAAATTTCTGGTAATATTGGTATAGATGCCGTCTCATTACTACCATAACTTGTTCTTGTGAAATCGTTAATTCCATTTTTAGTAGCAGTTTGGTCATACATCGAAATGGGCCGTTGATAAACAAAGTTGTTATTGTTTGATGGCAAAAGCGGCGTTGAATTATTGAAAGCTTTTGTCGGCTTTGGTATCTGTGATGGAGGATTCGTTTTTTGTATCGGCTCTTTTTGGCTATCGGGATTACTTCTTGTTCGTAGTAATGATTTAGGATTAGCTGGTAAATTAATTGTTGGAAATACTTGAACCGGCAAACAATTAAAATTGGGAACTGCAATAGGGTTTGCTGGTGGTGACTGCACTTGTTGCACTGGAACATCTGAAACTCCTGGGTTCATAGCATTTCTCATCAACCTTTTTGCCATGCGTTCGGATTTAATCTCGGACAAATCTAGGCCACCCGGTGTATAAGTAAATGGTTTTCGTTCTCTGTTCATGGCGCCCAACAATGCTGGTGGTGGATTCATTTTTCATAAATATTACTTTACTTTTGTTATTAATTTTAATGTAATCTTACTTTTATTCATATAACCTTACATCAGCGTCATAGCCGCGACGATAAACGCCTGGCACATTTTCAAATTATTACAACACGGACACCGGATACTTACTAGGGTTGATATAAGAGAACGGAATAGAATATACTTCCTGTAATATTACGACTCTTAGATATTTAAGCGCGTCGTCAGTCACAACACATTCACAGTTGACGCCAACATCCACTAGTTAAATAACACTTCTCTATAACTTTTCACATCACTGGTATGTTTGGGTTCACTTGTTTTCAGCGGAACATGCAGATATCTGGTCGCAGCGGTTAAATATAGCACGTCAGTAAATGAGCCGATACATTTGAATCCGGGATGTGGTGCGTGCGGTCGGCGCTTGCGCCGCCTGCCGCCTACTGCCGTCTGCGCAGCCGCGGCATTTATTTTGGTAGCGACCCCAATATCAGCGGGCGCCTCGTCTACGATTCATCTTAGACAAATCGTCAAAACAACGCCGTGTATACTTCCGACAGCTTCACAATTATTATTTATTATATTTTTAGATGTTCATTCATCCGTTCAGAATTTGTATTTAAAAAAAAATACTATTCTATAAAATCTAAAATTCCAAATTTCTGTGCATATTTACAAATTATTAGAATAGAGAAACAATTGTAGAAATAGTTGCCTCAATTAAAATTAAAGTAGATTTAGGCTAAGGATGAACGTAATTGTTTTTTACGTGGACATCAACTTGATTTTTTACGATTCAGAATTATACAGCAATATTACAATCTTAAAGGCTCAATTTCTGAATAGGACTAACTTTAAGATGATAAAAATGTTAAAAAGAAAATATTTCACATTTTTTATAACGTTAACAATGGGAAATGCATTTCATTCTCAAAAATTAAAACAACTGAAAAAAGTTAACGTATTAAATATCTCATGAGAATTGTAATAAAAAAGGAGAAGCTGTTGATAATAACCACCATCTGTTCCAAAATACATCATTAATGCTTATATCCTAACAGAAGTATGATAGAAATCAAGTAATATTTGCATTACTTTCTTTGCTTCTTTTTAAATCTTTCTTGGTTACAGAATGCTAACTGCAATCCTCCTAATTTTTTTGATAAGATGATGATGAAACAGGATGTGATGAAACATTTATCGCGCGATATATCAGCCATCTTAAAATCTATCCATTATATTTACACAGTTCAAAGTAATAAATTGCTCACATTTCGCTACAGACTGACAAGTTATACAGCAGTATTTTCTTTCTAATTAGATTATTAGAGTAATAATTAATTATATTAATAGAGTAAAACATTTAACAATTCCCTACCACATGGGATAAACAGATCCGAATAACACAAAGAATATCCTATCATAAAATGTCTTCCGCGAGCAATGTTTGTGTAACCAAAATTGATGTACGAGTAAATGCTTTAATCCCTTCGATGTGGCTTAGGCAGGGTGCTTGAGAAGATTTACTATGGACGGATGGTGCAAGCTCACTGACATTTGGCTAGTTACCAAGCATCTGACTCCTACAATATTACAAGGTAGCGAATTTAATACTTTCGACAAGACACTTTCTTAAATTTGTTAAACCAATGAAACAAATATAAAGCTTATAACGTGTGATACTCTGAACCGACTTTTTTTTACTAACTTAAGACGTTTTCTTATTATGTTATACTGAATATGCCAAGGAAATTAAAATTAAAAATTCCGTTGAATTTTTAATATAAGCAAGGGCAAATAACCGTATATGTTGCAAAACAAATATTACAAACACTTATAAATATAATTTTTAGCAATTAAGTTTTTACTTTTATCACCCACCGAAAGAGATAGATATCAAGAATATTCAAGAATATCCACACTGATCTGCCTGCGCTCTTATCATCCTAGGATGAGATATTCTTGGTGTTTTAGTGCAGGTGTTGTGAAATCAATTAGAATAAATTGACAAAACAGGGAATAATGTATTTTAGCCGCTCTAAAAATACAAAGGAACTTCTAAGTTTGTATGTAGATTTGTTCAAGAATTACATACTTCAAACTCCTATAATATACTCATTTTGGTGTACTTATACGATTTTCAGGATATAACTCTCCTGAAGAAAGTTAATATTCTGCCAGAATTTAAGCCAATAGATAACAAATAATTTACGGGAACTATAAATATGAATGACGATTTGAGGGGACTCTTCAGAAATGACGTACAATATTCTCTGAGTACGGATTTAACAAAATGCCCACGCAAAAGACATACAGACAAGAAAATCCGTCAACTTTTCATGGAACGCTGCCAAACATTGATATGGATTCACGGAATACCGATTTCCGGATACACGGATTTACAAAAAAAAATACGACATAACTTAATATCTATATGATCTAGCGTTATTTGCTTTATTATTTATATAGACCATTCAAAGTTGGTTTTGTATTAGGTTAAACAACCAACTAACTCTTTATCATTTATTCGTTTTTAAAATTTAACAACACATCATGTGATGTGTTGTCGATCACCGACGATCACCGGTAGGAAAGTCATTATTAAACTTCCTTTTAGGCAGGTACTCGTAGGAGTGCCAAAATCACCGTATGACACTTGTACTGCAGACAACTACAGACTTAAAACCAATAGTGTTGTCGAGCCGGAACGCTCTGGAACGTCGTTTCGGTACTTCCTTTTTGGACGCACGCACTTGCAGGAACGCGTTCCGGAAGTAAAGATGATTTCTGATAACGAGAATTAGCTGACGTATTGAAAAAAAAAATAAAAAGAATTCCTGATTTTTTTTTTCAATTTTTTGTTGATTTTTTTATTATTATTATAAACAAGAGTTTGTACCGAACCCAAAACGGAAAAAAACCGGAACGAACCGGCTTGTTTTTCCGAACCATGAACCGGAATCCGGAACGTTTTTTTTTCTGCTAAACCGAAACTCAAACCGAACCGAAACCGGTTTTTGAACCGGTTCACGTATTTGTTATCATAGAATCCACCTATTTATCAAAATTTATCAATTCGCTGTCAACATTTATATGTATATCCTATATCTGTTATCCTATTATCTGTTAGAATTCTAGAAAACAAAATATAACAAACTAGATCATCCGATTCAGACATTTTTGCATATATGGTAATCCGTTTGCCATGAACACGGTGTTAGCATTAAAAAATACTTAATGGAATGTTTGGCATGTCTCACATTTGCAATGTTAATGTTAGACTTCCTAATAAAAAGAGTGCTAATTTAAATACACTATTGCATTTACAATACAAATTCCCTATAGCTAACATTAAGACTTCACCTCGAAATCGAGTCGTATGAAAAACACACAGCTGTCAAGCAGTCACGGAAAAACAGGCGGTCGCATGCGATAGATACATTTGCATAAATGCATAAGGCCTATACGGTGATTTCCGACTTTAAGCTTCAATAGGGAATGTACACACATATTTAAATAATATACAGTACAATTTAAAACTAGTTTTTTTAACAAAATTTTATTTGTGTGTGTGTAGTCTTTTTAATTATATTAATTGATGTAAAACTATTGATAATTTCGAAATAATGTTTCATAATAAAGTACATAATATTGAATAGTAATTATCAATTTGTGTAATATCATTAAATTTGCAAATACTAGATTTTTTAAACACCAGAGATACGACCTCCTTATTTTTAGTTATATAAACGTAACAATGTTATTATTTAGTGATTCATTACGAGAACATAATTAAGTTATTCATTTGTAAATTCGTAATGAATATTATTTGTAATTTTAAATGCTACCAAAACATACAGAACTGTGCATGATGACTCAATTCCTTTGCCTAGACATGCGTGTACAAACTAAACAGATTCCCCAGCTTGGGGCCCAAGCAAAACAAATCAGATAAATCCCTAACCACATTTATATGGAAACATCTAACAACAAAGGAAAAAATATTCCTGGACGCAAGTACGTTAAGTGGATGGCCATTATGTAGATGTAAAAAGGTTAATGGGTAAGTCTGTATACTTACTTTTACTTCAGTCTGAGCGGTCTCCGCCTTAGTTGCCATTCTGCAAAGAAAAAGTACAATTAATATGTATGTGAACAGGGAAACTCGCCCCGAGCATTCTTTAATCGAGCCGCTTATAAGCGGAACTTAATTTTGATTTTTTTTTGTTATTTTCCATTCCATTTATTCAATATTATTCAAGCTGAAAGCTTGATTTTAAGATTGATATATTATTAGGTTGTTTTCACTACTTCAACAAATTCCAAGTATATTACGAACACTAGACAGTTGTTAATATAAACAAATAGTATAAAAAGATATTATATTTACTATTTCAAGTAATTCATAGCAACACTAATATTGACAAAGGCAAGAAAGAACTAATGATTTTCTTTGAATGTATCACAATGTCCTAGCTAGCTAGCTATATGCACTAGCCTGTAGATTTAAGCGGAAGGAATAAAAAATAAAGGAATAAAATAGGAAGCGGAGCCTTTGACCCTATTGAATGTCGAAAACATAAGCTATACCTATTAGCCATAGTTATACCACTGGACCTAAAAATATACCTTGTACTAGTTCTAAAGTGTCGATATAACATTCAAATTATACTTGTTTTGAACACTAACGCAATAAATTCAGACCTAAATATATTGGCAGGAGGCCAAAGAGATTCGTTTGATTTAATATAGTATTGATAGGAAACTATTTACAGACGGATTAATAGATGCTATTATAACTATTTAGTTAGCCAAATTGCAAATAATGTTTATGATATTGTTAATTAATCGTTGAGTGTATTTTGGTTATTATAAATAAACCGAATAATTTTATTCATAATAGCAATTTAATCACTAAGATCAAATAATTAGTTAGAAAAATAGTCCATTTTAATTGAGATAAAAGCTCATAATATCAACAAACGTTAACTAACTGTAACTCTCTTGCTATTATAATAAGAGTACATAGCCACAGTAAACATACCTAGACCAAAATTTAGAATCAACCAAAAAGTTATGAAAACAAAAATAAAACACGCCGCATTGTTTTATAAAAGCAGTCGTCAACAAAAATATAACTTTTAGCGCGAAATGTTACTTCAATTAACGTTGTTAGTGGAACAAAGTGCTATCGCTATAACTTAATTTGCTGCGCAACGTTTGGCGTGAGTTATAACGTTATGGCTTAGTTATAGCAGCTGTAAATCCGTCACACAGCCCACTGCCCATACGGTTTACGGCCAATCAACCCTATGGCGATTTTTTTCACTGTGAAATATTTTCAGCTCCACTGTCTTTTTTATTTATTTGAGATAAACTGTGTTAGAAATGTAATTCCCGCAAATTTCTATTGTTTAACTTTTCTGTCGTATAAAAGCGAAAACAAAATTCACGAATTGTAATCACTGTCAATCAAACTTAATCATTGAGCCTTATGAGCCCTTCAGATGATGAGCTGGAGCAAAATATTGCGAATTTCTTGGACAGCACACCGGAAATGGAATCAATTCTAAAAGAGCTGAAGATAGCTAGATACATTGTAACTATCTTTTAAGAATCTACAGCTTTTGCGACAAAATAGCAAAAAACCGGAGAAAACTATGTCAATTCGCACAAGAACAACTAGCGGATAATTATCAGAGAGTTATATATGTCCAGACAATCACGACAAAACAACTTTGCAGTCGCAAAAATGTATAATATTGTATATTATATAGCAATATCCTACAGAGAAACAATTCGATAAATATTAAGTTAACTAGACACAACTGAACCGTAAAAGATATTATCAAATCTGACCACCTTCTTAGTCAACCATACAATGCAACATCACACAAATAAAAATTTTAAACTATTTTTTTATTCCCGTATTTTATAGCTGCCTTCAGTCGCTAATGCGTCGTATTTTTAAAGGCACTACATAAACAGTTCATCGGCCTAGACAGTCATATCAAAATGGCGGGTCAATGAGAAACTTTGGAATTCGCTGTTTAAAAAAGATCGAAAAGTTTCATTTGGATTCGAATATTGTTACTAACTGCCTACAAAGAATCAGACAAATAATGAAAGGCGACACAATAATACTTTTTTAAGGTTAACTTATTATTTTGTTTTTTTTTTCTCTTAAAATTATATGACTGGCAGATTCGTAGAATGTTTTTAACCCTAGTGACTATTCAGGCTTTATCGCATGGTGATGGAAACCATAATTACAGGGGAAGGAGCGATGTAGTGCAGCCCGAACAAGGACACACACTAGAGTCGTTTTTTAGGAAGTTAAATCACAAAGACACAGAAGCTCCAATTGTATAGTAAGTACTCAAGGTCATGATACACATAAGTCAGATACGTTTAATAAGAATGGCATAAATACACACACACACACCTATATATACAGACACATATAGGATAATTGATTAGTTCTACACAAATAATGTAATTTAGTATATGCTGTGATGTGTTCTGTTGCTCAGAGACTGAACCACTGTCTTCCAAACCACAGGTTGTACCTAACTTGAAAGACTTATGTAATAGCTAATAAGCACGTTATTCTAAACAAAAAATGTGTGATATAAGCTGTATCAATCAATACATAGTATAAAACAAAGTCGCTTTCGCTGTATGTCCGTATGTATGCTTAGATCTTTAAAACTACGCAACGGATTTTGACGCGGTTTTTTTTAATAGATAGAGTGATTCTTAAGGAAGGTTTGTATGTATAATAAATGCATAATATAGTAGAGAAACACTGATAAATTTAAAGGTTTCTAATGTGATGTCGTAAATAAGCACGTTTTTTTGCGCTTATATTGCAAACGCTGGCTGAACCCTACGAGATAGACCAAAATAATGTACTACAGTATTGTACAACTTACAAAAATCCACAAAAAAGTCCGCGATGGTATATGTCTATCTCTTAGGGATAACCCACCATAACCATTTTTTCACTGCACCCGTGCGAAGCCGGGGCGGGTCGCTAGTGTGCAATAAAGGCTTCGCTCAAAAACTACTGCATGGTTATTCATGTGTTGTTCATCAATACATGATGTGATTCTCGAGGAAAGTTTTAGGCTATTTTTATCCCAGAACACCGACCGATCCCGTAGGATGCGCGATAAAGACTATTCAAAAACTACTGTTCGGATTTTCCTGCAGTTTTCATCAATAGACAGTGATTATTGAAGAAGGTTCTAGGCTATGATGTATCCCGGAAAAACCGATAACTCCCACGGGAGGCGCAATAAAGGCTTCGCTCAAAAACTACTGCACAGATTTTCATGCGGTTTTCATCAATAGATAGAGTGATTCTTGAGCAAGGTTTTGCGGTATTTTTTATCTTGGAAAAACGGATAGTCCCACGGGAAGCGCGATAAAACCTTCGCGCCATAAACCGACTTCCGCGCATATGTAGCCGTGGGAAAAAGCTATGACCCTTAACCCTCCATAGACCCAATCCCGAAATCCACGCAGGCGAAGCCGCGGGCAGAAAGCTAGTAGCTTATAAGCACGTTATTCTATTATAACAAAAAATGTGTGATATAAGCTGTATTTGAAAATAAATCTAATTATCATTATCGCTTATATCACGTGTTTTTATAAAACACGGTCCTTTATAAGGCGTGCGCGGGGATGTAGATCCAACGCGTAGAGGCCATTTAAGCGAAATTTAATGAAAGTATGCGGGGAGTGTACCAACTGGATCTAATCTCTATCTGCACAGAAACTATTGTCATTGGTGGTCAAAAAGTTTGCGGACTATTGCATTTCGATTTTGGTGGTAATAAAAACCGGACTATGGAAGAAACTCCAACCACCTGCCTTCTCAAAGCCTCTTAATTGATTTTAAATATGGCAGGTGGTGACTCGCCGCTCACTGAATGGGTCCCCCAAAAAGCAGACCAATATTGGTGCGAAGAGAGCAACATTGGTGTGAACGGCTAAGGGTGTCGAGAGGTGTGTCTGCGACAGCGATCGAGACGCCGTCGGCGTTATGACATTATTACACTTCCACCCTTCGAGCATTTGCTTTTGCGAATCCACTCAATCTATTATTACCTATTATTATCATTAAGAGATGCTATGGATAAAGGTCATCAGATAACAGAATTTTATTATTATAATGCCCATATTTAATGGACAAGTTTTATATACTTCAGTATGCTAGTGCCACAAGGCTATTCCATTTCACCTTATAAAGTTGTGTGGACGAATTTGCTGTATGGGACAAGTTCGCCTTCCGTGTAAATTATTTCTTTCTGCATGTGTATTAATGAATAAAATATATTTATTTATTTGATACACTAAAAAGAACACAATCGATTATTGACACATTTCTCATACAAGATAGATTATATACCTCGGTATGTGCTTACAGTATGAACGGCACATACCTAGAGCAATACACATATTTCCAACTAAGCCACAGACGGAAATGTAAAAATTACATTATAAATGAATTGTCATAAACATATAACGGGTCACGTCTCAAATACGTTCATCATGCTTTTTTTGAGTTTTTAAGTCTGTGTTCAATAATATATGTTTGTACAATATAGAATATATACAATACAATACAATCCTACTACTATTATAAAGGCGAAAGTTTGTAAGTATGGATGTTTGTTACTCTTTCACGTAAAAACTACTGAATGGATTTGAATGAAACTTTACCACAATATAGCTTTTACATCAGAATAACACATAGGCTACAATTTTTGAGGTTTCTAATGTGAGGTCGTAAAAAAAACACATTTTTTGCGCGCTTACATTGCAAACGCTGACTGAATCCTACAAGATAGATCAAAACAATTTACTACAGTATTGTACAACTTAAAAAGGTCTACAAAAAAGTCCGTGATGGTATATGTTTATCTCTTAGGAATAACCCACAATAACCATCTGGACTAGACGGGACGAACCTGAAGTCCACGCGAACGAAGTCGCGGGCAAAAGCTAGTAAAAAATATTGTGCATAAATTATCTGAAGAGTTCAGTTACAATTGTAGCGATTGCTAAAGTACAAAAAACTATTTCAAGCCGCACAAGTAAACGCAGAGGCAGACATGCCGAGCCAAGTCATTATTAAAATAGCATTGTTTGACTTACTATATAGTTCAATCGATTTTAGTTAATGTTAAAGGTCTGTGGCCTAAGCACCGTTACGAATACTATAGGTCTAAAAATCTTGTGTCTTTTTCTGGTCTGTTACGGCACAAACTCCTTTTAAAGCCATTTTTTATATATAAAAAAATAACAATGTGTTTTGATTGTTAAAACATAGACAAAATTCAAATAAGAAAACAACATTTCTTCGTACCGTGCAAGTTATACATTTTAAAAACACGTCGAACTTCACAACTTCTATTGAAATTTGCTTGCGGAAAAATCTGGCACGTAAAAGGCAAATTCTGTTCTGGATATAAGTTCGTTGAGAATCTCTCCAGGCTATAGCCTGCATAATACGATGCGAGTAGCTTTATCAGACAATTCTGAATAGGAAATAAGAAATACCGATCTATATATTACAAATATGTTCACATAAATTTGATTTCATTGCTGCATTTTTAAAACCTCTACGCTTGAGTGAATTTTTGTATTAGAAGAAAAATTCTCATTATGAATAAATGGTGTACGATATTTTTCCGGATCTCTCGGGATAGATCATTCTTAAATTCAAGATAATGCTCCATACTTACGTTTTTCTTAATAATTTAATAATCAAGAAATAAAACTTTTATACACATTTTAATAAATATTAACCTGGCTACTAACGAAAGAAAGAATATTTGTTTTTGAGTACTCCGACCGAAAGATCTAGAGACTTTCAAATTTTGTTTTTCAATTTAAATAAACAATAACAATGAAGCTTTTGGATATGATATAACTATTTTCCAATTTAAAATAACTATTAGTTAGTTTGCAATAAACCTTGCGTGTAATAATGTTAGATGTAGAAACGAACTAAACAACAATTCAATAAATCTTGCGTTGCTTTTTCATACTTTTATATTTGGTTAAAGTATTTCACGTCTAATATCAGATTAAATTCCTATCATAACTAGAACAGTACTACGAGATAATCAAACACAAGTAACTGTTTCCGAAGGCATTATAAGGATTGTATTCTAAAACCACATTCAAACTCATACCTTAAAGGACATTGTTCAATTTTGGCCTAAGAACCGATGTGAATATAAATTATACTATAATTTTCATTTATTTTTATATTATTTGAAACATATTTTAGTATTCCACGGACACTTCAAATAAATAAATTCCAAATAAAAAGTTGGGTCACAATTATTGATGCCGTATAAAATGATTTCCGTCAGCCAGTGCTGCCAGTTTCGGAAGTTTTCGCGATTTAGGTAAATACGGATCGAATTGAGAACCTCCTCCTTTTTGAAGTCGGTTATTAAAATTAGTTGATAATACTTTATTCATTTAAATATCTAAATTGACTAGCTAGCAAAATACTAGTATTATATATTTTTTAAGCGAAATCGCGAATTTCTAGCTTGGCATTCGAGTATTATAGTTTTCGTAATTGGCAACACTGGTGTACTTCATACCTTATCTGTGTCCGTTTCATTCAATTTTTTATTGCTTTGCGACTATCGTTTCTTTTGTGATTTTCTATGCGCTTTATGATTTTATTCTAACAACTTAGGCTTGATTACGGACTCCGATTACATTGCGTACTTGGTAGACTCGGCTGTGTGTAAAGGACTGGATTTTGTAAAATGATAATTGTCAAAGAATTATCTTAAGCTTGACTAGGTACTATCTCTTTTCCTAGTATCTAGTAGAGTAGTCCTTTCCTAGTTCTAGAAGAGAACATATGTAGCTGTACATAATATTGTTAATACTACTTTGATATTACTACTCTGATATTTCACGCAAGGTTGGTTATTTTTTTATTTATAACCTCAAAATATTAACTTTTTTCGTAATTATTTTAGTTTCTTGAAGTGTCCGTTCGTGAAAACTTATTTCATAGGATTCCATATAATTTTAAGAGTTTATATAAGTCACTTTCGATTCGAATGGTTCTTAGGCAGAACATGTATGGAGCCAGAACAATGTCCTTTCCGTTTGATTACAGTTAAAAAGGGATTGTCCTTTTGAGCCCACATAGCGCCGTCCCTTTCTAACTGTATTCATGCAGAGATTTAAGTTTGAGTCTCGTTCTATAAATTGGGTCTTGTGAGTCCACAGATGTTTTACTATAGATAATTCAATCCGCTAAACTTCTGGTCCTCTCCAAACAAATCTTAAGGTGTAGCAGTAAAGGCCATATGTGGCTTATAACAGTTAGCCATAAAAAAATTATCAGTTATAAATTAATCGCTATTTTCGGATAAATTCGAACGCCACGGTATTAAAAATATTTATGTTGGTAGTAAGGAAGTAATCATGGGATTTTTAGTTATTTAACTTTGCTTTTATGTCAAAATGTTCAGTTTTAATTGTAACTGCTGAGGCCAGAATATAAAAACTAAAAGATTAATAGGTTAATGTTTTAGCCCCTGTTTTTGCCAAGATTTATTATTACCTATCTGCCAAATATTTCCTATGCCTTTCTGCACAACGCAAAATATTATATGTTTGAGAGAGACGGCATACGCGTCTCGCAAAGCGTTCCTTACTTCCACCAGCATATCTGAGATCGGTAATGTGTAACAAGGACGGAGAAGCCCGCTTCCTCTATATCTATATTAAATTTGCTTGTTTGAGTTCATTACTAAAGGAACTGATGCTCCATCTCGCTGCTAGTGATCCAAAAAACGTACGGAACGTGCACTGCAACCCATGAGTAAGGCTGATAGACGAGCCACTAAATAGAATACTCAAAGGCAAGTAATGCAGATTCTGTTTCCAAAAGACCCTTTAACTTTTGTCATCTGCCGTTCCGTGTGTATGAGTTATCAACTTAAGTCCCAGTGCACTAAGGAATTTTGATTCCACCCTCATTACTACCCCTTGTTACCGTCACCCTTAACTTAGTATATAACTTCTTATATATGCTTAGTATTCTGTAGCCCTACATTTAATATACTAGACAGATCTATCGGTTTAACGACACTACAACACAATCGCTATTATGAATAATAGAATATATATTTTTTTATGAAGTGATATTAGGCATGTTCTTTTATTAGTTTTCATAATTATTTCAATAACTCGAAAGTACACGAGTTTATAAACTCTTTTACTTTATTCCAATGCTTAATAATACGCGTTCTAATCACGTAGTGTTTTTAGGATCATAACTTTGTTTCAGTGAGCTTGGGCCCGATTCTCTCTAGGGTAAAACTGGGCACCGTTCCTCATACTTAAGCTTGTTTAAATTTATTTAAACTACTTACTGTAGCCACTATTCCTTCTACTGAGAGCTCTAGGGGAATGCCGGCATTTTCCTTTGCTACAAATTCATTGTTATTTTTAAATAAAATAACGCTTTCATCATGTTTGATGTTCTGGGAAACTATATACAGACTGAAAAGACGTGAAAGATTAAAAGATAATTATGTACCGTAAACTAAAAAATTAGAAAAACCATACAGTCAATTGGTTTTATTGTTAAAAACCAATGCCTTTTTGAATCAATATAAAAGAAAAAGTATTAAGACTCTAAAAAAGTATCTATATATACCCTGATAGCAGTCCCATATAAATAAAATGTATCGCTCCACAATCAAATATACAAATCATGTCATACAATATATATTTCAAATGTAAAATCATAAAGTAAAACTGAAATCGTAACAAGTAAGAAACCTTGGTGTAACTGGGTATTTGGAGACAAGGAAAATAGTACAGTTGGTGTAATAAACGAATTCCACTGCTATTATAAATAACTAACTGGTGCCCCCGACTTCGTCTGCGCAGGATTATTATTTCGAGTATCTATATTCTGCTTATATTCTGATATAAGCTATTTTATTCTAAAGTTTCCTTAAAATCCATTTCTTACCCTAGATTCCATAACACCAAGCCACAGCACAGTGCTCACTTTGGGCTAGGCTAATTCCTATAGGTATACTAATACTGACAAAGATGTAGATATATAAGATATAATTATTTTATCACTTGTTAGTGATAAAATGTGATAAAATAGTTATTAACTTACTTAAAAAAAATATTGTTACTAAAGTATTAACAAAAATCGGGTGGGGCTGTGCCAGGGCACACGGCCGTTGGTTTTAACGTGAAACGTCTAGGTTAGGGAATCGCTTTTAAAGTAAAAGATTGAAATAAAAACAAGATTGACGGTGTTTTAAGTATTTTAATAAAAAACTCAGTGTCACAACAGCGAGCTGACTATATAAGTGAAATATTCACACCACATTTTTGTTTCTAAGACTAATAGTTTTTTTAATTATTAAGGTAAGATGATATAGACCTTTTCGTTACGGTCCACTTTTTAAACCTGCTACCCGTATGTTTCGGCGCGATTTTAAAGACGTTTCACGTCAAAATATGGACGTAAAGTCTGAAATTCTGAAATAAATGATTGAAAGTACAACACTGGTTTGGAGTTTTATCGCAACGTGTGGAACTTCATAAAATGCAAAGAATCAACCAAACGTCACAGAATTGGAGGAAAGACGCAAGTGTAAGGCTAAAAATAAAATGCAACTCAAACAGTTCCGTTCGCGAGCATACCCACAAGTCTATCTGAGCGCAATATTGGAATATCAGTCTTGTAGCGGGCAAAAGGCCAAATTTCTATGGCTCGTGCGCACTGACATACATTATCTGTCTATTACAGTTATTAGATGCATGCATTATTGCGGCCTCAGTGCGTTTACAACTTGCATTAGAATGTCTGGACACTTATGGAACATTTCATTATACCTAGAAGAGATTCCTTATATACGTACTACGTACTTTATATACGTACTTTTAAACAGTGTGTGGGGCGTGTTTATCTGGTGACTGGGGTTCTCTATATTATATTTTTCATTGTATTGGTCCACAGGCATAACTTGTTCACTTGTTTACACAACAACTGTTGTTCATGGTTTATTCCACGGTACGGTGATATAGATGTGGTTGATATAGTATTATATATACTCTGGGCTGTAGTAGAATACCAGTGCTTTGCTTTTGAAGCAAATTCAGTCGCTGAGCTATCGCCTTTTTGTATCTCTGCAGCACGCATGTATTGTATCCTTATTTAGTTATAAGTATGTAGTAACATAGACTGAGGTGAGTTGGTTGCTGGTTCTATACGTATTTAACTCGTCAGAAGTTAGCAATCCATCCTTTCCTCGTTCAACTATGTTAGTTATTTAGTTTGATTTATTTTATTTTATGTCTGTTTTTGTGTGTTGTAAAATGATGCAAATAAAGTATTCATTCATTCATTCATACTAATATTATAAACGCGAAAGTTTGTATGGATGACGTTTGATGTGTATTTTAATAAAACCATAAAATAATATAGCTTATACATTGGAATAACAACATAGGCTACAATTTATTGAGATATACGAGCTGATATATGATAATCGAAATGCGTAAATGAAGTCGCGAACACCAGTTAGACAATAATAAGAAAGTCAAAATATTTTCCAATAATCAACAATAACGAACAACTTGCATGTTCTTACCTGCCCTTAAGAATTATATCAGGCATTGGTTGGTTATTACAATAAGTTTACAATAAATTTGAAGTAAAGTATTTTTGTATCACCTAATAACACTTTACCTCGCGACAAAGCTCGCCTTGTTTCACAGTCGCGTGGGAAGCACGTTACAACTGCATTTGCAACAATCATAACTGCAGATAAATACCGCGCCATTAACAGAGCCGCCTGAATTATTGTTTTGAATAACCGCCACACTAAGTCGTGACAGTGCTTGTATGAGACGCTCGGGAAATGCTTAATTAAATCTGAAATATCTATGTTGGTACCTTCGTAAAGAACAGTGTTTATCACCGAATGAAATTTATCTCTCTCAATTGAACAGATTCTTGGAAAAAGCTACTAGTAGACCTATGAGCTGAACTAATGATTATGGTTATCACGCAGCAGTAATGGTGGCCACGCTTTCCCGGATATTGCTATCGAATATCACGATTAAAATACCTAACTAATACAAACTGTGCATTTTTAACTCGCGTGTCATCTCATAATATTAGTATGGAATAGAAAGAGATAGATAACCTAATTAAGAATTGAAACATGAATGGCGTCCTTAAATATGGCTGCTAGACTACTTAGCCGTTGGTCTCTGCCCATTGCCACTAGAAATCTGCAATTCTTTGGACTATGTCGGTGACCCTGGTCTTTTTCATGATTTCTAATTCGATCAAACAAAGTAAGTCTGCCTATAGCTCCCTCCTTCACTCTATAAGGTAAGGTAAGCTCGTCAAACATACCGTCCCGGTACCGTCACGTACCGGGTTGATTCTCCACTACACGGCAATCTTGAGCATCCGAGCCAATAGACGCACGCTCAATTTGCGTCTACCAGTCCATATTGGCAGAGAACACGCAGACCGCGACATGTCCTAAGCGACCCCCCTAATCAATTAACGCAGGACCTTCAAGACCTGCAAGCGGCGGCGTCTGAGCCGTCGCCTCCCTTGTCTCCCCCTATTCGGCAGCCTTCTGCTTCGCCACGAGTAGGTTCCCAATCAATACAGGCCGGTCCCACTTTGGAGAACCGCGCCTCTTCTAGCGCTTATGCCCTCTCCATGGGGCAGCGCTAACCGTACCTCTCCTGAGGTGCGGTTCCCTTCCATATAAGCCAGTAGGGTCATTAGGACCAAAGGCTTAGACTGAGTTTAGTCGGTAGGTCTGGTGGGTCGAGCCGCCTCGATTCACCAGGAGTCCGACATAATCAACGCATCCCTGCTTGCCTGTAGTGCGTTGGTATCCATGACGGATTCTCAGCCTTCTCTCCTGAGGGAAAAAAATCAATTTGCGTCGACTCTCTTTTAATTCGACCCTAACGAATCCGGAACGACGACGCCGGAGCCGCTAGCAGACAAGGCGCAGAACCTTCCGTTCGTGTACCTTCCACAAACTCAAGGTAAAGCTGAATATAAGCTGGTAAGGCTTCAGCATAGGTCCCTAAAAATCTGTAATTACCTATAATTACATACAAATGTTATTTTTATTATTATGAAGTTGTAATATTTCAGCAAAGTATTTTTTAATAACTTGGTAGCTGTCGGTAACGCCAGAACACTACATACTTACGTGGGTATTTATAAGAAAAAGTCGATTTTTTTTTTATTTTGTAATCTCGCTACTTCTGTCACATAATCCAAGTTCTTTTCATGGTTTATTTAGTGTAATTATCACTATTACTTTACCATTTTTTTAAATGATTACAATATTTTTCATATTTTTATGTTAATATCATATTTTTCATGTTAAATTCATTACTGACAATACGTATGAATCAATTATTTTTTATTAAGGAAACACGCTATTTTTATAAAATGTCATTATACTCATTCATACTCACAAAAGAAGCGCTTTTGACACATTTGCTGCCTTCTGCTAGAAAGAAAGGCATGTAACGATTTCTTCTAAAAATACTAGACCTCTTTAGACCGCTTTACAAATAGCACGCCTAATTCTAAATGTTTTGTTGTTAATTTAAAAATGTTAAATTCAAATGTTAATATTTTGGTACCATTTTGACGCCTTGAGCTGAGTACGATTACGAGTATCAGCAGAGACTGTAACTAAATCTATAATCGCAATCGAATCGATTTGATAAATATGTTTGCTTGAAACTATTTTTTTAATATTTCAAATTATCTTCCAAGAGTTTTTGAACAATAAATAAGTACATCCGATGAACATAATACTATTTTCCTTGATTAAATCATCTAACTGGATTACGGTTGCCGATTAATCGACGCGTTACAAAAACACCACCAATTTTTGTTTCTTGAACCATTTGTTTTCCTTATGTAATTTCATTTGCAGACGATAATTTGTAAATAATTAGTTAAAAAAAATTATCAATTAATTAAAAATTATTATCAGTAAAAAATACGCCATCAAAAAACTTGGTATCTTCTAAATCTAAACATGGTTGGAGACGAAGGCGCCAAATCGTTGCACTTCCACCTCGTTTCCCCCAAACCTTTCCGGTAAGTTCATTAACACTTGGCAGAGTTTATAGACACACCTGTATCGAGTGACGTCACCTGGCACCTCGCCAGCCACCTAGGAGCCATCCACCATACCACGTGGACCACCGTAACCGGACGAGATTAACAAGGTTAATGACCCAGCTTGATGCCGTCTGATAACTAACAAGTAAACTGTATATTTGTGACCGCGTTCAAAGTATTTTATTATACACTAGCGGACCCGACAGACTTCGTCCTGTCAAAAAGATTTGTAAAGTGGCAGTTTTTTGTTCCTACTTGAAATGACATAATGATGACATTAAATTTGTTTGACAGAACTAACGTCACTTTTTTGTCTTGCCAAAGGTTCAAATTGGCTTTTAAGTATTAATACAAATTGTTTGTATAAAAATGTTGACTTTACACTTTTTCAAATTTTATTTTTTTATTTTCTCTACGTACAAACCTTCTCTGGACTTCTACGAATAATTCAAGACCAAAATTAGCCAAATCGGTAAAGGCATTGTTGAGTTATGTGCTTACCAACACATTTTGCGATTCATTTTTATATATTATACATATAAACTGCTACCACTCTTAGGAGAGATCGGAGCAACACACTTTCAACTTGCTATACTATTATAACGAGGTGACAATAATGACAAATTACATAGGAAATCAAGAAAATTAATCTATGGTATGATTTTCCAAAGATTTTTAAATACCATTTAAATCACACCGTTCTCACAAGTCTGTCATACTGTGTTAAGAAGTATGGCGATGCTGCGTCGTCGCATGTAATCGTCAGATCTCAACTAAACATATTGTAATGTAAATAAAATAGAAAAAATCCATATCAATTATTCGAGCTCAGTTTACGGAACAGGAGACAGATAAATCTGAACATTCATCCTGGACAAATCAGGACACAGTAAACGTCTTGGCTTCTCTTTGCTAAAACAAAGTTTCTAGCCTTCGTTCATACTCTTAGTTTAATTGTAACTTTGCTTAATTATAAATTTACATTTATCTTCATAATTAAGTTTCATTCAAAATTATATTTAAAAAATGAATTTTGCTTGTAAACACTGGAAAATGTATTGTATTAATCTGTACTTAGTATGCGATGTTTCGAATGATACTAATAATCTAGATATTTTTTGGGAAATAAGATTTAAGATATTCTTCCATTTCTCATTATGTATGTACATTATCCGGTGATGATGACTTCATATGCCCATGCAAACTTTCTTAGGCTTTCCGCTACCCTTTAAATTTATGACTGTTCTAATAATATGACTCTTATCCGTCATCGTTGATGCTACATCATCACATGTCCATGCTAGTCTGTTATTTCTAAAAATTCTGTCACTAATGTCACTTTCATACTTTGTTGTAGGTATATACACATTCTTAAGTTATTCCATTCGAATTTCATTATGGAATTAATGAAATAATAGTCAATTGTCTTTAAAAAAGTTTCATTAACAGAACCATATCCATGTAAACAGCAATGTTTGTTTCATATTTATGGCAACAATAGTACAGGAGAATAGTGCCCTAAGGCCAGAATACGTGTATCGTCGACCTAGAGCCCTACACAGGCAGCATAAGAAAATAATTATTATTTCTTAAACAAAGCCTGAACAATATACGAATTATATCATCCAATGCTTCGAAAAGATCAAAGTAAATGTATTGTTCGGTCTTTTCCCGCAGTCGAGTTGCTTCTAAAGCGTCGACGTGAACGATAATCTCGAATATATTTCTCATTTATAAAATCAAAATTATTCTTATATTTATTTTAATGTTAATATTGTTATCAATTAGATATGGAAAAGTGGATTACGTTTCCTACAGCGTTTCAGATATTCGGATATTTACAATTGAAAATTTTCTGCGAATCTTACACAATCTTCCTCTTACTTAAAGAACATAAGCAACCTGCTTGTTTATAAATAAACTAGCTTTCTGCCCGCGGCTTCGCCCGCGTGGATTTCGGGATTGGGTGTATAGAGGGTTAAGGGTCATAGCTTTTGCCCACGGCTACATATACGCGGAAGTCGGTTTATGGTGCGAAGATTTTATCGCGCTTCCCGTGGGACTATCCGTTTTTCCGAGATAAAAAATGCCGCAAAACTCCTCAAGAATCACTCTATCTATTGATGAAAACCGCATAAAAATCTGTGCAGTAGTTTTTGAGCGAAGCCTTTATTGCGCATCCCGTGGGATCTGTCGATTTTTCCGGGATAAAAAGTAGCCTATGTTACTCGGGGAGAATGTAGCTTTCCAAAGGTGAAAGAATTTTTGAAATCGGTCCAGTAGTTTAAGCGTGAAGAGGTAACAAACAAACAAACAAACAAACAAATAAACAAACAAACAAACAAACACACTTTCGCATTTATAATATTAGTTGGGATAACAATTTAAAAAAAAATCTATAAACAATAATGTAACTTCTTTGATGTGTAAGGTGATTATATTTAACAAATATGCAAATTGAATAAAGTATCGTTAACTCTTTGATAATTGGGTATTTGTTTTCTTTTATTCTATATTTTATATAGGTCAGGATCGGCGAAGTAATATTATAATCAGATAAAGACTCTGTTGAAATTATTAGTGCTAATCAAGTTACTTTTTCACATAAAAAGTAAATAAATTATTTTTGATCCTATGTAAAAATGTCAGCGCTACATCAACGTACGGGAAACACTACGCATCAATCTATTAAGTGCTATTGCATTTACAACTAGCTTCCTTTTGTATTAACAGCTGGCTAGGGGAGTCATTTGAAAGATTTTGCTTTCATTTTGAAGTCAATTAATTTACGTTAAGTACTAGTTAATGCTACATGCTAAAATACGTCATAACAAAGTTAAATCGCATAATTTGTATAAGCGTGTAAACAAAATTGCTAATAATTTTTTTATTTGTACCTTGTTTATATGTAGTCTTCTGATATTGAAAAAAGTTACATTTATTGTAAGAAATTGTTTTCATTTTATTCGAATAATGTTAAAAATTTGCCAAATTTAGAATTGACAAAAATTATAATATGACAAGATTTATTGCGACAAAAGGTTATGAAAACAAACTTAGTTATATTAGACAATTATTTAATAAAAACATCCATATTGAATTGTTGAAAAGTACTACCGTTTTGACAATATGTATCATTTATACAGCTATATAATGACATTACAATGCTTAATAACATCATCATCATCATCATCATCATCAGCCCCTCTTCGTCCACTGCTGGACATAGGCCTCTTCGAGTGTACGCATAATAACATCATATTCATATTCAATCATTTATTGCCAAACCATAATGTAATACATAGATGTTACACAAATACAAATTAAAGACCAATGTTATGGACCCAGTCGGGCACGCAATATAAGGGTTAAGAGAGAGGAAGTATATAATATTATTCACTTAAAGCAAAATTACAATTAAAATAATTAAATTAAAATTAACATAATTAAACTAATATTACAATTCATTATTATAATTAAATTCAGTTTTCATTGAGTATTAATATTTTTGGTATATAGTATTATATTTTAAATTAATAAACATTATTATTTTGAATAATTAAAGTATGTATTATGGTTAAAATATTCATTAATATTGTAATAGCACTTACTAATTAAGGAATTTTTCAATTTATTTATAAATATTGTATCACTGGTTTCATTTATTAATATATTAGGCAATTTATTATATATCTTTATATATCATATCCTACTTACTATTATAAAGGCGAAAGTTTGTATGTATGGATGTTTGTTACTCTTTCACGTAAAAACTACTGAATGGATTTGAATGAAACTTTACCACAATATAGCTTATACATCAGAATAACACATAGGCTACAATTTTTGAGGTTTCTAATGTGAGGTCGTAAAAAAACACAACCTGAAATCCACGCGAACGAAGTCGCGGGCAAAAGCTAGTATCTTTATATATCATTGAATTCTATTCAAAGAACCATACACGTGTGCTTGCACTAGTTCGACTCAACACCTACATTTGTTTAGTAACGTACCGAGAATCGAAATGGGCAAAATAGGACGGAATATTGTTTCAAACTTTTACTCTCGACTATAAATGTAATGCCCATTTCTGCATATAGTAAATTTCCCGCTAATGTACATGTGCTTTATTTTTATCTATTTGTTATCGTTTATAATATACATATAGGAAATGTTATATTTACTTTCTCACATTTATCTATAGGCATCATCTTGTCTGTCTGTTGTTTTATTAGAATAATAATAATAAGAGACTTTCGCTTGACGGATGGATCAAGGGTCGGATACAAAAAGCAGTGATTCTCGACACGGCACGTATTGTCCGGAGATTTCTCTGTATGCAGCCCTAACCACCGGTTTGTTTGGGCCTTGCCTCGCTACCGGCGGCAAGCCTTTTAGCCTAGCCCAAACTTAGCTCTGTAAGGCTTGTGCTATGGGATCTAGGGCAACGGATAGACATACATATATTATACATATATAAATATTTTTTATTGAAATATATATCAACAACCATGACTAAGGTACAAATGCTCGCATTCATCACACAAACATCTGCTCCCACCGGGACTCGAACCCGGTACCTCAGAGATGGCGACACCTTGAAACCGGTGTACTATCCACTCGACTATGGAGGTCGTCAGAATGATCATATCATTCTAATAAAAACAATAAATTTGATTGATTAATTTTAAAACTGTACATTTATATATTGCAACAAAAAACGTCTACGGTGGGCATGTCTTGTAGCTTTTGATGTTGATTAACAAACATAGATTAGACGACTTTTAGCTTAATAAGCAAAACATAGTTCAGCTGAGATTTTCCGTATTTAGTTTCATGATTGGGACATTGTGCATCTAAAGTAAAATGTAAAATTAATACATATTCTATAAATACAACTATAATAAAAAATATTTACTTATTAAATTATCCAATAGAATTTTTAATTCATTTCTCCGAAATGACACGGCCTTTATCAACAGATTGATAATGTTTGTGTAATATAGAATTCAATAATGTTATTAAGCATTGTAATGTCATTATAGCTCTATAGATGATACATATTGTTTCAAAACGGCAGTACTTTCCTACAATTAAATATTTCACCTGTCCCGTTGTCTGTTCAACTTAAATTTGATCCACTTCCCGGTTTCCAATTGAGCTGAAATTTGGTATACACGTTTAGTTCGGATGACAATGCATGATTAACTGTGTGACGTCATTCTAAATCCAACATGGCGGCTTCTCCAATATGGCGGACCAATTATTTTTAATGCACTCCTACAATATGGGTATCAAATAAAAGGGCTTGCCAAGAATAACTAGAAAAAAATAATGTGACGTCATTCTAAATCCAACATGGCGGCGTATCCAATATGGCGGACCAATTATTTTTAATGCACTCCTACAATATGGGTATCAAATAAAAGGGACAGTAGTTCAGTTCAGTTAGTTCATTTTATAAACAAATATTAAAAGCTTGTTTTTAAAAAGGTTTTTTTTTTCTTTAATTTTTTTCTAGTTATTCTTGGCAAGCCCTTTTATTTTATTAAATAATTGTCTAATATAACTAATTTTGTTATCATAACGTTTTGTTGAAATAAAGCCTTTTATATTATATTTTTAAATCAATTTGAAATTGAAGCATTGGGTGCAACCAGGGCGTATCTTGTAAAATAGAGTTACGAGAAAATTGATAATGACAGTTTTAATGTCGTATATTATTTTAATGCTTATATTTTAATGACGTTTACTTTATTATACAGTATTTTAAAGAATTCATACAGGGTAAAAAAATGAAAGGGAACTGAAGAATATAAAACATAATAAAAAAAACAAAATGCTTACTGTCTAAATTACAAATATTACAATAAAATATTTAACAATGGAATAGCAACTAAGAGGATGCCGCAGCATAATGCTACAACTTCAAACGGAGCTGTGGCGCTGATATTCTGATAAGACCTATAAGCTGACAATATTTATTACCAGTCTTTGAGATGATTTACATGGCATTGTATAACAATAAACACCTCAATCAACAAAGAATAGTAACAACAAAATGAATAAATAAACAAATTATTATGACATCTCAAAATTTCGTTTAAAACAAAGAAAAAGATATCTTATAAGATATTTAAATATGGGGGTGATCTGCTTTCCGTATCATGACAATAAAAAAAAACAAATTATATTATAAATACTTCAAATAGTAGTGAGAATATACACAAAAAATAACTGATCATCAATATTTTACCAATTAATACAAAAGTTATGTTAAAAACGTGTTTGCAAGGACGAAACATATAACAATGGAGCACATATTAAAAACTAACGCCTTTTTTGTAAAAAAATATCTATTAAACGAATTAATCTAAAAATCCATTAGATTATACATAGCAAATTTAAATGTAAATATAATAAAATAGTTTATAAATAATAAATTTCGAAATACACCTATTTGTTTGATTTGAATAATTTTGATATCATAACTGTGTGGTAAAACAAACATGTGGGTGTAAGTTTTAAATAAATTAATTTTAAGTTCATAAATTGAGCAAAATTTAAGCTATCTTACATTAAATGTAATATAGGAAGTATATATGTAAATAGGCAGATAACAAAATGATGTGCAATTTTGTTTATACGCTTCATACAAATTAGGCGGCTTTACCGTATTGTGACGTCAATGCAATGTATTTTAGTATGGAGCGTTTTTGTCAGCTCTCGTCTTTTGGACGCAGATATATACCCACATTCTCCGGTATTCTCGTGGCCACGGTGGATATAACTGCCGAAACGTACAGGTACCCGCAATTTTAATACACATACTACTATTAAAATAACATTGGATAAAAAAAATTATATCAAATTTTGGTAAACTCAGCTTCATGATACCAACAGAAGTAAAAAGAGGAACATGTGTCAAAATCAAATCAAAATCAATAAAGTATTATTTAAATGGGATTTTTACAATTTTTTTTGCACGTCGTAGATGCCATTGGTTCACAAGTCTACGGCGGAGGACCTTGTACTGGAAAGAACCAATAAGAAAATCAGCAAAGGGCTATTTTTTTTCTTCCTGTATTTTACAGACGCGTCAATTAGAAGGACCTCAGATAAATAGTCTGAACCCAACTTCCTTTTTCCAATTTTAGACAAATTCACATTATATCTATAAAGATTATTGTTTCATTATATTATTTACTATAGTCAAATATTTGGCAACGTAACTACTGAATTATTTAAATTAAACCTAAGCATCGTTATCATTTAAATAATCATTAACCGTATAACCTTTTTCATAAAAGTATTTTTACCAAGTAATTTAAATTTGAATTTTCTTCATCTATCTATGCAAACACGAAATGTTCAGTGGGAACTCGCTGTTATTACTATATTTAATGAGATACAAATGAAACAAGCTTTGCGAGATAAAACTAGTGTTCCTAGACTTTTATCCTTAAGCAAATAAAAGACGCTATAGCAAGACAACTAGTCGTAACTAAACAAAATCATACTTCAAATATAAAACAATATGAGAAGAAGATATTCGGAAACAAGTAGATTACCAGTTAATAATACTCGGAATTCACAATTTGTTTTAATATATGACATAAAAATATTTACGGAGGAAATTTTATTTTTATATTTTTACACGTATTCCTTTATTGCAGATAAAAAATTCTTATTTTTTGGAGCATAAATTTCCCGACATTTAACGTATGTAATGTAACACAAGAGAAATAACCTTCTGGACGAGAAATCAACTCGCGGAATGCGTATGAAGCAGTGTTGAATGAAATCACAGACATGAAACTAATCGAATGGTAGATCTAATCTAATGAATGTGTAAATACTGGTAATAATAATTATAATAATAAAGTGAATGACACATTATCTCAGCTGGCAACACTAAATATATTCAGTTTGAACTATTAAAGGCAATCCACAACCCTTGAAAGTAACAGCTAACGGTAACATCCTTAAAGAAGTCACGAAATTAAAATTTCTGGATCGTAATTGCCTTTGTAGCTGGAAGTCCTATATTGATAACAAGTGTACCAGATAAATAATATCGTATACTAGCTTTTGCCCGCGACTTCGTTCGCGTGGACTTCAGGTTCGTCCCGTCTAGTCTAGTAATAAGTAAGAAATACGGTAACTAAGCACTGCAGAGCCCTAATCATAGGCCTATAGGTAGCTACTGCAGTATGCTCCTATAAACTACATTTAACGATCTTTTTCCTTTTGTGGGTTATTCCTAAGAGATAAACATATACCATCACGGACTTTTTTGTAGACCTTTTTAAGTTGTACAATACTGTAGTAAATTGTTTTGATCTATCTTGTAGGATTCAGTCAGCGTTTGCAATGTAAGCGCAAAAAATGTGTTTTTTTTACGACCTCATAGAAACCTCAAAAATTGTAGCCTATGTGTTATTCTGATAGCTATATTAAGCTATATTGTGGTAAAGTTTCATTCAAATCCATTCAGTAGTTTTTACGTGAAAGAGTAACAAACATCCATACTTACAAACTTTCGCCTTTATAATAGTAGTAGGATGCTCTAAGAAAAGTTTGTAGGGTCTGTTATTACTGCCATTACAGCTTATAATGGTTATATTTACTGTACATATTATTATGTACATAGATATTTTTAATAAATAATCTGAATGATTTATGAATGAAAATAAAGTTTAAGTCAATTTAAGAAGTTAATTATAACATGGTTACTGTGCAACTATATTTATAGTTTGGAAGAATTTATGAAAATTAGAGGGTAAGTTATTAATACTTTTAAAAGGTCTGTTAAAATCTTGTACTGAAACAAATGTTCAAAATTTTATCATTATATTTAATTGTATTAACTAAATGAAGTAAAAAGTAAGATTTGGCGATTCCTAATCATAGCAATTAATACCGATAATAATTATTGTGCCCGAATATATACACAATAAATTAATATCATTATTTTTAATTTTATCTCCCAAGTGAATTGGTGTATTTGCTATTTCTTCGGCGCAATAAATAGGAGGAGTTTGTTAGAGTCTTTGTCAGATCTTTCTGTCTATATTATTATTATTATAAAATTAATGTACCCTCATATTATATCATCTATGACAAAAGACAAGTTGTAAGAGGTTTCGGACTACTCCTGATGAAACCCCCCCTGCAACTCCTGTAGAACCCTGCTAACCAACAAACGAGGCACAACACATGACACACAAAATGACAAGTAAATGACTCGTCTAGCATTACATTGGCATCACCGTATCGCCTGCTTTTAGGACTACTTTATTATCATTGTTCGAAACTTAATCTGTTTCTGCCCGTGCGTGTCCCCCAGCGGTAACAGTAGTCGGTAATGCTAAAACACGTGCTGATAGAATTAAATTCGTTTGCGCATAAACGTTTTCTTCTCAATTCTATAAAGTAAGTATTGTTATTATATTATTTATAACCTCACATGCTGTAGAAAACTGAGAGACTCAGTCACCATGCAGTTGTAAGGACTAACAATATCTAGTTAGATACTTGTCTGTGTTTGAAACATATTATGAAACACGCCCGGAATCTCAACGGCACCGCTCCCGAGTTTTGATTTAACGTGGGTACAGTTACAGATAGTTGCGCATTTAATGAAATATCTCACAATCCTTTAACATTTACAGATCACCAGACAGTAAAGCATACCCACTTTACTTATTTATCACCATATTAAAAAAAAACCTTTATTCGAATATGTTTGATGAGCAACTACTTTGAAACAACCATCTCAAACATTCATTTGAATTGTTGTATTATACTAACACCATCTTATTATTATTGTTTCTTTGTAAAAATATGATAATAGCGTTAATAATATGATAATAGCAATAACACTATTATTTTTAAATATAAATAGACTAGCTTTCCGCCCGCGGCTTTGCCGGCGTTATATTCGAATTTCCCACAGGAAGGATATGTTTTCCGTTGGTAAAATTATCTTATTTCCTTCCTTGGGTCCTCGGGTTTTACGATTGGTATATACGGGGTGGTTACCCCGTATATACCAAACGTAGTCCGTCCGACCAACCGACGTACCAACTCTAGTCTATCTGTGTATAAAATTTTATTTAAATCGGTTCAGTGGTTTTAACAATACTGCCATACAACCTTTCACCCCCTCCTTTCAACCTTTTACAACCCTTTTCTGCTTTAAAAGGTAGCCTCTGTCCTTTCTCAGCCTCTAGACTATCTGTGTACCAAATTTCAATTAAATCGGTTCAGTGGTTTTAACAATATTTTCATACAACCTATTATCCCTCCTTTCAACCTTTTACAACCCTTTACAACCTTTTTTGTATAAAAAAGCTTGTGGTCCTTTCTCGGGCTCTATACTATCTGTGTACCAAATTTCATTTAAATCGGTTCAGTAGTTTTGGCGTGAAAGCGGAACAGACAGACAGACAGAGTTACTTTCGCATTTATAATATTAGTATGGATATTGCTTAATGTTTATCATTCCAATTCATATTACTACCTTATTTATTTGGAATTCCCAAATTTGTCTTTAGTTTTTCTTAAGAAGATCAACATTCCCAGTCAATATTTTAACCATTTTATCAATAACTTTTTCAAGTGCAAGTATGCTTCGCTTCAAATACACAAAAATCCGAATGAAGTTGATGTAAAACAAACGCGTGAAAGGTTCATAAGAATATCATAATAAGAAGTAAGGAAGTAAAGAACGAGTGCGAAAAAATACTTAAAGGAAAATATTTGAACACGAAGTAAAAAATTTTATTTCACAACTCAAATTTTATGTCAAAGAACAAAAAAAAGATAAATATAGAACAATATAAGAACTACATCAATGTCATATTGCATGTAATCCCAAGCACCCTCACAAGGAAAAAAAAGAAAAAAAAATACAGCACAGATATAAAATACAACAATCACAAGATACTACGGTATATAAAGAAAACTATCAAGCCTGTATTTCATTTGTCATTAATTGTCACATTCAAGCTTGTATAACACTTTGCACCACCAGGTTGCACTGGTTTCTGAGGATGTTCAGGTTGAACTGGTTTCTGCGGTTGCTGAGGATGTCCAGGTTGCGCTGGTATCTGCGGTTGCTGAGGATGTCTCGGTTGCACTGGTATCTGCGGTTGCTGAGGATATCTCGGTTGCACTGGTATCTGCGGTTGCTGAGGATGTCTCGGTTGCACTGGTTTCTGCGGTTGCTGAGAATGTCCAGGTTGCACTGGTTTCTGCGGTTGCTGAGGATATCCCGGTTGCACTGATTTCTGCGAATAGCAGTCTTAGCTATCTTGTTGTATTTCGTTGTGTATTTATTTCATATATTTCCTGGTTCTGTGGCTTTCAATATATACTCAAATTTATCGTCCCCAAAACCCAATCCAATTTTCTATCTTTCCATCATATATTTGTAAATTAACCTACATCAAGTAAAAGAACCTATATATCATTCTCTGCATTTTTAGACAACAACGGGAATTTATGTTTTGTCTTAAGAATCTTAAATCGTGTTTCACAATTAGTGGTTTCTTTTAAATCCAAAATTGACATCATATCTCCCTCACTGACCTTATCATCTACTACAATTGCCAATTTCATGACTTCGTCAACCTGAAAAAAATTTCCTGCTCTATCCTCTGAAATTTCCAAATAGCTTCCGAGGCTCAAGTTTGGTTCATCTAAAGCCTGCTCAACGTTTTTGACTGCTACGGAAAAGGCTGCGCAGCACACTCGCTGATTCATTTTTAATTCATCCACGATCGCTATTTATTTGTTTTGATTCAAATTGTAATAAACAAGCAGGAAATAAAGAATGAGTGTAATAAAATTCTTAAAGCAAAACATTTGGACACGAAGCAAACAAATCCTTACTAATATTATAAATCGGAAAGTGAGTTTGTTTGTTTGTTTGTTCCGCTTTCACGCCGTAACTACTAAACCGATTGCTTTGAAATTTTGCAGACGTAAAGATAAAAGTCCGGATTAAATAATAGGCTACTTTTTATCCCGGAAAAATTGACAGATCCCACGGGATGCGCAAAAACTACTGTACAGATTTTCATGCGGTTTTCTTCAATAGATAGAGTGATTCTTGAGCAAGGTTTTGCGGTATTTTTTATCTCGGAAAAACGGATAGTCCCACGGGAAGCGCGATAAAACCTCCGCGCCATAAACCGACTTGCGCGCATATGTAGCCGTGGGCAAAAGCTATGACCCTTAACCCTCTATAGACCCAATCCCGAAATCCATGCGGGCGAAGCCGCGGCCAGAAAGCTAGTTTATTTCATAAATGTCAAAATCCACGAAACTAAAAACAGAGCAGTATAAAAAATACATTAATGCCATGTAGCATAAAGTCCCAAACACTTCCGTCCCAAATACTATCTTTAATAAATCATATACAAACGGGTACGTTAAGATACTAGTGGTACAACTCGCGCGCTATTTTAGTAATGCATTAATCATCATAATGCTTATCTTTTAGCTGTTAATCACTTATGTATTCCAGTCAAACAATAAAAGTAAACTAATTTAAAGGTCGATAAATACCTGTCGGCAAACGATTAAAAAAGTGTGCGCTGCACAAAAAATACACCCACACTGAATATATCGCACGCAATCAAATTTGACGTCTTCTGGGTTTACGATTAAGACTGTGCCAAGTCTGACGACACAGCTTCAAAGAAAAAAACCAACGTCTATTCTTGTCGTCTCAATGAGTTATTTAATAATTATGTTATTGGTCCCAGTTATTTTATGAATGCCGTTTTGTGTACTGTGTCCTCCAAACGGATGTCGGTCATGGCGGCCAATTCAACAGTGATCTTATAAGTATCCAAAGTTTGTGTTCCCGGTATTCTAATAAGGTTGGTTCATATTGAGATACATATGGTAGCGACAATATACTTCTAAACAAAATGTTAGAATAACGCAAAGATTTTGAAAATGCACAAATGACCACATTACAAATTATGATAAGTTATTGATTAATACGATAATAATTCCTTTACATGGTATATGTTTTTATATTCTATCATCACACGTTTCCCTTCACCGATCAGCCTGTATTACTAACATCCAGCGCCTGCTTTCGATCTTTAACAAATCGTAGAACAAGATTGTTAGAAACCTGCCAACGCTACGTTTCCTAGCACATATTTGTCACTGAAGGACGTTTCCACTCCAACGCCCGCCAGGCTTGCACACAACATACCCTACTGCTACTTTCAATTCGTAATTTTTCAGGTTTCCCCTGACTCTTTTGCCGATATCCTTATTTCTGATTCAATCATACAGAGAATCTGTTAAGCATAGCCGTCTCCATTGCTTTGGATAATAAGGTCCTATGATACTTATGTACCTCGAGTTGAGTGATTGAGTACTCCTCAAATTGCAGGCATCTGGGAAACGCAGAGTTGCAGGTCACTGATGACATTAATATTCTACAGATTATGATACATTATTTTTGGAACCTACTTTGAATGTTATTGTTTTTGGAATAATCAAATTACATCAAAATTGAGGCTCCCAATATTACGTTTGATCTCCAAAAATACTTTAAAAAAACATAAATATTGTTGTTATCTACATCTTACAATTCGCGTATTTGTATTAAATAGTTGTGTACAGAAGTAATAAACATAAACAGCTGCACGTGTTTATATTGAGGAACCATTTGTATATTCCTGCAGGTGTGCGTCCAAAATAAACGGTTTGTTTGGTTCCCGTCGCAAGTTCACACCAAGCAATAAACTTTTATGTCGTCGAGACTCATTGAGGAATGATCTGAAAATCGCATTAGGATACAGTTAAATGTTCTTTCTCGTTAGATTTTTATATGTGTATTACGTGCTAAAGGCAAACCATAAACTGCTAAATGTAGTTTAAAAAACATACATGCGAGTTTAAATATTAAAATGTTACATTCCGTTACATTATGTATAACACACATAATGCTGTCTCTGTCTAGTGGTTTGACTAAAGTATCCAATGTCTTGGAAACTAACATGATTTAGGAAACATTAGATGATGAGTGTAGAAAATTCTCATGACATCTAACTTCTGCAAAGAAAACTTATTTGTATTTATGATTATATAAAAAAAACAGTGAAACCCGCGTTTTTAAGTTTTTAACGTAGATATTGATATTTTTTTTTATTTAAAATGAATAAAGTCTTCTTTCACTTAACAAAGCAAAATGTATAATGAAAATAGATGAATAATGCAGTTCAAATATTCAACTGGCGCAGATAGTGCTCCACTATGATACCAACTGGTTAAGGCACCAACACGGTATGTAAAAGATGCGAGTTCAAGATCCAAGTCGAAAATTTTGTATTTATTCAAAATTGAAGAAAAATCAATCAAAACCCAATATGATTTAGAAAACCTTATATAGACATATAGTAAATGTCGAAATCTTTATTTTTTCACCAACATCCAACTTCAGTCTAGAGAACATAATCAAGACACTTGTCAAACTATGAACAATTAAAGGAGGATTTATTATTCCATAGTCTGTTATGACGGACTATACAGGTGGAACTAAGCAAATATACCATAAAGGTATCCTTGCAAAATGCCCGGCAGCAGGCTCGTCCCGTATTTTAAATTATTATGAGGTACACACAGCAACACGTTCATGTTGATTGTTGTGTGGTAGCAATAGCGTTGGTTTTCGCTGTGCCTGTAAATTGTAAACCTAGCGTATGCATCCATTTATTTTATAATTTAATATGATGAATTGATAACACATTTGGTGCAGCAGTCGAGTGGTCTGCATCTATATAACGGGTCGGATTCAATTTGCGCACGGAGCAGATATTTTTTTATGATCTACAAAAATTTGTTCATATGTGCATGTGAGATTTCGATACGATACAGAACTTTTTAATAATAATAATAAATGATACTCACATCTATATTCTTACCACTGTATCATTGACTAAACAAAATTAACCTACACATGATAGTAACCTAAAGTTTATCTTATGCTAATAAGCGGAAAGACTATAATCTAGAGTCCTAATTATAATGAAAGCTTCGTTGAGGGTCACAGTAGTATCTTTAAACAACGAATGTAAATAAGTAAAATAAAACACAAAACAAGTTTAAAACATTGTTTCTGCTAATTAATGAGTAAAATATTAAAGTTAAAACGCCATGAGAATACGTTGTAATAGTATCTTATGATAGATGGAATTTAAATGCATTTAAGGAAACCGTATTCAGAATAATCCAAAAATGAACCTAATTTCATGTTTTTAAATAACTGCAGCTGGAGACAGACTGTAGTTAACGTTAATATCTGACAGCGCAATAACGAAACGTAAACAAATCGATGATTATGAGGTACTAACTTCTCACTCCAGGTGTTAGTAGGTTAGATTTTTTACCAGTCGAAGATTTTGTTAGAATCGTCTGCAAAGATACTTTATAGCTGCGTTCCAAACTTACGCGCCAATGCACTTTGAAATCAGAGCATTGAAGTAAGATATTTTGCGACACAAGCTGACGTTTTCCAACGCAATAATATACCGCATAAATAGGATCGTTTACGAGTATACTTAAACTACGATTTTTAATTCGAGTCAGTAAAATGGCAAGTGCAACTGTCACTGATACAAAAAAGGGTGACCCACTACAACCCACTACAATAGTGATGTTCGGCAATCAATAGATTTAGACATTTAGTCATGCTTTATTTTATTAGGTATCAAAGCGTTTTTTTATTGTAAATATGTAACACATACCATATTAAATAATATGATTTGTGACACATGACACTGGAAATGTCATTTTACTGACTCGAATTAAAAATCGAACTTTAGATGTATTTACATCGGTATCGTTTCATAAATGTTACAAATTTTTATCGTAACTTGCATTGAATGTTTCCATTTTTGTTTGAATTTTTTTATTAGATTCATTAATTTTGACAGAAAGAAAAATAAATAAACATGAACTTGAATCAATATTTTCATGATTTGACTCTTTTTTAATTGTAACCTAAAAAGGTTCCATAGCGGATCGTTAATTTCCAACTATTATGATTTTACCTTATATTGTCTTTAATTATATGCATTTTAAAGGCTATAATACAAAAACATCATCCAGAAGTCAGTAATAAATCACATATTGTAAGTTAAAACTTGAAATGAAAAATTTGTGGCTTACTATTACTCGTAGTACCTTTTTTTTTTTTTTTTTTTGTTCCCCTGAGGAAAATGCATTAAATTGCATACCCCGGCTGTGGCGAGCCGGGGTTATGTGGGGCTCTCCTCCCCAGAAGGGGGAGGCCTACCCACTAAAAACCTCAGGGATGGCCTTCCTCAGGCATGTAGGGAGCCCCCGGGAACACAAAGGCCACTTCCAGGAACCCCCAGCCTCCGCTCCCCTTTCTAGAGGGGAGCCCTCCTCGGGGGAAGCTACCACCTCCCCCGGTCCCCTCCACCGACGACGCCCCCCGGCCACGGAAGGGGCGTGGTCCATCCCGGGTCGCCGTAGCGGTCGCGACATCCTCGCGCCCGCCGGCGACCCGTGGCGGCGCCGCAGCTGTGCTACCGAGCCCGGCGCCGCCTCCTTCGAGCGGGATCGGCCATCTCCCGACCCCGCTCGGCGGCCTCCTTCTGGAGCATTACTGCTTCACAGAAGGAGGCCACAGCCCTCCAACCTCCCTCGTCCGCCAGCATTGCCGCAATCAATGCCGGCGGAGACAGATCTCGCCCGATCTCTGCGACCAAGACTCGGCGCTCGGAGGCCCATGCGGGGCACTCCGCCAGCGTGTGCTGGGCCGAGTCGAGGTCGGATGCGCAGTGGTGACAATGTGTCGATCCCTCCCGTCCTATTCGACACAGATACTCACCGAAGCAGCCGTGCCCGGTGAGTATCTGAGTCAATCGGTAGGTGACCTCCTCCTTCCCGTTGAGCCAAGCTTCGAGGTGCGGGAGTACGGCACCGACGGCCCGCTGGCGCGCGCAGATCCGTACTTCGAGCTGCGCACGCCAGGCCGCCACAATCCGTCGGTGCCACTCCCGCTTAGGCACTTCGTGCGCGGGTTCCAGGGCGCTCCCCCATCGCCCCCCCGGTCGACACGCCGCGACGCATACGTCGCCGCGTACATGTCGGCCAGGATGTCGAATGGGGGGGAGCGTCCCAGAACTGTCGCCGCCTCGTACGAGATTGTACGGTAGCCTCGTACGATCCGTATGGCCATTATCCGCTGCAGGCTCCGTAGCAGAGCTCTGCAGCGGGGGGACCTCGCGCAGTCTTGCGACCACACGGGAGCCCCATACATGGCCACGGATCGCACGACGCCCTCGTACAGGCGGCGGACTCCATCCCTCGGTCCCCCGAGATTGGGCAGCAGGCGATGCAATGCGCCCGCCACCCTTTTGGCTCGGGGGACCAACCGCACGAAATGCTCCTCGAAGCTCCAGCGGCGGTCCAGGGTGAGGCCCAGGTACTTTATGTACGGCCCCACCGGGACCACCGCGTCACCCACCCGGATCCGGCAACTGGGTGGTTCCCGGCGCCTCGGAAGGCCGTGGAACCATAGCGCCTCGGTTTTGTGAGGCGCTATTTGTAAACCCAGCTGGCGGATCGCCCGCACGACACATGCCACCCCAAGCTCGGCAAGCCTGAGCACCGGCCCGAAGTCGGCCCCAGTCGTCACGACGAGAGTGTCGTCAGCGTAGCAGACGACACTCACGCCGCGAGGAAGGCTGGTGCGAAGGACCGCGTCGTATGCGAGGTTCCATAGCAGGGGTCCCAACACCGACCCCTGCGGAACGCCGCATTCGACCCTCCTCGACGTTTCCATCCCGTCCCGTCCCATCACGCTGATCGTCCTGTCGCGCAGATAGTCCC
Organism: Scirpophaga incertulas; assembly: GCA_036419045.1. Lineage (NCBI taxonomy): Eukaryota > Metazoa > Arthropoda > Insecta > Lepidoptera > Crambidae > Scirpophaga > Scirpophaga incertulas. The sequence goes on along the minus strand of CM071628.1, from coordinate 7,932,924 downwards.
CGACCACGGCCCGCAGGTAGGGAGGCAGCTCGTGGTATACGAGCGCCTCCCTAATGGCCTGCCAGGGGAGGGTACCGAAGGCGTTGACGATGTCTAACGACACCGCCAACGCCACCCCCCCGATCGGACTGCGGACTCCGACAGGGAACGAACACGCTGGACAGCGTCCAGCGTTGATCGTCCCGCCGGAATCCAAATTGGCAGTCCGATAGGTCGGGACCCGCGCGCGACAGGTGCTCGCTGATACGAGCGGAGATAACCCTCTCGAAGAGTTTCCCCGCCTCGTTCAGCAAGCAGATCGGACGAAACGAAGATGGAACGTCGCCGGTCCTTCCCTCCTTCCTGAGGAGCACCAACCTGGCCGACTTCCAGTCGACGGGAAACACGCCCTCGCGGAGACAGCTTGTGAAGAGCTGCCTCACCGTGCTCCCGAACGCCCTGAGCGCCAGCGCTAGCACCTTTCCCGGGACCCCGTCCGGTCCCGGGATTACTCGTAGTACCTAATATTATGAAATTCGTTCAAGCTTCGTAAAATATGACAAATTCCGGGTTAACTCGAAGAAGGATGATGATATGTGGATGGTGAGATTGGAAAGGCATTGTTTATTTTGAGCTATTACTGCCAAGCGATTCGAATTTTTACTGCCAACTAATAAAGAATGCAAACAACAAAGCAAGAAATAAGGAATAAACAAACTGAAGGTTTGTTCATTTCATTATTCCATGCAATAGACCCCGACTGCTGAACACAGGCCTCCCCCAAGGACACTGATTGGTTTTTACAAAAATGGGTAGAGCCTATCTTGTGGGTTTCTTTCTTCCTCAGCCCTTAGTTATGCAAGCAATACGACCTACCCACTGTCAGTTAAGATTAGCAATTATTCGGACTATGTAAAATATTGGTAACCATGTTTTCTGCGGATTTCATAATTTCTAATACCATCCAGCAGAAAAACTCCAAGCATAGCCCTTTCCACTGCCCTTTCGGTAACTTTGAGTCTCTGTGTAAGGTTTATTATGAGTTGCTAGAGTTCAGTTCCATACGTCCTTACTGACAACACGCGCTAATCAAAGACTTTAGTCTTAATGCACTGCAGTAGATGGGTCAAAAATAAGAGAGAACAAGCAAATTGAATTAATATACAGAAAATGTTTGATAACGCTAAACCATACACACGTCTTTAACCGCTCAGTATTATAGTAAGAGACTCTGGATAGGAGGGAATCTGAATGAGTATGAATTATACCTTCACACCTTCTAGGTATTTCACAATTTAGGCAGTGCTAGATTAACATCTAGAGAGAACTGCTAAAACCACTTGTTGCTTTATTGTAATCAGAAACACCAAAATTTAAACAATTTCATATGTCACTTACTACAAAATGGCAAAAAATTATCTAAGTTGCACGCATATATTTTTTAATCAAATGTTAAATACATTTGATTGAAAAATATAAATGTAAACCTTGAAAAACATGTACTGAGTTTTCATATAAAATACGAAAAACCTTTTTTCGCCTACCCAATAATTTACACAGAAGTGATTAAAATAGTCGTGAACCCGAAACCAAAAAGAATCCTTTGATTTTGAAATAAATCTTCTTTAATCTTGATTAGCCCAACACGACAGAATTAGGTGGGCCGATAGATTCAAGGTTTCATTGACGTTGTAGCTCGCGATCTACTATGTGGCCGATTGCCAGCGATGTTCAAACACGTAAGACTTAGAAAAAATTTCGGCAAAAGTAACAGATATGTTTTGATAGAGACAACATAACCTTCAGTTTACGTAGTAAGAAATAGATTCAATACTTTATCGTGGTTTTTGTTATATAGATTCTGATAACGTGTCCTTGGGAAATAATTTGAGAAGATCGCTTCACAGTTTAGCTCAATATAAAATACTCGTATAAAAAACATCTTCTCGTGTTCTTGCCCATTAGCGTTCTACATTGACTTTAAAAAGTCGATGTCGCAGACTGACTGAGTTTTTATATTAATATAAATCGAACATTCAACTTTTCTTTTTACTAAGATTGTAGCTTTTTAAAATTTCAGTGTTCGCAACTATTCTGTAAATTATATACAAACAACAAATATATAAGTATTTTAACAATAGAGGCTTAACTAATTTTGGCAAATAATTCTTAGAAAGTCCATCATAACAATTTACACAACTATTATAAAGGCAATCTGTTTCAATATAAAATTCAAAATATTTCAATTTACTCCAGATTTATTATAAATTTTTGTACGTATTTTTAATTAAAACGAATCATTAGTTGATATTATAGATATTATATATAGTGTATTATGAATACACTATGATGTTTGATCACTAAATATTTCCAATGCTCTTCTACCCTATTTTTTAATTTCAAAGTAAACACTACATTAAATTAAGAAATATAGCCAAATGAATTTTAGTAAAAAAAATATGAAATGATTAGTTTTGTCATAGTTTATATGATAGGAATTTTTGATAATTAAAAAAATAAATACTACTAAAACTTGATAACTGAAATCTTCATTCTTCTAACGACTAGAAATGATTCTTATTTTAAGTAAGTATCAAAACATTAATAAACCTAGCAAGTCAATCTAACATGGCCTCATTGGCCATAAAGTTAACAATCATTCAATTGTTTACGAGTTTGGCAAGCATTAGTGTGATGAAACTTTGTATTAACACCATATCGTAATTTAATGTCTAATAATAGATTTTATAGTTGATTCCTAGAATAATCTTGTAACACCCGATCCCGTAAACATTCCTTGCCTTTTGGTATTATTTACTTTGCAACAAATATTTAGATAAACATAGTAATGTATTGTCATTTCTTAAAATAGATGAGTATTGTAAAATTTGCCCAGTTGTAAACGATTTTCGTTGGTATACCTACTAACAACATATCAACTCCTACGCCCGAATAAAAATAATTTCATAACGCACACAGACAGCTGCTGATCTCAAAATTTCTGGAGTTTCACACTGTATTTAATAGTCACGTATCACTTCAAAATAACCACGAGATTTTCAACTTTATAAATCAAAAACGAATGTTCCGTTATAAAATGAAACCAAGACACATGCAAATATCGTGTTAAAATTAATGTATTCAGAACTAAAGCTAACGTTTAATCAAAAGGAAAAGCTTTCGACCCAGTTATTATGTTGAGCAAGTATTAATTTCCATCCTAATTTCCAGAACTCATCTTACAAGCACTGGCCACTTTATACATTAAAACACATACTTGCAACTATGTCTCTTAATTTCTGGAAAATTTTCAGTAAACAAGAGTAAAAAAACAAGTACTGTGACGCAATATTTTGCTCCAAAAAGGTTGATGTGTACAAAGTGCAAACTTTTTTGTCAGGCACGTGACTATAATGAATGGGAGTTAAGATAAGCGTTGTTATGTTGTTATAATAGTGATAATGACATTGAGGTGAGACAGGTGTTACCAACCTGCAGTCGCCAGACGTAACGCGGGCACACCGCACGCCTCCGGACCTCCAGATTAACACTAGTTCTGTGCGCAAGCGGCGGGAACGATTGGCCGTTCTATTTTTAAGTCGCTTATAATTTTATTGTTTGGCGAAAAGCGTGAGGCGACAAGTGCGCGCGCCGGCCGCGCTTCTTCTGATGGCGACGAGGGTCTCCAGTAGCGGCCGAGCTCTATCTCTGCAGTCCCTGACAGCAGTTCCAGCTCTGTCATAATATTCAATCATTTATTATTTAATATTGACCAAGCATGCTAACTCACCAAACAAGCAAATAATTACCGTTTGAGATTTCTCGAACTATTCAATTGAGAGATATATAGCGTCTTCCAGTTTTCATGTTAGTTCCCTAAAATCTCATTGAAATTAGTTATCGGAGCATTTGTTTACACAATTGGTAAGTAAGTTAATCGTCGTAATACAATATTAATGGCGTTGTTGTAGGGATAATTAATTAATATAGATACAGTTCCGCAGTACTATATCATATTATTCGTTGTATCTATTTGGTACACAGGCATCACTTGTTCACTTGTCTACTCAACAATTCAGCTACTGTTCATGGTTTATTCCACGATTGATATAGTATTATATATTATCTTTTTATTTTACATTTTCATTTAGTTTTCTTCCTGTCCTCGTCCTCTGGGCTGTAGCAGAATACCAGTGCTTTGCTTTTGAAGCAAAATCAGTCGCTGAGCTATCGCCTTTTTGTATCTCTGCAGCACACATGTATTGTATCATTATTTAGTTATAAGTATGTAGTAACATGTACTGAGGTGAGTTGGTTGCTGGTTCTATACGTATTTAACTCGTCACAAGATTGCAATCCATCCTTTCCTCGTTCAATTTTTAGTTATTAAGTTTGATTTATTTTATTTTATGTCTGTTTTTGTGTGTTGTAAATGATGCAAATAAAGTATTCATTCATTCATTCACTACAGGTAAAGCTCGCATCCATCTTTGGTCTTTACACCATTTACCATCAGAGGTCGCACTTTTAAAATTGAACTCACGATGAATGATCATCAATATCGTTTAAATAAGTTAACTAATCAATATTGAACAATATTTCTTTTGAAATGAACAATACATATATTGATTCAAGCTCTCTTTTTGTCATTTACATTTCCGTCAAAAAAGCTCGACGTTCTTAAATCAACGAAGCATTTCACAATTTTTCTCTATGGACAATTTACGACTCCAACGCAAAGCTTTAAGCTTGTCAATGGAAGGAGTTTTTTGACCAAGTGCAGTTCAGGCCAGTTCACTTTAAGTTGCCTCACGATGTTTTTCTTAACCGTAAGAAGGTTGAAAAATAACAAACTTAAGTATTTATGTACTATTATGTATCGTTCTTCGTTATACTCACAATATAGAGTAGATAACTTTTTCAATCTCTTAGTACTTAAACAACGTTAAGTTTAACTCATCTACGTCGTAGCGGCGTAGCTCGTAGCCGCTTCGTAGATGAAACCTTACTCTTCAATTTTGCATCAGTTAGGTGTAAGTTTGTAACAGATATCAGTGTTGGATACTGTAGCAAAAAACTTTGCAAAACAAATGCAATATTTTAAGTAAAATAATACATAATTAATCAGTTGGTGTCATTTAGTCCGCTTTATACAAAAAATCGTAATAATAAAATATGCCACGTTTTTAACATTAAATTATTAAATTCAGTTGACAGATCATTTTAAAAGTAAGTATTTACAAAATTAAATAAATTTGTGAATTTGTTATTAATAAAGATAAAGATATATATACTTTTATTGTTTAATTTATATTAATTATCTTACTTGTACATAGGTAGCTTCTGACGTCAAACTAATTTATGAGTTTAGAAATCACCAAAGATATTGTAATTTTACACAACATATTTTTTAGTACACAGTTATTATATACATTTTGTGTTACTGAATGTTATTGCGCCAACATAACGCAGACAAGTATATATTTTTACTTACTTACGTATTTTACTAATAACGTCAAAATGAAATTAAATTTATCCAAAAAAAATGTCACAATCGCTTTGAAATTTTAACGTCATTTTATCCAATTGCTTAGCAAATTGACTAATGGCCGTTTTCACCAACCTTGTCTTAGCTTAGGTGACTCCTAAGTGACATGCTGTCACTTTTTATATTAACTGAAAAGAGTGAGACAGCATGTCTCTTAGGAGTCACCTAAGCTAAGACAAGGTTGGTGAAAACGGCCATAAATAACTGTGTAGCATTTCATTAATATTATACGTACTCATAAATTATAAATTAATTTCATTCTATTGATATGTATTGAACTAACTGAAGTAGTTAGACGTATACTAGTATAGTGCAGTGCTCGTAGAGGCAGGTAATCAGGCTTACAGTCGCGAGCTCTTAGAACACAACACATTTCAACAAACAAAAGAAATTTAATTACAAACCGTACTTAATTTTAGGTTTTCCTCCAGACTAGACTCTTCTGAGGAGCGCATATGAAAGAAACTATTGAATACCATCAACGGTTTCTACATCTCAGCCAATTTTATTTTAGTTCTTTCTTGACAAACACATATTGTTGATAGCGAGCTGACTATTCCTTTAAAAACATACCCAAAGACCACGTGATAAAAATCAATGCATATTTGAATTAATTGATGAAGTTGAAGGAACCAAGTTAGAAACAATAGATACTTTGTTGGTTAGTACACGGTGGAAAACGATCTCGAACTGCATAAACTTTCGTCTAAGAATTTCTAGACGCTGCTTCTGGCTCCTATTTCTATAAAGCCGTTACCCACATGGTGAATGCTAAGAGTTTTGGCCGCAACACAAACTACATATAAACGTATACCAGTACCTCACCTATTCCCATTTGAACGTGTTCAAATAGTTCAAGTAATTTTTTATCATATTAATAGTAAAAATAATATTAAGCAATAATATTTAAGAAATAACCGATATATTAAGAAACTACTTTAAAAAAAAATTAAGAACTCTACTAAGAAACTTTCTTCAAAAGTAATGAAAGATTCCAGTAGTGGATACAAATAAATAAAAATATGTTTGACCAAAATATTGATATTAAAATAAATATAAAAATAAAACACTGTAGTCTCAACACTGATCTACGAATCGGAAAATTCGAGGTTGAACCCGCTATGTATCAATGTGATTTAAGAATTTCATACGTACATTTATCTGACACACTGATGTAGAAAACCTGCGAAGATATTCAAAGGTCTACTATTCCGCCCTGATCCAGCGTGGTTGACTGAGGGCTAATCGCCCTAAAATAAATACTGTAGACTCGAGCACATCAATTGAGACGTTTATCACAAGTAATGATTAAAAGGCAGCCGAAATATTTAGTTTTTCTCTACAATTCAAATTATGTTTGAAATTAGCTACTATTTTAACAACACCATATTGTTAGGTGTGATCGTTCCAAACAAACTGCATACTTAATTGATTCCAGCGGCTTTATTTCACGTCCGTGAGCGATTTTTTAATGAAATTCACAATCGGATTAATTATTTAGGCACAGTGCGCGGGCAAAATCAATTTTATACAATTCAATTCAGATAATATTACTCTACGAGGGTGATGTTCAATTATTAAAGTATAACATGTTTATTTATTTTGGTGGTATTGCTTGTAATTCGCACTTGTGTTGCAAATGTTGTTGTAACTAGATACTAAATCATTTGTCAACCGCGATTGAATTAATTCATACATAGTTGATAGCAAACTGCTATTATAAGAACTCAGTAATCAGCGCGGTCAGACCGTCTTAGTTATTATTTGTAAGGTTCCTGTACTGCACACCAATAAAACGTAACTTTTATAGGATTAGTTCATTGTCTAACTATCAATACATTAATATATATACATATTTTTTTTAGTTTCATATTGTGTAGATCCTGGATACGACTTTTCGTAATGTATGGTACACACGAACCCGTGTTTAATTAATAGATAAAATGTAATCTTATGCTCAAGAAAACATATTTATAAGACAAAACCTAACGAAACAATCAACTCGAACTTCTTAAACATTCTTCTTTAAATTTGGAAGCTGCATAGTTTCGCAGGCATCAGAGGAGCACCAGCGGTAAATAAAATGTCTTGACTGGTCGAAAATTGTTCAGCGCATAGCTCCAGAGAAATACAACCGTTGGCGTCTACTATTTTGTGTACAATTGTTGGGAATATTTCTGCGGCGCACTAAATATAGTGTAAACCTAAATGTTGTTTACATTTCGTGGAAGAGTTTGCGGTGGCGCTGTTTTCGAATGTGTGCAATAATATTACATAAAACGTTTGTCCACGTTTGGCGTCAAACGAAGACTTAAGTCACGATTGTTTAGTATTAGAAATATAATGCTTCACACATCATGGACGACAGCAGCCAAAATAGAGCGGCGCGATACTTAAATAATCTTCGGGCATGGTACTGTGAGGAACTCATTGGTAGTTGGCCTCCTTTTAAACATGAAAGACGATTTTGAAAAGCTTTACTGCTAAAACGATATGTGAAAAACAATTGATAGGATTACGTCCTGCACGAACTGTTATACACGATCCCTGTATAGGATATTGCGTCCTGATGCCGACTCAGCACTATGAAGCTCTCAGTCGCATTGCATCAGTGAGTCAGTTGCGTCCCAAATCCCAACAAGACCGGTCCGGCTGCCAAAGGGTCAATTTATTAAATTTCAAATTATAATTTGTGAAATAAAACTTTTTTTCTTTTTTTTAAACTTGATTTCTAGAACCCCGTACCACAGAACGGTTTAACTACTTGTAATTCGCTCCCATACAATACAGAAAATAAACAACATATTTGTTTGTATTCAACAGCTCAACATTCCGAAACTTGCGAGGTCGTCATATTTTGGAAAACCTCTTGACAACAATAAGACGAAGATGAGAATGAAATGTATAAAAAAATCTGTATTTTTATTTTCTTCATTCGGTTTTTCTTTTCATACCATCTTATATAAAATTATATTAATAATACATTAATACCATTTAAAACACTTTAGTGGGTTGAACGATATATACAATACATATGTATTCACTGAATCGCACAGATTAAAATAGATAGTTTTTTACTAAATTTAATGATTAAGTAACTAACATTCAAACTTGTGCTAACCTTGCTTTATATTATTTGTAGAAATACAGAGAACCACTATTTCACAACTAAAAGTACAGAAATGTTTACATTACAAGTTGTTTACAGCATTGCGGTACGTTCGTAAGATATATGATTGCGTGAGTTATTTATACGTTATGTCTCTAGTAAAATAACTAATCTGTTACTGCATATTTTTCTTTTCAGTATAATTCGGATGTATTAAAATTAAAACATTAGGTTATTAACTTTTCATAACTTCAAATAAATGCCACAAGTAAATTCATATCTGTTATAAATTTAATATTAAAATTATATTAGCAAACATTTATTCGGCTGAAAGGAAATTATAAAATAATTTCACTTATTTTTCTTATCGTCAAGATTATTATATTAACCATTTAACCAACTTTACTTTAAACCTTATGCGCTAAAGTTAAAATCGACAACATTTTCAAAAGTTCAATGATCTATTTTGGTATTATCAAATGACTAAATTATAATACTATATGAATGTTTTTTAGAATTCTAATGGTGATTACAGTGATCAATTTTAACCAAGATGAAGAAGCTACTAAGAAGAATTAAATGAAGGTACTGCTCTATTCGTAAATGTGAAGTGTAGAACAGCAGCGGACTGACCGCTGCTGTTCTCACTGTTCGTATGTACAGTCGAATCAAACGATTATCCGTGGATCGATTTAATTCAATTTCGTATGATCATGTTCAAAATGCGTTCTAACATTCTACTTTGACAATTGATTTCAAAAACACATTGGTCTTGCTGACATCATAATAAGAGAACTAGCGTAAAATTGCTTTGACCTTTCATATGACACTGATGAATACTGCAATTCAAATTCAGACGAAGACAAATCATGTACAATGAAAATACTTTGTGTATAAAATGTAGACTGTTTCAATGACAATTATATTTAGATTTTACGTGCAAATACGTAAGAGTAAGGACTAAGTGATAAATTTCAGATTTTTTTTTTTAAATAAATTTGAAATAAATTGAAAAGAATTGAAAAACTATTAATAACGTTTTTACGTTTGTTTCTGTAAGTGTTACTTGGGTTGATTTAGATTATTACCTGCATTTAAGTAAAAATGTTCAATTACCACACAAATTAAGTTTAAGTCAAAAACTGAAATCTGCATCAAGAATGGTATACATAGAACCTATTTGTGACCGTAGAAATAACACGCGTTTACTTAGGAAGTACGCTTCTGTGAAATAACTCTTCTAGTTCGCCGTAAATGCTCCGAGCGCGATCTATCAGCGTGGTCATCAAGGTCGGTGCGCGGGCGCCGCTCGGAAAACGCGAGTATTTCGGGGCCGATTGCGCAACGAACAGCGGACGACTCTTTCTAATTTCAGATAAGTGCAGGCTACACTGAGAACAAAACGATTTTATATTTTATTGAATGATACAATCCTAAACACTTCAGGCTTTTCGCTTGTACTATTAAAACCAACGTTATTTTAAGCAACCGGTAAGTCATATTGTCATGTGAACAATTAACTTAATTAAATTACCATAACTCATTGTACTTCAAACATTTTAATAATAATACATATTTCTTACACTTACACCAATTAGCCTAGCCCAAAGTAAACTCTGTAGGGCTTGTGTTATGGGATCTAGGGTAACGGATAGACATACACATATTATACATATATAAATATTTGTGTATATATTAACCATGATTAAGGTACAAACGCTCGCATTACCTTAAATTCGTTTAATGTTAAAATATTTTTCAACAAAAAATTGAGTTGAAATATATCATTAGATACAGTATTAAGAAGATACTTAGCAATCAATAGGTAGCAACTTTTCAAAGATTCTTCTTCTATTTTAATAAGTGAGAATCAATGAGATATTTTAAGAGTGATAATCATCACACAAAAGGAAAACGTTAGACATACACAGCTACACACTAATTGACAGCCACACTTATATATCTCACAATTAAAATTAACGATGATTTGACGACCTTCGTATCCAATAAATCTGACCCCAAAAAAAGTTTGCTCTACTTGTACCACAAACCTTATAGAACCTTTCTAACCTTGCTAATTATCACCATCTCTTCCGCTTTCCGTTGTCGGTGACAGGAATGGGCCACATGAAATAAAGCTGCGGGCCACTGAACAGATGCGGACGCCTGATAACTTCAAATAACTTACACCGTTTCGTCTCTTATTTACTCAAATTAGTGCAGTTTTTACCCGCTTTGAGTATTAATTATTCACAATTAATGGATACATACTCTATTAATTTACGGATATCCATATTTCACTGCGACTTCAAACTTCGACTAGTCCCTCCAAACTCCAGAATAGACGTAGTCCCATTCAATTTATGGATTTATTTTTTTAATAACTTGACCAACGAATACTTTTCATAGACGATAGATATATATCGAAATTTCTCAATTCAATGATTTTTTAAATTCTATTACCATATACTCGTACTAAACCTATTTAAAAAAGCGTCTGATAAATCGATTGTTTTATAAAATTACACATACGCTTCGAGGATATCATCACATGAATCTATAAATAAACAGAAAGTTCGTATCTTTTCATCTCGTTCGCTCTCTTCAGATTGCAATATACAGAATAATAAAATATTACAAACGTAGTGTTCCGCGCATATTTCACTGCAAAGAAAATAGATAGACTCGATGCTTGCACTGTACATACATCAAAGATTGATTGTGCAAATACAACGCTATTATTGTTGGCAGCGAGTGGAATGCCATTGATCCCAAATCCTGAAAATATACCCACACACATACATTTGAAATAATTTAATGTCTCGTTGGCATGGTGAAAATATCTTTATGAAATATATTTCATAGTTATTATAATAAATCGGTATATCTAATAATATTTTTCATAATTATAATATCAAATCAAAATCAAAATAATCTTTATTCAACATAGACCTTTACAGGCACTTATTGACGTCAACAGACAAAACAAAAAAAAACAAAGCTTAAAAAAAAAACAAAAACCTTGTCCGTACGTACGAATAAGGAAAAAAAAAGAAAAAAATAAAAAAATTGACTCGACACCTGTTCGGAAATTGGGAGAGCCTTCTCGAGAAGAACAGGCAAGAAACTCTGAAGGTCTATTTTTTATCTCCTCTTTACAATGTTAATAATTATAATAATATAATATAAAAATACAATATAGTATAAGATACAATCATACCTAATACGATTACAGTCGTATGTATGTTTACATACACATATAAAAATAATACAATATTATAAATAATGTTGTTACCAAACATGGCTCTATGAATAGTGTCCCTATTCCCAAATACTGTGATCATTTAGATAGTCACTTACTTTATAATAACCTTTACTCATGAGTGTCTTTTTGATATGGATTTTAAATTTATATAAAGGCAAATCAATGACACTTTGCGGAAGTTTGTTAAACATAGATATACATTTCCCCAAGAACGAACAGCTAGTTTTATGGAGTCTGAACATTGGAACGGCAAGTTTATTTTTGTATGATATAGTTATGATTATCAATTAATATATTTATAGGAGGATGTTCGAAAATAGTACAGACAACATAGAAAGTAAGATGTAATAAACTTGCGCAGTATGCACGGATATCAGTACTCAACATCTGAATAAAAGTATCTTTTTTGGGCGATTCTATGGAAGTAATTAGGACTTCTGTGGCAATATAGTACACAGTATTTGGTTGTTTATTTTATCTTAACTTTTATTTCAAATATGGTTGTCTTTACTAATATTATAGCGAAAGTAACTTTATTTCGCTGTCTAAATGTCGTTCTTTCACGCCAAAACTATATAAATGATATTTGGTACACAGGTTTTCTAGAGCCTGTAAAAGAGTATGACTCCCTTTTCAAAAAAGGACTGTAAGGCGTTAAAATTGGGGATAAAAGTATTTTTCTTTCGTTTTTGATTAGTTATAAATAAATACAACATACACAGATAGTGGGAGTAAGATAGTATTTTGAGGTCCGGAAAAAGACATAGGCCTATTTCTATCACAGAAAAATCTCCTAATTTTGACCGGGTTTTCTAACTATTCTCTACAAACTAACTATTCTCATACAATTTGGTATGAGAATAGTTGAAGCCACAAGAAAGAACGTAAGATAAATTGGAAAATCCATTATACCTAACGCAGGCGAAACTGCGAGCAGAAGGCTAGTATATAAATATTGATAATAATAACGTTAGGAATATACAACATTTTATTCAATCATCACACAGAGTTAATGGATGTTTAAGGTAAAAATTATACATTTGAAAGTCGAACACGTTATATTTTGCGATACGAAAAAAACTTGCAATTAACAGATTATATGCAATGAAAACTTGTACTGAGCTTTTCAAAAATTAACAGCATACGATATAAATACGCTTCTTATAAAACTGAATAACTTCAATATTGTGGTACAAGATAAGTTAAATCCATCTTAGGCTCTATTTTTTTATTCCCAAATTAAAAACCCTATACGCGAAATAAATAAGAAAATTCAATCTTGCGACAATTTGTCTTCAGACGGCTGTATAACCTTAGACCAATAAACAAATAAAATTATTTGCCGGTAAAGACAGTACAGAAATAAAAAAAAACGTATTATCGTATTTCTTTGCATTCTTTTTAAAACACTATATATTACTGTTCTATAATTCACTATAATTGCCTGTCTCATATAATTGAAGTCCTCGCCTACGGCTCGTCCTTCAAACTCAAAGTCTACCTGCGATTGCTTATTTCACAATCTTTGCAGTAATGTATTATTATTTTTCAATTGATATTGTTTGTTTTGATTTTCTTGAAAACCTCAAACTGTGATGAGTAACGAAACAAGATATCTTAACGCGCTTATTGTGCGATATAACTGCCATCTTATTTGTCCTCTTTGACATTTCAAAGTGATAAATAGTTTTTAGTGGTCTCGCTACGGGTTCTGTGTCAATTTCAGTAAGGTCTATATGGAAACTACTCTCAATTAGGACCAAACAAAAAAATCATCATAATCAATTCATAATTAGCTGAGTAAACGCTGTACAATATTACAAAAAACATCGAATGCAATTGATAGCCTCTAGTAAATTCATGCGTTTTCAGCATTTAAGAAACCATCACCTTTAAATTTAAATCTCAAAGCTCTGACATATATGAAGCGACAGTTTATTTCATGGCAAACAATGTAAAGTCAAACCAGTTTCAAACTATCGCGCACAATAATGTACTATTATCAACGCTATGAAAGCGTGAATTCGATAAAGGAATTACGAACGGATAGTTTCATTATTTCACATGATTTCAACGCTCTTATATAAAAAATAAAAAGGACTATAAAAATAACTTTGGACATATTGTTCTCCTTTCATTTAACAAAGCAACATACTAATTTATAATGTAATTTCCTGAAACTCCCTTTTTAGGAATTTTTTTTGTTGAACACTTCAGGGAGCCGGCACAGGACCTAATGAAGGTTTTATTGTTTAGAACGCCATATGAATAAACTGTGTCCAATTGTAGTTGTTCATAAATTAGGTTCAGACTATTTTTCGATTAAAGTTCCTGGCCTAAAGGTAGAACATTCAATTAGAATTTGAATGACAAAACGAGTACCCGCTCATTTATTTCACTAGCCAAAATACTACGCTAAATACAGATTCTGTGATTCCAAAGCTATTCAGACCCAAGTAGTGCTCAACCTTGTTACGATACCGCAGATAACGACCTTCAGAGCTTATCTTGTCCGAACCTCTGACGGCCAGCGTTGAAGCAACAAAGACCGCCAAGGAGCTCTTCAGACAATACGTGTATTGTTAGCTAAGTGGGCGAACTTTAATAAATTTTCATATACGCAATAAATCAGGAGAATACTTGTCAAAAATAATATCGTATGTTCTTGGATTAATGGGAGCATTGTTGATTTATTTAATTAAATCTTTTTTTTTATCTTTTCTAATTATGTATTTAATTAATAAGAATGCAACCAAAAGAATTCATAAAATTTTATGTACAATGCGTCAGACTTCACAGGTTAATTTTAAGACATCTCATATGACGCTTATAATGGTGGTTTTCGTAAAGCAAATATAAACTTTTCGTTTACTGACTGCATACACATACATATGCTCCTCGAACGGTTAGACGAAGACCTAAAACTTACGCAGTGTAAATATACTAAACTAATGCTATTTGTCAGAGCACTTCATAGAATTATGGTAGCAGTAAACTCACTTAATCAGATCTAATTAAGCGTGTATCCATAATCCATTATCGCACAAACACAGATACTTTTAATTTACGCATTTAATAAGTGTTTCTTTTGTATCAAAAATGACAATATTTATTCATGTTATCTGTATTTTGTCTAGAACTGTTAATTTTTAACACTTATTCTTAGTACGAGAAACCTAGTTCTGGAATAACTTACGAACACTTCGACAATGGATGTACGTTGGAACAAAGTGGTAACTGCCCCAGCCTTAAGCAAATACTTAGTTTATGAAATGAGCCAATATAAAAACTTATTTACATCCCTCATCCCTAAAATATGTTACGCTGTTATTTCAGCACTGAGTAACTCGGTAAGACAGAAATGTATTTTTCGATTTTTATATGGACTTAAATTTTATATGTATATAAAAAATATTTTATGTATATGAAGTCAATAAATTTTCACTGGTCCAGCTTTGCTTAATAATGCCTAGTAGCCCCAATAATGCCATTGGGTATTTGTAACTTAGCCAATGGTTGTTATAATATATTTCTATCGAAAATATTTACATATGTAACTTGACGACCTCCATAGTCGAGTGGATAGTACACCGGTTTCAAGGTGTCGCCATCTCTGAGGTCCCGGGTTCGAGTCCCGGTGGGGGCAGATGTTTGTGTGATGAATGCGAGCATTTGTACCTTAGTCATGGTTGTTGATATATATTTCAATAAAAATTATATATGTATAATATATGTATGTCTATCCGTTACCCTAGATCCCATAGCACAAGCTTTACAGAGCTTAGTTTGGGCTAGGCTAATTGGTGTAAGTGTAACAAATATTTATATTTATTTATATATTTATATGTCTATCTTTTACCTTAAATTCCATAACACGAGCCTTACAGATCTTACTTTAGGCTAATTGGTGTAAGTGTTAGAAATATTTATTATTATATTGTATTACAGCTTATTTCTAAAGTTATTTCTTTTCCCAGTACCTTTAAATAATTTTCAATAAGTTATATAGATATACAAAAGCATTTTGATTCCCTAAAGAACGAAATATTACACTCTTGTATAAAAACTGTTTCTTTTTTTACGCATGAATAGTTTATTGATGTTGTCCGACCTCCTTCACGCCTACATAGTTTACCTATTCCCTAAATAATTTGGTTAGCCTAAAAATTTTGTAGAGCATTCATATTCTGGGTCACGGCTAAGATCATAATGTCGGTTAGTTACTGCTCTTTACATCCGCTATTTATGAATTGTTCTCAAAAATACGATGATGTTTCGTTTTATATTTTAGAAAAAGATTTTAATTTATGAAAATAGCTATACTGCATATAAAATAACGCTAACTAATTTATCAATACACGAACCTTTTAGAACGATGTCGATATTTTGACATTTAGGGGGATTACTTGTGTAAAATAACCTAAATTTCAATAGCTTTAATAAACTTTCAACTGTAATTCAACTAGTTATATACCTATTATATTAGGAACAACTATTCATCATCGTTTGGCCAATAAAACGAATGTCAGACTTTGAATGAATTCCTAGGGAAGCCTAGGGATCTCCATACCGATTGGTGTTGTGCTGCTATCATCCTAAGTCTTCCTGCGTTTTTCACCAAATCGTCGATCCAACTTTTAATATCACCACTAAGGAAATATTACTAACAAATATTTCCAAAAGATGACTATTTATTATTAAATCGATCATTTCAAAATCTCATTAAGTTCAAAGCATGTACGAGTATCATCTCGCTGCAAGTTACAAGAATAGGTGATTTTAAATGCATCGAGTGATATAACATTTTTTTGTGGACGCCAAGCTTTACACCTAATAAACAATTGATTTTGTTTTTGAATATGTTTGACCTTATAGACAAATTTGCAGAATTCTAAGATTACTAGTATTATCGCATTACATTAGAATTTAATAATACGTTTCGTAATAAGAATGATATTATATTATAATCATAAATTACACAAATTAACTGAATAATTGATATCAGAAGTAATGAAATTGATAATTATGCTAAATTTCACAAAAAAAAAATAACATCTCAGTTTTTCAAGTCACAAGGCCGTTGCCGACTCATGACACGTGACATATGACTTCCGCCACCTCTGAGCATGGTGGAACTAATAATTGAACATAGTATTAAATATACCTTTAGAATACTTGCAAACGTCACAAGAATCACAGGCGACTATATCCAATTACCATCAGTTGCTCTACCATAAGTGTGCTATCGTTTTCGATACGGACTATAGAAGTGATGTCAGTTTAAAATGAAAGAATAATACAATTACGTTCCGTTACGGGTACTGTATAAAGATTGCATACAAAAACTAACTATGAGTTACCAAACTACACTGATGTGTATTTTTTGTCAATATCAATATATTGACGTTAGAAATTATAACTCACTGCATCGTAGTTCAAAGGAGTATGCCCATTCGTAGTATCACCTTTACTCGTCCTTGTGCCTTAACCAAACTAATACCAAAAAATAAGTAACAATTTTTAACAAAACTCTGCAATATACCAAGCCGAAACTTCGCCGGAGATAAATCCACATAATAATTAGTAATTATTTCACTTCCATTTCATTCGCCGTGTATTTTTATTGATGATATTCTAATTTCATTGATAAATAGTCTCTTCGGTATTGCCATATATTAACGATCGGATCGATTGGTCAAAAATATATTCGATACATTCTACTGTCCTCTCGTGAAAGGGTAAAAGGAATAAAAAACAAAACAATTAATTTTCTTTAGTCTTTTTTCTGCTTTCTCTAATATTTTAGTCATTATTCTGCTATTTGTAACAAAGACGAATCTTTACACGAGCGTGTCACATCGCAATACTACAGTAATAGCGGTTTGCAATAATTAGTATTTTGGCGGCGTTTCAGAAGCTTCGTATTGCGACTCTTCATTACGAACAATTTAAAATGTATTTCAGTTAATTTTATTACTTTGGTAAGTACCAGAATGTACCAGTGCCAAGCGATGATCATTATAAACTTAATGGCGTGGTTTTATGGATGTAACTGTATTTGCGATCATCGTATTGTTCATGATCTTTAACGATGTATATATACTTTTGAAGTCAAATAAAGTGCAATAAAATACAATCTCACTAGTTAGCAATTTACATTTTAAGCGCTGGACAATTATTAAACAATATTCCCATTAACCATAGTACCGTGAGAATGAATAACGAAAGCTCTCACCAAACTCTCTATTAGAAGAGAAGAAGCTATTCAACCATTCAATCACCTGTCAATGTTAGTCGAAACACAAAATAAAAACCTGAAAACAATTAAAAATGACAATCGGATTGATCAGTACGAACTATTAGTACTATAATAATAATACTAATAATAATAATAATACGTAAGGGCGTAGGAAGTGACGACCCCATCGCCCGCTGGTGGGGCATTTAATGCCCCTTAACTGCCATAAATGCCCCATCAGTGCAGTCAGTCTCCCTCAGGGCAGCTTGTGGCGTGCTGGCAGTGAGTTGCGTCACCGAGGGTACCGATGTGCTTCAGGGGGGCGTATGCCACCCGCCTCTGTCTTGCCTTAGCCAGCCGGACAGAGTGAAGTCGCAAGAGCAAATGCTCGAAGGGTGGAAGTGTAATAATGTCATAACGCCGACGGCGTCTCGATCGCTGTCGCAGACACACCTCTCTACACCCTTTGCCATTCACACCAATGTTGCTCTCTTCACACCAATATTGGTCTGCTTTTTGGGGTGCCCATTTAGTGAGCGGCGAGTCACCACCTGCCATATTTAAATCAATTAGGAGGCTTTGAGAAGGCAGGTGACCGGAATCTCTTCCATAGCCCGGTTTTCATTACCACCTAAATCGAAATGCAATAGGCCACAAACGTTTTGACCACTAATGACAATAGTTTCTGTGCATCTAACTGGGTAAAGTTTTTGGCTGCATTTTTCATGGTGCAGATAGAGATTACACCCAGTTGGTACACTCCACGCACACTTTCATTAAATTTCGCTTAAATGGCCTCTACGCGTTGGATCTGTATCCCCGCGCACGCCTTATAAAGGACCGTGTCTTCAAAGACACGTGATGTAAGCTACAATAATAATACTACAAGAATTCAAGTGCTTTATATAAAAAATAAAAACGTGGTTAATTATGTTATGGTATCAAAATTCAAAATCGAAATTAACTTTATTCAAATATGACTTTATAGAAAGCTCTTTTAAATCGTCCAATTTTTTTCCCCTACCGCCCATTCAAGACGTATTTTTAGCTGATAAGAAGAATGGGCGCAAGAAACTTATCAGCTTTATCAAAAGTAATAACAACATTTACAATAAAATATGTCGTTATCATACAATGATAATATATGTGTTTACAATTTATACGGGAAAACAAATATTTACAATTTAGAATGTAATATCTTCCAATAAACACCAAGCATTAGCATCATTTAAATAATCATTGACTTTGTAATAGCCCTTACTAAGGAGCGTCGTTTTAACATGTACCTTGAAATTATGAAAATACAATTCAGCTACACTATGTGGAATCTAGTTTTTCTTCAGATTCTAGTTTTTTCACAAACGAACCTCTAGTTTTTTGTAGCCTGTACTTTGTCGTACATTGACAAGGAATTAGAGCTAAATTTCTGTTGATCAGAAGCGTAGTGCAGGCAAACATATATTTTTTTTTTTTTTATTGCTAAAGTTGACAAACAAGCAGGCTGCCCACCTGATGGTAAGTGGTAACAGTCGCCTATAGTACATGTGGTTCCCACGAGATTCGCAGCAAATCTGCAAACCTCATAAGAACCACAGTGTACGTTGCCAACTTGTGACATAAGATGTAAAGTCACAGTACCAGTAATTTCACTGCCTATCTTACCCTTCACGCCGGAACACAGCAAAGCGAACCTGCTGTTTGGCGGCGGAAATAGGTAAGACGGAGGTACCCATGCAGACGACCCTGGTACAGAGTCTACCTCCTCGAAAAAACAAACATATCAAAAAAGATAGATTATAAAAAACAATTATTATCTTTTATAAAGTCTTCAATTTTGTAATAGCCTTTTTTCATTAAGCAAGATTTGATTTACATTTTGAATTTGTACAATGGTAATTCAATCAGACCTACTGGTAACTTATTGAACATTTTTATACGTATGTAATAAATATTATGTAAATAAGTTGTATATATATTCAGATATACACTATATAAAGTTTAGAAAACTATTTTGTAAATTTTCTTAATATAAATCTTATGACATTTCTTTTTTTTCAGATATATTTTTATAGCGTAGTACTAACATATTCTATTTATTATTATTAACGTTAATGTGACTTACCTTTTTAATTTAATTATGTTTTCTATAATTGTGTTCCAGCATGTAAGTATGTTATAGCGGTTGTAAGTTTATATTGTGGTTAATTAAATAGATAAACCCACTAATATAATTAGCTAGCGGACCCGACAGACTTCGTCCTGTCAAAAAGATTTCTACAGTGGCAGTTTTTTGTTCCTAATTATTTTATAAATAATGTCGCATAGCCAATCAAATCGCAAAAAAAGTCTAAATGACCTATTACATTTTGTGGCTATTCAATTTTGGAACGTGACATTAAATCCTCCAACGATGCATTCTGTGCTCCAACGCACGCACGCACACTGTTTTGATAGATATGATTAAATTTCAACTATATGTAGCGTTAATAAAGCGCAAATTGACTCTTTGATGTTAGGAACACACCTTCATTGCTTAGACAACAGTGAGTGCTTGCAATATGAACTTTATACAATAACAATAAAGCTCAGTTCGACTGTACGTTTTAGTTAGAAAACGTTTGCATGGGAAAATAAAAGGGCTGTTTTTAGGGTATTTCCGATAATTATTCGAATTTTCCTCATTGTAAAAACCCTCCTTGAACTTCAACGAACATTAACAAAAAAGAATTGGCCAAATTGGTCCAGGCGTTGTTGAGTTATGAGCTTACCAACACATTTTGCGATTCATTTTTATAAATAAGAAGATTACTCGTATTAAACAATTCATGCATTAAACGAAAATTTATTCTGCATATTTTATTTAAATACTAGCTGTGCCAGCGACTTCGTCCGCGTGGAATAGTTATTTTGAGCATCATATTTATTTTTGCAAACAACCACCTCAGCTGTTACCCGATCTTGACAACGCGACATATCCAAATTTGATCACCATAAAAACGATTCTAGTTAGTTAACATTAAAAAATAGACATATACTGTCGCGGACATTTTTTTAGATCATTTTAAGAGGAATAATTCTTTCATACATATTTTTTTGGTATCTAGAACCGTTTTCGCAGCCCACGCAACGGAAGCCCTCAAAGATGAATCATTTTCACCGTTTTTCCACATTTTCCATTATTTCTTCGCTCCTATTAGTCGCAGCGTGATGTTATGTAGCCTAAAGCCTTCCTCGATTAATGGGCTATTCAATAAAAAAATAATTTTTCAATTCGAACCAGGAGTTCTAGAGATTAGCGCGTTCAAACAAACAAACTCTTCAGCTTTATAATATTAGTATAGATTATATTAGGAGTCGGGGAGGCGGGACGTCGTGCAGCCCGCTTGTGTCGCAAACGGTTCAAGCCAAATCCGACTTTCGGCGCTACAGGCTACGGCGCTGAATCCACTGTGTGTTCGCGGTTCTACAAAATAACGTCAATGAATAAAACTGAAAAATTAAGATTTTTTTTTTCTACGTATTTTTCCAGGATAAAAAGTATCCTATTTTATGCCCAGGATAATAAGGTATAATTATACCAAGTTTCATCGAAATCGAACCGTTAGTTTTTACGTGATGCCTGAACATACAGACAGACAGACAGACAGACAAAAATTTTACTGATTGCATTTTTGGGATCACTAACGATCCCTTATCACCCTTTGCTAGTAATTTTTTAAATATATTTAATGTACAGAATTGACTTCTCTACAGATTTATTATAAGTATAGATTTGAAAAAATACCGCCTCTCCTTGGAATTTTATCCTGAGACATGAAGCACTTACAAACATAGAATCTCACATGCATATACACTCAAATCGAAACAAATTACTGCAGGTCATACAAAAAAAAATGTATTGTACTTGAATCGATTTTTTTATAAGGACCTATACTGAAGCCGCAGATGTCTATATTATACTTTACCTTGAGTATATTTGTGGAAGGCACTCGAACTAAGGGTTCTGCGTAGACCTGAGTCGATCGCGATTGATCAAATCACTGTGATTCGATCGCGTAGCATTTATGAATGATCGAGTCACGACCCACGAAAAGATTCGATCACCGAGATCGACTGGGTCACGGTAACTCGGTCCTGAGTCACGATCATTTATGTACCTGTGTATTGAAAACAAATTGTTACAATTCATTTTCGTTTTTATCCTTGTAAATGTTTACTTACCACATTATGAAAAGTTAATAGTGGTAATTAATAGCACATCAATCATTAAATTCGCAAAATGACCAATCGTGATGAATTTATATCCATTTACGAAAGTCTAAGCGATACAAAAAAACAATAACAATTCAGTGAGTTTTTCGCAGAATTCAACATGTATGACAGATGCGTATTTTATTTCATTTATAAAATTTACGTCTAGCAATGAACACTATGAGATATAAAATGTGTGTTAAAAGTTGTCTATTTATATATAACATAATCATGTAATAATCGTATCTAAAATATTTGAGTACCAAATTTTCTCGTAGCCCAACCAAACGAGCGTGACCCAAAACGTACAATAGCCACCCGATCAGAGACCCGAGACCTGTTGAACACCCAACCCGCTACCTCAATCAATCGATCATTTGATCGAATCATTGTGATCTAATGACCAAGCGAATGGGTCGCGATCGACCCGGGTCGCAACAAATGATCGATCGACACAGGCCTAGTTCTGCGCCTTGTCTTCTAACGAAACCGGCGCCGTTCCGGGTCGTTTGGGTCGAAGCAAAAGGAGTCGTCGCAAATTGAGTTCTAAAGCGGTGCAGACACAATGTGATATCATAAGCTGATTAATTTCCTTAAACAAAAGAATAAGCGCTTCAAAAGGGATTCGAACCCTCACCCATGCTAACTGTGCAATAGATTTCGTGTACAAATTGAAATTGACGGAGACAATCCCACTGATCGGATTGCGTCACGCTGTATGCCCGCTTTGTCAACTGACGTGGTCATAATGGCAGGAGATCAGTAGGTAACGGATAATCAAAAATATTCAAATTTCCTACATTTATATTAGTATAGTGATGACGTATCTGATGTACTGACTGATAATTAGTATCCGAGTAATTTAAAAGCTACTCGACTGAAGATCTTGATATGTTTTTTTTGTAATGGACGACAAATAAACGACTTTTAGATATTTTCATTACTTATGCTGTAAGACCTTTTTTTGACATATTTTATCATTCTAGTTGTTAGAAAATAAGTCAAATTTTTCGAGTTGTCAAGTCAAGTTGTTAGAAAATAACTCAATCTCAAATTTCTGCTTGAGTGTAGTTAGAAAGGGAAGACGTTACGTGGGCTTAATATATCTGGATTGCGTTGCTTAAAACCTTATACTCAACTCAACTTCAATTCAAATATTTATATTCCAGATTATATATATAATATTTTAAATGTATATATATATAGGTATAGGTATGTATTTGTATATGTATTAGATAATAAGTGTATAATTGTCTAAATCTTTGTCTGCGGCAAATACAATTTGTTGTAATTAGCCACAGGTTTTAAATATTTTTAGATCACAAATTAATTCATCACATGTATGAAGGTAAAAGTCATGTACACATGTTTATTTATCGGTAATAATCATGTTTCCAAACATCTTATATGCAATAGAATATATTAAAATAATATAGATCTCCAAATCAGTTTCTATTTAGATGTGCAAATAAAAAAATATTCTTCTAAAGAAATAAAGGAAATAATAAGTATTCTGTTACTATCATATTGTACACTATGGCCTATGATCTTTAACAATTGCAATATAAGCTTAATGGGATCGCTCTGTGTAAAAATTAATTTCTGTTCACATAGTTGCGTTGCGATTGACAGGACATTTCTGATAAGAGAGAATCCAGCATTTATAATTAATGAAATTATAATAAGGCTTCTATCCCAATTTGTTTGTAAGGACTTTATAAGTATTATTTATGAACCATGTGTGGTATTTTATAGATTGCTTCAAGTTCGAAAAATATTTGCGTGTAAAACCGAATAACATCTGACAGTGATCATCAAGAGCATTGCCGTGCAGCTTCGAATTTTTCAACAAAATCACATAAAAATCTTTACCGTGGGAGAGCCATGCTTCGGCACGAATTGGGCCGGCTCGACCGGAGTGATACCACGGCCTCACAGAAAACCGGCGGGAAATAGCGCTTGCGCTGTGTTTCGCCGAGTGAGTGAGGGTACCGGAGGCCCAACCCCCCCTTTTAAAAGGCCGGCAACGCATCTGTGATTCCCCCAGTCAATCCGCGTAACACAGAATATCGTCGACCCAGACACGTCCTTTCTGACCCTCCCGACTCATTGACGCTGGCTCTTCAAGCCTTGCGAGAGGCGGCATCTGCGCCGCCATCCCTTAGTTAGTTCGCAGCTTGCTGCACATGTACGAGTAGGCCCCATCATTTCAAGGCCGGACCCACTTTGGCGTACCGAGCCTTCTTTCACGCATATGTCCTCTTCGGAGGGCAGCGCTGACGTGCCCTCCCCTGAGGGTGCGCCAACCATTCCATTCAAGCCGTAGGGCCAAGGCTAGGCTGAGTTTAGTCGGTAGGTCTGTGTGGTCGAGCCGCCTCGACAGCATCCAGGAGTCCGACATAATCAACGCATCCCTGCTTGCCTGTTGCGTTGGTAACCATGAGGATTCTCAGCCTCCTCTCCTGGGGAAAAAAAAACTGTGATTCCTCTGGTGTTGCGGGTGTCCATGGGCAACGGTTATCGCTTACCACCAGGCGATCCGTTTGCTCGTATGCTGCCCTATCCTATAAACAAAATGATAATATCGCTTTCATTACTCACGCTTGAAATATGTCACAATAGCCTCACAGAGCGAGACCTAAGTGACCTGCGTACTCCCTACAGAGTAAAAAGTAATTACTTTTAATTATTGATTCCTGTAGTTTAAATAAGCTCAGATTTCAGTAAGTGAAAAAAAGTCAATTTAACACGACGTTCATTATTTATTAATTTTTAAAATGATTGATCATAATAAATGACGAGATAAGTGCTTGAAATTGCAATATTTCTTTTCATATCTTAAAACATGTAATTGTATTATGATATTCAAAAGAGGAGAATAAAAATATACCTTCAGAAGTTCTTGCCTGTTCTTCTCGAAAAGGCACTCCCAATTTCCGAATAAATGTAGAGTAATTTTCTTTTCGTATTTGATGATTTGATTTATATGATGACAGCATATGATTTTACAGGTACTTATTAATACGTATTTTCATACGTAATTTGTCCGTAACAAATTACGTATTAATAAGTACATGTAAAATCATATGTTACATAAAGATTATTTTGATTTCATTTCATTTTAAATATACAAAAAAAAATTGCCAAATTAAAATAAACAAGACTTTATCTGATATTGGATTTTTCTATAGGAGAGCGATGTCCCCGAGCTAAAAATAACCCGATGTCTCCTACACAAAACGCACACTACCAAATCAAAATTGCCTCGACTATATTTATCGGATTTTCTGAAAGAATATATATATATACAAATGTATACAAAATTATTGTCATATTTACAATATTCATAATATAATAACAAACCCTGAATCACAAGTCTCTTGCTCTGTTACTGGATCCCCTCTGCAACAAATTGGACACGGTACCCACATAATTATTTTGTGGAATATTAAGGTCCGTCCGACTCACCGAGACTCAACTCAAATGCCTGCCTGAGTACAATTACAAAGGGATGACACTATAAAGGCACCTCCTCTTTATTACTGTATTCAAGCAGAGATTTGATTTTTAGACTCGTATTCTAAAATCAAACTTAAATTTAAGTTTGAGTCTCATTCTATAATACAGGCCTAAGAGATTTCACCTGAGCGTTATAAAAGGAATATATGTGCCAAAAATGTGTAGGCTCGGGAATTATGAATGTATGTAGTAAAAAAATAATAAATTTGTAAGATCTGTGATGATTGCCCTCGATTAAGTGCAAATTTCAAGCTCGAGCGCCTTACGTGAACAAACCAGTATTACATAATCTCAAAGCGGCATTAATTTGAGCGCAGACCTGCAGCATAATCGCTTAGCTAGAGGTCCGTACAGCCCGCTGGGCTTAGTCCCACGCACTGTGTCATGAAATTGTTAATTAACATTGTTGCTTGTGTTTTCCTAACCCTTAAGAAAGAATACAATATAATATTTATTTCTTATACTTATGGCATTTACTTTATCGCATTTTACAACTTATGCTTAACAGCCACAACACACTCCAGCCCACTCAAGAAACGATAAAGTGATGAAGGCTAGTGGGCGTACTCTTAAAAACGATATTCGATATATTGTGGACTTCGTCGTGTCGTATCCTACTCTTAGTTACTATCGTTTAAAACATTTCAATGGACGTTCGAACGATCGATATTGATTTTGACATAAGGAAGCCTCAAATGACAACGATGAATTGAATTTGACAGACGAACATTCGCAAAATTTACGTCAAATTTGCGAGAAGTAATACGATACGGTTTGAGGTGTCGTTGTAATTATCGTAAATTTGACGTTTGTCGTTGTCACTTGAGACTTTCTTATGTCAAAATTAATATCGTTCGTTCGATCGTCCGTTGAAATTTTTTAAACGATAGTAACTAAGAGTAGGATACGACACTACGAAGTTCACGATATATCGAATATCGTTTTTTAGAGTACGCCCCTAGATTCGTTACTTTTAATGCCATCCAAAGAAAAAGAAAATTTCTAGAATAGGTGCGTGTAATACAATTTTCAATTCAATTCAAAATCTTTTATTGGAACATAAGCAATATATATACATAAACTTAAAGTAAAACGATAATGTCTGCAATAGTTCAGAACTGTGTCGCAGACATTAACGCCCACCTCCAGAGGTAAGGCAACAGCGTTCCAGGGCTTAATCTAGGAAGTCTATATAAACAAAAACGTGTGAATGTGATAATACGGGGTCTATCAGAGACTCATCCAAACCACCACACTTAAACGATGGGTAACAATTTCTACCTAAGAAATAAGTGTTAATAGTAGGTGTGTAAGAGCGTTTAATATTAAAAAGAAAGTCAACCCTGTTAGGCGTGTTTTATAGTAAATCGAAATAGAATGGACGTGTCTGTTTATTTTGAATTGTCTGTGTCAATAAAGTGTTCTGACTTTACGATGTCAACTAGATAATTATAAACATTTATTTTGTCTACCAATAAATCCTGCTTAACTAAGTTAAACTTTTACTTAGGACTTAACAATTACTCAGCAAAAAAAGCATTAGTCATGCACATTTCTAAATCAATTACTTCTGAAGGTATATTTTGAAAACCGCTGTCAAATTTCTGAAACAATAAAATATTTCCTTGGCCTTATCAACAGTCGCCTAGAGCAAAGGTCTAGTCAGCTTAATGTTGCCATTATTCAAAACGGATAGCCAATACGGGCTGGATTGACGCCGGGTCACAAACTGGGGATTAGGTGTCCGTCACCCGCTCATTAACGCTGATAAGACGCTATCAAATTAGGGATAGTTTGAGGTCAAGACAGACAAAAATCTTCATAGACAACGCAAGGGCATGTAACAGGGACTCGCGATACGAAGAAGAATCCTAACATAAATCGCTCATCAATCATGATAATCTCGAGAATCATCAACGGACTTGAGAGCGTAATTGGTCTGCAATTTCGCAACTAGGTTCTATTTCCTTTTTTTTAAAAATAGTGACACTATTCTTGACATGACACTATTACCTTGGTAATGACAGAGTTCAACACTAATGTTATACAAACTGACATTCAGGATATCTTCAATGAGGTGTTGAGTTTTTTTGCTCTAGGGCTTGACGTCTTCATAACAGTTCGCCGAGTAAAGTTGTTCATAGAAGCGTTTAATCTCGACTGTTAGCGCAGGTTCATCTGTCTTAACCTTTCTTAGCACACCATCCAAGCTGTAGATCTCTTGCGAATACGTCAGAGCCTTTGTTGCGCATTATGACCTCTTTGTTAAATTTATGACGATGAATTTATTAAAGAAGAAGAATGTAGTATGAATAAACTAGGAGGGACAATTCCTCCATCTCAACCGTTGTCTAGGTTGTTTAATGCCTGTGGGACAGCCTTTACGCGGAAATGAAGTGGGGAAATTGCAAATACGGTTGGCATTCAACTCTACGTCGTCGATTCGTCGTATGAGGGTTTGTCGTAGGAACTTATTTTACTCAAGTATCCTTTATTTGCTAAAAGTTCTTTGTAAATTTGTACTGACAATTTACTGTAATACGTTCAGACGTCCAGTGATAAAAACAGCTGGCTGTTATCAAGGAGGTCCAGAGCTAATCCCCAGTAACTTACGATAATTTATCAACCATAAAAATAATGTTAATAAAAGTTAAACTAGCCGAAAAGACAAGTAGCCTAGCGGAGGAAAACATGGTAAGGCATCCTACATACACCTGCGAAAAAACTCAATACCCGAAAATTTTAATGTAATATAATTTTTATATACTATATTATATACGACAATTTATCAGTACACAACCTTTGTTTATTATTTAACAATATATCGCAAATAAAAGTAGTACATTACACCTCGTTACAAAGATCTAGCATATATAGAGTCAATGATTTGCGTCAGCGCAGCGCCACGCCGCGCTGTGCCAACTACACTACAATTCATCTTGACATGTACCCATAGACCCTGGAAGTGGTCTATTCAGATTGTCAACGTCCCTAATTTATTGTTGATACAATAATGTTATTATGTTGATTTACGATGAGATGTCCACTATAAATTTTCTGCTTGAATTTACTATATCAATGCAATGGTGCTGATCTTACTTTTCTGTCATTCATCGATCAAATTAATTATATCCAAAACGATTTGATAGCTATCTCTCCTAAAATTTTATAACAGAAAAAAAATAATACCTAAATGGATTGTACACAGATTGGTGATTTGAACAAATGATATACAAATTCTCGACTATATTATGTTATGGGAGTTTGGCCCAAAAATGCCTAACCTGGAAGTAACAGATGCAAAATTGCAGAAAAGCAAAATGAATCTATTTTATAACAATTCAACAAAAATCACGTGTTAAGTTCCTGGAATTCCAGCGCCTTGAAATTGAAAAGCCTTGAGAAACGAACTACTGGAGGTGACGAACTAGTACTATTATAATAATAACAAATGTTTCGACTTCTGGTTCTTGGTATAATATTGAGGAGCGCGTTCAAAATTATTTTCATATCCACTTACTACATATTTTCCATTTTATCGTTGCAGCTATTGCCTAGTAACATATATTTCTTGTATTTTGATGATGATTTAAGTTTATACACAGTTATTAACAAACTAAGCAAAATGTTTAAATAAATTGGCGATTTAGTTGTTTCTTTGAGTAATTTGTGACCGTAAAGACGTCCGTCCATACAGCACGTTGAAGACGTATAATCGAATCCTATCGGAACGTCAATTTTTTCTTGCATTGTCTTTTTACATTTAATATATGTTTTAGTTACGTATTTCTTTCGATGTTAAATGTGTAAATTTTCCTAATTCGTTCCAGAAGCGAAACGTGTGAGAGGGACGTATGTGGTAGTATCAATAGAACACCATCGGTTCCTTGTTATTTGTTTCTAGCGCGTGGCATGAACATGCTTATTTCAAGTTGAAATAGTATTTGCCATATAAGAAGACTCACTCACTGATCCAGAAACGATATATTTCCTTATTTTAACTTGGTTTTTACGCTTTATATGAAATGAGGTAACTCCTGAATGAATGAAGAATGTAGGTAAGAACCTCTTATTTACTTTTTGTACACCACGATGATGGCTATAAACCAGCGGCCACAAAGTAAAAGACTTGCCTAATGATAAGCAGTTATCGTAGCCTATGGACTCCTGCAAAACCAGGGGGCATCACAACAATTTAAAACCCTATTTATTATAGAACAAGATCATTGGGCCCCCAGACGTTACTTATTTTTACAGTGGGAGAGCCATGCTTCGGCTCTAATCGGGCTGCCTCTACCGGAGTGATACCACGACCTCACAGAAAATCGGCGTAAAATAGCGCTTGCGCTGTATTTCGCCGAGTGAGTGAGGGTCCCGGAGACCCAACCCCCCTTATTCCCCTTATTCCCTTTTAAAAGGCCGGCAACGCATCTGTAACTCCTCTGGTGTTGCGGGTGTCCATGGGCAACGGTTATAGCTTACCATCAGGTGATCCGTTTGCTCGTTTGCTGCCCTATCCTATAAAAAAAAATCTCACAAATAATAGTAATGGGATAAAATAGTGTTAGTACATTAGTAGTTAGTAAACAACCAGACCAATTGGAAGGGCCAAACATCCCCCCAGACACACATAAAGCTTTAGTTCAAAGCCGATAAGGTCCCAGGTCTTCTGCCCGACCAAAAGATATAGCTAGTGTTTGGTTGGTTGGTTGGCTATCCTTCTGCTAGAGTCCAACATAACCACCCGCCGTAGACCGGGTGCGGATGGTGTCGGGTGTAAGGTCGTCCGAGCACCAAGGTGTTATTAAGCCGACTACAATAGTAGACATCCCCCACGGGAAAAACAAAAAAAGAGAGAGAACCTCGAAAGGGAGCTCATTACACAATACGATGGAAATTCCTCTGTGTGTGACCACTTAGACAACAGTGTGTAAAGCTGAACACCCTGCCGATGACAGCAGTACGATGATAGAATGTATCTGTTGGCATCATTTCAAACAACAATTTAGAACAAAACCTGTTGTACAAGCGATAGAACACACATAAAGAGGCTAACTCTCCTCAGACGTAAAGACTCAATACCGCCTGTGAATTTGAATTCGTCAACGTATATTGTTGTGTACAACGGATTATTAATGAATACAATTCACAATAACATTATTCTGTCTCCTTCGTTCGTCTCTGTTATCTGCTACAATAAATTTTACAATGTAATAAATCTATCCATCACTTCATGGGTGTTCTTACAATTAACGTTTTTATTACAAATTACATTGAAAGTATGCTTACTAATTGTAATAACGTCATTAATAACTATGATTGTAAAATTTATACTTCACTTTCGTTCGGGAACTATTGATGTCGTCACACGTCGTGGGTGGAACACAACGTCCTTAACGTACATTATACGAATATTATTATATTGCTCGTACGTCAGAGAGCCTTGTAACGTTAAGAACAATTTATTATTGAGCTATATTTATAATGATGCAATAAATAAAGTTGTTCAGCAAACGGGATTTCCGGTATCACATAACGTTTTTATATTTGCATATTTCGTAATAATGTATTGCTTTGTTGAGGAAATAGGGCGTTTGAAAATTTCGATCATGTTTATCACTGAATGAGAGTATGAACGGCGTAATTGTGTTGAAATTGCCAATATCTTTATTATTTATACAGTCAGATATATTATTTCTACGGACTAAAATATTGTATTTATAAAGTAAGAAGTTGTAAATCTTTTTCCCATTGTTGCTCATTAGTGGAAGCCGAAATTGTGTAAAGTGTGAAGCATTGAAAGTCGTTTTATGGAAATTATAATAGAGAAATATTACTCTGTTAAAGTTCAGAAACTTTTTACTTAAAAAATAAACCTAATCGTTCTTTGATGATACGGTAAAAAGAGAACAACATTTGAAATTAGGAAACTTTAATCAAACTATGTAAATAATACACCGATAGTTTTTTGACAGACTATAATGAACCAAATATATGACAATACTTAAATGTATGGCAGATATTCAAAAATATAAAATACATATAAAGGCTATATAAAAAGGCTGTATACATTGGTCGTGAACAAATGTCGTAAATTACTATATTCATTTATTTCCTTGAAAATTTTAGGAAGCTGTGAGAACAGAGGGTTCTGTGCCTTATATTAACCAACCCAATACGATACCAGATATAGACCGAAACGAATTGGATACTAAATGAACTCAAAATCAAAATCAAAATAATATTTATTCAACATAGACCTTTACAGGCACTTATTGACGTCAACAAACAAAACAAAAAAAAAAGCTTAAGTAATAAAAAAAAAACAAAAACCTTGTCCGTACGTACGAATAAGGAAAAAAAAAAAGAAAAAATTTATTGACTCGACACCTGTTCGGAAATTGGGAGAGCCTTCTCGAGAAGAACAGGCAAGAAACTCTGAAGGTCTATTTTTTATCTCCTCTTTTCAATGTTAATAATTATAATAATATAATATAAAAATACAATATACTCACTTCTACTGGCTCGGACACTCAAGAGGTAAACGACCAAATGGATCAGCAAATGGTAAGCAATTACCGGTGTCCATAGACACCTCAACACCAGAGGAGTCTGTAAATAAATTGTCGACCTTTTAAATAAGGTTACACTATTTTATAATTTGATCAATACTGCTCAGCTTATGAGTTCAATTGTAATGACAGTTTAATTATATTATTAGGAAACGTGAGTGGTGTGACCAAGAATTCACTTAAGCACCTCTACACTGTTTTAAGTGATTTAAAAATTAATAGGGTTATTATGTTCTCATTTCCCTATTGTCAAAGTTTAGGCATAAAGAAAAATAATTTTATATTTAAATTGAATTGCATGTTGGATACCATGACTCAATACATGGAAAATATTCATATTATTGACATTAACCAATTATCAGATATAACAAATAATTTCTTTTTAATTAAGGATAGAATAAGTCTGACTACATTTTACAAAAAACGATTAGCAATGGTGCTAAAATATTACTTTTTAACTTCAGCCAAGAACTTGGCTGCTAATTTACAAAATGACAATGCTTTTATTGAGCAACATATAGAATATAATTTCTTGGAATCTGTTCCAAAGAATTTAAATTAAATAATAAGACAACAGAGATTATCTCTGGCTCTTTAAAGACAATAGAAAAGCCTCATTATCTACGAATTGTACATCAAAATATCCAAGGCTTTTCTGGCAAAGATTTAGAAATTAATTTGTTGTTAACATGTGAAAAAGTTGATATATTGTGTGTTACCGAACATTGGCTTAAGAACTATGAATTAATCACCTTTGATAATAATTATAGTATTGTAAGCTCATATATTAGACAATCTGCAATAAGAGGGGGGTCCTTAATTATATTAAACAATGTATTGCATTATAAAGAACGCAAAGATGTTGTATCACTTTCCATTGAAAGAGTTATTGAAATATCTTGTGTGGAGCTTAACAATCTTATTATAGTGTGTATCTATAGGCCCCCATCTGGAAGCTATATAGAGTTTGAATCCACCATGGAGGATGTTTTGCAATTAGTGTGCAGGAAAAATAAGAATGTAATTGTATGTGGAGATTTTAACATTAATATTCTAGATATATCACCTCTGTCCCAAAGGTTTATTAATTTATATAAATCATTTGATCTGCATCACGTATTTAACGAGCCAACTAGAATAACACCCACATCAGCTACCTGCTTAGATAATATTTTTTGTAACTGTAAAGTAATTGAATCTGTTGTAATAAACTACATTAACTCTGATCATAGTGGACAACTAGCCTGTATTGAGCACCATCATGTTAGCCCTAAAACGGAATTGATTTGTAGACCTATATCCCAGGGAAGGTTATGTAAATTTAAAAAAAAAATAACATCTCAAATTACATCTTTGCCTACTGTTGGTGGAGATGCTAATAATTTATATAATAATTTATTTAATTTAGTAAGAATGGAAAGCAACAATATGTTCCCACAAAAGGTTGTAAAATTAAACAACAAAAAGAAATTTAGTGACTGGGCTACTCCAGGCATATATAAAAGCAGGAGAACACTTTTTGAATTATATGCTTTAAAAACTACTTCTGTCGACCCTGCCTTTTTAGATTATGTAAAAAAATACTCAAAGACTTTTAAAAATGTTTGTTTATGTGCTAAATCTTTATACATATCAAATAAAATAAATATGTCAAAGAACAAAGTTAAGACTACATGGACTATAATAAATCAGGAAACGGGAAAAAGTAGAAGCTCTGGGAACTCTTTCTCTTTAAATTAATAATAAGACTATCAAGTCGGACGATGCAGTTGCGAATGCATTTGTTGATTATTTTTCTCAAATTCCTGCTATAACTACCAGTAATCTTAACTCATCTCCTAGTTTAGCCGTCACCCTCCTGGAGTCAAGTGTGAATAGGTGCAGTGAATCATTCAAATTTAGCCATATTGATGCTTCTTCAATTAAGAAAACATTCCGTTTACTTAACAAGAAGAAAACTGAAGATCTCTGGGGTATATCAACTCACATAATTCAATCTGTCATCGATGAATTAGCCCCATTGTTAGCACAAATTTTTAATTCTTGTATTGATGAGGGTATCTTTCCTGATCTAATGAAATATAGTAAATTAATACCACTTTTTAAATCGGGTAACAAAAAAGATCCCTCAAATTTTAGACCTATATCCATATTACCTACTTTCAGCAAAATCTTCGAGAAAGTTATTTACAATCAACTAATAGGTCACTTGAGAGCAAACAGATTCATGCATGAAAGCCAATTCGGCTTTACCAAAGGTAGATCCACTACCGATGCCGGAACTGCACTTATGAAACATATTTTTGACGCATGGGAGGGCAAGCGGGATGTAATTGGAGTGTTTTGCGACCTTTCCAAAGCGTTTGACTGTGTGAGTCATGAAACGCTTTTAAGTAAACTTAGACATTATGGTGTCTCGGATGGAGCTGTTAGCCTTTTAAAATCTTATTTATCAGACAGATTGCAGAAAGTCGTTATTAATAGATCAGAATCTGCTAGCTCGCCTATAACTATGGGGGTTCCCCAGGGATCAATATTGGGTCCTCTACTGTTTCTAATATATATAAATGACCTTCCTTACTACATTACAGAATCGTGTGAGACAGTATTGTTTGCAGATGATACTTCTTTACTATTCAAAGTTGATAGACAAAAGGAATGTTATGACGATGTAAATAGTGCTCTCTCGAGAGTTCTGTATTGGTTCACAACTAATAATTTGTCTTTAAATTCTAAGAAAACAAAATGTATCAAATTCTCTTTGCCCAATGTAAGGCAGGTTGATACTAGTTTAAATATGAATGGTGATGTCATTGACTTGGTAAATAATACTAAATTCTTAGGCATTACGTTAGATTCACGACTACAGTGGGATCCACATATTGAAACTTTGGCAATCAAACTTAGTTCAGCGGCGTACGCAGTAAAAAAGATTAGACTTTTAACTAATGTTGAAACGGCAAGAATTGTTTATTTCAGCTACTTTCATAGTGTTATGTCCTATGGACTGCTGCTATGGGGATCAGCGGCTAACATTGAAAGTATTTTCCTTTTACAAAAAAGAGCGATTCGTGCTATTTACTGTTTACGGGCTAGAGAATCCCTAAAAGAATTGTTCAAAGAAATTAATATTTTAACTTTAGCTAGTCAATATATATATGATAATTTAGTTTTTGTATATAGAAACTATAATAAATTCAATAAAAACAGTGATCTACATAATGTGAATACTAGAAATAAAAATAAACTTGCCGTTCCAATGTTCAGACTCCATAAAACTAGCTGTTCGTTCTTGGGGAAATGTATATCTATGTTTAACAAGCTTCCGCAAAGTGTCATTGATTTACCTTTATATAAATTTAAAATCCATATCAAAAATACACTCATGAGTAAAGGTTATTATAAAGTAAGTGACTATCTAAATGATCACAGTATTTGGGAATAGGGACACTATTCATAGAGCCATGTTTGGTAACATTGTTTATAATATTGTATTATTTTATATGTGTATGTAAACATACATACGACTGTAATCGTATTAGGTATGATTGTGTCTTATACTATGTTGTATTTTTGTATTATTATTATTTAATTATTAACATTGAAAAGAGGAGATAAAAAATAGACCTTCAGAGTTTCTTGCCTGTTCTTCTCGAGAAGGCTCTCCCAATTTCCGAACAGGTGTCGAGTCAATATATTTTTTCTTTTTTTTTTCCTTATTCGTACGTACGGACAAGGTTTTTGTTTTTTTTTTTTTTTTTTTTTATTATTTAAGCTTTTTTTTGTTTTGTTTGTTGACGTCAATAAGTGCCTGTAAAGGTCTATGTTGAATAAATATTATTTTGATTTGATTTGATTTGATTTGATTGCGTTAAAGTATGTGACTGAATATTAATGCATAATTAATTATTGTATCTTCTTGTACTATTAGGTACTAAGGTATAGATAAAAATAGTCGTCATACAAAAATTTTATGAATACAGGAAGAGTGGTGCAAGCAAGTTTAAGTTCTTCAAGTTCGTCCATGTTATTGCCAGATCTGATGTCTGAAAACACTGACTGCAATCTACTGGTTTAACAAATTAATGTATAACTTGACTGAATAAGATTAATATTTATACATTTCAGGGATGGGTGGTCTAGAAATTCTTATCTTTAGTAGAATAAAACTTCTACTAGGCTATTACTTTTCTGTCATACTCCGCAAAATTGATAGACCCGAAATACTAGATTGAAGTTCCAACGCAACTATCCCACGCTAGTGATGAGATGGACACCTCGCTACAAATCCCGTCTTCTTCTCCAGCTCATGGTACTAAAAGAACTGTACTTGTTGCTGTTTCGGTATATAGTGTGAGATCACAAGCTTGTGAATAAAATAAATAAATAAATAAGAAACTCTATCACGAAATTTCGGCTTGCACTGATGAGCAACAATGGAAAATCGAAAATATAAGCGAGACAAATCGAATTCAGATGCAAATCCACTGCTTACCCGGGATTTACACGTGTGTCGGCTGAGGAATGGGTTGGCTTAGAAGATTTTCTGTTTACTTACTTGTGAAATACCCGGCAGCCTCGTAATCCGACAACTTATTTTAATAATTCAGTTCCAGATTTTTTTTGTAGTAAGAGTTTTATTTTTATACAGGTAGCTTGGAGCATTTATGATTAAAATTATTATTTCAAACTTCGACTGAAATCTTCACTGACATTATTTTCACTGTTTATTTGAATAAACTTTCTTCCCCTTGGGTGGGAAAGGATGAAACTATATTATTTTTCTCATCAGGATAAGTCCGGTGCAGTGACAATAAGGTGACATATTTCCATTACATATTTATATCAACTGAAATGCTAATTTATTTGTAAGTAAGAATTACTAATTAAAACAAAAGATCGTTATTTCGACGTAGATGTGATGAAATAGAAAATCTCCACAAACCAGCTCTGACACATTTAAAAGATTTGCACAGATACTGAATTATTATTTTTAAGTGATACTATCGCGACGCATGACAGAGCGCAGAGGCTATTATTCTTTTCAAATTATTAAACATACTTGCCTTTATGCAGTTATTTAATAATAGAGACAAAATCTGGGTACATCCATATTTAAGCCTCTTCGCAGCCGACGCCTCGGCGTCTGTACGCCTCTTCCTCCTCGAACGTGTGACAACTTCAGTGTACTAATTCTACATTCTGGATAAACATCATAAGAGGCTCTCACTTGACGGATGTATCAAGGATCCGATACAGAATGCGGTGGTTCTGGATACGCCACGTATTGTGTCTTCCTTACTCTACTACCCTAACCATACTAGGTTTCATTTTTTTATAATATTTATGTATATATACACATAGCGAGAGACGAGTCCTGAACTGACTTATTGCCTGAGTCTCAGTATACACCAGACCTCTCCCCTTCACATATGACTTCATTTAATATGCATAAAATAAGCGATACGCCTTACAAAATATAGCTTTAATCAGAGATCAAATATGAGCGCATTGTCAATTATTTCTCAAACATATCTCTCCGCTAACATCACTTTTCAGTACAGTCGGTTAGCACCTAAAATCGCATACATGAGAATTGAAGCTGCGCACCACTTGCGCACTCGCACATCAACGTCGTGACCTCAACATGTTTATGTATCAGTGACGAACTTGTTGGTGCTGATTAGATGAGAAGTATTACAATCCTTCATAGACATTGACG
This sequence comes from Scirpophaga incertulas, assembly GCA_036419045.1. NCBI lineage: Eukaryota > Metazoa > Arthropoda > Insecta > Lepidoptera > Crambidae > Scirpophaga > Scirpophaga incertulas. The sequence goes on along the minus strand of CM071628.1, from coordinate 7,894,721 downwards.
TCGTCAGGTGAGCGTCGGTGGCGCTGTGGTCTCGGCACTGTAGTGCAATTCTCGTATTTTTTTACAATCGCAATTTAGTTGAAGTTTAGCAATCGCTCGATCTTAATCCCACCCAAAATCGGTATTCACGTATCACATTTCCGAACAAAACCAAAACTAAATTGAAACTAAAACTTAATTTCAGCGAACTTTAGATTGCGAGGTGGGAATGTTGCCAACTGAATCAAGACAAAATCCACTGAATTTAAAAAAATAAATATATCGAAAAATAAACGATACTATTAGATTTTAGAGTATAAAATCATTATTTAATTGGCATAAAAGTCCAAAGATGTATAAAATTTAATGACAACTGCATTTCAATCGTGGAATTTGACGTTTGGTAGCTCAACCTCGATCGACAGGTTTATCTAAACTTTAGTAGAATACCGATTCTGTTGCGGTTAGAGTGCAGTTTAACTTCGATAAAATAGGAGAATACAGTGTAACGATTATGATTTAGCGCTACGTTTGGATCGAGCTAGTTCAAGTCCGATCAAAGTTCGATTGAAAGACGTGAATACAAAAACGTGTTTTTAGACTAAATCGTTGCTAACTCGCTGCGACTTTATTTAGGAGAATTGCACTACAGGTCTGTGCGCCGCATAGAATCGGGAGGCCCGCGATCTAATCCCACCGTGTACCAATGTGTTTTCCGTTCCGAATTTCATATGTACATTTATCCGACGCTCCTACGGTTAAGGAAAATATCATGAGGAAACCTGCGTACATCTGCGAAGCGATTCAAAGGTGTACGTAGTCAACCAACCCGCACTGGGCCAGCGTGGTTGACTAAGGCCTAATCGCCCTAACGTAGTTAGGGTAGGCTCGAGCCCCTCGGTGGGGACGTATATGAGCTGTAATGATAGACTTTGACGATCGCTTGCCATCAGATAAAAAATACAATTCTCAAATAATGTTTAACAGATACAGAGGGAATAAGTATTCCGTGTAATAAAAAGCATTTTCTTCGATTCGCATTCACCCCGAAATCACGACTCGGCAACTATAATATGCAGTGCATAAAGCATGCAAATGATGAGAATTACGTAATACCCTCATTTCCCTTGCATTTTCAGCTTTTTATTATTCAACTGTATTCGTCCGAACGTCGTTTAATTTAATTCAGATTGGCATATAGCTTCCGGCCATGTCATATCTCCTTGTCCAACTGAAGTGAAGAGTTTATTTTTGATTTTGAATGAAACACTTTATTTTGGATTTGAAACTATATATAAACTTATACTTAATATTTTATGCTTAGTCTGGCGATAAATTCTGGCACAATTACATAAATTTCTATTGAATTTGGAATGTGTAATTCTTATATGAAGGTTAATTATGTTTTCTTATTTTCGCGTCAATAGGTTATCAAATATTTTTGTAATATTAAAATGGAGTGGGTTTATAAAGAGAACCGGATTGCTGTAATTTTATTACACAAAGATATATTAAAAAAATAGAACACAATTTTTGAAACTCTTCATTCACTTCAATAAAAATTCATTCCAATATTTGTGCACCGGGTTACATTGTACCTACACAATATAACCACTGTTTGTAACCGATAACAATCTGACCGTCCACGCACTGTTTGTACGAAAAAGGCGATCAAAGCAGCAAGGGAAAGATTTCGAAGCAATTCCGTCAACAAACAAAAGATTTTATCTCCCGAGATAAAGATAACACCTAGAACCAAGCACGTAGAGTAATTCCTTAACTAATAATATAAAAAGAATATGATAGTAAATCTAAGTAACTATTTAAGTGGCACGTAAGAAGAAGTCACAGAAAACAATTCGTTTACGGATAAGACATTTCTTGCAATTAACCACTATTTTAAGAAAGAGAAAAGTGCTTATGCTTAAAGATTTAAAGAAATTTTCTGATAGGCAACAGAGAGTAACGTGTCCATTGTCCCACTTCAGTGACGGTTTGGTGAGGTCATTTAATCCCGATCTTAATATTCCAGATTATGATTTATGGACAGTTTCATAATGAAATGTATTTATTATAATTTTAATTTAACTGTAATATATTCTTTTAAACTGTATGACACGGCATTCCTAATATAGGCATGTTTTCAAAATAAATTTTTATTAATTATATTATGTAATGGAAAGTGACTTCATGAATTATCAATATTGAAGTCACTTTCCAAATTGACGACTCTGTATCTATTTAATACAGGGAAAAAAAAACAGCCCTTGCTGAGTTTCTTGCCGGTTCTTCTCAGTACAAGGTCTCCCGCCGTAGATTTGCGAACCGATGGCGTAGCTTTTCGACATTCACAAGTGCTTGTAACAGCCCAGACTGAATAAATGATTTTGAATTTTGAATTTTGAATAACTAGCTCTAAACGCTATAATAAATTGGAGTCCCTAAAAAAATCTATGAATTAAGGAATTTCCCCATGGAAAGAGTATTTATATTTATAACTAGCCTCAACGTTTATAGGATAGTATGACAACCAGTGGAGATCATCGCGAATATCTCAATATATTTTTATATTAATGTTGTAACTAACACACATTAAAGTAACAAATGTTATATGCAATAAAAAATCTTTATATTCATACCAAGACTTAGAATGCTTCGCCCGTGTTATATAAATTAACCTTAATGTAATTCTCCAAATCTATATATTTTTTTATTTATTTTTCCCACGGGAGATGGTAATGAATCCACATAAGGGGTGCGCTAGTATTGTAGTCGTCTTAACAACCTCTTGGTACTCGGACCTTACACCGGATACCAACCGCGCCCGGTCTACGGTTATGTTGGACTCTAACAGAAGGCTAGCCTAACTAAACTCTACCTACAGCCTAGACCTGGGACCTTATCGGCTTTAAACTAAAGCGCCCGCCCTCCAGAGCGATGGGCGGTGCAAAATCACATCAGTGATTATTACCCCAAACATCTAAACTCACAAACTGTACCCCTAGATAATAAGATTTGTATAGATATGAGGTAGTAACATTATATTATTGTTGCTTGGAATATCTATTAACGCAATTTATTATTCAATTTAGACTCGTCCCACTCGATTGATTTCTAGGGAATCTTCATTAAAAAAACCGTACCTACCTTAAGGATCATCATTGCAAATGACATTATGTATACTTAAACTTAAATCTCTTTTTAATTTTATGTGTTATTTTAGTTGTTTAAGTAGTATATAGTTTTATTTTATTTTCTGTTCCACTTTGTAACACAATTGAAATTTATTTTATTATTATTATTTTTTATTGTTACTATTATACAGCGGCTCGCGACTGTGTTTTTGTTATTATTATTATTAATTAACACGTGGATAGCGTAGCTACAATATTGCCAACTTTTATGTAATGTTTTGTGTTTATTTGTATTTTGTAGCCGTTTGCTGTTCCTTAATAAATTAAAAAAAAACACCGTAAAAACTACAATTGATTAATAATATTACTGTCTTCTTAATTTGTGGATTAAAATTATTTTTAAAGAAAGTTTTAATAGTAATAATTTATTTGTAACTTTGCACCCATATCATATTAGGATGTCAGTAACAACTTTTTTAAAGAACAATTAATTAGTCATGTTTATATTGTAGGTATGTTAATATGTATATATATTTATAGATATATGTATGTGTGTATATATGTATATATATATATATATTATATGATTATTAATATATATTATTGTTATATATACTGTTATTTATGTATTTATAGTCATAGATGTAGTTAGTATTTTTTAAGGAAAGTAATTAGTTTTGCTTTGTTTTGTGTATAGTGTAAATTTTCTATACTTTGTTGATTGCATTTTAAGTAGTATCCGCAATTTTATGACTAAATCCCCAGTTAGGTTGGCTGGAAGAAATCACTATTAGGGATAAGTCCACCTATGTACATATTTTATATTTAATATTATTTCCTGTAAATTTTTATGTGCAATAAAGAGTTTAATAATAAAAATTTTAAATATACTATTTTATGTGCTTAATGACTGTCTCATATCGGTGTTTCTGTATAAGACAATCAGGACGAGCAGTAATTGCCTGTTGCTGTTAACTTCCAAGCGACGGACACCACGGACCACGGACGATAGCTTTTTGCACATAACTGCAAGGAATCCTTCAACCCGTGTGTGGCAAATGATCCAGTGGCGCTGCAGAACCGCAGCAGCGACAGAGCTCTGAGGGCATGTACTGCAAGCGTAGACTCCCCGTGTATAACTTACCCACAGGCCACCCTAGTAAAACTATTAATAGCCCTAAATAGGATAATGTCTATATAATCATAATTACAATAATGACTGTATTTTGTCTGACGGTAAGTAAAAGTAACGATAATAATAAAACTAAATGTATATTTTAACATAAGTTTTATTAAAAAATATATTTTTACATATCTTACATAAATATTATAAAAAAATCATTTGTAAGCAAAATACATTTTGTTATAAAATACATTCAATATCATCGAATCAATAAATTGTTTTTGAGAAAAATACTTAGGTATATATTAATAATTATAGTAATTATACAATATTATTATAAGAATAACTTATAAAGATATACACACTGACTAGATTGCCACACCCCTTGTCTGTTTTACTTTAATATTTTACTGTTAATGATAACCGATATTTTGTGCTCGGTTCCAAATTAATGTTATATTTAAAATAATTTGTCATATTCTCGATTAGTTATTATTTGACATTAATAGTAAAAGATTAAACAATTTAATTATATTAATTTCGTTAATAACACTGGAACATAACAAATGTCGAAACGTCTCATTTATTTGAAATTGTTAGTTACCTTTGTTAGCTTGGGCAGGTTTAATTGTTTTTGTTAATAGATATTTACTGAAAGTGTAGGTATATATTGCTATATATTGTCAAATATAAAAAATAGAACATTATAATTTTCCTAAATATTATGATATACCTATACGTTTATAACATATACACTACATATAATACATATAGGACAGATGTGTTAAATACAAAAACTATAAAAAAAAACATCGAATTAGATGAACTCTATTAATGTGTTTTTAAAAATAAATAGAAAAATATTAATTCACTGTCATTATTAAACACCTTAAAATTATAACTTATTTATTGTACTAACTATTTATTCTTTGGTTCTAGCTGTCAAATTACTAAACTATCTAAAAAGCAAAAGCATAAATGATATTTTTACTTACCTATAATTTAAATAACTTAACAATTATACCTACTTTATTCATTATAGAACTATTTAGAATACCTAAAATAATATACTGTCAATAAAAATATATATTGTTATTATGTAGTATAAAAAAAATAAATGATCTTACTGCCATACAATATTTTTAGATAAAAAATATTTTTCAATAAGTGTACAATAAAATGGCTAAATACATCAACACGATTTATTCAAAAATAGATTCATAAATTTATTTATTATATTAAACTAACTAATTATTTATCATATCTATGAACTAATATTAACACTTCAATATAATTTAGTCGTTTACTTATCTTTATCAATTGTTTATATTTTTAAATAAGCTTTATAAACATCAAGAAAATTAGAATAATTTATTTATATGTTATTATTATTATCTTTTACTAGCTTTTCTTTTACATATGTGCGAGTTACAAGCAAATTATAGTCACGCCGCGGTCGCATCGATTATATTATAGGTAAGAAAAACGCTAAAATAACTTTTTATACGTTAGTTTAATATGTTGAAAATCCTTGAAGATGCATACAAAAGCTTTCTAAAGAACCTAGGCAGATGTAATAATAGTTAAGTACCACAGACTGTGACGGAAACATCATGAGTTTTCTATAGTTTTCGATATGTATTTGACTTGATAGTAAACTAGAAAATTTGGGTTAATCTAATACAAATATACAATGTTTCCATTCAAATAATTACGCTATTGATATCGACTGCAATCGAATGTAAACTTATGGTAGCGAAATTGATGTTGTAATTATCTTTCGTGTTGAATGCATCCAGTGTTAAAAAAATAAGTCGATTTTCCCTTGCACTCAGTTTATAAAACAAATGGAAAAAGTTTACAGATGATCCAATCTAGTCCTGTGTTCCCGTAATGATCTGCAGCACCTTGAACGCCTTCGATTGTCTCGGCGGCCCCTCCTGGGTGAACTTGTGGTAATACACCTTCGAACTGTATAATAACATAATTCATTAAAATCTCATAAATCGATCTTAACTGAATCTTATTTGATTGATGTACATGTAAGAGTTAACCAAATCACGGCAAAAAGAATCGAACGCCTTTTGGTCTTAAGCTGGGCTTAATTATCTGACAACAAGAAAAAGCTGTATAAAGGACGTTTTTTCACCATTCCAAATTCAACAAGTTCATAGCAGAAAAAATTACAATATTCAAAATGTAATATTATAAATTAAAATTTATAAATATAGAACGAAAAATACGCCGCCTTCGCGACGCCCCAAACAGCAAAGTTATGTCATAAAAAAATAATTACCTCCGTATTCTAATATTTTCTGTTCATATTTTCAGTGCTTGTCGTAATAAAAATTTCATTATACTATTTCATAGCCAAATTTTTACATTATGCAAATAATAGTGACCAGTACTTATATACAATATATAGGTAATATATAAGTATCTAAACTATTATTACAAAAAGTCTATCTGATTTTCCTCCCTCGTTGTTACTTCTAATCCTTAGAAATGTTGTATAAATCTTAGCAGCATTTCTCACTAAAGCAATTATATTTACATTTTGTAAAAACGACACGAACGGCTTAGCATTTCAACACACAGCATTTACATACACTTCAGAACAACAAAAATAGTTTTCCGAGAAACTAAAACATTCAGTACTGCGAAAGAATGCAAGAAATATCATAATAATATTCCATGAGAAATTCCCACAGTGAATGCAAACGGTTTTATTAAGAGGGAAGCAGTTAAAAGCAGACTGAAGTAAAAATAACTAAACACCTTATAGATTTGTCACGCAATTTTGCTCGTAAGTAAGGTAATTCGTCAGTCTAGTGCATATCAACATTATCGACCAAAACTAGTTTTATTTTATACTAATATCGAAATACATTCCAAATAAAATTCAATACTTTCACAATTTTAAATATACACAGATAATAATTTATGCAAAAGTATTATAAACAAAACGTCAAACTTAACAGTTGCACTACAAAAACCGCTCCTATTACGAACGACATAAGAGCAATTACATATTCAAAATGTATAGTCTGGAGCGTTGTAGTGTGTATATAACCAAATAAGAACACTACTGTTAAAACAATATCCTTAATCAATAGCAGGAGAAATTGAAAACAACAATAGTCAGTTAAATTAAAAAATAAAATGGTTATATAAGGATGTATAACTTCTACCGAAATATACCCTAAGGTGTTACCTTACGCGGATTAGCCAGCTACTATTATTAGATCCGTCTTAGTTTGTAAGTTAATGAGAAAAGACATATTAAATTAAAAAGTGAAAGATTAATGAAACTTGATGGCGAACGAAAGCTTTGATATCAATTTCCCTTTGCATGGAACAAATGATGTTAAATTAAGACGAGATAGATTTGATGGATCAAATTAATTAAACTCCATCAGTCACTCTGAAACTGGATACTGACAACCATATCAACACAACATTAATGCCGATTAAAGCGAAATTTGGATTAGTGCATATAGAAGAGATCGTTTACGAAGCGCTATATTTAAAGCAAGCGTCACCCTGACTCATCGGTCACTTAAAAAGAATGTATTTACTTCTGTCCGTGTATAATCTGCCTTAGTACCGCCCACCGAAGCTGAAATGATATAATTGTAAGCTTATTATATGCTTTTTAGTAGAAGTTTTACTTGACTTTAGGAAATGTCATTTCATTTATTGACACACCATAAATATTGTTTGTACTATTCTCAGTAACTATACGGTCACTGTTGGGCCTATGTATCTCAGGAAAGACGACATGAAACATTCCTCACTGCTGTGGCTAAAGTATAAAATTACAATACGGTATTAAATAGTATCGTCGTTTACTTTTCTGATGTATATAATTAAATAAAGTGTGTTTCACGAGATCATTCTTTCAACTTTGTTTCAACTGCATTAAAGGTGTCCGTATTAAGTCAATAATAAATTAAACAAAAATCAAATTATTGTTGTTAATCTGAATTTTAAACTATAACTATATTATAAATTATTACAGAAATAATACCTTCTGTTTGCCCCGCCATTGCCACCACCTTCAATCTGAATCGGTATTATCCTTGTCTTGGGTGCCTCTGGACCACTCTGGAAATTCCTATTGAGCGTCGGCAGGTCGTGCTGCGGCTGCGGGTCATCTAGCCGCACCAGCTGCGGTGAGAGCACCCGCATGATGCGCTGTGTTGGCTGAGAATACGGCGCTTGCACCCGATTATCTAAATTCGGCTGTATATCCAGGTTTATCCTCAAATGAGGCTGATGTCTACCCTGGTCCCTATTTTCATTCTCCATTTGCACAGGAATCACTCTATTGCCTGCAGAATTGGGAACGTTGTCCCTCGGTAAACTTTTTCGGTTCTCTGATGGTCTTGTCGACCACGACGGTTGAACTGGTTGCTGATATTTAGGCGGACTTATGACTTCACGTACATTCCTCTGCATCTCGTTACTCTTTCTCACCCATTCTGGCTCCTGATTGGTTTCTCTCGGTGGAGTAGCTAGCTCTCTTGGAGCGCTCCTTCTACCTTCTAACGGTTTTTGACACCAAGCTGGCGGTGGAGTCTTAGTTTTCTCCTTCTGCGACTTTACCCACGGCGGCATCGATTTGGGGCTGTCTGGACAATAGTATACTGGTTCTTGGTTAACATAAACAGCCTCTTTCTGTGGAGGTGTATTGTTGTAATCAGATTGATTGTTTTGTTTTCTGGGTGTTACCGGCATGGATATGGTGGATTGGTACCTCTGTTGATCAGGTTGGTTATTCCTGGAAGGAGGAGGTGACAAGCCTACTCTGTTCTCAGGTTCTTGATTGCGCCATACTGGTTGATAACTGTCTTGTTGTCTTCTGTCATTGGACTCTTGTGCAGCCCACGGTGGTGAATACTGCTGATTATTTATTTGATTGCCAATATTCTTTTCTTGTTTCCATGGAGGGCTGTAGCTGGCTTCATTATTGTTAGAATCATTAGATTTCCACGGTGGTGTGTATGTAGGCTGCTGATTTGTGCTCTGACTATTGTAATAAATATTTTGCAAATTTTCTTTTTCACGTGGTTGCCTATTGAGAGTGTTTGTTCGCCACGGCGTGGAATTTGCGACATCTCCTTTTGGTCCTGATTCAACAGTGTTATTGTAAATAGCGTTGTTATTAGGAGCTTTACTTATAAAGTTATCATTATTTCTTTGTCCAGTTCTCGGTAATGTATGGAATGCAGGTCCATTATTAGCTGGTGGCGATTGATTTTGATAATTTGCAGAATATTGAGGTGAGTTAGTTGAGAAAGGACCTCTCTGCAAATGAGGTGAGTTTGGACTATTGCTGGAGGGTGAATCTCTTCTTTCTGGCTGTCTCCAGTTATTATTGGGACTCGGAGAAAATGATGTACCATTACTAAATGGCGATTGTGAGGCAAATGGTTGAGGGCTCTTATTGAACTGGGAGTCTTGTCTCTGTAATATCTCCCTAGTTGGAGGTGAACCGTTTGTGACATAATTGTTTGGCGAAGTAGCCTTTTGATGGGCATATTGTGCCTCTGGTTTATGAATGGGACTTTCAGGTGTGTAATTATTTTGATTACCGTATTGGTAATTCTGTCGGTTTTGTCCTGGTGGTGTGTACGTTTGGGGATTTTGTGTGAACGAAGTAGGAGGCATTTGTACTGTTAATGGACTTGGCACTTTCTCTTGGAACTTGGGAACTGGACCCATACGTTGCATCTCTGCTTTTTCGGCTTCCCAGTGGTATGGACTATTTGTTTTTCTTAACATTCCGATAGGATTCTCAGGGATTACAATTTCAGGTCGCTCACCAGGGACAATTGGTTTTGGTGATTTAGATTTGGGAACTTCGATGACTATTGGTGGTGGGGGTGGTGGAGCTGGAGCTTTGGGTGGTGGCGGTGGAGGTGGAGCTGGGCCTCCCTGTGGGTAGTAGCCTGGGCCTGGAGATCCTGGCTGTCCGTGTGCTTGCTCTTGTTCCTCAAGCGATCTCTGTCGAGCCATTCTTCGTGCCATGCTTGGTGTACGAATTTGTGATAAATCTAATCCCCCTGGAGTGTAAGTAAAAGGTTTTTTATCCTTAGTCATCATAGCGTTCTGGATGCATGCTGGTGGCTCGGGAACAGCCATGGGCTGAAAATAGAAAAAATACTGATCATTCAATAATATCAATATTATAAACATAACACAATAATATGACATAAGCTTATTCATTTAGATCATCCCCGAGGAGTTCGAGCCTACTCTAGCTATGTTTGGATGATCAGGCCAATTGACGCAATTTTCCAAGGTAATGTTATCTCACAATTGTATAGAGTGGACATTACATGGACAACGTTGAAGACAACACTCAATGTACTGGACTCAATTCTAAAATTACAAAAGTTATATTGCTGTCTATAAACTTATCGGATTCATAAAAAAGTAGCATTTTATTTTGTTAGTTCTTATTTCAGATAAAAATAATGAAATGTATAAAACGAATATCTTTAGCATAAAATTACCAGTACCGTCTAAAAAATCATTTTGGTGTTCACAGCCAATAATTACTTGTATTTTTGTTAGGTATTTTAAACAATATAAAAAGGCAAAGGTATTTTTAACATATAAAAAAACAGTATCCGAGTACTAATAAATGTCAAAAAATAAACTTATACGGACAACATTAAAACTATTTCGGTTAATGCTACTTTTTCATAAATATGACAAAAAAAACTAATCAGAAAATCTTTCATAACTTGGCAATATACTCATATACTATGGTCTTGGGGCGACTTTAGATGTGCCACAAATCTCGTAAGAACCACTCGTACTATAGGCGACTGTAACGACCGACTATCAGGTAGACAGCCTGCTTGTATGTCAATATATAGCAATAAAAAAGTACTACTACCACGATTAGTATCTTAGATCTATTATTTTATGCCCCATTTCAGTAATTATATTTAAGCACAGTCATCATGTGATTACGTAAATTAGCGAATGCCATTCCAAAATCATTCAATTATTTAATAGATCTATACTGTTATCCAGATGACTTTTGCAGATTCGCCTTGAAAACAAATTAAAGATTTCTTCAAACTAAATATACCTATAAATTCTAGAATCATGGTGAATATCAAGCCTTGCAGGCGAACGATCCCAGAGGATTTATTACAGTCAGGCGTCAAATCAAATCAAAATAATATTTATTCAACATAGACCTTTACAGGCACTTATTGACGTCAACAAACAAAACAAAAAAAAGCTTAAATAAAAAAAAAACAAAAACCTTGTCCGTACGTACGAATAAGGAAAAAAAAAACTTGACTCGACACCTGTTCGGAAATTGGGAGAGCCTTCTCGAGAAGAACAGGCAAGAAACTCTGAAGGTCTATTTTTTATCTCCTCTTTTCAAAAACCTCAGTCACCTCAGTCACCCTATAACCAAATGTCGCCAACACGTTTGAAACGAACAGCAATAAACTGTTGCACGTATACATCTCCGAAGTAGGAGGGTATAATGCCGTCTTTCACCATGCTGACCTACTGCGGATAGGTGGGAAACGATAAAGCGTTATTTATTGGTTGCATTGATGAACTTCGAGCTGATAAAGTTGACTTGAATGCAGTTAGGTGTAGTTCGAAACCCCTTACATCCAAGCTAAATTAGCCCAATTAAATTTCTCTACTACGCGAATAACACAATTTTAATACAACCACGTAAAATTAACTCTATCCCATTTATGGTTTCCAAAAATTGTAACAATTCATTCATTCTATAGGAATCGATTGAAGAATGTGACTATAATACTTACAGCTGGCTGAGTTTTCCCGAAGTTGGGTATTCTGCCGACATGGCCGGCCACAGGCCCGTACCTGGAGGAAAGCCAACGGTCCGGTTATTTTTACACAGCCAAAGATGACACTTGCCGACTGTGACCTACTCTGCTCACGTGACAAACGTGGCAAAGTGTTCGGAAATTTTTCCCTTTTTTCCTTTGAACTTCGACATTTTTTTATGATATATTGGTTTGAATATAGGTTTCTCTTGTCTAAATACTAGCCAAGCCAGAAGTTATTAAGCCAAATTATTCCTATTTTTACAGCAGCTGCTGTTGTACAGCTATAAAAGTGGCAGTTGAGTTGACAAGTTCAAACAGCTGTCTTAATAGGGTTTTTCGGTTTACAAATCGTACTAAAAGGTATGTTATATACCTATATAGCCACTTTACTTAGTTAATCCCGATAAGTTGCCAATAGGTATAGTTAAATAGCCATCCATAAATTAAATCAAAATTTCCACGTAGTAGTAAATAGTTTCTCCAAAAGGAAATTAAGGTCATCTGTTAGGGTATCTCTGTCCAACCTATTTCTGCCACAAAGCTACTGCTTGTGACTTTACATCTTATGTGTGACATAATATGTTTGTTATCAACATACATTTATGGTTCTTATGGTGGTTACCGATCTGATTTGGAATCGAATCTTATAGGAACAGGGCAACTGTAACTAATACTGTAACTTAATAAATAGCTATGAAGAGTTATAATCAAATACAAAATTCGAATTCAAATCGAAACTACCACTAGACGTTGGAGGAGGACTTTTAACAGACAGACTTGTAATGTTGAACACTTACGTCAAAGGTCGAAGCCCTCCCATTAGTGCAAATGTTTTTCTCAGCATAAGGTGGGCTTAGTGGCGGTGGGCCAAGTATATAGAAATACAAAACTTATATAAGAGTGCAAACAAAACTGTAGGTGTTCTCCTCTGGAGAAAAAAGCAAATTATTGTACATTTAGATAGATAGATAATGAATTTATTTGCTACAACACACACGTTCATACATATTGACGACCTCCATAGTCGAGTGGATAGTACACCGGTTTCAAGGTGTCGCCATCTCTGAGGTCCCGGGGTCGAATCCCGGTGGGGGCAGATGTTTGTGTGATGAATACGAGCATTTGTACCTTAGTCATGGTTGTTGATAGATATTTCAATAAAAATTATTTATGTATATATAATACTAGCTTTTGCCCGCGACTTCGTTCGCGTGAACTTCAGGTTCGTCCCGTCTAGTCTAGTAATAAGTTAGAAATACGGTAACTAAGCACTGCAGAGCCCTAATCATAGGCCTATAGGTAGCTGCTGCAGTATGCTCCAATAAACAGACACAACAGACAATTTGCAATGTAAGCGCAAAAAATGTGTTTTCTTTACGACCTCACATTAGAAACCTCAAAAATTGTAGCCTATGTGTTATTCTGATGTATAAGCTATATTGTGGTAAAGTTTCATTCAAATCCATTCAGTAGTTTTTACGTGAAAGAGTAACAAACATCCATACATCGATACTCACAAACTTTCGCCTTTATAATAGTAGTAGGATATGTATGTCTATCCGTTACCCTAGATCCCATAGCACAAGCCTTACAGAGCTTAGTTTGGGCTAGGCTAATTGATGTAAGTGTAACACACATATATATTATATATATATATATATATATAATATATATATATATATATATATATATATATATATATATATATAATATATATATATATATATATATATATTACATGAAGTGTGTCCAGCAGCACGACTGGTCTAGGCTCGGTGTGTGACGATAAGAACGCCGATTTTCACCCGTCACCGATAAAACGCGGGAAAAATTAACTGTGCTATTCAAACCAATCAATTAAGCTATTGTTATATATAATTGTTATGCGACAACCGTATGTAGATCTTTATTGTTTATTTTTAATCAATACTTTTTAAACTTTGTCAACTCGTTAAGCGATATATCTCATTGATACCATGCGATAGAAACTATATGAAACAACGCGGTTGTATAAATTTGTGGCGTTATAATTAGGATATCCTATCAAGATCAAGCGTCTACAGAAAATAAATTAGTTACGTCGACATCGACGCTCTCTTTTACCCCGTGGTTCCGTTAAAGTCGTACGAGAATTCCTTTTTAACCCCCGACGCAAATAGAGGGATGTTATAAGTTTGACGTGTCTGTCTGTCTCTCTGTGGCATCATAGCTCCCGAACGAATGATCCCGATTTCAATTTGTTTTTTTTTTGTATTACAGGTGTTTTTATTTGGTGTTAGGGCTTGTAAGCCTGCCTGGCTAACTACTATAGTTCGACCTAGTATTTTGTCATAATAACGTAATAATTATTAATTGTTGTAAAAACATCAAATTAAGATTTTTATTTTATTGGTGTCACGTTATAAATCAATTAGGTATATTCTAAACAAATAAGCAAATAATGGTCTTGTAGGAATCTTTCCTATATATTACACTACACACACCAAAATAAAATATTATTTATTTACATATTTTTTTATTTATTAATTTAAATCATAATATACTTATATTTATAATTATTTACATTATTTATATTATTTATATTTTCACTATTTATAGACATCTATAAATATCGACTTGTCGATACATTTATCGATAAGCCAATGTCGACAAGCCTTGCCCACTAATTAGATAGTCATAGACAAAGTGGTTTAGTGAGTAGTTAGCTAACGGGAATTGTAAACAGTAATACGCTTAATTTTATATGTGCTTTCTGAATAATTGTATCTTTGTATTTCTCTGTTGTTGTGCTTTTATAAATATATATATATATGCTTTTCGCTTCTGCTTCCTGGCTGATTGAATTATATTCTTTTGATATATATATATGCATAAATACTAGTGATAAGTGTTGAAGAAAATTATAACTTCGGGTACCGTGAGTGGAACTTTTATTTTATTTATCATCCCTCTCGACCTACCAAAGTGGTGACCCCAGCTTGGACAATGAATAAGGAATTTGAAGATGCACGTGACGGAATCCCGTTATCTGGAACCTCGAAAGCTAGTGATGGGCATGTATCGACAAATGACATCGATATTTTCAAAGTCGGCACTAGACTGCCACCATTCTGGCCTGAGGAACCCGAGCTTTGGTTCGCACAAGTAGAAGGGCAGTTCGCAATATCTGGAGTTACCAGCGACTCCACCAAATTTTACTACGTAGTTGGACAACTGGATAGCCAATTCTCGCGTGAAGTGAAAGATGTCATCATTAATCCACCATCTAGTGACAAATATCAAAAATTAAAATCAGAATTGATAAAGCGATTAACGGCGTCAAAGGAGAAAAAGATAAAGCAGCTGTTGGTACACGAGGAGCTCGGTGATCGCAAGCC
Organism: Scirpophaga incertulas; assembly: GCA_036419045.1. Lineage (NCBI taxonomy): Eukaryota > Metazoa > Arthropoda > Insecta > Lepidoptera > Crambidae > Scirpophaga > Scirpophaga incertulas. The sequence goes on along the minus strand of CM071628.1, from coordinate 7,879,267 downwards.
CTCTCAATTTCTGCGCCACTTGAAAAGTCTCGCCGGTGAAAACATTCCCGATGAGTTTTTGAAGACCATCTGGGTTAGTAGACTCTCCCATGGGATACAGACAGTACTTGCAGGACAGCCCACTTCAGCTTGCACCGATGACCTTGCAGATTTAGCCGATCGCATACATGAACTGGCTACCCCATCACCAACCGTAGCGTCGACCAGTTATTTACAATCCAGTCCTGGCTCAGCAATAGATGCGTTAACGAAAGAAGTTGCTGAACTTCGCAGACAGTTGCAGAATTTGGCATTAGAAAGGAGTAGTAGATCACACTCCAGACTTGCCAAGTCAACTCAACGAAGATCGACATCCCGGCCTCGGCGTTCTCACTCAAATTACAGAAAGTTCCCGATCTGTTGGTACCACAGCAAATTCGGGGAAAAAGCCAACAAATGCGTGACTCCCTGCGACTTTAAGGCGGGAAATGCAAGGGGCAGTCGATAATGGCGACTGCTGACTGCCCAACATCTTCAACTGGTCGCCTGTTTCTCACGGATCGAGCCTCGAAGGTGCAGTTCCTGATCGACACAGGAAGCGATCTCTGCGTCTACCCCAGGTCTCTTCTTCGTGATCGACGTGCGAAGACTGAATACAACTTGTGTGCTGCGAATGGTTCGTCTATAGCTACTTACGGTTATATTCACTTTAATTTAGATTTTGGTCTACGTAGATTGTTTAGTTGGCGCTTTGTGGTAGCTAATGTAACTAAGCCTATCATAGGAGTAGATTTTCTAAATTATTATAGCCTTATTGTTGATTGTCGAAACAGACGATTATTAGATTCTATGACTTCTATTTCATCTCATGCTAAATTAGTTAAGTGTAGTAATGTAGCGTCTGTTAAAGTCTTGACTGGTGAAACTCGGTATCATAAAATCCTCCAGGAATTTCCCGAGATCACTCGACCAACTGGTACACATCGCAATATAACACACAACACAGTTCATCACATCCGCACCTCTCCAGGGCCTCCAGTTTCTTGTACTCCACGTCGATTAGCACCCGACAAACTGAAAATTGCACAGCGGGAGTTTCAGTCTATGATTGCCAACGGGACAGCACGGCCTTCACACAGTCCATGGGCATCTCCACTGCACCTCGCACCTAAAAAGGATAATGGCTGGCGTCCTTGTGGCGACTACCGCATGCTCAATGCTAGAACTGTGCCTGACAGGTACCCGATCAAACACATTCATGACTTTGCTCATGATTTAGTTGGCTGCAAAGTTTTTAGTACTTTAGACTTACTAAAAGCATATAATCAGATACCTGTTAACCCAGCAGATATTCCGAAGACCGCAATCACTACTCCATTCGGTCTTTACGAATTTCCTTTTATGACTTTTGGTCTTCGGAATGCGGGTCAAACCTTTCAAAGGTTCATGGACGAAGTCACTCGTGATCTCAATTTCGTTTATGTTTATTTAGATGACATCTTAGTGTTCTCCCAGAATGCACAAGAGCACGAGCAGCACCTCCGTCAACTTTTCACCAAGCTAAAAGAATACGGCATGCTGGTAAATACAGCAAAGTGTGTCTTCGGAGTTTCAAAGGTAACATTTTTAGGTTATTCCATCTTTGAAGGCGGCTCGAAACCTTTGGACTCCAAGGTACAGGTAATTAAAGAGTTTCCAACTCCTACTACAGTACGACAGCTCAAGGCATTCCTAGGCATGCTTAACTTCTACCGGAGATTTCTTCCGCGAGCTGCTGAAGTCCAGGCTCCACTGCATGCATTACTTAAAGGCACTTTAAAAGGCTCACAACCAGTCAATCTTTCAGGTGATGCCCTCGAAGCTTTCAACGCATGTAAAGACAGCCTTGCAAGGGCCACTTTGCTATCTCACCCTGACTGTGCCGCTAAACTTGCCTTAGTAACAGATGCTTCTGATAAGGCAATCGGCGCAGCCCTCCAGCAATACAAAGATGGAGCATGGCAGCCATTAGCGTTCTTTTCACGCAAGCTTAGCCCCTCCCAAATAAAGTATTCACCCTATGACAGAGAACTGCTCGCCATTTACGAAGGTATCAAATATTTCAGGCATATGCTTGAGGCCCGTCACTTCGTTGTCTATACCGACCATAAGCCGATCAGTTTCGCATTTCATGAAAGAAAGAGAAGCTGTTCGCCTAGGCAGTTCAGACACCTAGACTATATATCCCAATTCACCACTGACATCCGACACATATCCGGTAAGGATAATGTTGTCGCCGATACGCTGTCTAGAGTAGAAGAATTGGGACTGCCGGTCGATCTTGAAGTTTTAGCAAAAGGTCAACCATCTGACCCTGAACTTAAAACTCTTTTGACCGAAGGTTCGTCTCTACGGTTGGAGAAACTGACGATACCAGAAAGTCGTATTTCTTTGTACTGTGATGTCAGTACACCGACTTTCAGGCCTTTCGTCCCCAAATTTTACCGAAAACAGGTCTTCGAAAGCCTACATTCCCTAAGTCACCCTGGGGCTAGTGCATCTGCAAGACTAATCGCAGAACGGTTTGTTTGGCCCGGTATCCGAAAGGACTGTAGAGAATGGGCACGCGCCTGTATCGCATGCCAAAAAGCTAAAGTAAATCGACATGTCACCGCACCGTTAGGTACATTTACCTTACCACGCGCGCGATTTAAAGAGATCCATATCGATCTAATTGGCCCCTTACCTATTTCGGAAGGTTATCGGTATTGTTTGACGGCTGTAGATCGATTCACTCGATGGCCGGAAGCAATACCGATTCAAGATATCACGGCTGAAACGGTGGCAAAAGCTCTTCTGACAGGTTGGATTGCTCGATTTGGTTGTCCTACCCAAATAACAACTGACCGTGGCCGGCAATTTGAATCTGCATTATTTAAATGCCTGTCGAAAATTGCTGGTTTCGATCATAAGAGAACTACCGCTTACCATCCTGCGTGTAACGGCATGGTCGAACGTTTTCACCGACAACTCAAAGCGGCAATAGTCTGCCATGAAAATGACAAATGGACAGAGTCCTTACCATGGGTCCTCTTAGGCGTACGAAGCGCATTTAAAGAAGATCTCCAAAGCTCATCCGCTGAACTGGTATATGGAGAACCACTTAGACTACCTGGTGAGTTTTTTGTACCTTCTGATGGTGGGACAACAGATATTTCAGAGTTTTCTGCGCGCCTTAAACAAATTGCTAATAGGTTGCAACCCACACCAGCTTCACGTCACGCTAGTCCTAAAGTCTTTATATACAAGGAATTGGGTACCAGTGATTTTGTGTTCCTTCGTGAAGACGCTTCACGCGGTTCCCTCCTACCTGCCTATTCAGGCCCACACAAAGTTCTTTCCAGAAGTGACAAAGTTTTTAAATTACTGCAAAAAGGCAAGGAGGTAACAGTTACTATCGACCGTGTTAAGCCTGCCTTCACATTATCTGATCAAATGCTACCCGAACCTGTAGATGTTCCAAAATCTATATCACACGCTCTGGTCGCCGTGTGAAATTTACAGACTTCTATCGCCCTTGACGGTCTCTGGAGGGGGGTGGTGTAGGAATCTTTCCTATATATTACACTACACACACCAAAATAAAATATTATTTATTTACATATTTTTATTTATTTAATTTAAATCATAATATACTTATATTTATAATTATTTACATTATTTATATTATTTATATTTTCACTATTTATAGACATCTATAAATATCGACTTGTCGATACATTTATCGATAAGCCAATGTCGACAAGCCTTGCCCACTAATTAGATAGTCATAGACAAAGTGGTTTAGTGAGTAGTTAGCTAACGGGAATTGTAAACAGTAATACGCTTAATTTTATATGTGCTTTCTGAATAATTGTATCTTTGTATTTCTCTGTTGTTGTGCTTTTATAAATATATAATATATATTGCTTTTCGTTTCTGCTTCCTGGCTGATTGAATTATATTCTTTTGATATATATATATGCATAAATACTAGTGATAAGTGTTGAAGAAAATTATAACTTCGGGTACCGTGAGTGGAACTTTTATTTTATTTATCGTCCCTCTCGACCTACCAAAGTCTAATAGAATAATTTATGAATTTTTCAATATGTAAGATCATTTAATAATTATATAAATTAATATTAAATAAAATTTTACTAAATATAAAATGGACACCAGATCGAGCGGCGACACACCACCTGGCATATTTAAATCAATTGGAGACGTTGAGATGTCACGTGGTCATTTCCACCAAAATCGAAATACAAGTTCATATACATATAGAGCGTCGGTGTCGCTGTGGTCTCGGCACAGAGGGCCTAGACAAGATGCCTTTCTATTTCGTAATCGCATCGCTAAAATAAAAAATGTATGGTATTGACATAACCGATCGCTTGCTGTTTCGAGTGGTTATGTCAATACCATACATTTTTTATGTCAGCGATGCGATTACGATTATCGAAAGGTATCTTGTCTAGGCCCTCTGGTTTGTGCGCCGCATAGAATCGGGAGGCCCGCGATCTAATCCCCACCGTGTACCAATGTGTTTTTCGTTCCGAATTTCATATGTACATTTATCCGACGCTCCTACGGTGAAGGAAAACATCGCGAGGGTACCTACGTACATCTGCGAAGCGATTCAAAGGTGTAAGTAGTCAACCAACCCGCACTGGGCCAGCGTGGTTGACTAAGGCCTAATCGCCCTAACGTAGTTAGGGTAGGCTCGAGCCCCTCGGTGGGGACGTACATGAGCTGTGAAGATGATACATATTGACCTGTAATGACAATTATTCCTATGCAATTAACTAAATAAGTATTTAGCTGCTGTTTATGCAGATAGAGATTGGCGCAGGTGGAACACTCCACGCGCTTTTAAGTCACTTAAATGGTCTCTACGTAAAGAATATATAATAAGGTTCCCTATATTCCCGCAAACGCTTCATGAAGAACACATAAAGTATATATAATAAAAAATGCAGTAGGTATAATAATCGAGGTGAGACAGTCAGGTCCTCAGTTATTGAGGCGGTCAAGTGAAGCTCATTTTCATCTTTGGTCATATAGTCACTCACCATCAAATGATATGACTGATAACTTTTTTTTTTAGAGGGGAAATGCACCTTTTGCACCGTGACACCGCACTGGCTAGGCGCGGCCGTGGGTGGGGGTCTCCGGTCTGACACGACCTACCCACTAAAACCTCCCTGAGTTCTCTAGGCCCATGCGCATGGCGGGGTGCGCTTTCGCGATTCTACCTACCGCCATGCGCTAGGTCTAGTCGAACCAACGCCAAGGGAATGATATGACGGCCTAGAGATTTTCTGTCGAGAATTGAATAAAGAGCTAAACAAGGGAATAACGAGAGTTCGTGAAGACAGACCCAGTCAGTTTGTCGGTTTTCATCATCACAGCTCATATACGCCCCCAGCGAGGGCCTCGTGCCTACCCTAACTGTGTTAGGGCAGACACGGGGCCTTAATCAATCTCGCCGGCCCAGGGCGGATTCGTAAACCAATGCTGAAAGCACAGCGCCACCTACGCTCCTTGCCGATTTTATGACAAGCCAATTCCTTGTCTCTGGAGAAACTCATGTTCAACAGTGAAACATACATATGTTGTTGTTAGCTATATGTCAGATAGCAATTTAGCTATTTATTCTTTCTTACCCATTCGTTGCCATTTCCGGGCTGTTACAGCTGCAACAGGGTCATCAAGCAGCCGCCTGAAATGAGATCATGAAAACATGTTAATGACGGATCGCAGAGTTCGTTACACGCAAGGCCGTGATCACATTACAAGTTATATATAATTAACATAGTTATTTCAATTATGTTTTAGTCTATTTACTTAAACTTATGGCGTTTAATAATTTAAACATATTAGCGATTAAGATTATACCGAATAAATAACCAAAATGTATTTGGCAATTTATTCGCTATAGGTTATCACCGAAATAATCGGTCATGATAACAAGGAATCGTCACTAAAATCTAGTATAGTATACTCATAGGAATTATTACAAAATATTACTATAGTTTTTATAGTTTTTTTTTTTACTAATGAAAAAAATGGATGTTACATTGATTTTAAAATTCACATGACGTGTCTATGCAATTAATTGTACAGTGTCAGTGGACTGAATACAAATGTGCTTCATTTTTTGAAATATTTAACAGATAAATCAAATAATAATAATAAATATCTGTTTCTTCATCTTTTCTTTATCTATCTTGTCATCGTGTCTATAATATCCTGTGTTAAACTTACAATTCATGAAAAAATGTTTTATTGCTTTCCTCTGTATAATAGCAAATATTTAGTCCAAGTATCTTAACATCAATAATAATAAATATTATTAATGTTATAGGTAATATTGATGATCTGTCGCTTTGGATATTTATCTATTGTTTTTTGAAAATAATACAATGAAAATTTCAGTCTATATTTTCACTATTTAATTTCCTGAGTATAAGTGATGGACATGTGTCTTGTCTTCTGGAATTTTCTACGGTATGAATTTTTAATTTCCGATTATATTAAGACGGCTGGTCCGATTTCGCTAATTCTGGTGTTGAATTATTTGTGAAAGTCCGGAGAAGGTTTAAAAGGTGAATAAATATGAAAATGCTCGGAATTAAATAAAAACAATAATTTTCATCACACAAAACTAGTTTGCTTGAAGAAAACTTTCTTATTCTTTTGGGGATTCCCGTTATGAAAAAAATTGTCTAGGTCTATTTATTTATTGATTAAGGCAGTACAAAGTCTGGCAGACTCAGCTAGTACGAAATTAAGTTACTAAACTGTAAACGTATGTTTGGCGATCAAAAGAATGTAATCTTTGTTAGTTAAATGTTTTGATTTTATTATAATACTATTTTCACTACATACTCTTAATCTACGGGGCCAGTCGTCGTCCACATAACTTTTTTATTTATATTTAAGTTCAAATTTTGTTCTTTTTTTTATATTTTTTTTTATAATATGAAGACAAGAAGACAATGATTTTGTTTCTCTTTTAACTAGAAAAAAGGTCGAATCTTCTAACACGTTTCCAGCTGTGACCCATTTTTTCGTGTTTCGTGACTTATGCGCAGACGCAGAATCCTGTTAGATAATAATTGTTGCTTCTCTCTTCCCTTCATTAATGTGCATTATTTTTCCCCGTACTATTTTGAGTTATCGTCACAGTTTATGTTCGTACCCACCGAAGGACATGAGCTCATCCCAACTATGTTAATGCGATAAGCCTTAAAGTCCTTACACACTTGATTAACAGATGAAGATCGACTGATCTTCAACAAGCCTTAAATCAAAATTCTTCTTCTTAAGTGTTTGATAGTTACCATAAGTTAGCCTAGCAGTCTGCCTAACAGTCAGACTGGAGCTGTCAACTGCTTAAAATGTGTGGATATGAATAAATTGTATTATTAAATAATTTTTATTCATAATTTCTTTTCCTGGTATTTTCATCATTTGCCATTCTCAGCGAAGTCAAATCCAACATGATTGATTGATGTGATTATTTAAATCGATACAGCTGTTCATGTTCGTGAATCGTAACGTGTAACTGACACGACTTTGATTTATAAAAGTAAGATGTTGAAAATCTATGAGGAGTGTTATGCGACTATCTCTGCTTTTGCAAAAAACATTTCTTAACAGAAGTGACGACCGTTCATTTTAGTCAATGTTGCCTGGCCAGTATTCGGGAATACAAAATAACAAACTTGTATTGTGACAGAGCTTATGAAACGATTATAACTTCTTCGGTACATGATATGAGTATTATATTTATAGGGACCGTTTCAGGAGCCAATTCGTCTTTCCTGTATGGCACACAAGCTAAGTTTGCACACAAAAACAGAAATAATTATGTTTACGAGACGCCAGGCATGGTTACGTGGGCAATAGAATTTGGCACTCTTTCTATAATTGTAAGTGGCAACAAGCCAGACACGAATTTAGACTACGCCTTTCATTCCAAGGGAATAAATTGTATTTATTATGATACGTGCGGCTCTATCAAATTATATTTGTATGACCACACGTTAACAGTACAATCGGCGTTAAATAAATAAGGGAAACAAATTCCTTTATTACTAATGGTATTATTATATGTGCATTTGTCAAGCTAGTAGAAAAATTACTTGATTAGCGCTAACATATTTTCTATAGAATTCTGATACATACGTATATCAGTAAAGCATAAGTAAATACAGCTTGTATATGCAAAGTATACAATATGTATTTCGGTATTCGCTCTATTCTGTGTTACTGAAACTGCACTACTGTCTTCCAAATCACACGTTTTCAAATCACCTAGCTTGGAATTTAGCATATCCCTCATATAATAGCTAAACTAGAAGTGTTGTATTATAAGATGTTATTACGGATATATTTATTATGTTATTAATTCACAGGAAGAACAGGCATGAATTCCGGAATATCGTAACTAATGGTTAATAATAATTCTAGCACGCCTTCAATAAACAACTAACTACGAATATAACGTTTCAAAGGTGATATTAATTGTGATTTGTAAAATCACGTCGTCATCGCGGGTTCGAGTCCCGGTGGGGGCAGATGTTTTTGTGATGAATGCGAGCATTTGTACCTTAGTCAGGGTTGTTAATATATATTTCTATCAAAAATATTTATATATGTATAACATATGTATGTCTATTCGTTACCCTAGATCCGATAACATAAGTCTTACAAACTTAGTTTGGACTTGGTTAATTGATGTAAGTGTAAGAAATATTTATTTATTATTATTTATATTTATCAGTAATACAGTTATTAATAATTATAAGAAAATACCATTATCATTGTCGTATAATTAATAATTATAAGTTTGAAAAATAACAATATTTATTAACAACACACATGTTAGTAGTGACCCTCTCCCTTTTAGTATATATTTATATACACGAAGTATATGATGAAAATGTCAACAGACAATTTTCATGACAATTTAACATGACATTTAAAGTTAAGCACTACTCACCCTGCTTGAGCATGTGTCAAGTAATATTTAAAATATATTTAAACAAATGTTCGGTCGTGCTTAACTTTTCAAATCAGAAACTGGCAAACTGTGTTATTATTTATTTGAGCTATATAATCAATTTTTAACCGCCGTCATGTATAATCACCGGGTTCTGGTCAAGAGCGATTCCCTACGATAGCAATAATTCGATTCGATTGCTCGATTAATTTGTTACAAAGTACCGCCAATATTAGTTCAACACCGCCTTCAGCGAATATGTTTAATCAAAATCGGCGAAGACTTCGCAGACCATGACACGTCCTTAGCGATCCTCCCAACCAGTTAACGTAGGAGCTTCAAGACCTGCTTGCAGCGACGTACGAGCCGTCGCATCTCTTGCCCCTTCTCGGCAGCCTTCTGTTCAGCCACGAGCAGTGTTACCAACTCTCAAAAATATTTATCCCTTAAGTTTGTGTCAAAACCCCTAAAATCGCCTTAATTATTGAGTTGTCCCCCTAAAAAATATTTACAGTAGACGCTCTATACAGTTACGCTTTCGGGGGTAGCGTAACTTTTAAAAACGGACATTCAGAGGCGTAATTAAGAGATTTGTAGCCAATAGCTAGTTAGAGTGGGGAACTAATTTCAATTTGAGGGAAAGGTAACTTTTAAAAACGTGACCACAGAGTGGTTGTAGAATTACGAACTAGATGTTATAAGTCGGTAGGTCAAGAAATAAATATTAATGTTTTTGTTGGCTACATTGATTCACACGAGAGCCATTTGTAAATTTATCTAAAAAAAAAAAATATATATAAAGAGTCAAAAAATCCCTAAAAATACCCCTAAAAATTTCAAGTCCCTAAAAAAATCCCATCTCACTTATTTAGCCCCTAAATCTAGGGGGAAAACCCCTATGTTGGGAACCCTGGCCACGAGTAGGTTTCCAACAATATAGGCCGGAGCCATTTGGGTATACCGTACCTCTTCTAGCGCATATGCTCTCTTTTATAGGGCAACGCTGACTGCGCCTCTCCTGAGGTGCGGTCTTCTTTATCACTTCAAGCGATAGGGTCATTAGGACCAACTGCTCAGACTAAGTTTAGTCGGTAGGTCTTTCGGGTCAAGCGGCCTCGATTCTTCAGGAGTCCGACATAATCACCGTGGCACTTGGCTGCGATAGTATCCATAAGGATTCTGAGCCTCTCCTCTCCCGAGGGAAAAAACCGTCAATTTTACATTTATATTTCCTCAAATTTCTGCTTAAAATAAATATGGTCTAATTTAAATGTTGTTTATTGAACTTAATGCTTCCAACACTTTGCAAATTTCATTGTTAATGTATGACTAATGTTGAAATTAAAATAGATGATACTGTTTAAATGGCCAAGTGGTTTTCGGGACCCAGGTCTATATCTTGGATATGTTGTTCTCCTGGTCGAGCTGAGCAAAAAATGTAATGGTTGCAAAAGTTAACGACGCATTTTCCCGCTAGGTGGCTCTGAAGTCTGAATTAGAAAATCGTGGTATCGGCAGAATCATAATTCGGCAGAATTACCCACGCCTTAAAAAAAGGTGAACATACTTTTCTATCGCTCAATGCACAGTGGTAAAAAAAGAACAATTACAGACCCAGATAATTTTCGTTTTTAAGAGCGTGAAGTACGACAAACATTATATATAAAATTGTTATAATGTGTGGGAAAGAAATGTCTTTTTTATATAGATTAATAAAAAACTGACAACAAAATTCTTGGACTTCTCTGTAAGGGAAAATTTCAAGTTTCAAACACACCTTAATACTCCGAGCAAAGTATTATTCTAATGAAGCAAAGTATTATTCTGATGAACAGTGCTTGATGATTCTTTTAATCAGTAAACTTTGTATATATGTAGTCAATACATATTATTAGAAGGTAAAGCTTGATATAGATAAGAGTATAAAAAGGGCAAATTGATATTGCTGATGACAAAGGATGTAAAGGCTAAACTACGTAACTGCCACCGTAACCATAATAAGATGGTTCTTTTAAAATTCAAAGAATATTGTACTTCTAAAAAAAGAAACTTCATTTAATTTTCGTTTGGGACAGGTAACCCTACCGAACTATTGTTGGCGCAAGGACGCGAATCGAGGTCACCTAAGCTCAGCGCGTGCGCAGGTGAGCCAAGATATTTCTATATGCATTGCAATTACCTGTCAGTTGTACTAGTTTACCGAATACCAATACCAAATTTTAAAAACTACATATTATAGTGGCTCATTTTTCCATTTTCGAATAAACTTTACTTATGCAATATATTTTTTAAGACAGTTGCTCAAAAAGTGGCGTATTGCAGGGACGGGTAGCGTTCGGGATCTGGGCTATTTCACACTCGTGCTTTTTTTTTTGCCTTTCCCGAACTCGTGCATTTTCTTTCAAAACTGTCAAAATAATTTCTATTAAAAAAAAGCTTCAGAAGGACCTCTGCTACATTATTGGCCGATTCAGGAGCCAATTTGACGTCCTTAAAGCGACTAGGTGGTTGGAAATCGGACAAAGTTGCAGAAAACTATATTGGTGATTCATGAAACAACAAACTAGAAACTGGGGAAAAGATCACACAATCCATTAATTTAAGGTCCAGTCCGTCTCCTTCACATGCTGAAGAGAACGTCGTCCCTCTACGAGTACCTTCGTTGATAATGATAATTCATCAGATCCAATTCCATCAACTAGCAAACGCCATTGTATGACAAATATACATGAACAATCATACGAAATTAATAATAGTTTGTCTCAAACAGTAAATATGCACCAATTTCAATGTATATGTGAATTATAACTTTTATAAGAAATAAATGATTAGTTAATTGAGTTTATTATGTTTTTATAATTTGAATAAATTGCTTCATTTTTTCGCAACTGTTTTAAAAATAGTCGTTCGGTACACGTACGGAACCGTCATTGCAACTCGTTCCGACTGTCAACCCTCGCCTTCGGTTCGGGTAGACATTTGTCGGAACTCTTTGCAATGACAGCCATTCCGTACTAGTAATGAAATATACTATTACACAATATAACTTGTGATGCAATTAAACTATAATTTAGCGAAAGCGAAATAGGGCAATTAGGCCTTAATCAACCACACTACAGTGCGGATTGATAGATATTAACATTTTATTTGGTCTACAGATACACACACAGTAATTATCATTAAAAAAAGAAACAAAGAAAATTTTGAGTACGGACATGAAAGCAGACCTGTGTAAAAGTGTATGTAGGTCTTACGATGTTTTCCTTCACCGTAGGAGCAACAGATAAATGTGCATATGAAATTCCATAAACGAAAAACATTGGTACATAGCAGAATCGACCCCGGGCCAGACCAGTGGGGAGATCTCAGCGCCACTGAAGCACATTGACATAAGCATTGCTACTACGTGGCAATAAGTAAATTTACTAATACATATTATAACATAAAAGATAATAAAACATTTTATTACAAAATATCTTAATATAAATACTAGTTTTCTATGTTTTTTTGAACACATAAATAGATTATTATCCGTTGTTTATATAAGAAATTTTCCCGATAATCGGGTTCGTAGTCACGCCATATTAATACATCTACGAGCAATTTCATGTTCGAAGTAAATACTTGACAAATGATCTGAATGACGCAATGGATGCGATACAAATATTTCATAGATAACTATAGCATCTAATATTGGTAATAAGGGGTCATCCATAAATTACGTCACACGAATTTCGTGTTTTTTTTGCCCCTCCCCCCGTCCTTGTCACAGCTAGTCACATTTGTGAGACTCCCCCCCCCCTAGTGTGACGTCACAAATTTTGAAATTATTGAATGATAAAAGCGGTTTCGAATTCAGTTTTATTTTCATTTTAATAAAATTAACATCAAATCAATTAACAAAACAAAAAACGATTACTTATATTAATTAATTAAGTATCATTATATGATTTTCTCATGATTTTCTTATTATATTTTTCAAAATCAACTACTATAATCAATTAGAAAAATAGTACGATTCGGGAGTACCCCTATTAATAGATAGAAGAAGATACAATACTATTCCTTTATTTATTTGTGAGAGTATACAGACTTTACAATAAAGTTAATATTTACAGCACTTTTCATACTAATAGTAATAATTTAAAGTTTGTGTTTTAACAGTTAGCTTATTTGATTTAATAGATTTTGTAATGTGACGTCACGAAATTTAAGATCCCTCCCACCCCTTGTCACACAATGTCACACTTCGTCAACCCCCTCCCTCCCCCCAAACCGAGTGACGTAATTTATTGATGGCCCCTAATAACTGGCAGTTATTTGTCATCTTCTTTCAAATATGTAGAAAAAAAATAGCAAACGTAAAATGTCAGTGCCAGATTATCACCCTACTAGGATGGCCAGAGTAGGACTTATAAGTTTCATTTATAAAATTTTAGTAAAACCTTATTTGTAGTATTGGCTTTTTATAGAACTTAGTACAGAAACCATACCATTTCTAGCTTGTGCGTATGTGTTGAACAACATCAATTATAATACAATTTTATTTCAAAACATTAAAATCCTCCAATCGCAAACACAGTTCGCTTATGCTAACTATATGTTTACTAGCAAAATAGTTGGTTTGTGAGTAACAAGCCAAATCAGTGCGGTGACGCGTGCGCAGGCAAGGGCAAGTTGCGCGCCGCCAAGTTGATTTATGGCTAGGGGAGTCACCGGCGAGGCATCACTGACTGACACTTGCAAATAACACGAAAAAGCATTGATGTATTGATGTATTATATACCATAATAGGTTTTATTTTTGTAAATAATTTCAGTAAGTAAATGAGGATAAAGCCAACAATTTTTGGTAATTTCACCTGAACTCCTTATGTAATTGTTAACTTTAAGTGCTTGTAGAGTGTTTGTGATTTTTCACTTTATTTAATAATGTTAAATAAACTCGAATCCACGTTTTCAATGTACTGTTTTGACGTCTTAACCATTCGGCCACCGAATACAAAACCTCTCAATCGAATAATGTAACTGCATCCGTCACCTTTTACTGAATGAGCACCCAGCAGCTTCAACCAGCTCCGTAATATATATAATCAAGCATAATCAAGCAGATCCGTAACGATAGAGGCTACCAAACTTAAATTTCCGCTTGAGTATAGTTAGAAAGGGCTGGCGCTATGTGGACTTAATAGCGCCGTCCTTTTCTAACTGTACTCAATCAGAGGTTTGAGATTGATTTAAGAATGCAATCCTGAAATATACGAATACCCGGTCTGTAGACATGTACCAAATGCCGGAGACAAAGTATCGTTAAAGTTCAACTTGTTATCGATATCATTTCGATATCTAACCGTAATGTACGGAAATGATTCCAAATTTCGGAATCACTCCCATAATCGTTCTAAAAAAAGTAACGAGAATACCATGAATGTTGCAATGGTTACGGACTCTGATCGCTTATCCTCACTAACCACTATCAAACTAGCCAGGTACGCACTTCATAGTGGCTGTATTTTAATCATAGGAACAGCCTTGTGGTCCGTGAAGGAAGCGTGCGCGGGTGGCTACCGTGCACGTCAAGTGTTCTCGGACAATCGCCCCCCGCCTCCCCCCTTGACGATGGCTCGACCACTCTAGGACGAGCAGGCCCGTGGGCGCTGTGGCGGTAGAAACGCGGAAGTGCACCCCGCCACAAGCGCCCCGATATGGGCTTAAAGAACACCGGGGGCTTTTACTGAGTAGGCCGGTCCTGTCAGACCGGAGAGCCCCACATACATCCGCGCCTTGACAGCGCGGTGTCACGGTGCATAAGGAGCATTTTCCCTCACAAAAAAAGGGACAGCCATGTGGTGATGCCTGATTTTAGAAACCCATCAGGTGTCTTCTTCAGTAATGTTGAGAACCTACCAACATTCTCATCTTTCCCATAAAATCTCAAGATAAATTTGATGCAAACTTAAAATTTTAAATGAAAACTACATTTTAAGGTGATTACACCGTTGTCTCAGAAATCAACTTTAAACCGACAGTGGTTTGCAGATTTTTGAAGAGGAATCCTTTTGTAGAGTCATGAGAAAAATATTTGTTATAGTACATCATCAAAGAGAATCATAAAAGAGAAATTGTATCGTTCAAAATTATAAAAATACGACTATAGACTCAAACGTGTATAAAAAAAATTTTTTACACTTCTTTACAAATTTCTCTCTTTAAATTTTATTAATTTCTTTGATTTTCTTTAAAAAAACAAAGATTAATCTTTTATTTTAAACTTAAACTCGCACCATCACAATGTGGGTACTACTAGTGACCAAATGGCGAAGGTAAACCCCTTAAAGACTTTGATTATGTATTGAAAATATGGAAATCTGAAATTGATATCTTTTTTATTGAACTGAATCTTAATATTGTGAAGTCAATGCAATAAAAACGTACACTGCACTTGGTCGAATCTACATGCAAAAGAATTAATTAAGAATTAATATATCAAAACTTCCATTTAATATACCATTAATTTTATCGTTATAATGTCACACTCCATTCAGTACCTTCATCTCACTAACATCGCGTCACTAAAGGTTCTTTCTTCGAACGTATGTAACTTATATTAAATATGAACTTATAATTAATATAATAACTTATCTTTTATAGTTAATAAATGATCGCAATTTCGTCGGTGGCGCTGTGGTCTCAGCACTGGTTTGTGCGCGGCATAGAATCGGGAGGCCCGCGATCTAATCCCCACCGTGTACCAATGTGTTTTTCGTTCCGAATTTCATATGTACATTTCTCCGACGCTCCTACGGTGAAGGAAAACATCGTGAGGAAACCTGCGTACATCTGCGAAGCGATTCAGAGGTGTACGTAGTCAACCAACCCGCATTGGGCCAGCGTGGTTGACTAAGGCTTAATCGCCCTAACGTAGTTAGGGTAGGCTCGAGCCCCTCGGTGGAGACGTATATGAGCTGTGATGATGAATTTCTAAAATAGTTACGTATCGTGCGATATACTTTTAAAATCAGCAAAATAATACAATATTGTTGCTAGGTTGTCCGCTAGAAATCTCTCTACTATCTGTCTAGAACTACGTCAAACGCAGCGGGTTCTTTATTTAAAATTGGACACACTCGCTGTGGATAACGCAAGAGGCAAATCCAATCCCAATGAGTTCGTAACAGTACTTTGGTTTGATTACAAAAATGTATTTTCGTCATCTAACACGAAACATGTAATATAAATGTTATGTATACGCCAAATAAATGTTTTGATTTTGAGTGAATGATTGAATATTACAGTAAATACAAAACTACTAAAAATTAATACTGAGAGTTCATGATATTTCGAGTCTGATTTGTTGAATTTTAAGCCCGATGTCAATTTTGTAACCAGCGACCCAAAAAATAATTAAAATAATTCCCAACATTGCTACAATTAAGCATATATTTGTTTATTCACTTAAAGAATTAAGCTTACAAACAAATTTTGAACCGCGTTTTAATTTAGTTTTTGAAAATTCTTTCTTAACGTATTTATAGATTACAATGGGTATGTGTAAGCTATATTGCTATTCAGTGGTTTGAACTATACGTTAATAGATCAAATCAATCAAATCAAAATCAAAATCTTTTATTGGAACATAAGCAATATATATACATAAACTTAAAGTAAAACGATAGTGTCTGCAATAGTTTAGAACTGTGTCGCAGACATTAACGCCCACCTCCAGAGGTAAGGCAACAGCGTTCCAGGGCTTAATCTAGGAAGTCTATATAAACCAAAACTTTTAATATGACTGTGTGTATGTGTGTGCGTGTGTGTGTGTGTGTGAGTGTGACAGAGAGAGACTGAAGATATCATTTGCGAATGGGATAGTGATGTGTTTATATATTATATACTAGGTGCATACAAACAACTACCGATGAATTCTTCAGTAGCAGTGTATGTTAAAGTTTTTAGCCATTCAACAATGGAAGACTTGCAGTCACGTAAAGTCTTCGGGTAGATATTCAAAATTTGGTTAACTTTATTATAAATAAGAGATGCAATGTAGTAAAAATGGCGTTTGGAAACAATAAGTCTACATGGAACATAATTACAAACACTATATGATATTTAAAAAGTCTCTTTTATAGTTTTTGTATAGGTTATTTGTATTTATTTTAAATAAGACAGGTACTCATTAGTTCCTCTTTAGGTTCTAGTTAGTTTTAAGTTATTTGTGCTTGTCTATTTCTGTCTTTGTTTTCATTTTAATTTTTAATTTTTTCTTAGTTTTTTTTTATATTTGGGAGTTACTCTTAGAAAAAATAAATGCTGTCATCACCTATAATTATAATAGCATTAGGCTAGAGCATTTAACATGATTATTATTCGTTGGTGTAAATGTTTATTATGTTGGTGATCTATAAATAAATAAAAAAATAAATAAATATCAATTAGTAACAGTTGCCCTTTTTATATAGAGTTAGCCTAATTAAACATTTATAGATTTTGTTATATTGTTATATTAAAAAAAAAAGTACACTCACACCGGGACAAAGCAAACATTATAAAGTGTGTCTCAAGTTCAAGAGTAACCGATCAAAGTGTGCGGTTCAAGAATAACGGATAGATGTACGAGTATTTTTTATTTTTTTGATATTTTTGGTCTGCCCCACTGAGACTCCAATCCAAAACGTCAAAAATTGAAACCGGCGTTAAAACCACTCAGCCTCACAGCAGCATGTAGAGGTCATCCTTGATCATCATTTTTATTGATCAATAACACATCACAGCATCATTGATCTTACTTTTTAAATACCGTTCAAAAGTCACTTGCACGTCACATTCAATTCGTAAATATCTTTTCAAACTATTTATAAACATAAGAATTTAATACCGAGGAACAATTGTAAATAGGCATTCTGTATTATGAAAAATTTCTTAACTCCTTAGATCTTCGTCCCATCTACCTGGAGCATTCAGCATTTAAGCAAAAATCTGGCTAGCCTTATTATACAGGCATTAAGTTTGTAAACGACTTGAAATCGGACTTTCAGTAATTTTCATGGCTTGTTCTTTAATCTTATACTACTAGAGAGAGTCAGTAACGTATTCAAGTTGGTTGATTTTAAGGTATTTTTTACCTCTACAAAGCTAATTACAGAATTTCTGAGTACTATATGCTTTCTTCAGATAAGAAAAACCCCAGATAAATAGATTACATTTATTAAAAACTAATAAAGATGTTCTCTACATCTACATACAAGCACGCAAAAAATTATACTCTTATAATTTTGTTAGCGTACCAACAAATTTTATGTAGAGTTCATTATTTTAATAGCGCGAGTAGCACGACCTAGGAAACGGTTTCGTAAATCCGTCCCGGCGCCAGTGTCATATTTATATTTAGATAGTTTCCAAATCATTCGTTTCCTAGAGTTGATGTTCATGTCATGATACTGAATGATAATAAAATAGAGATTGTTGTTAACAAATGTATAATGCAATAGGATTTGTAGATATTACCAAAACTAAATATAATACTAAATGACATAAAACATTCAATAAAAAAAATCTACAATGCACACTCCGGTTAAAGCAGATTATCAATAATTAATTCAGATTCAGATTATCTTCAATACTCTACCCAACTCTACAAATAATTGCATTAATTAAATATTAATTAAAACAATATTTAAAAAGCTAATCAAAACTCGTCATATTTTATGTCTAGGTAGATCGATAATGTATGCCGGTTATTTCTCATACTGAACAAAATCTTCTATTTCTAGTACTTGCGAAAAATCACGAATTTGCTCATACATTATTTTATTTTTAAACAGCTTACGAGATGGACGTCAACTTATACAAATAACTTTTTCATGTGACCGTGTAATAATTCAAACGACTCACCGTCGAGAAAAAGAAATCCAATGTCAATTCACTGCACTACTAATTCCAAATTTGAGTTCAAAATTCGAACAGGGGTCAGTCAGTTGCGATCGTAAACACGGCCGCGTTGCGTTTCGTTCGTTCGGATCGCTGCCGGGCGCCCGGGCAGTCTGCACGCTCGGCTCTGGGTTGGTAGGGATGCGGCGGGATCTGCGTGACGTAACAAGTATTTTTGCATATTGTGCCAGTACTTTCATTAAGATGACGCTATATTACCTGCTCGCTTATTGTATCGTAATGAGTCATACTAGGTTGGATGTTGAATAGTGTAGCCTTTGTTTATATCTGTCTCTATAAATTATAATTTACTTTAGTATAACTTGACAAAATAAACATCAGTTATGAAATAAAACTGATATTGCTACAACTGGAGACAAAAATTAAACTAGCTTACCATTTGATTTTATTTAAGCTCTACCAATATCTCAACAGGTGAAGAACTATGTACATGTATGTACTTCCACACATCTTAATTACGGTATGATTAGCAGGTGTTAAATTATCTCATGAAATAGGGTTGCCAGCGTTAGCTATGTTTTGTAATTACTGTATTTGTTACAAAATAATAAAAAACTAAAGAATGACATATAGGAGATTAATTTATTTGTGAATTAATAGAGAACTGAAGACATGATGCGACGAACAATTATTGACAATATTTCATGCTTTGTCAAGAAATTGAGTAAAATTATTGGATGAAAAATTGCTTAATAATTTTTGTTTATGTTTAGAACTGACAATGAAAACGTTATAAATAAATGATTTCGCAACCCTATAAAATTCTATTTTGACCATATTGATAAATGTTCTATACAATCAGAAGTATTTTATATTAAGGTACCTGATATTAAGATCTAATAGAAATACATATAGAGTAATATGTAATAATATACTTTTTAACATGTATACTGATAATATCTATTCTCGTGTAAAGGTGAAACAGAAGTGTAAATATCCTCACTTCACCTATAGCTAACAATCCCAGCGTAATATATAAAAAGAGGATAAGCCTATTGCCAATCTCATAAGATGTAATCTCATTGCGTTCAAAACCATTATTCTGCTGACACTTTAACTTTTAATATATAGGTAGATATTTATTTATTTACTTTTTTATTATACTTGAATGTAGTATTTATTTGAGGACAATTTTTCTTACATTCAAATGGAAAACTCACTTAACTTTCGTCATGAAATGATCAATAAGTAGTGCTCGGAATAGGTAATTCAATTTTATTTTGTTAATTGTTTCTAGTTAATAGCGTCCGCGGAAATTTTGTATCACGGTTTACCCCCTATATATGGACTCTATTGTTAAGGTTTTTTACTGTTTTATGTATAATATTTATTTATTTATGAGTATTGTTTGTAAATAGGAGTCATGCTGAGCGGATACCATTTTTAACCGTTATAAAAAAAGGAAGCGGAGGTATTTAATTCGAATGTATATTTTATTATTTGTTTGTTATCGATGTCGATCATTTCGATAATGATGAATTGTTTTTGATGATTCTTTTAATATTTTAGAGGCAGTTTATATAAATTTAATCGAAATTGATGCGGAGCTTTTTGATAAAACAGTGAAAAATAATATTAATTATATATAAAAAAAATTCAAAAACCTATTTCATAACTCTATATACTAAGATAAACTAAAAAGTAAAATCTAATAATATTTAAATTACAAAATCTTTAAGACACTAAAATGATAACATATTTATACGAATCTTTTCAGTTATATCTTTGGAGTCAATGTCAGTCAAATAAAATTAACCTTAATTTTTAATTAAAATATAAAAAATAAAAAAAGAATCTTTTAATACCTTCCGATTGGCTCTGACTTTAAAAGCAACTGCTTTTAAATATCAAATAGATATAAAGTATTAATAATTTTGTTTATTGCCTTTATGTAAAGTAAAGCAAGAATACTTTGAAGTAACATTTACTTTTTACTTTACGTTTGTACATATATGTAGGTATAGTTTTAAAGTAGGTTTTGGATTTTCCCTTTGGTAATAATAATATGTATGTGTAAATTTTATGTCTAATGTATACTTTGTTTATCGATTCCCTTTTTTTTATTGTGTCAAGTACGATAGATGGTACAAAAGTAGCTAAACAAATAAAGCTCTAACGCATAGACGTTTGTTCACCGTTCCACATTCTAGGAACGAGTCGAAAATATCTCGGCGTTGTTAAACATCGCATACCTAACACAAGGATAAGCCATTAATATGCCGTAGAACAATCAATTCACGGGTCAAAATAATACTATTAGCAGACTAGTGTTGTAGTTGGTATTTATCGATACATTACAAAGATATTAAATTAATGTAAATCTTCTTGTTTTTATTTGGTTAAGTTATCTGAGTATTGGCTTTCTAATTACAAGATCCAGGGTGCGAGTCTGTTAAAAACCACAGTTGTACGTACAGTCATGCGTCAAACTTTGCATGGCTTGAAAGGGGAGAGGGGGGAGGGATTGAGTAGTTTTAAACCATAAAAAAAGATCACGTGATTAATGAACGGCCCCTTATGTGCAAGAGCTGAACTTTCTGTTGTTACAAATATATTTATGTTTAAAAAAAACGTATGGTGATATTGAACTACTTTAATAAAATGATTTACTTATTTATTTGTATTTGGGAAACGAACAGTTTAAGTGTAAATAGAACACCTTTGTACACCGCATAAGTAGATTGCAGAACAATCTAAACATTTATGAGAAAGTCTTAATAATATTGACATGGAAACAGCACTTAGTCGCTAGAATTAGCGACGGTTTTCGTAGTGCAAATATATATATTGACGTGTTGTTGAGCGTGACCATTTTGTTTTTCGAACTTTTATTATGAGTCGCTTCGTATTTATGGATTCACGTAAACTATACTTATTAATATTCTATATTTAGTGTTACATTTTTTATGTGTATACTCTTATATCTTATTAATAGTGCTCGGAATAGGTAGTTCAATTTTATGTACTTGCAGAAAGAATGTCAATGTAAGCGTAACTAAAATAAAATACAATTTTCTGTTTTTATTTGCTACTCGTTTCTTTACGCTTTTATTGTAAAATTTTATGTTTACAACTTATTATTACAAGAAAGCTTAAGCTAAAAGATGAATACTATTTTGAAAGTTCAATATAATATTTTTACAATCTCTGAAAATAGTAAGTTCCCAGGCATATCCATACTATTGATGTCACAAAATCGCAAGTACATAAAAACTGTTTTCACTAGCCGGTGAGTGTTGTACAGCTTAGGAGCTAATGCTTTGGCTACTTTTTAGCTAAAGTTGACTAGAGCTGTCAACTGCGGAAAATGGCGAAATTACAAAATTAATATTTTATTAAATATTTGTTTTGGTCGTTTAATAGGATTCTTATTTTATTTTCTATTATGATATTTGTGATATTTTAATCGCATCATCCTTTCTCGAGTATATTGCACACACAGCGATATATCTTCATTTATTGCTTTATACAGAAAATGCGATTAAATATTGAACGTAAGTTTAAGATGCGAAAGGAATCGCGCTGATAATTAAATATATACGCTGAAAATATTGATCTTTTTACGCATAAAGTCGATATCAATTTTCTGACGATGTGCGATTATAACGCTGTGTGCGATAACAGTAAGGTAATTATTTCAGTTCAACCACGGCTAGAGACAATGTATTATAAATAACTTTCTAAAATTTAATTATTTTAATTCTTTTAAACACTAGTACCCACATACAAGATTACATTACATCTTCTTTTTGGGACTTCTATCAAGCAATCTTAGCCTAGATCAGAACCCTGAGAACATAGATCAAAACTGCTGCAGCATTGTGTACAAAAATTCAAAACCATTAGTCCCAAGTTTAAACAAAGTAACTAAGTTACCTAATCTGTGCTCCCAAGAAGGACCACAGACTTTTTTAACTGGTCTAAATACATACCAAGTAGATAATATATGGATGGAATATATGCAGGAAATTACTCGGATGTTAGTGATTTTTTTCTTCCCACTTGGGAAAGGCTCTGTGCCATACAGTACTCGGATGTTAGTTTTTACACTTTTTTTTCCGATACGGGATGCCAAAGGAAATAAAGCTCATATATAGGCCATCATCATTTACCTATCATTATTATTTTTACATATTTAATTTTATATATACGTTTAAAAAAAATTGCGCAATTTATTACAAAGTTTCTTTTAAACAAATTGTCAATAAGAAATATCCAATTTTGTAATTTTAAAGTTATGCGCCTAGCGATTCATTTTTATTTATATAGTAATATTCGTTAATTTTGCAATAAAACAGTGTGTAAGATTTATCCAATATGGCCGGAAATACCAGGGGCTTTGGTAACCACAAGAGCTGCACACAAGGTGCGGTGCGTGAATCACCTTCTCAATATAGGTGTCTCAAGCTGGTAATATTTTTTACTATAATCATAGATTTTCCAAATACGTTATAGATATCAGCCATCCATTAATTCAAAAGCGTCCTCGCAGCTCACACACCCCCCAATGAGAGGCATGAGTGGTGAGCTAAGGGCCTTACCTCAGTGAACCACGATGGCGTAGTGCGGATTGGGTGACATCATAAATTTTCTTAAAATTCCAATTATGTCTTAAGTAAAACTGTTATTTTATTATTGTTTACTCCGCGGACTGCCTTTTTAAAGTATTAAATATTTAATACCATTTTTAACTCCTTAATATAAGATGAGTAAGTACATGCTATTATTTATACTTCATTTTTAAATTAACAAAATATATAACAAGATATGTGCGATGATAGAATTCCTATGTGTATTTTAACATTTTCTCATTCAAAGTATGGTCATTTAATCATTGGAGTTTTTTACACGAACTTTTTAGTCTACACAATGTGTATGGCCTGTTTAGATAAATATTTTTAAGCCTAGTTTAGTTAATCTGTATTATTGTCTAGTTCTCATCTTTTCATAATAAATATCATAAGTTGAAGAAAAAAAACGATTACTTAAGTCGGACTTAAATGAGATTTATTAGTACGAGCCGATATCTTTAAGCCAGGTCGATTTCAGTTACCGCTAAGCTACGTCGGAAATTAAGAAATAATTCCCACTATGTTTGGGGATATAAAATATGTTGAATAAGCATTCGCCATTTTATTGAGTTAAAATTCGGAATTATCAACGTTACGTTATTAACGTTACTCTTGGTCACTTTGGGTACCGGTTAAAACAACTAAACAAATATATTAGTTTTTTCTTAATCGACAAAACATCCGCTTCGGTAACGATAGTCGATCAATGAACCCGTAATTAATTACCATTGAGGCGGTGAAAAAAGGTGCTGAATAGTTTGTATTTTGACTTGTATCTTACAAAATTTGTTCCATTGTTTCTGGAACATTTTAAAACGTACATTTTCACGTTTTCAAAGATATTTCGATAGCCATGAAACGCTTCGTCGTAAAACGAAAAACATGTAAACAGGCCTGGCCTCGCTCGCTATAAATAATCTAACATATCGTATTTTTTCACACGCCATTCATTCTGCTGAATTTAACTTGTTCATGTGTTAATTTCATTTTCCAACTTTTATTTATGTAAATGACAGTTTTAGATACTTTCAAATATATGATAGGGTTACACAATCTTGTCACTCTCTCTGGTTTTATATTATACACACTTAATTAAAAACTTGCCTATCTTTCTCAAGTAGACTTTCCCAATTTCCGAAAACTTGGTAGAGTCCTATAGGTCTTGGTAGAACTTATATTTTACGCCAATAAATGCCTGTAAAAACATATTTTAAATATTCCTAACTTTGATTTCTAATATAATCGTTGCATTAAAATATATGCAATAACTTGGATGAAAAAGGATTGTGTTTTGGTTTTTCAACAAAGTATAAATTGTCCGCCGTGATCAACAATCGTTAAGATTTATAGTTTATTAATTCTGACTGTCAAAATCTAAACATTTTGAACTCGAACGAATCGCGCGAGACTCAGAAAGCCCCCAGGGCGTTCTGGCTTCTAAATCGCGGTGTTAAATCAGACAGATTTTTACCTTTAACCAACAAAATATCCATTTCAACACTCCCCAACAATGAGCTCTAGGCTTACTCTGATGAATGAACATCGTATTCGAAAATTATTCAATGAGCTGATGATATTACCTGCGCTATTATTATAAAGAATTGAAAGTAAAATAATATCATTTACAATGGTAGGAAGTTAGAACAAAAGTCGAATGTACACAAGAAGGCGTTCAGTGAGTCACGCTGCATTGAAGGACAGGGTCTTTCCGCCTTAGTGAAACAAACCCCAATATTTCAAAGTGTAAAAAAACTATACCTGAGAGCGAATGTCGATGGTAACAAATTACCATTTTTACGGAAATATATTTAGTAATAGGCTGTTAGTTAGTTGTAACTGGTACATGACAACCTATATTAAACTGCATCCAGCATTCCAGCATTCGTCTCACTGCCGGTACTCAGTGCGACCAGCTCAGTTTTTTTTCCTCTAAAACAGAAAAGCTGAGAATCCTCATGGTTACCAACATGACAAGTGCCTCAATGATTATGGCGGACTTCATCGACTAAAGGATAACTGATTGAACATTTCAGGTTTTAATTCCTTAAGTTAGATATATTGTAGTATTAATGTCCCACATACTACTAGCGAGTGTAATGCTTTACACATGTTAGTATACTCGGTAGTGTCTTAAAACCCAGTAGGGTTTATATAAATAATGCAATTATATAAATAATTCATTCATAACACCATAAGTAAGACTCATAATTTCCTTTTTTCTGCAATGTTCGATGCGGTATGATGACCTAGACAAGCTATCGTAGTCGCAGCCAAATGTAATATTTGAGGGCCAAAGTTAGACGGGGTCACATAATAATAGCATAGCAAGGTAGTGTGTTGTACCACTGTCTTCAAAAACTTTATAGTTTCGTAGTAATAACTAGACACATTTTATGCTATAATCATTACAGCATAAAAAGTGTCTACTCATTAACGAGATTTTTACTATAACTAAAATTTTAATAATGCAAAATGGTGTTTTAGTTTAAACTTTTTCAAAGGAAAGTTGATAGTTATATATTTATTGACCACCTCCGTAACTGAATGAT
Organism: Scirpophaga incertulas; assembly: GCA_036419045.1. NCBI lineage: Eukaryota > Metazoa > Arthropoda > Insecta > Lepidoptera > Crambidae > Scirpophaga > Scirpophaga incertulas. The sequence goes on along the minus strand of CM071628.1, from coordinate 7,853,187 downwards.
TAGTACACCGATTTCAAGGTGTCGTCATCTCTGAGGTCCCGGGTTCGAGTCTCGCAGAGGGCAGATGTGTGTGTGATGAATGCGAGCATTTATGCCTTAATCATGGTTGTTAATATATATTAGTATCTACAATATTTATAATAAATTTATGTTTATCCGTTACCCTAGATTCCATAACATAAGCTTCCAGTGCCGACATATTTATTATTAATTGATTTATATGTCCTTCAACTTCAATAAATTTTTGTTCAATGTTAAAAGAGAACAAACAAGCAAATGGATTACCTGATAGCAAGTGATTACCGCCGCCCATAGACGGCATAATATGCGACTGTTCCTTAATCAACTTCAAATGAGGCTTAGAAGCATTTCTCTACACATAAGGCAAACCTACCCTACCGGGGTGCTGTCTTTTGAGACAGGCAATTGAACTATATTTAAAGATACTGGGAAATTTGTGTATGAAAATATCATCATAATTTTCCATTATTAGATGAAATAGTACTTAGATATATGAAAAACCTGTCTCATTTCGCATTGGAAGTGTGCCGATGCGCGGGAGTGAGTCTCGGCTTATTTATAGGAAAGTGACTCCGGCGGCGCAGGCGCAAGGAACAAGCGACGCGTTTCCTTGGCAACTTCGTAAAAATTTTCATAATTATTTCTCCATATAGTATCTAATTCACATAATTATTATTTTGCTGGCATGAAACATTCTGGATAGTGTTACAGAAAAGCAATATAATATTTAACGACCTATATACCAGAAGTAAAGATTCTGTAGGTAAAAAAAAATAGCTTTATCAACGCAAATATTTTTGATACAGAATTTTCACTTCTAATTCGTCTATATTATATTCATCGTATTTGTCTTCTGTAACTGATATAATATATTCCTTAAATGAAAAGACTGCCTAATTCATTTTTTCACTTAATTGTGATATCATACAAGTAATAATAAGACAGATAAATTTCATTTTATAAAATTTTTCATCACAAATCGACAGAGCTTTTCATCAACCTTCCGTAATATTTATAAAAACGATAACATTTTGCTAATGCACATATATATTTGACGACCTCTGTCGTCGAACGTTTAGTGCCCCGTTTCCAAGGGAATGTCATAAATACGGGCATTTGTGCCTTGCCATGACTGTTAAAATATATTTCTATTTTAAAATATATGCCTGCTTCCCATAACACAAGCCTATGCTTACTTTTAGGCAAGGCGAATAGGGAATTAATCTCTTTTTTGAAAAGAATCTTAATTTGATCTTTACGTGTCAGTAAACCATATACTAAAAATATAAAAATTTTATACACTCGTTAAGTACTATAAAAATTGCATTAAAATTTAATATTTTCAAATTTCGCGCGTAATTAGACGAAGGCGCCACACGAGTTGTTACTCTGTAGCGATGACGTCAATACGGCATGTAACTAATAAACAAAGCTCTATGTTTGATGCTATGTATTATTATATTCATAATTTAAAAATGAGTTATTATCTTTTATATATAACAACTAATAAAGAAATAATAATACAAGAGTAATACTGACGTCGATGTTTTAATACTCCGTAACACGGCAGAACAAAAGTCGGGATTTGCAGCAAAGAATTTTCCGACCATTAATGCATTTATTTTTGGTAAATTCGTACTATCTCCTTTTACAAAACTGCTTTCCATAGTGTGATTCACGTGCGATTTCAATATAACTTACGTATTTATAACGTTCTCTTACATTAAAAAAGCAACCTAAAAACTTCTTTTTTTATTGTTTTGCGACTTTATACGTACTATGTTCATAATGACATTGACACGCATAAGTTTACAGTACCTTATGACGTCACGACATGGCGGCCTATGTTTCGCTCTTATTTTACGTATAGATTAAAAAAGTGAATACTTTGAAACTAATTTTTATATTATTTTTGTTATTTTATGTACTTAAACATGATGGTTCCGACTATTTAATGCATAAGCTATCATAGTTATATGCTTTTAGATCTTTTCTAATATAGAGGGAAGTACCCTATTGGTCTGAATGTAAAAAATATTGATTTATTATGCCATTATTACAATAATATTGATTTATTAAATATTGTATATATCTCTAATATACTTTAACCAGAAGCACTCAGTAACCCTCTTAGGCCACACGCGTGGGTGTCGTCATCGTGGCAATAGCGGTTAGAAGGACAATGAGTGTAAATACATCCAAAACGCGCTATGAATAATCGCGGGCGCTATTATTAGGACCTCGCGCGTTTATATCGGGGATCACAAATCATCATGATCTATTTACATTTTGATGTGCCAGTCCTACGACTGAACAAAGGCAAATACATCAATTTAAATGAGTTGTAGTCAAGTAATAAAAACTATCTATATTTTTCATCAAAGTTGAATACACACTTGAATTGCGAAGTTTATATCCATGAAATCCAGATGTTTATGTTACTCGTAGAACGGTCTAATTACTTACGGATTTAAAAACAAGATAATACTTCAGCGACTACTAGGTTAGTAAATACTGTGGTCCATCGGTATTAGTCAAGACCCTTTTTTACTATTTTTATATATTACAGTTAAAAAAACGTGTAGAAAATGAAAAGTCTGCATTAGAGGAATAACCTTTATATTTTTTAATTTTTGTCTCATAGTTTCACTCTTAACTATGCTCTTAGATCTATAAACGGAGCGATCTACGCCCCGTTGACAACATATGAGTAAACTTGAACTCACAACATTCAAGAAACAGTTTTACAAAACGTGTACTTTTTGAGTCGACTGCTGTTCAATAATCCAACTCGTAGTTCCAAAAAGAGAATCAGTAGTCGAACGGCATCGGTATAAAATCTTCACAACTGACACTTAAAAACAAAACCAAATATTTGTACATAATTTATAGATTTCACAGAGATCTTGGGGTGTGATAACAAAAATACAGCAGTCAACGTATTGCAATATGCTTTCTAAATATATAATACCGTAGACACTATTTATATCTTAAATACAACTTTTAGGTTATTCATAAAACAATCTGACATTCGTCTCTCATTTGTACAGTAAGAAGTTTTGCACTCGTGGTTTTGTATAACAACTCCTGTAATGTGTATAACATTACTGTCAAATTAATATAGACAGCGACTACACTCAAGACCGTAAAGCAATTCTGTCAACAATAATATTATTTGATCCTGTAGCATTCGAGATATAATTGTGATGGTATACAATAATAATATTTCATCCCCTTTTTAAATTATTGGTCAAAATTAATGTGTATTGATATCAAATCGAATCGATCTTATAAAACAAGAGTTGAGATGCACAGTCATGAGACAAATATGGGTTAGGGTTAGGTCTGTCATTCGTACTTTTTAATCAAGTACGAATGAACCTTTGCCTGTTCATGTAGGACAAATATTACTACTACTCAAGTACGAATGACAGACCTAACCACAACCGACATCGATACACATTAATTATGACCAATAATTTAAAAAGGGATGAAATATTATTATTGTATACTATTATTATTCTACTTTAATTTATATTGTTATACTGTAACTACTACTTTACGTCAACTATAAAGTGTGTAGATTAAAACTTCATTCTGCTTTGTTGTTTGAGAGAACATTTTATTTTAAAATATTTTTACGATTTTTCACAGTAATTATTACTAATTAATTAGTTTTGATGATAAGTGTAACACAACCAATCATTAAAAAGAGAATATGTTTTGGTCTTTATTGCAATTCGATTATTTATTAACATGCCTATTTTCAAATTTAAATAATGACAATGGAATACTAATTAGTATATTCTTACCCTTCGCATGTTTTGTTTAATTGTTCACTATCGCTTGTAAAACATGAACTACCTACGGTCTTGTCTACGCCAAATTAGAGTAACCGATAAATTCTAATATTTGGAAATATTCACAACTCCACTTAACAAATTGTTCCAAGAAGCAGCCTACATTTATCGACTCCTTTTTCCACTCACTGCGGCATATTTACACAAGCAACAATTGTGTAACTCCTTAAAGGCCAAATATTCGTTTTATCAAGAAGCATCTTCAATATTACAAACTGTATAAAATCTACCAAATTGGCGTCCTAAGAAATGCGGTCAATGTCGTATATAATTCCAGAAATATTAATCGATTATAACATCAACATTATTAAAAACTTACCACGTATTAATATCATCTAAAACCCTTTGAATCCTTTTGATCACTATAAAGAGGTATTTTCGATACATAATTTTGTGAAGTGTACAAAATTTTAGAAGATTATACATTTTTAATTGTACAGTTGAAACACCTGTTCTCCATGTAGACCGGCGACCGGCATTTTTAGACTTTAGGTTACATAAAAAAATATTCTCAATTAATTGTACTATTTACAAAACTCACGTAGCTCGATCCTTCGTACTGTCATTGGTAACAACAAAAAATTGTAAAATTCTGGAGCATAAAGTATGCAAAAGAGCAATAACAAAAATAATAAAAATGTGATGTTACTTTCGTCAACAGCCCTAAAATCATGCGAGTCATAATAAAACTATTGTTTAACATAATTATTGATAAAATAATAAAAAAAAAACAGATGCAAAAAATTTCAGCCTAACATAATTATTACTCATTATCCTCATCAGTATAAAAAGATTGATACTTGGATTAAAAAAAAAACTAACTCTGTCAAACATCAACATAATTATGTATCAACACAAATAATGCTTAATAATTATCTAATTGTAATAATAATTAAAGCAAACTTTAAAAAACTAGGACAATCTCATTGATCCGATGGAACATGAGTACAACTTTATGTCAGTATCATTGGTATTTTTTCTACAAAAATAAGAACGAAACGACGCTAAAGGTATATCAGATTCACATCAATGTGTTCACAAACCATTATATAAATCACTAGACAGTTAACCGTTTACGATTTCGTACACAAAATATGTAAATATGTCCTTAATCTAACCTATAGTAGCTCCTCTATGGGAGTAAAGGCGCGGGCGCACGCACTTAACCCTTAAACATTTCATTAGAACATCACAGATCATCGAAAACAGTTTGGCGAAATTGCATGAACTTTCCATTAAACTTATGTTACTTCGTTTAAAACAACAAATACAGTATTTCACAGTTTTAGCAATTTATAAAAATCATATTATAATTACAAAAATATTGAAAGCTATTTCTTTTAATTACTTTAGAGACATCGTTTGAAAAAATAAATACGTACGTATTCCACAGTTTTGTCGAATGATATAATTACAATTATAGTTGTATGTTTGAATTTTTTAAAATTAATTTATCTCAAGTGTTACATTTATTTCAATGAATTTTAAATCACAATTTCATTGAGATTTTAACTTTCAATTTTATTTTGTTTATCTAGTATCAATTCTGCATAAAATAAAGTTATCCAACATCCATGCTATCTCACCAGTCAGGCACATCTAGCTAACAAAATACAGCCTCACTCACTGCGCCCGCGCGGCTCTCTTAGCTTAGACCTAACATAAATTACTTTGTACCTAAGCTAAGCAACTCCACACTAACTTAAACTAGAAAGCTTATTCCCATTTGGCTTCTTTCAAGTTGAACCATAATTATGTCTTGTCATTTATTCTATATTATATGAATGCAAAAATGCCTTAATTTGGTACAGCTGTACTAAAAATTCGTAGTATGTTTTTTTTTTACATTCAAAACAACAGGACTTAGTTTGAGCAATGACAGGCAAACTTCTAGTTTATAATACACTAATATCTTACAAAATTAAAGGGCTCTGTTTATAATAGTCCCAAAAATTGTTCATTGTCATAAGTAGTTAGTTACTAACTTGTATTTTTGGAACAATCCAAAACCATGGCCAACCATTTAACTTTAAATACATATTTTACTGAGATCTTGTGTATGTTCTTTAGTTTGTTGCGTCGAAATACTGTAACGTATCTATATACTTTATATTAAAACTTATAGTGTGTCACTTATCATAAGTAAATACAAGACATAATATTCTAGTTCACCTTTTATATAAACGCGATTCACTTTAAAGTCAATGTGCGTATTTGTTTCTAATGTCCCATCACTAAACACTCCCGATACAAAAGTCACTAAGACAACACGCAAACTTTTCAAAAGGAAGACTGAAACATAAATAAAAATTTGGAAGACAGTGCCGAACTTTCCTAAATAAACTATAAAATAATAAATGCTATGCAATATGGCAACCAATACAATAAATAGGGCTTAATCAAATAATCACCCTAAGTAATTTTGTACAATGACAATTTCTGTCTGTTTGAAATCTTAAATTTCCTCCATTATCATTTATACATAAAAATACAGCACTATACAATATAATATATACTTTTACTGCAATCTATATAAATCAAGCTTCCATTGGAATTCAGACTGTTTTCACAGAATTTATTATTAATATTCACTCGTTGAACTGATCAAAGAATGCACAACAGAACACAAATTATCACTGCACTGTTTATAGTCTTAATTCACTGCACTTCACTTCACTTTCTACGTGGAGTCGACCCGCTCCATATAATCTGTGCACATCCTCAACGCCACCGTGACGAAACAAAAGCGCACACGCGTACGTGCTCGCTGAAGGCCTCAAAAGAAGCCGATCAACTCCTACTCGATGTTACTCCGTGGCCCGTCGATCGGCATTGTGTGGAGCACCTCGTCTAATAACTGAAGAGCCCTGTAAGTAATCCAGCAAATTATCTAACCAGTGCTGAAAACAGAATGGACTAAAGGACATGGACAAAAAGTGGGGCTCAATCATGTGCAGAGACGTAAGATATATCAATCGATAGGTAATTTTATGTTCATCAATTTACAATTTATTATATTTTTTTTAAATCCCCCGTTTTTCTGTAAATGATGTTTGAAAGTACCTAGATATTCAAGTAAACACATCCCAAAACGTGGTTAAAATGTTTTAATTATGTATATAAAATGATAATTTATTTAAATCTTATTGAAAAATGGTTATATAGTTAACAAAAGAAATGTAATTTAGTAATTATAAATTCATGAAGTTCTAGACATGTTGTGTTACTGACCACCCTGAATGTAGTCTGTGACCAATGATGACACTCGTCCGCTGTCAATGCGACTTTGACAGCATGCATTGTGCAAATTAATAAAAAAAAAAGATTCCATCAACTTGCTAGTATTAAATAATTTAAATTATTAATTACAAAAAAACGGGAGATATTCAAAATCTAATCTTTATCCAGATGATCTACAATAATTTATACTCTTCTCTGGTAAATTTTCGTCGCTGCACATTACTCAGGCCCACCTTCCATACAAATTTTGACCATCACCTTTTCTCAAACTTATCTAGTCAAAAATCATATCGTCACTAAACTCTAACACTGCTTAAGTCAAAATTGTTTACTTTTCAGAAGACAAAATCTGTCTTATTTTAACACATATTCTATTTAGTTAGGCGTCCTACTTAAATTACACCGGCCGGTGTCACTGGAACGATGAGATTAATGGCGCCAGACGTAGGTATGTAAACTTGAATAGAACTGATTGGGCTAGTAAATTTAACAGATGCCCAACGTGGGCCTATAAACTTAAATGGAACTGATCGTACGACTGAATCCTAAGTTAGGTGCGCTTTAATTCATCACCACCTAAATCAATATAATTATCAATAACACAATATAGCATTTTTAAAATGCTTGAAATATGAAATGGTTATAAATCACCAATATTTCTGAACAGTTGAATTTTTAAATTTACAGTTAGCTACACTACATACCGGTGAGTTAAATGGGTGTTGATGGGCAAATCCACACGCACTTAACTCACCTGGTACTCAAAATAAACTCGGGCCCAATTTTGATAAAAACTGGATTTTGAAAAATCTATATTCCTTAATTGGTATGTGTTGGGAGGGAAGGATTTTGGACGAAAAAAAGTCAATCTTATATTATTCCATCATTCAATATTGTCACTGATGAGGAACCAATTCTGACAACATATCCCAAAAAGGTTGGATAATAAACCATTTTATATTTGTATTTATTAATCACAAAGACATTCATCATTCGAAACGATGCCCAAAATTTTTTCAATACATATCTGCAGTGCAGTCATCTTCACAACATTACAAGTTTAAAATTCTATTTATAATTTTAATATATAATCTAATAAATCTAATTTAATCTCATCAAATCCTCAAAGTCAAAGTCAAAGTCAAAGTCAAAATATTTATTTCAAGTAGGCAATTAGATATGCTCTTTTGAATAGTCCAAATTTTTTTTTTCCCTACTACCCATTCGGACTTCTTTTAGTTATAGAGAAGAACGGGCGCAAGAAACTCTATAACTTTTACAGAAGCAACGACATTTACAAAAATATATATCGTTACCAAGTCATACAAAAGTCAACTTATAGGTGCAAGTATAATTACAAAGGTTCATGGCAATGCCTGGTGGAACTAAGAAACATTAAGTCCAAGCATTCATGTCTTTTATATAATCAGTAACCGTATAATAGGCTTTGCTAATAAGTACACTTTTAACAATGATTTTAAATTTATTTAGGCTTAATTGTACAATATTGCTTGGAACTTTGTTGTAAAAACGCACACAGTTACCTCTGAATGAATTATTAATTTTATGGAGTCTAGTGTGAGGCAAATGTAATTTATTCTTATTTCTAGTATTGAAGCTATGGACATCACTGTTTTTACTAAATAAATGAATGTTTTTATGGGTATATATTAGATTTTCATAAATATATTGAGACACAACTGTCATTATACCAGTGTCTTTAAATTTATCTCTTAAAGAGTCTTGCATTTTTAGATTATAAATTGCTCGAATGGCCCTCTTCTGCAGCACAAATATAGTTTGAATGTCGGCAGCATTTCCCCACAGCAAAATACCATACGACATTACACTATGAAAGTAACTAAAGTACACCAATCTAGCTGTTTCTACGTCAGTTAATTGGCGTATTCTCAAAACTGCAAATGCTGCAGTGCTGAGCCGTTTTGATAGTTTATCAATATGTGGGCCCCACTGAAGTTTGGAATCGAGAGTAATTCCTAAAAATACTGTGGTGTCCACGAGGTCCACATTTCTATCCTTTATAATTACTTCGGTTTTCACCTGTTTTACATTTGGCAATACAAATTTGATACATTTAGTTTTACTTTCATTTAGAAGCAAGTTATTAACGTTAAACCAGTGGACTACTTTAGAGATTGCATCGTTCACAGTGTCATTAATATTTTGTCTCCGTTTAATTTTGAATATAAGTGATGTATCATCTGCAAAGAGTACAATTTCGTGTTTATTATTAACATAAAAGGGAAGGTCATTTATATATATTAAAAATAAAAAGGGACCAAGAATTGAGCCCTGTGGGACGCCCATCTTAAGCAAAGATCCCTGAGATCTCGTACCATTAATATCGACTCTCTGAATCCTGTCACTCAAATATGAAATAAGAAGGTTCAGAGAAGAGCCTTTGAAACCATAATAACGTAATTTCTTAATCAGAGTTTCATGGAGAACACAATCAAATGCTTTGGATAAGTCGCAAAAGACACCCAAAGCATCGTGTGAATCCTCCCAGGCGTCAAATATCTTATTTAAAAGCTCTACACCTGCATCAGTTGTTGAGCGACCCCTACTAAAACCGAACTGATTATTATGCAGAAGATTATTAATACGAAAATAGCTTTGCATTTGGTCTAACATTATTTTCTCAAAAATTTTACTAAACGTTGGTAGCACTGAAATAGGTCTAAAGTTTGTGGGATCAAATGAGCTACCAGACTTAAACAAAGGAGTTATCTTGCTATGTTTCATTAAATCAGGAAAAACACCACCTTCAATAGAATCATTAAATATACAAGCTAGAATTGGAGCTATTATTTCAATTACTGATTCTGTGACAACTACGGAGTTTCCCCAAAGGTCCGCGGTTTTCTTTTTATTTAATGTTTTAAAAGTCTTAATTATATTAACCGATTCAATTTGTCGAAATTTAAAAAGAGTCTGACTATCCTTAACATTTTCTTTTAGGATGGATTCTGCTACAGTTGGGGAAGAGTTTAAAAAATTTGTTGATAAAATAGGAATATTGGTAAAAAAGGTTTCAAACTCTTTAGCTACCTCACTATCTGAAGTTATTCTTTTAGTTCCTATATTTAAACTGTAGTTACTGTCACGAAGTTTAACTCGTCCAGTTTCAGCGTTAATAATGCTCCAGGTCATTTTAATTTTATCAGCACTGTTTTTAATTTTCGAACTTAAAAAACTTGACTTTGCTTGGCGACAAACCATTTTAAACAATTTAGAGTATTTTTTTACATATTCATAAAATTCTACACTCGTGTTATAGTTACGTTCATTATAAAGTTCAAAAAGTCTTTTTCTACTTTTATATATTCCGGGTGTGGCCCACTCACTAAAAGTAACAACATCATTAATTGAAATCCTTTTTGGCACAAAGATATTATTGAATTCTTTGCAAAATAGATTAAAAAAATCATTGTAAAATTTATTTGGATTATTTGTGTATTTTAAGTAAGGTATTTTATCAAAAAGGTTACTTTTAAAATGTTCTAATCTATTTATAGTTTTAGGTATAACAGTGATGTCTCTCTTTGCCTCATGTTTACACTGATGTGGGACAGCGATTATTAGTCCACAGTGGTCAGAATCTAATTGATTGATAACTTGTTTAGATTTTAGAATAAGATCTGTATAAATATTGTCAATACATGTGGCAGAGTTAGCAGTTATTCTGGTTGGCTCAAGAAAAATATTTTTGAGATTGTATGATTGAAATAAGCTAATAATTTTAGTACATAAACTAGAATTTTCCAATAAATTAATATTAAAATCACCACATATAATCAAACTCTTGCCCAATTTACAAATCTTCCTTAAAACTTCATCCATGGTAGCCTCAAAGCAATCATATAATGCTGAAGGGGGCCTATAAATGCTTAATACAACAAGATGCTCCAGTTCCACACAAGCAATCTCAATCGTTCGTTCAACTGAGAGATTCACAACATCTCTGCGTTCTTTAAATTTAATTTTCTTTTTCAATAAAATTAAGGAGCCACCACGTATTGCATTTTCACGACAAACTAAATACTATGAACTAGCTATTAGATGATTGTTAAAATTAAGCATGATCTGATAATTTTTAAGCCAATGCTCTGTTACACAAAATATATCTATATTATTACAATTTATAAATAATTCAATTTCTAAGTCCTTTCCTAACATTCCTTGAATGTTTTGATGCATTACTTTAATTACATTTTTACTATGTAGATTAGTACTAAGTGGACTCTTTAAATTTATTTCAGTATTACTAATGTTTTCTAAGCGAGAGGAATTCTCTTTTGTCTTAGAAATTAATTTAAAGAAATATTATAATGGGCTCAATTTATTGAATCTGTATATAAGTGTAAAAGTACAATTTTCATAAGTAATCTTGTGTATTTTTAAATATATTTCACCGTCAGGTCATAATCATCATGAGATTGTTTTTTCAATTGCTGTACCCTATACGCCATTTACCTTTTTCAGTAATTAAGGTTATGACGTTAATTCAGAGTTCTGGGATTGTAGTAATGGGGTTTCCTGCATTTAGCTGCTAATGAACATGTTATATGACACGCTTTGACAGCCCTCACGTTGCAGTAAGTTTTATGGGCGCCCAACGTGGGGTCGTAAATCCATTGTGAGATAATATACTAGTAACATTCGACGCCAAACGAACATGGCGTGGAAAATAAAAAGATTATTGAAACACTCAACATATTGGCATATACTTACAAGAAAAGGACAGCATACAACTAAAGCAGAATGAACGCAATATTGCAAAAGGAAGCATGCCAAGGGGTGCGAGTTTATATAAGTATGTATATAGTATTTGTACCTGTGAAGATGGACTTCAACCCAACAAGGAGTCTCCTTGATGGAAGTCCTGGGGTAATCTGGCCCCCACCCTTTGACGAACGACAGCCTCACGATGCAAAGCCGCCTCAAGTCATCTACACCGATGCCGGCCGCCGCTGTCAAACCTGATAGTAAAACACCCAATATAAATAAAACAAAGATGAACGGACCTATCTTCTTTTAACTTTTAGGCTGATTTAGACTTGGTTTTTTTTTCTTTTATAAGTTTTTGACTATATTATAGTTAACATCAGTGCTGGCAATAACAACTGTTTTGTAATAATGAATAACACTGTTATATTATTTTCCTATAACTGTTATTGTAAACTATTTTCTGTTATCCTGTTATATTGCTGTTTTGACAAATGTTGTCGAGTACGATTGTTATTGTTATTATAGCTAGCTCAGTTATTCTTAACAATGATATGGCTTAGGACTGTCAGAATATTAGGCAGTAATTTAAATAATTTAAAACTAATTACCTAATCAATATAATTTTATATACGCGCGATCGCACAACAGCAAATAATGCGTGACTAAAAAAAATACAACAGCTTAGGCACCAGCAAGCCAGCAACAGTTTACCTAACTGTTATTTCAAATCACATTGGGAATCAAAATGAGTCTAATTGTCATACGAGCGAAGGTACAAAATTGTGAATTTGGGATTAGTAAAATTATTATAAGAAATAAACAAATAGGAACTTTATTTCCTTGTGAGAAAGGTTAATATTATAACAATAAACAGTCAGGCAACAGAGCGAGCGCCTACGCCTACACAACGGTTAGCTTTCTCCCGCTCATACTTGTAGCTTGTAGCACAGTCGTACTCGCTCGCTCCGTGCCGCACACACGCAAGTGGCAACAACAATGCGACTAGGCGATAATTTTGTCAACAGCAACAGCAGGATAACAGTATAAGCCGTTGTTAAGTAACGTGTTATTCATTACGGGAAAGTAATTCATTATATTATCTGTTATTGAAATAACGACCACTACTAGTCAACATATTGATTGGGTAGACGACATTTTTCTAAATTCTATATATAATAAGAGAACTCTTTTGACTGAGAAATATTGTAGAATCAATAGTATACCTGCGCTTGTTGCTTTTGAAGATAAATTGACATGTTTGCGGCGCTGTCACGAATTGCTTAAAACGCTCTATACTAAAAACACTTTAATCGTGACGTCTTAATTAAGTAAACTCACCAAATTTGTATGAGCGTATAAACAAAATTCGAAATAACTCTGTTATTAGTACGTTTTATATAAAAAAATAATACATTTAATGTGCTAGAAATGTGTTCGTCTCATTAGAATTTCGTAAAATAAATTACACATTTTTTAGAAATCTAAAGAATATTTTAATAAAAAATTAAATTGAAATTTCTACATTGATATACTATCATGAGATATAAATTGCTCAAATTAGATAATTATACTATATTTTACTATTAGATAATTATATAATCTAAATCTAAAGAAGTGATTGTTTAGAAATTGAAATTTCTACACTTGTTTTTAAAACATACCAATTCTACTCTTGTACTTAAAACATACCAATTTTGTTTGAGTTCATGATTACAGCTTGAAAAGAGAAATATCAACTGACCTATTGGATAAAAATAACAAAAAAATATATAGACTGCTGAGACAACATAGAAATGGATTTTAAAATTGACACAATCATAAATCGTGCATAAGGGCACGCTGTATAACAAAAAGAATTCGAAAATAGATTGTATCATAGTAATCATGGTACTTCTTACCCTCGGGAGAGAAGACGCTTAGAATTCTCAATACGGAGCAGAAACCGTGCTCAGAATAAACCTGCAGTCAGATTATAATGGATTATCTATATCCAATTTTAATAGAATTTTTTTATTTTCATATTTTTTCATCTTATAGGTTTACATTGTTTATAACTTTAATTTTTTTACTAAGTATTAAATAAAATATTTGTTACATTTACAGCAATTAGCCTAGCCCAAACTAAGCTCTATAAGGCTTGTGCTATGGGATCTAGGGTAACGGATAGACATACATATATTATACATGTACAAATATTTTTTATAGAAAAATATATCAACAACCATGACTAAGGTACAAATGCTCGCATTCATCACACAAACATCTGCCCCCACCGGGATTCGAACCCGGGACCTCAGAGATGGCGACACCTTGAAACCGGTGTACTATCCACTCGACTATGGAGGTCGTCAATAAAAATGTCTTTTGTTTCAATACAAGACAAGACGGTTCGAACGGTATTGCTTATCAAGTTATTACTTCAACCAATTTAAAAACCTTATAGCTGGAAGTTAGAGAAGAGAGGAGAGAGAGAGAGGGAGTGGGGGAGAGGGAAGTGGGGAGAGGGGAGTTGGGGAAAGGGAGAATAAAAGAGAGGGGAGTTTGGGAGAGGGGGCGTTCAGTATTACGTAACGCAATTTGGGGGGGGGGGGGGTCAAACATCTTCAACAATTGCGTTACGTAATACTTGAACGCTCCCAGAGGGGAGTGGGGTGTGGGGGTGGTGGCGAGGAGTGTGGGGGTGAGGGGGTAGGTGAGAGGAGTGGGGCAGAGGGGCTGTGGGGAGGGGGTGTGAGGAGGTAGTGTCGGGAGAGGGGGTGGTGGCGAGGAGTGGGGGAGAGGTGGTGTGGGGAGGGGGGAGTGGCGAGGAGTGTGGGAGATAGGGAAGGGAGATAGGGAAGGGAGTGGGGGAGAGGGGTGGGGGAAAGGGGAGTGTGTGGTGGAGAGGGGTTTGGGAGGGGGTGGCGGTTGGTGATGGAGCGGGGGATGGGTGTGGGGAGAGGGGAAGGGGGAGGGTGTTAGAGGAGAGGGCGCGGTGCAGAATGTGGGTACGCACACTTGTTCATGGAGGGGTGCTGCGGCTGGATGTGGCCGGCCACGGCGGCGGCCTGCGCGGCGGCCGCGGCCTGCGCGGTGGCCGCCTGCGACTGCATCTGCCGGTGGCACTGCCGCAGGTCGAACACCTGCCAACACGGCGCCACGTGTGTACTTACTAACTCCTTCCTTATATTCATTCAACTATTAACACAAGTCGAGTAAGCTAAGGAAGTATGCTTCAATCTTGTAGAAAACTGTGATCTCTGCCTATCCACATGAGAAACAGGCGTGAATATATGTATATAATAATAGGGACAGAGCATATGTATTTCCGATTAGCGTGCAAAATAACTAAATATAATAATTTGTCAAACAAATTGTGCAATTAAGCGTACTTATCTATACTAATATTATAAAGTTGAACAGTTTGTTTGTTTGTTTGAACGCGCTAATCTCTGGAACTCCTGGTTCGAATCGAAAAATTCTTTATTGAATAGCCCATTTATCGAGGAAGGCTTTAGGCTACATAACATTACGCTGCGACTAATAGGAGCGAAGAAATAATGTAAAATGTGGAAAAAACGGGGGAAAAAATTCATTATTGAGGGCTTCCGTTGCATGCGCTGCGTAAACGGTTCTACGAGATACCAAAAAAATATGTATGAAAGAATTATTCCTCTTAAAATGATCTAAAAAAATATCCGTGACAGTATATGTCTATCTTTTAATGTTAACTCACTAGATCGTTTTTATGGTAATCAAATTTGGATATGTCGCGTTGTCAAGATCGGGTAACAGCTGAGGTGGTTGTTTGAAAAAATAAATATGATGCTCAAAATTACGATGCTTAAATTGCGGACGAAGTCGCTGGCACAGCTAGTATTGTATATCGAAACTCAGTTGTATAGTGTAACTAATGAGTATAATCATAACACGTGATTCAGTTACATTTTGAACTATTATTTACAACCTTCTGCGAGTCAAGTCGAGATAGCAACACATCCTTAAAAGATTACCCGATATCTCTACGCTAATAATAAAATCAAAATAATCTTTATTCACTTATTGACATCAAAAAATATAAAATTTAAGGACAAATGAACTCTTCTTATGTTACTCTATACATATTCGGAAATTAGGAGAAATTCCTTAAGGAGAACAGGCAAGAAACACTGAAGATCAAATTTTTTATCTCCTATTTATAAATGCGAATGTAACTCTGTCTGTTACAAAAGAACTGAATCAATTTAAATTATATTTAAATAACATTGGCTACTTTTTAATGCGAAAACAGATTTGTAAGGGGATAAAAGGGGGAGATAAAAAGTAGTATAGAATCGTATTTTTAAACTGTTGATCAGATTAATGAATATATAACATTATATAACATTCAAAATGTGTAAAAAATTTACCCTTAAGATAAAAGAAAAATAAGGAATGAAAATTGTTTTGAATTTCGCCATTTATGAAACAAGAATGATGAAACTTTCTCCTTTCGCTATATGTAAATAAAAATGTAATTTAAAAATTATACAATTTGCTGTTTGTTTGTATACCCTCAAGGGGGTAAAATAACAATAGGGAATAAACGTACCAAACAAATATTTTATATGATATACGGAACTTTTATGTTTGTAGCTGCACCCACGACACAAAACAAAATCCTAGTGTGAGACGTTTCCAATAAAATATATATCCTAATGACCTCCTCGCCTCTTTTTCGCTCTGGATCTATTTTTTTAATGTACCTTAATCTTTTTTAATATTAAATTAATGAATTTTTATGACAAATTCTAACATTTTTGAGTAAATTGCACTGGTCAAAATCATCTATTTAAACAAATTAAAATATATGTAGGAACTGGACCCGCATAAGGGTGACCCTCCATAATTTTCCTAAACTGCGATCACTATATAACGTGGCTAGATCGGGCAAGGAGGCAATATTTAATAAAAACAACGTTTTTAATATAAGATCACAAAAATGTATTAACTAATTATAAAAATCAACTTAAAAAACCACTTATGATTGAGTAGATAATTTCCGATTGAAAATTGACGTCCACCGAACACGTGGATACGTGCGCGCTCTATCACAGCGAACGTTTATTTATTTATTTATTTATAACTTTATTGTACATCGACCATAGTGAAAAAAAAATTACAGATAATGGATCCTTAAAACTAATTGTACAAAGGGCGACCTTATCACAAAAAGTGATCTCTTCCAGGTAACCTTAGGATGGACAGGAATTTAAATAAATTATTACGTGGGAAGATGGCGATGTCTAACTTAATGACATACTTACTATAAACATAACAATACATACTATAATACATATATACACTTACACACATACATACATATATATAGAAACATACTTACATACATATACCAATAAAATACAAAATCATAGTGACAAATAATGTTTTTTAACAAGGCTTTTGAAAATGGGAAGACTTTGTGCTTGCCTTATATTTAAAGGTAACGCATTCCACACTAAAACTGCTTGTACCGTGTAGGCCTTATTATAAAATTTGGTGAAGTGAGATGGTATGCTCAGCATTAAGTTCTCTGCCGACCTTAAGACGCGGGAATGGGTTTCATGGAGAAACTTAAAGCGATTTTTTAAGTAAAAAGGAGTGTCAGGATGAAACAAAATAGAATAGAGAAGGGATAAGATACGTGCATTCCGGCGAAGGCGAATGGGCAACCACTTGAGCTTAACACGAAATTCTGAAACATGATCATATTTGCGTAAACCCAATATAAATCGTATGCAAAAGTTTTGGAGTCGCTCAAGTTTATCAAGTTGTTCCTCGGTTAAATTTGAAAAACTTGTGTCAGCATAATTAAGGATTGGGAGGAGGAGTGACTGAACTCAAAGAACAACTTCAACTCAAAGAATATATGTACTCGGGGGAGAAGAACACAATGGCTGTATTACTACTAGCACCATGGCGGAATAACATGCGAAACAAAACGAGCGCGGGAATATTCAAAATGGTAAATGGGTATTTACTACGAAAATTAAGCGTACTAAAAAAGGTCCAAACAAATGACAGAATATTTTATTTGCAATTAAAACAAATGTTATATAAAAAATATTTATTTTAAATTCAATCATAGCTGATAGCACTTCCGAAAATGTGCACAACGAAGAAATGATTATAATGTGCAACTAATGACTATGTTAATCATAATTTTTGTACTTTATGCTTTTACACTTTTACATTTTCTGCGTTACATAGACACAACTGTGAGATTGTACATTCTATGTATTCATGTATTATGTGTCACTTTTCACGTTTTCCATTAGCAGTTTTAATTTAAACAATAACACTATTAACTAAACTAATTATTATTACCTAACATAACCTAAGAAAACGTCCTGTCGCAATATTAGACTAAGAAAATGTCCTGTCGTAAAATAGTAGGTAACACTATATTTTGAAACAAACGACCTATTGCTAATAATCACATATCACACACGAAACGGCACAAAATCGCTGTAATTGCGGATAATAAAATATCAACAACAATGGCGGTCGGCAGTTCGGTTGACAAACCAAATTCCGATCGTCAGTAATCAGGTAATACGTATGACCAGCAGCAATAATTCTTTTAAATATTTCATATAGTATACTTTCACAACGCCCACATACAAAATTTTTCGATGTGTGCAAGAGCAAAAACTTGTTAGGAAGTTAATAGACCCTGGTTCAATTCAAAACTTGTTAAGATGGCCGCCCCACCAGTGTTCGGTGTCCTGTCAGAGTCGGTCCGTAATGTGGTTGGTAACATACGCTGCTATGTTTCAATCGGAAATTATCGGTATCGATTATCGATTAGTAGGATAGATGAATCAAAAATATTAAATGCGCCGTCATATATTTATAAAACAGTATTTATATTTAAAAAGAAACAATAGCCAGCACTAGTGATGTGCCGAGTCGCTGATTTGGTGGATTGAGTCGATTCGAGGTCAGTTTATATATGTTCGAATCAGGACACGATTCCTTGATCGAGCCATACTCGAATTCTATGTTTGGTATTCGAATATTTCTAGACTCGAGACTGATTCCTAGATCGAGTCTAGAAATTCGAGTCTGGAAATTTTAGTCCAGTCCAGAACTAGAGACCTATTTTTGGACAAAGGCAAACAAAAAAAAAGGGATGTGGCTGTGTTATGGACACGGCCGTTTGTTGTACGTGAATACGTCTCGTAACGGGTAATAGTACGCAGCAAAATGCCTTCAATTGGCGGGTCTCCCCTCCACCGCGCGCGATATGTTACAGTCTTTACTGGGCGTAATAAATTCTGTGATCCTTTAGCTATCCAGTGATGTAATTGGAATTTGGATGGGGATGATAGATATGTAGCTACAACAACTAAACTGTATCCCCCGATTTTGTTATCATTCGATTTTTTGATTTGCGTCCCTATGGAAGCAATTTTAAAGACGTATTCACGTCAAAAGTTGCAGGTTCAAACTTATTTGTAATATTAGGCCCGCGCCTCTTCATTGCTTATGTAAACAGTTTACGCGTACAAGCGAGTTAACCAAACTCGAATGCTAGAGTCGAGTCAGTAGGACTCGTGTAAATAGAATCGAGTTAGCGAGTACGAACTGATTCTTCCTGACTCCTGAGCCCAGCGTACTCGAATCAAAATAAATTGGTATTCGAGTAGGCGAGTCCAATGCAGGAATCGAGTCTGACTCGAGTCAAACCGTACTCGGCACATCACTCACCAGCACCATAGATCCTTGTGTGGAGGATGCTGAAAATATTCCACTTACATACCTTTATACAAGCAGAGGGGTAAATCTTATGCACTGCGTCGCCGGGCGCCCTACCAGCCTCTCGGTCAAGGTAGTACGACTGCACGAAGACGGAATGATCAGACAGACAGCGAAGCCACACATCACCTTCCCCGCGCAAGTCTAACTGCACACCCTTGCCGATATGTAATCTGCAAAACCAAAATATCTATGTACAAGAGAAGGAAATGAGTTTCATCGACGTAATACAATAAAAAAAATCACAAATGTTTATTGATTAATCCACATAAGCTTTACATAATTTTGGGTTTGGACTACCTATTAAGCATTATTATATGCTTCCATCGTAACTAATATTAATATGAAATGTGGTAGAACAGGAGACGAATTTTTGAAATAATAGAAACCCAATACGAAATCGTGAGATTCGTATACGAATCACCGACTTTACTATTTCTGAACTTTCATTTCGTGCGTTGTGCAACGAGTAGTTCAACTCACTCGTTTTTGATTTCTACTAGTAAAATATCCAACGCTGAAGTGACCTTGACAGTGATCCGTTTCACGTGTGAGTCATCGTCCGTTTTTTGCTTTTGTTGTTGTGATTTTGAATTTTTCTGCGTGAAACGGAATTTAATTAAGAATTTGTTTTTAATGACCACACTGAATTCGAGTGATTCAAAAATCTATAAAATTGTAAGCAGTAGAAAATTATTTCGCACACGATTTGTATTCGTGTTCAAATTCCAAATTCACGTCTAATGATTCAAAAATACGTCTCCTGATTGTATTTATTAGGGAAAATATCCGGCGGTAGGGAATTCCACTCCTTTGCTGTGCGAAAGTAGAAGCGAAACGCTTAGTGCGTATAGGTAATTCAAATAAGTAAAAAAAAAGTACAAAAAGTAGATGTAATCCAAATCCATCACCACACAATGATGTTTATAATTTGATTATTCGATATGGTTAAAGGTATAAGTTGTATCAACGTACCTTGCTCGCTCGCTTTGTTCTGTCCTATGCACATTACTGAGAGCACCAAGGCAGAATCTGTTACCGCCCGACGGATCTACGTAGCCGTCCACCTAAGAAAAAAAATTTATTAACCTTTTTATTTTTAAAATCTATAATTACAAATCTATAAGCCCACTGTGACCGCTTAAAACGGAAAAAACCGCAGAGCGAGCGAGATGGCTCTCTATCTATCTATGCACAAGCAATGTTCTATAGTATTTCTATATTAAGCGGTCACGGTAAGGCCTAACGCGAAACTTGCACTCAGCTAAATTACTCATTCTAGTTTATATTCCTCTACTTACATACCTATTCTTATAGATCAGGAGACGAATTTTTGAAACAATAGAAAACCAATCGCATTCGAAATCGTGAGATTCGTATACGAATTACCGAATTCACTATTTTTGAACTTTCATTTCGTGCGTTGCGCAACGAGTGGTTCAACCCACTCGTTTTTGATTTCTACTAGTAGAATATCCAACGCTGACGTGACCTTGACAGTGATCCGTTTCACGTGTGAGTCATCGTCCGTTTTTTGTTTTGTTGTTGTGATTTTGAATTTTTCTGCGTGAAACGGAATTTAATAAGAATTTGTTTTTAATGATTCAATTCAACACTGAATTCGAGTGATTCAAAAATCTATAAAATTTAAGCAGTAAAAAATATTTTCGCATACGATTTGCATTCGTATTGGAATTCCAAATACACGTCTAATGATTCAAAAATACGTCTCCTGGGCGTTTAGCTTATATCATTCACTAACTTTTCCAGTTCCCTGCTATCCTTGGGGAACAGAGTGAGGCAGCTCTTCACGTGCTGCCTCAGAGAGGGCGTGTTCCCCATCGACTGGAAGTCGGCCAGGCTGGTGCTGCTGAGGAAGGTAGGAAGGACCGAAAACGTTCCGTCGTCGTTCCGTCCGATCTGCTTGCTGAACGAGGCGGGGAAGCTCTTCGAACGAGTTATCTCCGCCCGTATCAGCGAGCACCTGTCGCGCGTGGGTCCCGACCTGTCGGACTGCCAATTTGGATTCCGGCAGGGGCGATCGACGTTGGACGCTGTCCAGCGCGTGCGGTTGCTGTCGGAGTCCGCAGTCCGATCGGGGGGGGTGGCTCTGGCGGTGTCTTTAGACATCGTCAACGCCTTCGGCACCCTCCCCTGGCAGGCCATCAGGGGGCCACTCGACCACCACGAGTTGCCCCCCTACCTGCGAGCCGTGGTCGGGGACTACTTGCGCGACAGGACGATCGGAGTCAAGGGAAGGAACGAGACGGAAACGGAGAGAGGAATCGAATGCGGCGTTCCGCAGGGGTCAGTTTTGGGACCCCTCTTATGGAACCTCGCGTTCGATGCGGTCCTTCGCACCAGTCTTCCTTGCGGCGTGAGTGTCGTCTGTTACGCTGACGACACTCTCGTCGTGACGACCGGGGCCGACTTCGAGCAGACGCTCAGGCTTGCCGAGCTGGGGGTGGCGTGTATCGTGAGGGCGATCCGCCGGCTGGGTCTAGAAATAGCGCCGCACAAGACCGAGGCGCTATGGTTCCACGGCCTTCCAAAGCGCCGGGAGCTGCCGGATACGGGTAGGTGACGCGGAGGTCCAGGTGGGGCCCTACATCAAGTACCTTGGCCTCACCTTGGACAGCAGATGGAGCTTCGAGGAGCATTTCGTGCGATTGGTCCCCCGAATCAAGAGGGTCGCGGGCGCCTTACATCGCCTGCTGCCCAATCTCGGGGGACCGAGGGATGGTGTTCGCCGCCTGTACGCGAGCGTCGTACGGTCCGTGGCCTTGTATGGGGCCCCCGTGTGGTCGCAAGACTGCACGAGGTCCTCCCGCTGCAGAGCTCTGCTCCGGAGCATGCAGCGGACAATGGCTATACGGATCGTGCGAGGCTACCGTACGATCTCGTACGAGGCGGCGACGGTTCTGGGGCGGTCCCCCCCTTTCGAGATCCTGGCCGACATGTACGCGGTGATGTACAATGCACCGCGACATGTCGGTCGGGGGGGCGACGGGGGAGTCCCCCGGCACCAGCGCACGGAATGCACAGACGGGAGTTGCACCGACGGGCCGAGAGGGCCTGGCGTGCGCAGCTAGAGCGTGGGGGCTGCGTGCGTCAGCGCGCCGTCGGTGCGGTACTCCCGCACTTCGAAGCTTGGCTCTGCGGGAGGGCGGAAGTCACCTACCGCTTGACTCAGATACTCACCGGACATGGTTGTTTCGGTGAGTATCTGAGTCGAATAGGGAGGGAGGACACGACACGATGCCACCATTGCGCATCTGACCTCGACTCGGCCCAGCACACGCTGGCGGAGTGCCCTGCTTGGGACTCCGAACGCAGAGTCTTGGTCGAAGAGATCGGGCAAGATCTGTCTCCGCCAGCGTTGATTGCGGCAATGCTGGCGGATGAGGGAGGTTGGAGGGCTGTGGTCTCCTTCTGTGAAGCGGTGATGCTCCAGAAGGAGGCCGCGAGCGGGATCGGGAGATGGCCGATCCCGCTCGAAGAAGGCGGCCTCGGGCCAGATAGCCTGGCCTGAGGCGCCGCCACGGGTCGCTGGCGGGCGCGACGCAGTTCGTGCCCGTGGAGGCGACCCGGGAGGGACCTCACCCCGGATGGCCGGGGGGTGACGTCGTAGGAGGTCGGAGGGGAGGAGGCGGCAAGATCACTCCTCCCCGAGAAGGGCTCCCCTTACGCACCCAGGGTGCAAAGGCCGGGGGTCCTCAGTTGCGACACTCGATCCTGAGGGCCCCCTACAACGCCAGAGGATGGCCATCGCTGAGGTTTTTAGTGGGTAGGCCTCCCCCTTCTGGGGAGGAGAGCCCCACATAACCACCGGCTCTCCGCAGCCGGGGTATGCAATTCAATGGATTTTCCTAAGCGTAACAAAAAAAAAAAAAAAAAAAAAAGTTCCCTGCTATCCAGCCAATAATGTTCGCCATTCCGAATATTAAAAAGGTCGGAAACTTCAGCGGATAAAAATAAGCTAGACCGATAGACCCAGTATAGCTTCATATATAAATATCTGTTGAATTTGTTCCGTATTCACTTCAACATAAGGTTTTCAGAGCCCATATAACTGCATTAATTGTAATGCAGTTATATGGGCTCTTCTATTGAGAAGTGGCTAGACAAATTTAAAATTACACAATTAGTATAATTATATTGTGAGCAATAGAAAAATTGTTTAGTCCTTTTCAACAGTCTTGATATTTTGTTGTAGTCTAAAACAGTCTCTGAGACTTTACACCTTAAGGTAGAGGGCCTACATACTGTTATATTGTAGGGATTAGTTTTGACATTAATACAATAGAATTGTTATCTATTTAATGGCATACGCCTCCACACAAGAATTCTGTACACTGACATACGAGGGGAGGTCAAAAAGTTCGCGGAATGACTGGGAAAAAGATGAAATGATACATTATGTTATTTTTCCTTTTCAATATATTCCCCCTTAACACGAATACATTTTTCGGATCTGGCATATAACTTATTAATACCGTCGAAAAAATAGGTTTTGTCTTGGGCGTCAAAATACGCCGAAATCGCCGACTTGACTTCATCATCGTCTCTAAATTTTTTTCCACGCAGCTCTTTCTTCATCTTTGGGAATAAATAAAAATCGCTAGGGGCCAGGTCTGGACTGTAGGGTGGATGGCGTAGTTGTTCAAAACCGCATCGATGAATGGCAGCCGTCGCAACATGACTCGTGTGAACGGGCGCGTTGTCGTGCAAAAGGAGTACACCTTTTGTCAGTTTTTCTCTTCTTTTTTCTTTAATAGCTTCTTTTAATAGGTCCAATAGGGAAGCGTAGTACTCTCCCGTTATAGAAACACCACGTTCTTTATAATCGATCAAAAGAATACCTTCAGTATCCCAAAAAATAGTCGCCATGATCTTTCCGGCCGATTGCGACACTTTAAATTTTTTAGGGGGTGGTGTGCCTTTTTTTGTGCCACTGCATCGACTCCTGCTTTGACTCAGGCTCATAATGGTGAACCCAAGTTTCATCACCGGTTACAATTCGGGCCATAATTTCTTCCCTATCTTCTCCACAGCGGTCCAAAAACTCGCGGGAACAGTTGACGCGCTCACGTTTTTGCAGCGGCGTGAGCATTCTCGGGACCCACCTTGAACACACTTTACTCATGCCAAGATGTTGATGAAGAATATTTAAAATTGTGGTTTCTGATACTCCAACTGATGCTGCAAGTTGTTTCTCTTCAACCTTCCGTCTTCCAATACAAGTTTTTCAACTTTTTCAATGATTTCCAGCGTAGTGGCCTCAATGGGCCGTCCAGGTCGAGGATCATCTTCAATTGACTCCCTTCCTTGCTTGAAAAGGCCGTGCCATTTGTAAATCATGGTTTTACCAGGAGCAGAGTCTCCGTAAACAGCTAACATCTCTTGCAAAATAGTTTGAGGCGTTTTTCCTTGTTTGGTGAGGAACTTTACGACGGCGCGATGTTCAATTTTCTCCATAGTGGCTAGTTTGTTCCCGATTTACTTGTTTACTCGTTTGTAACTCGAAAGCTAATGACCCAATTAGGCTAGAAATTGGCATATATAGTAATTATGAGTTACTCAAGTAGCGGCTACCTGGAGGAGCGACCTCACTCCCGCCAACCCCGCCATTCCGCGAACTTTTTTGACCGCCCCTCGTAAATGCTGAATTGGTAATATGCATATACCGTCCAATTATTTTCAGCACAATAACTTGTAACATGAATCTTACTACATTACAAAAGACACGTTTACATTACGACATTAAAGTGTTCACAATCACAGAATCCCGTTTTAACAGGTGTCACTGTCATAGTCTGTCAAAACTATGACACTTGACTAATTAACTATGACCTTTGATTGTTTGTGAAAACTATAGTATTATAACTAGAGATCGGATAATCGGATGCATATTTACCTAAAGTTATTTTAAGACAAAGTATGGAAACGGTTTTTAATTGTTTTGTTAAATAAAAATCCCGAGATTGCGGAATTGGATAGCCGGATGTTTATTTATTTACCTAATTTAGTTTTTGACAAAGTATGGAACTGTCTTTTTATTTTATTTCCATAAATAAAAATTCCGGTACTGTAGAACATTTTGGTAATGCAAAACTAGTCGGTAATATGAGCTTAAACGACGTTACTTTAAGGTTAGTTTCAGTTCCCCGTGTGATTTGTGAGTAGGTATATAAAGTTTTAGAGGAAGAAAGTCGAGTGTTAAATAAAACAATAAGTATTTTCCCGGGATTTTTATTTAACAAAATGTATTTTAAAAAGCCGCTTCCATAATTTGTGAGCCAAAAATTAACTTTAGGTAAATATGCATCCGGTTATCCGATCTCTAATTATAACCAAATGTATTTGATTGCAAATTACGTGTATTGACAATAAAATGTCAATTTAACCACATTACAGTTGCCTTCGGGAATATTTACCTAGGGAAGCCTTGGAATTTTTTAGCAAAGTACACGTGAAACTGAAGTAGTTTTCACAAATTGTTTGAAGAATTTACAGTAACGATCACATGAAGTAAGTTTTTAAGTCAAAATCAAAGAAAATAACTCTACTCAATATAGACTTTTACAGGCATTTACTGAAATCAAAACAAATGTAACCTTAAAAGAGCAAAATCCTTGTATCTGCTTACATTACGGAAGAAAAAAACTCTGTAAATGAATTAACTAATTAAGAGAATTTAATCTCATATAATATTCAAAAAAAGTCACATGAAGCGCGTGTACATAGAACATTACATACCACACTTGTACCGTACACATAATCCTTAATGGATTGGAGTGAAAGTAATTATTCAAGCTTTACTGTTACGCTAAAAAAACCTGCCGATATTACGAGTGATATGAAAGAAAGAAAGAGTAATTTATTTGGCCATTCTTGTACAATATGATTCTTATGATAATATACTAAAAAAAAAACATCGAAGTTTGGCCAAAAAGGCCCCTACCTCAGCTAATGCTTTTTCTGCTATACGCAGCAAAAGCGCTGGTTTTCAGGTAGGACCGTTGATTCTGTTATATAGTCTGTGGTCATGACAGTGACATTATTAAAACAATAACAAATAAGCAAAATTTGTGCAAAAAGAAAAGAAAAGTAACCATTTCGACGTTAGGAACAATCAATTTGTAACATATTATAATACAGAAGGATTTTCAAAAGAAGATTTTATATTATTATGAGAAGAATGCCAGCACAAACATACATTTATGCAAATAATGGACACAACAAACTACAATTAAAAAGACTTAAGATTAGAAGGTAAGTAAAGAGGTTCACATAAACAGAATCATATATTATATATATGGGACCTCTCAAGGTCAATGTCTAAATAAATTATGTAAATATCATACTGAAATGTTTAATTACCGTGACATTGGGACGACTGGAGGGAACTTTAAACGTTTCTCCAACCTGCGTGTCAAGCTCGAAGTAAGCTACAGAACACCAGTACTCCGGCGCCGGCTGACTTGACAGCAGACCGCTAGGGTTGCCATTATCTATGAAGAATACCGACATGTCAACATTTCATATCCTAGACATAATTAAATGTTTTAACAAACACGATTTAAACAAGCTCTTTCAAAATTTTCCACAACACTCGAGCAGGCTGCATGTTTTCTATAGGACCATAAACAATACGGAGCATAGAGTAACCATATGCAAGCTATAGAGCGCGTCTATCAAATCAATCGTAAATAGATATGCGTAGATACAAAAATAGTATTAAGATATCAAAATAGACATATCTTTTGTTTTTCTTCCAGGAATTATTTTTACAACCTAGCACAATACATTTCACTATAGAAATGTTGAACAGTAATTGGCGTACAGTTTATACTTAGTATGGCTTGCTCTATAGCTTGCTTATGTATTGTCGCAGCCAATTGGTTAAAATAGCCGTTCAATCAAACAGCTAGCCCTTTGACTGAACAACGCCATTCAACCATACGTCTAGCTTATTAATTGAATATTTGAGTCGCTCAAAACGTTCAACACTACAGCTGATTCAAAAGCCGCCGTCTAATTTAATTAGTTCAGCGCTCACCACCGCAGCGCTAGCTGCGTTTTGTTTAGCCGTGGTTTGTAATTGTTTCAATTTCGCCTTTACCTTTCTCTGGGACCATTAATAACGATAAACATTATAGCATTGTTATAATATAACCGATCCACCCGACTGCAAAATATACAAAATGGAATAATAATGTTTCATAAATTGAAAGTTAATTTTAAAATCACGACAGATGTATGGAAGTAGCGTATCTCTAAACCTCGGTGATTATTTTGTAACGTGTCGAATAATCGTAATGAATAACACGATTAAGTAAAACTGAGTTATGGTGATCGGCTGTAACGCCAATTCGACATACGAAGAAGGATTGTCATCCTTTACTCACATTTTGTCGTACTAGGCTTGCTGCAACGTCTTCTCCGTTTGCTGTCATCTATCAGTGACCGAGTCATAAGAATAATTAAACATTAACAAAGCATGTGTCGTGCGGTATGTCATTGGAACTCACAATAATGGTGATGGTGCGCAGGCGCATCGATCGGCACAGGCGCGGCGGGCGGCGGCGCTAGGCTCTGCGTATACGTCAATGTGTTGTTGCCAGTCCATGTTCCTACAGCACGACCAGTGTGAGGGTTTTTTTTTTTTCATCATTCGTCTAGTGTCGAACGTTGCTACGCTTGATTTCTCTTGGTTCGTTTTTCGTGATAAAATATTACAAATATAAATACTAATTTTAGTTTTGTCGCAATCAAAACAAAAATCAATAGAAATCAAAAACAAACGACGCCCGACTGCAAACAAATAATTAAAGGATAAAGTACCTAAATAAAAATTACCATACATTGTTATTGTTACATATCTTTTGTTGAATGACCTGATTACCGAAACAATAAACCAATAACATTATAGATATATAAAATAAAAGATATAGAAAAGAAAACCCTTTTATTTTTACACATAATTCTTTTGTTTACCTGCAATTCAGATGTTAATCAAATCAATTAAGTGTTTGATACGATTTTGCTAGAAATGCTTGTTTGTTATTTAGATAGTTGAATACAAATAGTAGACTTTGTAGATGATAGAAAAGTGTAAGTTTCAATAGTAGGAAATAGGGTAACTATTAGGGGTTCCAAGATTCTTATTTCGTTCTTTAGAATCCATTATATTGGGAGGGTCCTGCTTAAAGATAAATTTTACAAATAAATAGTAGCTCATATCCATGTTTGGGTAGAAGATTTAATATAGACACTTGCTGTAAATTTTACAGACTGGCATATTAGTTATTTATGCAACTGTTGTATAATCAGGGGTATTAAAACACGAGTGTTTTAATACCTAATTATAACGGTTGCATACAAGACTTTATCTACAATCATGATGTGAATCCTCTATAAAAGATTCTCATACCATAGGGTGTTGTAAGAACTATGTAAATTCAAGAAAAGTCTAATTGCGAAGCATGTAAAATTAATAAACAAACCTTAATAAGTAAAAGAATTATTTATTGTAATAATTATTAACATTTTGGATCGTACAATTATTGAAATGCACTTGAACATTTGCACCTTGTTGAATGTTGGCAGATCCTGATGTACTTGGAATATTTATATTCACCACTTCATTATTTCTATTTTCTATAGAACTTAAAATTTGATTTGACACGTGGATTTAGTCATTAATGTAGCCTTCAGCAACAGATGTGGATTTTGTGATTACGAGAATCCGAAATTACGAATTAGTCGTAGTTGGTGGTAAAAATGTCATTGCAAGAGAATGTAATTTTTTTGAAATTCATAATTTCACGCGTTTGGATGTACAATGATCATAATATCATTGAGTGGTTTAATGTTGGCAATAAGCAAATTGTTATAGGTTCTTCTATAGAGGATTAATAGCATGATAGTAGATAAAATAAATTATGGTTGTCTATCAAATAAATAGTATTTCCCGTGAATACCTTGCTGTTGCTGCGACGTGCGGTGCGGCAGGGGGCTCGGTTGCGGGGCCGGGCTGCCGGCGCTGGCGAATCCGTTCTGCTGCGAGGTCTCTGGCGCCACGGGTGACACGGCTACCGATCCCACTATTCCCAAAAAAAAACAATTTTTTTGTAGAAACATAACATAACCCTTTATTGTATTCATAAAATACACACACAAAAAAAAGAAAATAATAAATGTACTACAGGCGGCCTTATTGCTAAACAGCAATCTCTTCCAGGCAACCTAGGACCAGGGAAATATTAAAAGGAGATTTAAATATAGGATGGGTACAGTAATTGGACAGGACAATAGGCTATAACTAGTTTAAGTTAAGGAATCTTTGACAGGAAGTGAACACGGACTTGATTCTTAAAGGACTCCAGCGTTCGCGCTCCCCTAATACCCTCAGGGAGAGAGTTCCACAACCGGACGGCATAAGCCGAAAAAGAATATGAAAAATAGTCGGTACTTCGGGGCAGTATATCCAGAGTCAGATTAAAATTAGAACGCAAGGCACGTCATGACGAATGGGATCGACAAGAGAACAAAGATTTAAGGTAGGATGGAGATGTTGGAAGATACAAAATATTGTAAAGTAGGGATAAAACATGTAAGTCTCTGCGCTGGCGAATAGGTAAATATTTCAGTTGAAAGCGACAATTAGAAACATGGTCCACACAACCTACTGCGTAGGTTAAAATGAACCTGATGGCTACATTTTGCAGCCGCTCCAAACTGTCAAGTAGTTCCTCAGATAAATTAATCCACGCAGCGTCAGCGTAGTCAATCAAGGAAAGCAAGAGTGACTGAGCTAACACTGTCTTTGTAGCTATAGGGAGAAAGCTTCTTAATCTATTTAGAGTACTATATGCAGCAAATAACTTCTTCCGGACAGCCTCAACCTGCGGCCGCCATGTCATGCACTGGTCAAATACAATTCCTAAGTTTTTAACCACTTTGGTGAATGGAATAATTGTTCCTCCAAAGATTACTGCAGGTAACAAACTATGGTCAAGACCCTTTAAATAATACGAGCTGCCAATAACAATTGCTTGGGATTTATTCGGATTTACAACAACACCATATGTTTTACTCCAATTGTGGATTTCATTGAGATTGCTATTAGTCAATACTATAGCCTGAGAAAATTCAGATAGCGGGGCGTGTGTGTTAATCTGCAAGTCATCGGCGTACAAGTGATAGTGACATGAAAGTGATTGCGTAATAGAATTTATAAAAATTGAATAGAGAAGTGGAGATAATACGCAACCCTGTGGGACACCGGCAACGATATGACACCACTCAGATAATGTGTCCTCAAGGCGCACCGCTGTCGACGTCCCTAGAAACTGACTCTCGTATTTTTTGTTTAGATTTTATCATAATCTAAAGCAGGGATGGGCCTGCGGCCCGCGGATCAACTGCGGCCCGCGTGCACATAAACTTTGGCCCGCGAACATATTTAAAATTTATATGATGGCCGGCCCTTATTCAAACGTTTTAATGATATTTATCAAAATACAATTGAGTTTATTCATTAAATAACATAGCGTTGATGAAATGTGACATTAAACAGACATTAAATGAAAAAATAAAAGATTTTCAATGGTATTCACTAGCGGTCGATGAGAGTAAAGATTTAACTGACAGTTCCCAATTATGAATTTTTATATGGGGAATTGATAAAAACTTTAATATTACTGAAGAAGAAATGCGAACATTTTTTTTCGAAAATGACTTTTTTAAGATCCAAATATAGATCCCGAATCACAGACGAGAATTTAGAAAGTAGCTTAGTACTTGCTACTACTAAAATTGAACCAAACATAAGTACCTTATCCACAAATAAGCAGTGGCAGGTGTCGCAAAAATATAAATGTATATACTTATATATATACTTATCATAAATTGTTATTGTAATGTTGTAGTGCAGTAATAAAAAGTATAATAAATTAATTATCAGAAATATGACATTTTTGTTTCAACTTCAAAAAATTTTCTTCACTGTTTTCTGTGAACATCAAGTTTGGTTGTTTTCAATTTTGGCCCGCATTACAAAAAAATTGGTCGCCCATCCCTTTTATTTTTTTTGTTCCCCCTGAGGAAAATGCTTTAAATTGCATACCCCGGCTGTGGCGAGCCGGCGGTTATGTGGGGCTCTCCTCCCCAGAAGGGGGAGGCCTACCCACTAAAAACCTCAAGGATGGCCTTCCTCGGGCATGTAGGGAGCCCCCGGGAACATGGTCGCCCATCCCTAATCTAAAGATTCTCATAATGTATTCATAATTATTTAAAAAGTTGCTAAATAAATAAATTACAATGAAAAACATAACTATGAATTTCGTAATGAATTCATAGCGTAGTTTGTTATTTCGAAATACATATAAATATTTGTGGTAGGTCAAAATGCCATTGCCTTAAACTGAAGTTATTATTAATGACAGTACATTAAAATATATCGACTATCGACGGTCCCTACGTATAAAAGGTCATGTCGAAATGGTAATTTTTTTTTTATTACACATATGGCTTTAGATTGTCCATACGCTCATATCAATACATGATTTTTTTTTAATTGTATGTATTTTACTACATACACAAACCGTATATGAGAACAAGTATTATAATTTTACGGAATTGGTGCCGTAGACGCGGATATGTATGCTTGTCATTTTCTACTACGTTTTAAAATACGCGCCACTCGGTGCAAACGCGGTCTTGTCAAACTTAACGTCATTCACGGTCTTCATTAATTTAATTTTTATATTATTGCTTAAAGATCTAGAGATGTTTAAGGTACCATTGTAAACAAATAATTATATTTTTTTCTTTTTATACAGGTAATACTAGCATTTTATCATAATAAATTGCATTATTTCTTCCTACGTACAAACGGTTAGTATCTAAGATTTGTCTGATGTGGCTTTATTTCAATAATGGTGTAAAAACGGTCATCTGTCTGTTTTTTATAGAAAATGTACATAAATTAAATATCTTTAAAAACATTTAAAAATGTCTAACTATAATAACACATTACGCAAACAATATATTCAAAGCTGAAAGTATTTTTATTTCTAGAGCGATTTGACCTTTCATTTCACTCTCCTGTAAACCTTAGTTTTAGACTTATCCTCTTATACGTAGGGACCGTCGATATATATATACATATATAGATGCATTTTAATGAACATATTTATAAAAGGACTAACAGAACTTAAATTTAATTTAAATACCCTAAAACTACAATAAAATCAAATCAAAGATTACCTTTTACCTACTGAACGCAATTTTGAACACCTGCTGTAGTTGAAAACAATAAATTTATTTTATTTACATATTGTTTTGTTGTTATTTACATCCACACATCTAAAAATAAACATGTTTTGCTATTACAACTTTATTTCAAACATTTGCAAAAAATGATCGTTTGAATTAAAATTGTTATAACATGAGTTTATAAGTATTCAATCGATAGTAGAAAGATTCGAGATTAAAATAAAAAAAAAACCGTACTTGAAAAAGTATTCCTTCTTCAGTAGAAATGGCATGGAAAAACCTGATTAAAGGTAGAGATTTTCCAAAATTTCTATAAACATAAAAAAACTCGGTAACCATAAGACTTTTACTGTGGTCTTTTTTTTTATTGGTAGATCCCAATGTGGCCCATCAGTAGGTGAAAGGTAATCCATGACTTTTTGGACATCCTGTATATATATATTTATATCTACCATGCAAGCAAAATAAAAGGTTCACTCTTCAAAACCCACCTGGCATTGTTTGTGTTAGCTGGGTATCGGATGTCGTCTGTTCAGAGGCAAAGAAATTTGTACTTGTTTCTATGATTGGAGTTGTCCCTCCAGGGGACATACTTACAGGTAGTGAAGCTGTAATATATATAAAAAATATGAATAACATTTGCATACCATTTGATTGGAGTTTCGCAAGCCCATCACCATATCATGCAGCAATATGCTATAAACTGAAATATAAAACATGAATCGTCTTTTCTAAGTATACCTTTATGTTCGAGAAAATAATTTAATATGCAATATGGTGCCATTAACATGCTCCCACCAAAAATTATTCTATCAGTGAATGAAATTATTTGTGCAAAAAATACTGCAAAAGAATACAAGCTTACAATGATTCATTCGTTTGGGCAGCCACATTGCCCGCGCGTCCATCGTGTCGGGAGGCTCCAACTTGGGCACTATGGCCCTTTGTTGCGCCATCGCTATCTGCTGGGGACTGGGCATTGACATCGCCTGGCTTATGTTTGGCATCTGGGGGGTTCCCGGCGACATCTGCGTAGGGGCCGACGCCATACGGGGTGAAGCCATTTGTGGCACATTTGTTCCCATCTGAGGTGGGCCTGGACCCAGTTGTGGTCCGTTCGGGCCCATTTGGGGTGTCCCAGGACCCATTTGTTGCGCATTAGGCATTTGATTTCCTTGTACCATCTGCGGTGACGTCATATTGCTTTGGTGTGGAGAGATCATTTGAACAGCTCCTGGCGAATGGACCATTTGTGGAGGGAGTTGAGTGGCCCCTGGCGGCCTTATAGAAGCCCGGGGTCCGTGCGTCGCCGAGAACATGTTGGGAACGCCATCAGGCGCTAGTACAATGAAATGCAAAATAAAGTTAGCATGCATTGCAAATAAAAAGTACAAATTCAATGACAAAGACACAACCAATATGATAACACCGTCACTGTAACTCAAAACACTTCTCAAAATTACTGAAAAACAAGCATGCACATTATAAAGTGATATGTAACATTACATTTATTACCTTTTGTAAATTTATTATTTTTTCTTTCTTCAACTAATATTAAATGTTTTTAACTATCTAAATATTACCTTCAATTAATTAAGTTACTTTCAAATCAATGAATTACAGGTTAGTAATATACTATTCATTTAAAATATTTATACTACTCAATGTTTCATTAATTATATATAATAACAAACTGATATTTATCTCACATTGTCCTTGATTGAGGATAATATTTGCATTCGGGAACTGTTGGTGATGATGAGTTATAGTGGAGTGGTGATGCCTGGGACTAGTGGCATGATGCTGTATCGTAACCAGTTCTCCTGTATCCATGTCCATACCATTACCGCTAATGCCTGCAGTGTACTCATCTTTTACAAGTCTGCTTGGCCCGGACTGCAGTGTTAATCCTGACAAATCTAAAATCAATTTCTGATACTGACAAATTTTCGTACTCACATTGAGTATCAAAAGTAAAATCAATATATTTAATTACACAACAAATATTTTTGTTCCTTATTTTGATCCAATATTGTTAAATTACTACAGAATAATCAGAAGATTATACTCACCAATCCCAGGAGACACAACCCTCTCATAATGATACGGATTTACGCAAACTGAGTCACACTTGAGGTCAAATGCAAACTGACAAAACTTGACATGTTTCAACTCATTCTTGTGAAGATCTGGCCAGCGCCAAATACGTGCGTATATTACGTGCGGGAATCCTTTTCGTCCCGCCACCTGCAATAA
The DNA here is from genome assembly GCA_036419045.1 of Scirpophaga incertulas. NCBI lineage: Eukaryota > Metazoa > Arthropoda > Insecta > Lepidoptera > Crambidae > Scirpophaga > Scirpophaga incertulas. The sequence continues at coordinate 7,817,995 of CM071628.1, read as the reverse complement.
ATATGTAAAGTCAAGAAAAAAATACTATAATGCTGTTCTACAGATCTTTTCACTACCATATCATCAAAAATAGAATATACACCTTTTCAAATCAAACACCAATCACTTTTCCATGTCAAAGATGCTACGCCATTGGTTCACAAGTCTATGGTGGGAGAATTTTGTACTAGAAAGAAGCAGCAAGGGCTATTTTGTTTAGTGTTAGTGTAGTTTGAAAAGCTGGCCTCAGATAAATAACTATAATAAAATTTATAAAGTAAGATGAGTAATTAGGTCCAAAGAATTAACATTTTTTAAAATCTACTTCAAATGATGGTTTTTAAGGTCAACGAGTTAACATCTATAACAATGTTTGTTAGCAAGTAAGGGCAAAAAATTTTATCAATCTTCCTTATAAAAAACATTAACAAAAATATCAATCAAGAAGCTTCAAGTTAGATGATTTAAAATCTATAAACTAATTAAAATTATAGCTGCATTATTAACTTCTCTACATTAAAAGCCTATTACTAATATGTTTAAGGTACTATTGAGCAAATAGAACCATGGTAGAATCTTATCACAGTAAATAATATGACAATCATGGCAAATCAATAAATAATCTATTTCATTAAGATAAGGTTGAATTTCTTACACAAATTAATCCCATCAAAATCATTTATGTCAAGTTCAATATTACCCAATACTTGCCTTCATTGTGGAATTCAATTATGAAAAAACTAATTAATTCATTTGTCAGTCTTGATATTCATGAGAACATAAATTATTTTATAACTTATAATATAATTTCTTCTTATGACTTAGGATAATATAATATTGAAGTCTACTTGGATTATTCTCATATACAAATCATTATTAAGTACCTACTAAAATACAGAAAATTCTAACTCCTAAAAAACAAAAAAAGAACTTGCAGATTTAGACCGTGATGATAGAAACTAATCATTGAAGCTTTTAATATGGGTAATATGAAAGCAAGCCAAGTTTGACAGTAGGCTTAAATATATTATCCTAAATTTTAAGAAGAAATGATATTTATAAATGATATTATAAAATATAATATAATATATATTATATTTTTTTTATACCACGATGGTGGCATACAGGCCTATGGCACACCTGATGGTGAGCGGTTACCGTAGCCTATGGACACTTGCAACACCAGGGGTGTCACTTGCACGTTGCCGACCCTTCAAATATATTATATAATATATCATATAATGCTATTATTTTTAAATGATATTTATAGTCATTATAAAATATTCTTTCTGTAGTAGTATCTTTTTGTTCATGTAGTTTCCACAAAGAAAGCACAAAACAGGATATCACTGGTCCTTTTCCCAGAAACCAGTGTAAGGGGATAAGGGCTTCAGTACATCAAAGTTTGCCTTGGTACCTTGAGGTGCAAATTCAGCAATATGACATGTTTATACAGCACATACCAATCAGCCCTGGACATGTGGTCACCCTGGCATTTGTCATCCATCCATCCATAAACAATGCAGAATTTCTGGTAAATCGCAATGTTGTGAGCTACCAATCGTCTAGGCAATGAGGGTGAATATATTGTTGTAGGGAAAGATGACAAAAACTAGTATCATACTACATCATCACATACACATCACACTTTACTACTAGTTTCATTATCCAAAAAAGAGATTATGAATCAAGAAAAAAGATTTTCAATCATAATTAGAGATCGGATAATCGGATGCATATTTACCTAAAGTTAGTTTAAGACAAAGTATGGAAACGGCTTTTTATTGTTTTGTTAAATAAAAATCGGCACCATTTCTGTTTTTTTATTCAATTATTTAATTGATTATTTTTTTAGTCAAACTAGCTCACTACTTTCGTATAACACTCTTCATGTAATAAATCGTACATTCATAAATCGCACGGGGAACTGAAACTAAACTTCATGTAAATACGTATGCATAGTTGTATAAATGAACCCGGAGTCTCGGTTTTTTGAAAATAAATACCACGTGCTAATTTAGTAATTTTCAAACAATATCACTACATTAAATTTGCAGTCCCGTATTTTCCCGGGATTCTTATTTAACAAAATGTATTTTAAAAAGCCGCTTCCATAATTTGTGAGCCAAAAATTAACTTTAGGTAAATATGTATCCGATTATCCGATCTCTAATCATAATAGAGATAATAATAGTATTCTCAATTGAACAACAAGTACCAAATTTATGTTTGAAGCTAATATTATAGTAATTAGAACCTTTTTATTTAATAATTAACTCACTTAATTATATTTGAAATTTATGAATTAGTATTTTAATTAAGTATGTACATGACTATTTGTGATAGATGACTTATCATTAATCTCAAGCATACCTGTAGTCTACCATCCAGAGTCCTTTGTATTGTAACACATTTGCTAGGGTGAGCTCCATTTGTTGTTATTGCAGTAATTAAGGAATCCAATTCATCCCGTTTTTCTTTTAATTTCTTTACCAGTGATTCTATGGCACGTTTTGAAAAGCCTTCACTCTCACCTCCCTGTCTGTGACACATCAGTGAGTGGACGATACTTAAGCACGCATCAGCTGAAGTTGGCGCGGCAGTATTCATGGCTATAATAACAAATAATCCAAAGTTATGAAATCATATAAAAAGATCATAATGTACTATTTTTAAACTATGAAGTTGTGATGAAAAAATTATTTACTAAAAAATAAGTACTGACAAAAAATATATACATTTTGGACAGATATTAATAGTAAAAACTTAAATTTTGGAACATTTAATTAAAATAATTGGAAATTAAGATATTCTGCATCTCTTAAAAACAACTTTTATCGGTGTAAACACGTAAATAACACACCTATTGTTTTATTACAAATCACAATAAGTTTTTGAAACTATGTGATAATATACATTTAATTGAGACCATGAATAAATTAATAAAAATTATTTCCTCTTTTGTACGTTGATACTGATACCAAAACAGAAAGCGACATTTTGACTGAGAATAGATTAAATATACTACAGACTAAGTAGCATTAGCGGGTAAGTCAATTTCACAGGTCAATTTTAGCCTGGCCACACATACGATTTCGTGATTCAATGACATAAGAAAATAATTATCACCGTAGGTAAGCGATTTTAAATTCCTAAAAGTTAGAGAATCCTTCATAAGACCTACATAAGACTTAGTAAAAAGGACATATATTGATTTTTATGTTGTGATAAATATTTTTAAGGAGAAAAATGAAGTGTGTTTAATAATTTGACAGACAGTATTGCTAATTAATTGAACTTTGCCTGGGCTTTATTGGCAACAATCAGACTATATAAATGATACACCTTAAAGTTACACCTAGATAGTTAACATAGATCTCATGATGAGGAAAGAGCTTAAGAAATTAAACACTGGAAGTCCCGCTAACTGGGGAAATGCATATGCTGATTAATTATTATGGCCAGGCCAATAAATTGTACTATACTTATATGAGGAAATAGGTGGGGGAATATATTATTTCATTTATTTTTAAATTTCCGAATTTGAATGCGTTTGACAACGATCTCACCTGATGTAAAGTGATGATATTGCCTAAGGTGGATGCCTAAGGTGGACACGCAAACTCAAATAGTGCCTATTTACTCTTGCCTTGAAAATTCCTATATTATAGGTATCTGGGAACAAAGACGCAGGTAGGGGATTCCATTCCTTGGCGGTTCGCATAATGAAGGACGAAGCGAACCGAGAGGTACGGAGAGGTGGAATGTCGACCACATACGGATGGAGTACCTGGCCGCGTCTCGTCGTCCGATGGTGATAGGGTATGGATGTTTATGTGGATATTTATATTAGTGTCAATTTTGAATCTTTTTATGTTTCTCTTATTAAACATAAACCACATAGATCCTTAGTCTGTTATGCAATTACAAATGTTTTCCAATTAAATAATACCGCATTTTCTTAATTCATTCTAAATTTAAATACGCTTCTTTTTTTACTATTGTTTGGTATCCTTTAAATAGTCAGCAGGCCGTGGTGCTCGTTTACCTATTTCAGCAATTACATGACTGAAGTCATCATTTAACTGTAAAAAGGAATACTCTCTCCAATGGCATGAACAGAAGATTTGTAATAAAATGTTAATGGACCCTTGAGAAAATTTACATTGGTACATTATTTTACTTAAGGCGTAATTCTTCGTAGTAGTTCAGTAGGCCTATTATGTAACTCAAATGATAAATGAAAATAAAAATCAATTTTTCGAAATACATTTCTAGTTGCTATCGAAGGTCAACTCACTTTGCAAAATCACACAATAAATTTTTAGGTAGCACTTGTAAAAATAATATATATGAGAGAGATAAAAAACCTTAGTTTGAAAGTACTTTTCTGTATCAATATACTTCAAAAGGATTGATGGAGTGGATGAATGGAAGGTTCATATCAATTTGGAGCGATCGTTAGCGTGATCACATTTCAACTGTCAAAATATCAATATCTGAAATTGAGCAAGTACAGTATAATAATAATGAAATTAAAGCACAAATATATTCATTAAGATACGACATTATAACACATACCTATAATATATTTGTGAACAATATAACAATATTGTTAAAAAGTACTATGAAAAATACTGAAATTCATGGAATAATTTGTGAATGAAATTTATTTCGATATCAAATTTTGACAATGACATAAGTCGTTTTGATTCACTGATTGCCGCAACTATTAACGTCATAACAATGAGTACTGTCATACCCAAGCAATGATGATGGTTACCCTAATTGCTATTCGGAACGTGCCAGTGGGGATAGTTACAATAATCTATGAAGCTGTCAATGTCGGCTGTCATGTGCTGTTAACTGTGATATTAATTATAGGAATTTTTGACAAGAGGCGTTTTTTATTATTTTTCCAATGTGAAAGAACTCTAAATTTTTTAGAAAGAAAATTGTTAAAAAATTTATTACTTATTCAAATATTGACTGTGTCCTACTTTTTATTAAAAAAAATTTAGAAGACAATATAGTTTATTTATTTTTCACTCACTCATATGTGGGAGTAATTTATTTATTTGTGTCATGCCTGAAAAATTGTCAAATTTTGCTGATGATGAAAAATGAAGGGTGAAAACTCTCCAGCAAATCGTGAAGGAATGACAAACAAACCTATTATTACTTGTAAGTATAACTAAGGACTCATCCTCTTATTGTAAATGAAAGTTTATTATCTTTTAATTTGTTTTATTTCTAGGTGCTGGAGACTGGAATTTATTCTGTACATTAGAAGCACCTCTTGTAGCCGCAATACCACAGGATTCATGTGAATGGAGGAGATCATATGGCCGACCACCTAAATCTGTTTATCTAGAGGCATCATTTATAAAATTTAATAAAGATAAAGTTCAGACTGAACTCAACTTATTAAAACGACCAATATTTCACATCTATTGGACTGATTGTGTAGTAAGTTTTGTATCACATAAATATGTTGGTTAATAAGCACATTACCAGCCGGGCTGCTGCTATCACTTTGACATTTACTGTTCACTTCTTGATATGATCTGTTGATAAATTGCCAAATAGTATTGTTTGGTTTAGACGTGATTAAATCCAATAATGGTCTTGTACATAGGCAGTCATATCAAAAAGTGAATACTAAAGTTATACCTACAGTTATATATAAATACATATAACTTCTGAGAGAATTGTATTAAATGTGCAACCCACACATGCATATTACATTTTATGACATAAGTTGACAATATACACTATGTATATTGTCAACTTATGTCATAAAATCTAAAGTAATAGTACCTTGTAACTTCCATACCATACCACCCTTAAGATTGAAACATAGTAATTTGAATTCTAATCAAAATTATGTCAAATCAAAATATATATTTTATTTATACCTATAGCTGTTTAATAATAACAATGTACTAATATGTGTCTAGGTAAGCCAGAAAAGTAATTTTATAAAGCATGTGACAAGTGGAAAATCTGTCCTTAATATTAATTTATGTATTAATTTACTTCAAGGATATAGAGTACTATAAAACTACACTCAGAGAAGATGTCGAGGCATGGTTTAAGCAGCTGGAAAGGAATGGGATTACAGATTGGATGGTTGTTTTAGTAGAAACATATGATATAAGAAAAACTAATAAACTTCTACCGAGGACTACTGTGCTAGATAAAATCAAAGGAGACTTTGGTATCAAACAAACTGAGGAAAGATTTCTGTCTGTAATAAATCCTATAAAATCAGAAGCTAGAAGTGCAGAATCATGGAGGGCTCTTGTTGCCAAAGTGAGACATTTCATTCTTGTGGCTTACAACAAAGCTCTCATCAAATTCGAAGAGCATATGAGAGAGCAAAGAGAAAAAAGAAATGACCCTGAATGGGATTTTTGTAAATATTTTATTCTACAGGTAAGTTTATGAAAGAAAATAATTTTGCATGTAAATTTTATCTTCTAAATAAGCAGGTTGCTTATCTTAGATGGCTGCTATTGCTTAAACTTTGGTACTTACAAGTAATAAATATTCTTATTTTCAAATTTATTATATCTACATACCTAGATACAACATAATTATTTGAAATGGCAGATATATACAACAAATTGAAATTATTAAAAAACCTAAATAATCATAATTAATCATTGGCCTTTACAGACACTAATTGATGTTAAAACGAATTAAAGCATATGAGAACAAAATCTATGTATATGAATACAAAATAAAAAAAACTTCACCTGTTCAGAAATTAAACTAATTTTAATTGCTTGCTTTTAGTTTATAGTAGACACTGCTTAAGATTAATTAATATACTGCTCCCTGGTTTTCACCTTGGGCAATATCTTAGTATACATCATGCTTGATAATAATATTGTGCTTTTTTTAAACAACTTTGGCCCTGACTATGATGTTTTACTATAAAAAAAATGGATACAAGTATTGTGACTGTCTTTTGATACTGGTTCTCAATTTAAATATAATTCTATTATTGATAAGTTATAAATCTATGACTGTTTATTTTTTTTTGCAGGAACAATTAGCATTTGTATTAGAAATGCTAGGTTTGTATGAGGAAGCTTTAGTTCAGTATGATGAATTGGATGCACTATTCTCCCAATTTGTGCTTAATACTAATGTAACAGAAAGCCCAAAATGGCTTGAGACTTTCATGCAGCCGGTAACAGCTTGGCAAGCAGTGAGACTGACAGTATTGGTCCCACAGAATTTAAGAGAATTAATTATTAAGAAGAAGGCGTCTATACTGGATTTTCGAAGCTATCTTTTTCAACGACAAAGTGCCATGTTATTACTAATGTTTAAACCATGGGAGGTAAGTCTTTTCTCATTTGTCATTTTCAGGCGTAGCATACATCATGAATAAAAATATATTCATGTTTTTTTAGAACATATTATAAATTTAATATGATACTTATTTGCTGAATAATTAAAAAAATGTATATGATGCTTATATGCTGTTATGTTGTTGTTGTTATGAAATTAGCAAGTTTTAGTTTCCTCAATTTGGAGTATTGGTTATTTGTTGAATTGTAAAAAGTTTTGCATCAAATTACAATGATGATATGGTTTTAATTAGAGATTTAAATTATAATAAGAGTATGTATTATACTGTTACAATAAATTATATTAATTACAACAGTTATCTACTGCCTTTCTTATATTATTTTTCAGTGATTTTTGCAACTGTTGCTACTGATAGGTGAAAACAACACTGGGCATTCTTTTAAGTCTAATTGTCATTGTTTTTCAAATTTGTTTGTTATTGCAGTTGGATTGTTTAGACTGAGATGATGATTTATTGTTTCATTTTTTATAAATACCTCCATTAACATATAAAAACCAAGTCATAAACCTTAGAATTCTAGGTTAAGTCTAGTCTGAGTCTAATTCCAGTTACTAGGATACGACCTGTAATAATTGTATGATTAAAACAAGGGCTGCCATCTGTACGTATTTTTATAAATATGTATAGGTATTAATTGTTAAAAATGAGTAATTAAACGAAATATATAATTCTGTCTATCTATGAAAAATTAATTTGAATTTAAAATATTAACATTAAGATTTGAAAGCCCTAATATTATTCACTATTAAACAATATTTGACAGACTTATATAAATATACACATTCTTTGGACAATCCTTACAAAACATAAACTTTCAAGGGGTTTCGATTTTTCTGATGAGAAGTGTATTTGGTTAGCAGGTTGGCCCGGTTGCTGATAGCATTAGATTTACAACCGAGCACATTCTTAGACATGTTCGGCATTGCACGGTAAGGGCCGCGCTATTAGACCGCGGTAGTGGTAGCTGGTAGCGTTTCGAAAGAGATTTATGTCCGGCCTTTAGGGCTTTTTTAAATTATTAATCTGGTTATTTTAGCAAATGGCAACCCTAATTACCTGTCTGAGGTATGTACATATGTTACGTACTTTCACATTTTCGTCTGTAAATGAGAATACAAAAAAATCATAAATGTGTTAATAGTAAACATACATAATGTTATCATCAGAAATTAACTGCAGTTTTAATTGCACTTTGAAATGTACTTATTATTGTCGGCTAGACGGTTGCGTGTTGCAAAAACGACGAGACTTAAGATAGCGCTTACATTATGAGGCGGCGTTTATGCGCTTTCCTTAATTTATGCGCTTATTAAAGTCACGATTAACCACAACTGGTCAATGATACTGAATTTCTGTCGATTGTCTACGCTTTGATTGATAAAAAGTAGTAAATTTTTGCATGACGCGAGAACAAATTTTTCGCTTAAAGAGACATACGAATATTTGATTCAACCATACATATATGTATAAATCTATAAAATTAGTGCTTTATTTATATATTAGATTTTTTTAAATATAATTTGTTAATACTATATACTTTTGGTATGTATCAAGATTACTTTATTAAACTTTTACATACGTCTATATAATTACGCCTCTTTCCCATGGAAGTAGGCAGAGATCACAGTTTTCCACTTGCTTTATCAACCATACTCTCCTAGCTTCCTCTACTTTCAATAATACTTACATGCATGCTCATCGGTTACGGGTACTCTTTTTCGGACATTCCCTTAGTACATCATCTATTTGGTCCCAGCATGTTCTTCTATGTCGTCCCGTACCAACTGGCCCATTTATATTTGCTTTGTAAATTTCTTTTGTCTGTCATCTTCCGTCTATCCTTTCTACGTGTCCAAACTATTTAAGCGTTCCCTTCTCGATTCTAGTCACTACAGTCCAGTCTTTTGAACTTTTACAAATACATATATTAATATTTCGTATCAAACAGAGAAATGTCATAATTGTTTAACACAAAAGTTGTTTTCATTAGGTGCAAACCAATTTCGTACTTTACACAATTCTGGTACGAAAAATTGGCGTTGCAGTCAAGATTTGTTTTTAGTTAAAAAGTAACTTTTCTGTCACTGCTGTTATCAAAACCTTATGGTCGAAATATCTTGTGACATGAAATAACTACCAGAAGTCATACAAGTTTTATAAATACTAATAGTCATACAAACGTTGTAAACTTAGATGTACAAAAGAAATAAACAATGTTATGTGTAAGGTTTTCCTGATATTTAGCATTACTAATTTGATCCTCAATATCTTCATAGCTCTTATATATCACAATTAAAGGATTCAAGGGTGCCCTAAGTTAGTCAGGGTGACTTAGTTAATCACACTGACTCCGTTCGAATTGGTTGACTTGACATATACCCTTCGAATTTCATATCAGGTGTACAGAATATTGCTTTACAATGTGTTCCTTTACTGTAGGATCGTTCCAATAATATATATGTATATATATTTATATATGAAATTTCAAAATCACATTGAAAACATGACAGACTTCCCAGAATTTCCGAATGACATATTAGCAGGCCAGTACCGAGGTCACAGCCCGGAATCCAATAGATAAAACCGGCCAAGTGCAAGTCGGACTCACGCACAAAGGGCTCCGTACCATTGATTTATGAAATTAAAGGAAGCTGTTTACGATTTACGAGGTATTAAAAAAATACTTAATAGATCTCGTTCAAAACAATTTTCGTTGGTAGTTTTTAGAGTACATCAGTAAGTACATCATATGTTTTTTTTAGATTTTTCGTTTTCTTATTTTAGAAGTTAGAGGGGGTTGACCATTTTTCTTCCACTTTGGAAGCGTCTGTCACGCAAACTAATCGGTTTAGAAAAAAAATATTTTGGAAACCTCGATATCATTTTTAAAGACCTATCCACACGTATGTGTTTAATGACAAAAAAATTTTTGAGTTTCAGTTCTAAGTATGGGGAGCCCCCAATATTTATTATTATTTTTTTATTTTTGCATCAAAATCTTAATGCGATTCACAGAATGCATCTACCTACCAAGTTTCAACAGTATAGCTCTTATAGTTTCGGAAAAAAATGGCTGTGACATACGGACGGATAGACATGACGAATCTATAAGTGTTGAACCCTAAAAATTAAATTTAATATAATATCAACAACAAAAAATTAATAATAACATAAAAACAATTTAATATAATAAAAAAAATCAATCAAAATAAAAAAAAACTATAATATACTAGCTTTTGCCCGCGACTTCGTCCGCGTGGAATAGTGACTTCCGGCAGATTTTTGGTTTTTCCCACATAGTTCCCGTTCTTGCGGGATTTTCGGAATGGTCGAGTTTCCGCAGAATTTTTAGTATTATTATGTTGATACAACTTAAACAAATTATTTCGACCAAATTTGGTACCATAAAAACGGTCATTGTGACTAAACCTTAAAAGATAGACATATGCCGTCGCGGACTTTTTTTTAGATCATGTATAGAGGAATAATTCTTTCATACATATTTTTTGTGTATCTTGAACCGTTTTCGCAGCGCACGCAAAGAAAGCCTTCAAAAATGAATAATTTTCCCCGTTTTTTACACATTTACCGCTCTGTATTTGCTCCTATTGGTCATAGCGTAATGTTATTTAGCCTATAGCCTTCCTCGATAAATGGACTATCCAACAAAAAAAGAATTATTCAAATCGCACCAGTAGTTTCGGAGATTAGCGCGTTCAAACAAACAAACAAACTCTTCAGCTTTATATATTAGTATAGATTTATATATTAGTATAGATAAGTATAGATTCATAGCATTTGCTACTACAATTTAAATAAATGAATGTGATCGCTAAACTTATATATCGTTATATTTCATATATAATATGAATACTTCGTTAGTTGACGCGTTTTGGGCCTTGTAGGTTGTTTACGGGTTAGGTTTTTTTTATAATTTTGTCATTTCTATTTTATCTTTGCCGTGTTCTCGTTTGAAGAGGAAAATAGTGTCATAAGTTGGCAATGTACTGTTCTATTTCAACAATTAAAGAGCTTCCGCCTCTGTAATTAAACTCGCTTCATTAATTAAACGCATTGTATTTAGCACATTTCAATTGTTCAGACACATTGCGGACATCGTGATAATTAACTGTTATTAATTTAGAAATTAATCAAGGTTTAAAATATTTTAGCCCACAAGAATTTTTTCGATTAAACTCGCAATTAATAGGAGTGATTTCATGATGAGCTCCTTTTCCAGGGATCCACCCCAAGGCGTGGAATCGTCACAACATACTTCTTCCATTCTTCGCTATTCTACGTCATTTCACTCCATCTTTGCTTTCTTAAGTATTCTCTACCTTTTATTCCACCCACTCCATTATATGCCCATACCACATCGGACTCTTTCTTCTTTTTATTCTTTCTGGTAGTCTTGGCTATACAAGTACGTATACATATCATTTTAATTAATGACTAGCAGCCTGCCCCGACTTCGCACGGGCATTAAACAAATATTTATAATTTTAAAAAGTTATAATTTTAAACACACACGCATTGTCCCATACATACTTTCGCTTATTATTATTGTACCGTTTAACCGAACGGCGTGAGCAGCGACCATGCGACATGTTTCAAATAACTTACATTTGTAAAGGAGATAATTTTTTCTTGTATGGAGAATAGGCCCACTACAAAATGTAACGTTTATTAATGAGACATACGTTAAATAATTTCTTATTAACCCTAGATATTATAAGGAACATTAGCTTGTGTTTATCTAACGGGAATATTGAGAAATCAATTAAAACATGAAGATTAAATAACCTAAAAATTCTTAGCAGTTAGTAGCTTTATTTTGATTTGTATTCAAATTGCTTTTTACGTAATTGCTATTTAACAGTTTTTTATTCTTGACAAATACAATCTTCTTTGGCCACTACCAAACGCCCGAAATCGTATTATTTTTTTGCATTCTAAATACTGGATACGGGAAAGAAAACGAAATCAAGCCGTTGGAAACGTAAACACAGAATTCGGTTGAAAACAAACCGACGTCAATTGGATGTCAGTGTCGCTGTCGCTGTCAAAAATGATGACGCGTTCCGTTTCACGACGATACTGGACTGACGAACTAATAGTTAAAATAATCTAAAATAGTATTAAAATAATTATTGAGAGTTCAATACTTTTAAATAAAATAAAAAAGAAATAATACACTATCCTTTATCTATTATTATATTTATATTTTATTTGTATAAATATTAAATCATCTTTCATGTTGATTTAAAAAACGTTAGTTCCTTTACCTCAAATGTCAAAAGTCATTACTAAGTTTAATTAATTGATTTTATTATTCCCGTTTCATTTTTACTCATAATATCGTGCAATTGCTTTTAATAATAAATTGATATTTTAGAGTTCAGTAATATCAATAAACGTTGCCGTTTTTTAGTGGGCCTAAAAAAAATATCTCCTTTGTGATATCTTTCGAATGGAATGTCCAAATTAAATAATTCAATAAGTTATATAATGATACTAGCGGCCCGTCCCGGCTTCGCACGGGTAGACATTAGGTACTCTTCGCAGCGTATGCGATGAAAGACATTTTATGCCAAATTATTTTTAATAAAATAATTATCATAGCAGCGCCATCTATTGATTACTTACTCAACCCAGTCGAAAGGTATCGACATCTGTTAGAATCATTTGGAGTTAACAGATAATTGTGACTGTCAAATAATAACAGCAAAATAATTAGCAATAAATTAAAATTGCAACGATAATTTGAGATTTAAACTATCCTATCTCTCAAGTTGGATCGAACTGCACATGGTGTGCGAATTTTATTATAATCGGTTAAGTAGTTTAGGAGTTCATTGAGCACAAACATTGTGACGTGAGATTTATATATATTAGATATTAGATTGAAGCAGACTTGAATATGAAGACATTTATTTTGATAAGGATTAATCCCAAAGTATAAATAAAAGAGCTTTTATAGCGGTGGCATTTATACATATTTTTTAAAAAGAAAATGCACTTATTTTGACGTAACTATAATAGTTAGACATTGCTGTCGCGATACTTTATATAGATAATTATAAATGTTCTGCATAGACTTAGTACATTATTACAACAAACAAAAAAACAATCAAATCTTTCCTCTTTATATAGAAGTGAAGATAATATTTTATTTTTATATTACACGAATAGCTAACTCCCGTAAACCTCTAAGGTTTTATTATATGTATTTTTATAATAGTCATACGTCGATAATATACAGGATGGAAAGTTTCAATGGATCAGCCAAGGGAGGTACATTAATCGTTACAGCTACAAGAAATTGGTCTTAGGAGACTATCCATAATTTTTCAAAAAAATGTACGGTTAGCAAGAAAATTTGCATTTTCCACAAAAACTTTTTTTAATGGTAATGGATTCTGTTTCCTATGCTGATCAAAAAGTTCTATGGGACCAACTGAGGTTTCAGTACTAGAAAAGTTACATCAAAAAAATATTTTATCATAAATCTGTGAATGGGAATGAAATTTTTTTGAAATATTATGGATAGTCTCCTAAGACCAATTTCTTGTAGCTACAACGATTAAGGTACACCTCCATTGGCTGCCCCATTGAAACTTTCCAACCTGTATAGTGAAAGATCTGTATCGTGTATATATTTTTTCGATGTAACATCAATAAGCACAAACACCAAACAATCTGGATAGAGACGAAAAGTAAAAAAAAACAAACAATTTCTTTACGAATCGTGCATGTATGAGCTATTTAACTAAGTATTCTTGACAATTTTCAACGATAAAATGTATGCGGGATCCATGCTACCGTTATGTATTACAAGGTAATTGTACACGAGACACATGTCCCCAGCTCTCGACTCGACCGTGAAGGAGCCTACACGTATTATTTGCTATTTTTCCCGATGACTGGCCATCTGTGAAGTGCCCGCTGCCAATTATGGCTCCGTTAGCCACCACTGTCGAGACTTGTTTTTATAACTATAATTCACATTATCTGATTGTACCGACCTGCGGGATAATGTAACCGACTTCAAAATGGAGGAGGTTCTCATACGACTGTTGTTTTTTATGTCGTTATCGCAGAACTTTCAACTGGGTGATCCGATTTTGATGATGCTTTTATTTTTTGAAACCACGAGAATCACCAGTTCTCGTGTGATGCTTTCAAATTTGGTCCATTTCTGACAATGACAACTGTGTCATTGTCAGTAACTATACAATAACAATTACTTAGTCTTTTTTAGAATTTACTATATCATATTATCGTAATTATGTTTTTACTTTTTAGTGCACTAATTGGTTTTTTTTATAGTTTATGCCCGCGTGGATTTTGGGATTGGGTCTATAGAGGGTTAAGCGTCATAGCTTTTGCCCACGACTATATATGCGCGGAAGTCGGTTTATGGCGCGAAGGTTTTATCGCGCTTCCCGTGGGCCAACCGTTTTTGCGAGATAAAAAATACCGCAAAACCTTGCTCAAGAATCACTCTATCTATTGATAAAAAACCGCAAGAAAATCTGTGCAGTAGTTTTTGAGCGAAGCCTTTATTGCGCATCCCGGGATCTGTCGATTTTTTTGGGATAAAAAGTACCCTATTATTTTTATATATAATCCGGACTTTTATCTTTACGTCTGCAAAATTTCAAAGCAATCGGTTTAGTAGTTAAAAAAGGTGAAAGCGGAACAAACAATCAAACAAATTCACTTTCCGACTGATGGTAATTGTTTAGTATCTTATAGCACATGTGTTTCTTAGGAGATTCGCAGCAAAGCTGCAATCCCTACAGAAATCACAGTGTACTTTACCAATATGTGATATAAGATGTGAAAAATATATATTTCAACGATTCCAGATCGCCTCCCGATGCCTCAGTACCGTCCACAATACTATAGTCGAGCTCAATTTGCTTGGTGCCAATGCTGTAGAGGGCGCCTCAGCGTGTTGGGCGCAGCTCGCCTGCGCTGAGACGCTACGAGCTTGCGAACGGTTGGCTTCGTCTAACAATGCAATCGAGATGTGCACCGCTACGCAGGCTCCCTTGTTGCACAACGCTAAAGATAAAGTAAGCTATAATAAATTAATTAGCTTTTACAAAAACAATAAAGTACGCATGCACCGTAGACTGTTTGGTCTTTGAACAACCCTTATATATCTTGATCATGGCGGTTTTCATAGTGCAAATTTAGAGCTTGATGTCGCGTCCTTTGTACTTAGTTTTTGATGGAACTTTGATTTTCAGCTGCTATTCTCGCCAGTGTGGCGCACGAATCGGAGAAAAATATGACTTTTAACCAACGACCAACCGCCAAGAACGCTTCTATTGTATTTCGTAGCAATATAAAAACAAAAACATCAGAAATTTCACGACACCTTATTTATAAGAATGTCTATTATGATTTTAAGAGTGTCAGAAATTATTATTTTTTATGTTATGAGTCAGAAGACCAACTTAGAAACATGACTTCGGCTAGGTTCAGGCTTCCTTTTTAAAAACAGTGCATGCTCCTGTATCTTGCTGTAAACTGTTGCCTTCGAGTGTGTTGTGAGTTGAATAGTCTGGCGTTGAATAGTCGCCAGCTTGTAGAATTAGTTGTTGCAGCTTGTAGAAAATTTCATACCTCTAACCTTAATGGTTAGAGGTACGAAATTTTTAGTTTAAAAAAGGTAATAAATTTAAAAATTGAAATCAGTAATAAAAATTAACATATGATAGGGCTTTATTTCGAGAAATTTTTATTTTATTAAAAACAAACATGAAAAAATATCAATTTTTTCGGAAATAATCTTTTATTTTTCGTAGATAATGATGTTCTTTGTGCAAAACTACTACCCAATTATCTCCGCCAGTTTTTAAGGATCACATTAGTCATTGTTGTGGCTTGCTACCTTATACAGAACTAATGTTATAAGAATTTCTTTGCATGGGGTACCCAATTGCGACTTGAAAAAAAAAATCATATCTCCTAAAAAAAAAATTTTTTTTTATGTTTTCTGTCGATAAAAATAAGTCTAGTTTCACCCATTTTCATATGTGCACTTCGTCAAGAATCACACTGTATGAAGGTAACTTAATAACACTTCATACAAGCTTATACAATGAAATACATTTCCCATTAGAGCTGCAAAACTTGTTATTTTTCAATATATAAGTCAGTATTTTTATTGAATGTGTGACAGTTTATACATAACTATATTGTTATAAATATTATTCTATGAGCAGGATGAGCTTAAGGCCATCTGTAACATGAAAATACGATGAATATTAGCCGGTATTATAAGAAATACTTCACCCTTACAGCTTCACGAGTTAGGCAAGCTTTGCGGTCTCCTCCCTGGTTCGCCAGACCCCACTTCGGAACAGCTGCATCTGGTTGTGATGCTTTCGGCCGGGATGGGGGATAGTGAACCGAACAACCAACACCCTACACCAACCGATCGGTTAAAGGAAGCACTGTGCAGCAAAACTTCCTTCCAACAGTACTATCTAGAGCTCGCCGAGTTAGCTATGGGAACCTACAAGCATATTGGGCGATTAAGGTTGGTATTATGTAATATAGTTTCAATTTACACAAGATTAGTGATAAATAAGTAAATGACTCAACAGATAAGTGATGTCGAGGTTTCTGGAAGTTTGCATGCCGTTACTTGTGCGGTGTCGACCCATAGCACATAAGTTAAGTGACAGCGCTTAATTAGCACACGAAAACTCATAGCAACGCATTAATCTTTAGTAAAATTTGCCGGGCACCACGTATGAATGAATTAATTTATAATTAACTCGTTATTTAATAATTTATTAATTACTAAGCATTGTGTTCTAAGAAGTCTCGGAGCTCAGTAATTTTACATGAGACAATATTTACAATTATATGTTTACTAAAATAAAAATGAATTGACTAAAAATGAATTGACAAAATTATTGAAATGATCGGATATTATTCAAGGTGAACAATTTCGCAGGATAAATTGAAACTAATAACGGACAGAATAGTCGAAATTAATTCTATTTACATATCTTCAAATAAACATGAATAAAAAAAAAACACCGGTAGCACTCCGGGAGTGCCGGCAGAAGAGAAAACTTCAATATTAACGTTGTGTTTAATTATAAGTACAAAAGTACTATCATTTATGAGGTAGAATACAATGTTTATTTATTGCGCTATCGCACACAAATATGACAGACATTCGCGTAAGCGCCCTGTGCCGCCTAAACGGAGCAGCACACTCAGGCACGGTAGAAAGAGTGGGAGATACTAGTTCCTCTCCCTTCCCCTCGATCTTACCTTTTTTCGATCAGCATCACGTGACCCTGACGCGAGTTTGGAAGTTTTTAACCCATACAAAATGTGCTCAGCGCCGCTAAAGAAGTTTTCACTTCAAAAATAATAAATTTTCTAAAAATATTTCTGCATACATTAACATTGTATTCCTTACCAGATTCGCTCGTTTAATCGGCCGAGACTTAGCCGCTTTCTATTCGGAGCTAGGCGAGACAGGCAAAGCGGTGGTTTTCCTTATGGATGCTCTTCGGTCTTATGAGGAGCAGGGCTGGTGGGACCTGGCCGCTCAAACTAGGCTGGAACTAGTAGCTGCTGCTAAGAAAATGAATGATGTTGATAGGTAAGATGTTTCTTATCTTTAATATCCTTTAAGAGTTCATAATCATTACATACGTGATTCGATCAATCATAACGAATAATGTGTTAGGTTCGTGAATAGATTACAAATTAGCGAGAAAACTATTATTATTTGCACCTCCCTTCTCCTTGAAGACAAAGGGGATAAGAAGGATAAATAAACTCGCAATTTTAACGAACCACGGATGACTTTTTGTAGTTCTCGTCGAGAAGAAACAAATCGTGAGGTAATTTACTTTCTGGACACGTTAATTTTGATTTTCGGTGTTTTATTATCATAATGGGTTAATCAGATGTCACTGACTATTTCCAACAATATTTATGTAAAAAAAGAAAAGTCAATGGTTACGCGACTATTTATTATTACTCTGCAAATAGTTAAAAAAAACACTATACTACATACAGTGCGTTACTGTGTCACATCGTGCTAAAATAAATTCATTTTTATATGCGTGTAAACAAAATGGCCTGTTTCTATTGTTGCTTTAAATTTGTTCATTTTGTTTAAATGATATATATAATTTAATTTGTTTTAATTATCAAAATAATATATAAATCATATTATTTCAAAAATTACGCGTATTTTAGTTTTGATGTATATTTGCGATATCGAAAGCACTTTTATGAGCGGACTATATAATTTTTAGTCGTAGTCGTAGTAGTAGTTGTAGTTTCATCAAAAACTTAACATTATTTATTGTTCCAACGTTATTTTTAAGATGACATGTAATAGTCCAGAAAGGTAGAGGTCCTACCATCACAGTCTTTTTTAATTTTTTAAACACCAGCCTGGGGTGGTTAATTTAACTTCTGTCAAAAGAAATGATTATTAACAAAAAAATATAAAATTTCAGATATACAAAGCTCTCTGCAACAATAGCGTGTACAGCCGAATTGGAAATTCTAGTCAGGAATTTTTATTATGAGGAAATGATGAAGTCCATAAGGATGGACTTTAAGGGCAAAAATGTGACAGTGCTCACCGAACTAAATGAATGTTTTAAGCTCGTCTCTGCTACCCTCGTGCCGTCCGATCGTGGAATCTATATCACAGACCATAAGGTCCAATGTTGCTTGGTTGTCGAGAGCTTGTTTCCCAAAGATGTTAGATGTAACCGTGCAGCAATTAGTATAGAACCTTGTACAGAGGATAAGACAGACAAAAAGACACCCGTCAAAAGTTATAAGACTGATTTAAACGTTAACGGTAGTGTAAGTACTCAGACTAATTTGCAAAGGAAAACATCGGATGTCTCTACGGATAGTAATGTTTCTAATGTTATAAGCAGGTAAGTTGAGAATGCTGCTATTTTGGTCTTAAATGCTTGCTTATTGTAGAACATGTATGTATAATTACAGCTTATATACGTTCCCATTGAGAGACACGAGCCTATAGGGTAGGCTCGTGTCTCTCAATGCATGTTTGCCTGAGTAGCTCTGGTCGTTGCATAATTACCTATTTATTTATTTTGACACACAACACAGAATATAATCGATTATTGATACATTTTTTATATAATATAGCAGACCAGATTATATTCCTAGGTATGTTTGTGCAACATGAACGACACATAACTATAGTAGTACATATTTATGGCAATATAAAACTTAAAACTTTACATACTTACTTCTAAGTTTATTTCCAAATAATCAGCCGTAAAAGTTCATGATAGTACATAAGAAACAAAGAGGTTCACATGACTGACATAAAGCGATTTTATTAGTAAAACGTATTTTTATAGACAGCGTAGCTTAGTTTTTACAGAAAGAATCCTCTTGCATAATAAAAAATATTTTTGATTACAGCATAAGACTGGATGATTTAAAACCTAAAAACCCCTTACTAAACCCTCTCAAAATCACATCCAAATTGTTATACAAGGAGGATAAAACGTTACAAAAGGCGACCTTGGAGTACCACAACCCGAAAGTACCAATCAAAAGGTCGGACAGCAATAAATACAGAAAACCGTCTGCTACTACTCGAAACAGTTACAACATATGTTTAGTCCGAGATGATGTAGTTCTCAAACCTGGTACGAATGAGGTTACTCTAGAATACATAGCAGATAAGTGTGGTACGTTTAAGGTAGGCCAAGTGTCCCTTTTAATCGAAAGCACGTTGGAGTATCTGTCGAACGCACTGATTGGCACAAAAGTCGGATTCGAGGTTCACACTCAAGGGGTAAATGTTTATTTAAATAAGGTAGAGCCAAAGAAGGATTTAGTGGCTGGTCTTGAACACGCCATGGAACTGGTCGTCACCAGTGGTAGCTCACCAATCAAGGAGGTTAGTACACAGTTAACTTAACAAAATTAGTTTTAAATATCAATACATAGTATAAAACAAAGTCGCTTTCGCTGTATGTCCGTATGTATGCTTAGATCTTTAAAACTACGCAACGGATTTTGACGCGGTTTTTTTAATAGATAGAGTGATTCTTAAGGAAGGTTTGTATGTATAATAAATGCATAATATAGTAGAGAAACACTGATAAATTTAAAGGTTTCTAATGTGATGTCGTAAATAAGCACGTTTTTTTGCGCTTATATTGCAAACGCTGGCTGAACCCTACGAGATAGACCAAAATAATGTACTACAGTATTGTACAACTTACAAAAATCCACAAAAAAGTCCGCGCTGGTATATGTCTATCTCTTAGGGATAACCCACCATAACCATTTTTTCACTGCACCGTGCGAAGCCGGGGCGGGTCGCTAGTTGAATAATAAAATGAAAAGTTTTTCTTTCATTTATATATATAGCAATTAAATAATGGACAAAAGACACAAAGACAAATAGTTATTTATGCAACTGTTGTATAATCAGGGGTATTAAAACACGAATGTGGGTTTATCACACGAGGTGTAGCCGAGTGTAATAATAGTATGACATGAGTGTTTTAATACCTAATAATAACAGTTACATACAAGACTTTATCTACAATCATGATGTAACAATTTGTTAGAAATTTCCTTTGCTGCTTTAGAAATATCTGGTGGTGTGTCATCAAAGCTAGAATCACTCATTTTTGTAAACAACGCACACAGAATTGTTTGTTTGCGATTTCCAATATTTGAGTGAAAAAATGGCGAGAAATAACACGATAAGACGAGAATCCGAAATTACGAATTAGTCTACAATTTATTGTTCTTTTTTCAAAATTTTTGCGATCTGGTGGTGAAAATGTCATTGCATGAGAATGTTCTTTTTTTGAATATCACAATCAATTTGATATCACGCGTTTGGATGATATAATGATCATAATATCATTGCGTGTTTTAATGTTGGCAATAAGCTAATTGTTATAGGTTCTTTTATAGACGATTAATAGCATGATAGTAGATAAAAAATATTAATTAACTAAGCCATGTTTTATGTATACGGGTCTAAAACATTGCAGAATTATGCCATGTTCAAGGCCTTTCTGTAAATGAATTGATGTTGATGATAAGTAACTGACCCTCCAGCAACTGTCAAGTCAATGACTACATCAAAAATGACTTGGTAACTTATACTAATTCTATGTAAGGTATTTATATATTATTAGTTCAGGTTTCTTAATGTTTGTTTTTTATGATTGAGACAAGATGTATACATGTAAATGTCAAAGATTTAGTCTCAAATTGTCTGTCTCAAATGTTCATGGTACTTTTATGCGAACGACATAAAATTGCCTATATGCGCATTTATAAGCGATCTGTAGAAAACAATAAATTCATTGATTAGTGATAACAGTTCAAACAGAATATAGGTACTCATAGGTACAGAATACAAGAACTGAGTCTCCAGAACTGTTAATTATTGACCCAACGATGCGCAGACCAAAACTGCTACCCAATTTTGTATCATATATAAAATTACTTTATAAATAAAAAAGACGTTAACAGGGCCAAGTCAAACACCAGAATATATGGTGAGATAATTTACTTTTTTTTAAAGAGTCGTTTTTATATGAACAAATTAATCAATGATTAATTGAGTATGCTCTCCTACTATGCCAGAACACATCAATATTATTGAAGACATCGTCCGGTCTCTTAATACGCACAGTGGACGGCGACTGCCCAATGACAAGGGAACTGACCATTCCAGTGCCACCAAGCAAACCCTTTGAAACCACTACAGTACCCCTGAGGCTGTTCGCAAGCGTACAACCGAAGCGGGAAAAAAGCATCGAACATACTGTAAGTATATATATAATATGATTGGTTATTGGTTACCAATATATGAGAAAAAAAAATATTGAGATTCACGTATTTTTTACATTATTCTTAATATTGTACAATAACTAAATTTTGTAAAACTGAACACGAATGTCATAAAAAGAGTTGTATATTTTATGAGAGACTTAACATATAATTGCTAGCAATAAAGATATTTTAATCGATGTTTTATCTAGACATATGAAACCTAGGCGTAGCTACTTAAATACAAAAATTGATTATGTAATAATCCCATTTGATTAAGATTACTATCTAAAAGGTGAAACCTAGGCGTAGCTACTTAGATACAAACATTGATTATGTAATAATCCCATTTGATTAAGATTACCATCTAAAAGGTGAAACCTAGGCGTAGCTACTTAGATACAAAAATTGATTATGTAATAATCCCATTTGATTAAGATTGCCATCTAAAAGGCAACAAAAATAAACAAGCTCGAGACTATTATAAAATAGGTCTAATATTTCATTGACCTTGTCCTCTATATTAAGGTGACCTTACGGCTTGTTGAAGTGTACATTAGTTCCTAATGTAATCTTGTAAGTGTCTGTTTCTGTGTTTGTTATTGGTATAATAAGAAATATATATTAACGTGGCGAACCTCTCAACGTAGGTGTGGCTGAACTGCCCATGGTGGGATACAGCAACAGAGGTTCCGCTGCATTTCTCCCCTCCGATGGTCGTATCATGGCGGCTGCTTACCTCAAACGCGCGAAGTTTGTCCAAGTCACGCTCAAGTCGACGGTCGCGCACTTAGTACAGTTCGCGCTGTCCGATCCTTCGCTTCAATGTGATGGTAATAACACCGTCTCGGATTTGAACCCTAAAAATGTCAAGGATATGGTGAGTTTTTGTGTTCTATTACCTCGAACTAGAAATAGTTTTCTCCGCTCAAGATAAAAGTCTCTCAAGAACCTCGAGCATTTTAACCCGAAAAATGTGATGTAATGTGACGGATGATGAGTTAACATTACAGTACTACACTGAATGAGAAGTGAATGAGAATAACACGGTAATGAATTGGAAGCCCCAAGAAAGTAGTTAATGTAGTGAATTTTTTTGATCCTTACCTTTCATTTCTTTCGTGTCAATCTCTCAAAGTTTGTCCAATGTCGCTTAAGTCTACTATCGCCCACTTACAATAATACAACACCGCTGCAATGTCACGAGAAAAAACAACATGTTGGGTTTGAAAAACGTGCCTTTTATGGTTAGTATTGTGTTTTTATGGACATAATTGTTGTGACTACGAAAGTATTATATCCAAAATTATATTAAATAGTTCAGGGCACCAGTATTGCCAGGAATCCATTTTATGTTGAAGATTACTCTTTTATATCGTCAAAATTCCATCACTCGCAACATTATTTTCTTGACTTTTGGGTGGACAATAGCCTATTACATCGTCGAATCACATAAAACCAAATTGATATTTTTCGTCGAGACATGGTTTCCTAACCTATATTAAAGTTATTCAAGCGGAATATTCCGAACATTATAGTATTGTTACAAAATTTTTTATAATTTGATTATAATAGTTTATCCCCAAGTCGTCGCGAAAGACTTCTATAGCAATCAAATAAAAATATCATTCAACATAAAACGTAATACGTAAATAAGTGCCTGTGAAGGCACTTAGTTACGTCAACACCAATTTAAGTTTAAGAGAGTGTTCTCTTGTGTAAAGATCAATACAAGGGAAAATGGTAACTACACCTATCCCAAAATTTTAGTTTAAGAGCCTAAAAATCTTTATATCTTCTCTTTTCAGTTATTTACAATATTATAAATATAAACAACTAACTAACCCGTGCCCACTTCGTTGGGCATAATACTAATATCCCCGAAGCGAGCACGAACGCGAACCGAATTAAACCCGAAGCCATCGCGCTCCGTACGCTACCCGTTTTTTCACCCATTTACTTTGCAAAACGGACTACCACGTAAAAGCCTTTTTATTTTTCGGGTTTTAATATAACCTATGACAGTCAGCAACATTGTGTCTTTCTATTGGTGAAAAAAAATTTAAAATCGGTTCAGTAGACCCCGAGATTACCCTTTACAATTTACAAACACACAAACTTTACTTCTTTATAATATTAGTATAGATTATACATAATATAACACAATCGTATATATATCAAAAAGGGGTACAGTTTTTTCAATAAATTATATTGTTAGTAGTCATAGATTATTCTAATCTATGACTAGTTTATAATCTATAATTTTAACAGGATTAATGTAATAATTGTAAAACATTTTAATATGACATCTAAAGTTCGATTGAACAGTAAGATATCGTGATTAGTGATTGCAATCCGGCGTCATTTTCAGTCTGGCCGGATACGACCGGATTCCCATCAATCCGGTCGGATCAGGCCGGATTGATTAAATCAAGATGATTTTCGCTTTTTAGTACAAAATAAGTGAGTTAATCAAGTGTCACTGCACTTATATGTAGGTAGTTTATAAAAAATAAATCACAAATATATAAAATCGACTTTATTTCCTAACCAATGTTAAGACAAATATACAACAAGAAAACAATTAAAATTTAGTAGTGTAGGTAACTAGTAATAACTTTACGACGTAACGAGGAGCTCAATCTTTCTAGATTTCACTTTCACAGATAGATCAATTTATAAGTAACAATATTAATTATCAAGTAACTATAATATCTAATAGATACAATTAACCTTACGTAATTAACTGAAATGAGATCAAAATCATTATTAAAGTATTTGAGAATGCTAACAAACAAGTCTTATAGGTATTTATGATTATGACAGATACCATCATGATTACTAACTGCTAGCACCGGATCCGGTAACCATTAAATGCTGCCGGATCCGTTTTTCCGGATTGCAGTCCCTAATCGTGATTAATAATATTTGCGACATATTATATTTTATTCAATTGTCCCATAGATCGTCGCATCGGACGGCACAACTGCATCGTTCATGTGGGAGCTCCTCAAAGACCCTCTAGTGAAGGGAGCGCCAATGAAGGCAACATTCGCAGTGAAATACCGACCTTTGAAAACAGACGAACCACCTAGAACATTCTCCTGCCCGTTCGACATACAGGACTACACCACGCTGTTTGTAATCAGGACACAACTCGAGCCAACCAAGGGGTCTGACTTCTGCAGAGCGTCGCAGGTTTGCTGTTTGCAGTTGACTGTGCAGAGGGTAAGTTTAGTTTGGCTGGGCTCCACCGCACTTAGCCTCATGATTGGGCCATTGTGCGTCCTTCTCCTGCGTCTGCCTTCTTCCTATTCTATCCATCCCAGTTCCTCCCAGAACGCCAGCAGCCTCCGTGGGCTGCTGCATGCTTCTGGCAGGGACGCCGGGGAATGGAGAAGTTTCTCCCGTTGGTCGGCCACACTTGCACATTCCATAAGAACATGCTGTGACGTTTCCTCAGCCTCCATGCATCCTCTCACAAGGGGCTGTCCAATTGTGTACAGGTGTTTGTTTAAAAGGCAATGTCCAGTTATGGTAGCTATGACCTTTCGGATCTTGTCTCTCTTTAGTTTGATAAGGGAACGGGCAAGCTTCTTGGAAGATACCGGGACTGCTTCCTTCGTTCGCTTGCATCCCTCCTTGGTTATCAATTCTTTTAGGTGTAGTTCCTCTGTTCTCTTGCGCAGCCAGGTTTTTACTTCTGCCTGTGGAATGGGCATAAGGGGTTCTGGTCCATACACTTTCGTGTTGGAGCCCCTTTTTGCCAACTCATCTGCCGCGTCGTTTCCGAGTGAGTCACTGTGTCCTTTTATCCACTGCAGGGTTGCCCGGTTTGTGTCTGCAATGGCTTGGAGCGTGTTATGGCACTCCAGTATAAGAACAGAGTTGATAGTATTGTTTTGGAAGGCCTGTAAGGCCGATGCGCTATCCGAGATTATCTTTATGTTTATGTGTAGTGTATATGTGCAGAGGGTAAGTGCGATTATCGATTTTTAAAATACGTTTTATAATCGACATCCCGTTCTATCCGAACTACTCTTACAGTCTTGTTACTCCTATTACATTGTATAAGTGAAGTGAATCGCAAATTCAAACTATTTAAATTGTTCTAGTAAATTTTTGTTCTCAACTTCACCCATTTTCAATTTTTTATTTACAGGTGAATGAGACTGAGTATACATCACTCATGTACGAAGTGTTGGCGGATCCAACCACGTGGGCTGTTTTGGGGCGAACTGCAGGTTAGTAGACAACTGCGATAGATCCTGAAGCAACTAAAATCCATTCGTTTAGATATGGTTGCAGGGGTGTACGCCGTCGATAGTGATTGTGGCACTTCGCATTTTTCATTATACTACGTACAGAAAACTATTGTTTCACCCTTGAGTAAACTGTCGGGTAGGTGAAAATAAAATTTTAAGTTAACAACAAAACTGTATTATTGAAAACTTTATACATACCCCACCCTGTCAGTATCACTAGGACACTGGCCAAGGTTAGTTCAGTCGAGTCTTAAGGATTAACATCACTGATAATATGTTGATATGACTACTAAAACTGACGCCACCTAATTAATAATACCACAATTGTTAGCAACACCAGCTGCATGAGCTCCTCGCCATAACCCGCTCAGTTGAGACTATATTTAATGAACAAAGTTTGTTATATATGTTTGTTTTTGCTCCGTGGCTCTACCTCTACAACATTGTCATGTTTTCCTTTAATATCGTAGTTGAGTTTGAAGAAAGCACCCTAAGGAAGGAATCATCGACAAAATTTATAAGGATTAAGATGGCGTGTATGCGATCTTAGTCCTGACAGAGTATTTTATTGTCCCTAAAACTGTAACTCCAAACTTATAATATCGGACCCGAAACCGATCAAGGCGGCTTAACTAGAATGACTTACTGACTAAACTGAACCTAAGCCTGCCATAAGGGCTTGGATCAAATGATCTGGCAACTCAAATGTAGGCAATGTAACTTTAATTTGTTACCTAAAGGACTAAAAGTGGGCCTCAATCATGTGCAGAGACGTAAGATATCGATAGATAATTTTATGTTCATCAATTTACAATTTATTATACTTTTTTTAAACCCCTCGTTTTTCTGTAAATGATGTTTGAAAGTAAGTAGATATTCAAGTAAACACATCCCAAAACGTGGTTAAAATGTTTGAATTAAGTATATAAAATGATAATTTATTTAAATCTTATTGAAAAATGGTTGTATAGTTAACAAAAGAAATGTAATTTAGTAATTATAAATTCATGAAGTTCTAGACATGTTGTGTTACTGACCACCCTGAATGTACATAGTCTGTGACCAATGATGACACTCATCCGCTGTCAATGCGACTTGACAGCATGTCTTGCGCAAATTAATAAAAAGAAAAAAAAAAGATTCCATCAACTTGCTAGTATTAAATAATTTAAATTATTAATTACAAAAAAACGGGAGATATTTAAAATCTAATCTTTATCCAGATGATCTACAATAATTTATACTCTTCTCTGGTAAAGATTCGTCGCTGCACATTACTCAGGCCCACCTTCCATACAAATTTTGACCATCACTTTTTAACAGTACTGGCGTTTGCCGAAATGCTAAAAAAAAGCTGGTTATGTGGCGTTCGTAGGTGTGATTACGATGGAAACAAACTGCACTGAAGGGCAGGCAGTGACCCTCGACGTGATGCCGCTGGTCGCCGGCTTCCTGCCACTGCCGACCGTCCGCCTCTCCAAGTATATTGCAGCCAACACCAAAGGTATGTCGGGGATTTGGTGCCTTTCTTTTTTTTTGTTTCCCTGAGGAAAATGCATTAAGTTGCATACTCCGGCTGTGGCGAGCCGGCGGTTATGTGGGGCTCTCCTCCCCAGAAGGGGGAGGCCTACCCACTAAAACCTCAGGGATGGCCTTCTACAGGCATGTAGGGAGCCCCCGGGAACGCCAAGCGACATCCGGGAACCCCCAGCCTCCGCTCCCCTGCTGATACAGGGGAATATCGCAATCCATAAAGAACTAACAGTCTAATACGCAGGTAGAGTTCCGGGATCGGAACAATACAGCGATTTCTGTATCACTCCAAATCATAATGAATTGACTAATTGTTGTTTTACTTCAATACTCTGACTTCAACAGCCTCTAAATATGGTTAAATTTTTTTGAACAGCTTATAATCTTCTTCTTATATATAAAAATGAATCGCAAAATGTTTTGGTAAGAGCATAACTCAACAATGCCTGGACCAATTTGGCCAATTCTTTTTCGTTGAAGTTCAAGCATAAAAATAGTTATCGGAGAAACCCTAAAAACAGCCCTTTTTTTCATTCAAACGTTTTCTAACTAAAACGTACAGTCAATTTGAGCTTTATTGTTATTATATAAAGTTCATATTGCAAGCACTCACTGTTGTCTAAGCAATGTAGGTGTGTTCCTAACATCAAAGAGTCAATTTGCGCTTTATTAACGTAATATAAAGTTGAAATTCAATCATATTCTATCAAAACTATGCGTGTGTGCGTTGGAGCACAGAATACGTCGTTGGAGTATTTAATGTCACGTTCCAAAATTGAATAGTCACAAAATGTAACAGTTCATTTGGACCTTTTTTGCAAATTGGTTGGCTATGCGATATTATCTATAAAATAAGTAGGAACAAAAATCTGTCACTTTACAAATCTTTTTGACAGGATGAAGTCTGTCGGGTCCGCTAGTATCTATATAATATGTTATCTAGACCAATGATTCTCAACCTTTTTTTTGTTACGGCACATATTTAACGATTTCTAAATTTGGCGGCACACAAAAAGATTAAAAAATATTTACTTACTACACATATAATATACATTGCGTAAATAGTTTATGACAAAAATGTTAAATATACGAAATAAAATAATATATACTACTTACAATAATAACTAAACGTTTATTAAGGGATTAATTACAAGCTAATAATAGAAATATTTTTAATGCGAAATTTGAGCTTGATGTTTTTTGATAATTTCATTTATATTTGGTCGTAAAAATGACAATGCTACTCTCATATTATCTTCTACATTTAACAATCTTGATATTTTTTTAGTGTTAATGTTGGCCAATGCTGAAAATCCGAATTCACACAAATAAGATGCGGAAAATTGTAATAATATGTTTAAAGTTTTTTTGGCTATCATTGGATAATCGCATCTGATGTTAATCCAAAATGAATTAATTGATTCTTCTGAATGTTTGAAAATGAAATCTCGATTATTGGAAAACAAAATGAGTTCTTCCTCTTCATTCAAAGTTAAGTCAAATACAGAAGTATCCGTTGTGAAAAATGGATTACGAACCCAAGAAATTTCTTAATATCTAATTTTGGGAAATAATGAACAATTCTCTCCTCTAATGTTGTCTTAAAAATATTTTTATTTTTAAATGATATTATTTAATAATATTAAAGTTATTATATATTTGTAAAATTTGAGGCACACAAAAGTGCCGCGGTACAGTGGTTGAGAATCACTGATCTATACTCCGTTTGTTTAGGTAATTAACTAAAGGTAAACAATAAAAATGGCGGCGTTCAGGGATTTTCAACCTTTTATTATAATGTTTATTTGTATATTGAGTGTATAAAAACTACATTGCATTACAAATTATTTATTACGTAACAACATAATTGTAATCAAAAGATAATAACTACTACATCATTACAACAACAAAATACAAACAATAACAAAATAAGAAAACAGTAAAGAAACTCAAAAAATTTTAACTATGAATTTACAAGAATGTTTTGAACACCAGTCTTTTAAGGTTCTTTACAGTAGTCACACCTTGCAATACTTGTGTGGAAACTATTATAATCTAATTATTTATTATTTTTAAACTAAATAAATAATATTTACTGTTTAAAATTAAACGAGGTAGTTATATATAGAAAGATATTAATAGTAATTATTATGTTTAAATGAACCAATAATTTGTTTTGGTTACATTTTATCTCGGAATAAAAAGTGGACCTATAAAAGAAACCTTTTTATGATTTGTTTACATTTAGTTAATTACTAAACAAACGGAGTATAGACTATGTTTTGCACATGAAATCTTAATAATACTTAAATTGATATATACAGATCCAAAGAAAGATATATCGGCCCACCCCCGCTTGGAGCCGTTCAGCCCTGGCCAGGTCTACCACGCGGGGAAAGCGAAACAAGTCCACGTGCTACCCTCGGCTCCTAAAGAACACCTCGAGCCAACTGTGTAACATCAACAAGCAACCAGTAAGAAGAGTCTGACTCTAGCGAAGAGTCTGTACCATCCTCCGAGATATCACTACTTTTTAAATATATTAAGAAGCAAAGACGCTATTACAATGACTTGTGTTTATTTGTTAGTAGTCATTTTGAAATTCGCCATCTTGATTTTAGATGTTAATGCGGCAATGAAACATATAGCTTATCTCAACTCGGATGGACGGACACGTAGTATATAGGGTTTTAATATAGGGTTTAGCTTGATACCCTTCGAGTACGGAACCCAATACAAGGTGCGAAATTACAGGTATCTAATATAATAATAATATGGTTTTCCACATTTTTATCTTTTAAGTTTAATTATTATTGCTTAGAATTTAAAACACAACTTGATAGATATGAGCAAAATTTCTTGTGCAATTTCTTTGTTTTGTATATTATGTATGTATGTACAGTATGGAACACCGCAACCTAATTTATACAATGAATGTTTTATTTTTTATACATTAATGAAGAAAGAAAATTATTTATTTAACTTTATTAAAATAATATTTACTCCGAGAAGTGTTAATCAGCAAGTTCTTTAACAAATACCCGAAAAATATATATGTTGAATAACAATATTGTCTATAAATTTACTATCTCGTAAAACATATTTAGTTTTATTGTTGTTTAATTTTTGAATTTCATACGTGGACGCCACTTACGTTCCTGATATATAAATGTAAGATAACACAGTCAAAATCTATAAATATATAAATTAAAAATCCTAAACTTAACAATGTCTAGTGCCATCGTAAAATATTACACTTTGACCTATAAAATGCAGATATATTTTTAATTAAACGCTCAACGACTCCAGCATTGATGATATTATAGTTGTTAATTGAGTTGTGTGTGTGTTAGAGATGTGAGAAATAATATTTGTTATTGATAAAGAAACATAATTTTGGCGATTCAATTATGTATATGAATTGACAATTTCACCAACATCGTCTTGGCTGAGGACAAAGTAAACTGTCACTTAAACGAAAAGAAGAAAGTATAGCCATAAGTTAAGTTTGCTAAGAATTGTATTACATTTACGCTGACACAGGATTATTGATTATTATCGATCAATATGAAAAAATGGGTAAATTTTGTTATTGATTCCATTATTCAATCTCTTATACAGTAAATTAGTTATTAACATCAGTAGCACTTACATCCTCATTGAAGGTATGAGCCTATCTTCGTCCTTTATGTTTCTCCCGGACTGTATCCAGGCTGTCTCACAATGTTTTCTTTATAGTAGAACCGTCAGATAAATATACACACAAAATATTACAATTAAAAAACATCATAGATATATATTCTATAAAACATGGCCGCCACAAAATGGCGATTGCTACAAAATGGCGGATGTCATTATTTTTCAAACTCTGTACGTTCTCGTGACTAGTAGAAAAATACACGAATACTGAATGAATATGTATTAAATCAATAAAAAGGTATCATATAAAATAACTTCAGTAGAATGATTTCATATTTTTATTGAGTAAAAAATAATAATTAGGTAACTTATTTGAAAGAAAGTCCTTAAAGTCTAAGGAAACAAAGGACTGCTTAAACTCAGGAATAGTCATGTTTGAAATCTGACTTTAATTGTCTCGAAAGGTCGTAAATATCTCGTCGGATGACAAAAACAGCCATCATTGCTTAAAAAAAATATTATTATGCTCATAGGTGTAATGCCTGTAAAAATGTTAGCAACGTACTTTTGCTTAATAAGTACGTGTTCTTATCGCTTTTTGAAATTTATAACACTATTTAAATGTGAGGTACGAAGTATAATAAATTGATTTGTTGGACCATCAAACTTGTGATAATGATAAATGTAACTTCATGAGATTGTATTAATAAAGTCAAGTATTGTAATTAGGGTAGGAAAGTTTCGCTTGTACTGCAATAGTTTTATATTATAAATAAGTACATAATGCACAAAAAATTACTACTCCTCGGTTATATTCCTTTTTTAAGGTTCCACCTATGTTTAGCCAAAACTTAAAATTTTAGTACAGTTACATAAACGTAATGATGTCATAAAATTATTTTTTTTACACCTTTGCTCGTAAATCCGATGTAATTCAAAATAATTAAAATTTCGTAATTTAAAATTAATAAGCGGGTCATAAAAACGCGTGTGTTACCAAAGCAAAAAGTTATAGTCCATACAAATTCCATAACAGTATTATTTGCAATTTCGCGCGCTGTTGCTATTCAAATTTCGAACTAATCGCCGCGCGGCGCCAGTCAGTAATAAAATGGCGGTGAAAGCAACAGTGTGCATTCACAGATTGAGTTTATTTAAATGTTTTTTTTTCTGTTTCCTCGCAAATGTGTTAAAAAACGTCGTACGATATACGTGCGTATTGGTTATAACATGCTCGGCTCAATTACGCCCTCGCCTTCGGGTCGGGCTGAAATTTCGCCTCGCACTTTATAACCATCATAACACACTAATATCGTAATGTACTATTATCATCCAAATATATAGTTCTCGCAGAAAAAATGTATGGAGAATTTTAATGACACCGCAAATTTTATATGATTAGAAAGTTAACATAGGTAGATTTTGGCTTTATTAATATTTGTTTAAGGACCTGTTTTACAACTACTGCCTAAAAGACAATATACCTTGATTACTGTGACTTAATACACAGTCATAGTTCCAGCACAGTAGCGCCACCATGATAATTATGTTTCCATATATTCCCTATAAACGTTCCCGCGAGAGCATTGTACATAATCTTTTTTTAATTTAGTACTTCGATTTCTGTCTGCTATATGACGAACACTGACTGACAACTGTGTATGGACTGTGTACAATGGAGAAAGTATGAAAGCATATTTATAAAGGTGGTGGAACTGTGCATTAATTGATATATGTAAAATGACCTTAATAGTTTCAATTTTAAGGTTTTAAGAGATATTTAAAACAATAAGGGCTTTTATCTAGTTGGAAATCTTCCGCCCACCTTCTGTGTTGTGAACTAGAATATCAGAAACTCCTTTGTTCGCATAAGATCAGTTTCGCTTTCCGCCAGATTTGCTTAGTGACTAGGCAATATAGTCAGATAAAAGGGATCAAAATAAAATACCTAAAGGACAGCTTTTCCATTGCCTTACCGTCAAAAAAATAATATTTTTATCAATGTCATGGTTAAAAGCCCTAGCAAGTTTCGAAGCCCTTTCGTTACCGTTGGGATGATAGAATTTAGGGTAGAGAACAGTACATCTGTTGAATTGAATTACTTGAATTGAATCAATTAAAATATTACAGTGAAACAATTTTAAGTTACAGTATGTACTTTAACGTACCTGTCATAGCGCGAATCTGATCTAATGCGAATTTGTCATAAAATGTAACTGTCTTCAATAAACTATTGTATGTAAATATATTTATAAAATTAGAAAAAAAGTATGTATAAAACATAGTGCGTGAATTTATTATTCACACTTAGTTCGGTGTTTATAGTAATCGGAGCTTAAACGTATTTTGTGAGATGAACTTTTGATTGGAACAAATATGTTTTATACACCGACAGTGTGACTGTTTTGTGAAATCTATGCAGAAGCTTGACTAGTAGATCTCGGCCGTGATCGGAATCTCTTTCTATAATGGGATTAAAACAGCTTTTTCGAAAGGATATGGCTATCTCTCTTCTGTGTAGCTTCATAAGATTAAAATTTTATAATTTGAAATATTCACTCTTTGTGACATGATAATGGTTCAGCTGAGATTCTCAACAAAATTTTAAATATGCATTATATTTAATTGTTTTAATGTAATAGAGGGACACATGTGCAGATGGAGCCACGGACAAGGAATAATTGTATAATTACAAAAATTGCAAACAAAATCTTAAATATTCCTCACCTTATATTTTGTAAAGTCAAAGTAGACATTATTCATTGTTCATTTCTAGATTGTCTTCTAAACCAATTTAGCTATTTTCTAGATTGGCCGTCGTTAATCGAAAATTTGTAACAAATAAAAATAACTTCGTTAAAGCGTTATTTTTGGCGAAAATTTGACGCAAAATAACGTTAATCGGTTAACTCGTGAAAAAATAAACTGTTAATTTGTGTATTAGATAACTAGCGCTCGCGGTAGACATTATGCTGTGGTCATGAGATCAGATAGTATTTAGGTACGGTGCGGTGTGTACCGTATATTATTATAAATAATACGTACTAGATTAACGATTAACGGATTTGGAGAAACTTAACGAAAGTTAATTCAACCGTTAATAGTGATTTAAGTTAATATTTTAATGTCTTTGCAGTGGGGAAGCTTCGATAAAAACATGTGAACCAATTCTGATGTACGTAACATAACATATTTATTTCACATATTTACCATTGATAAATATCTCATTCATATGGGAAAATCAGATATAACGCGGGCGGATAGCTAATTATCGATCGATATATAACACTAGAACTTCATAGGCGATGTGAAATGCAACTTTGAAATACGTACATTTGCTGACAAGTCAACTGAGTGTTGCTTCAGTATGTTATTTTTATAAAAAAAATTAATTTACATAAAAATATTAGTTTAATTTCTATTCTCTTACCATGGCCATTGTTAATGCAAACAACGATTTCATTCGAACTAGTCCTGATCTTGTCTTTTCTTTCTTGCGTTTTAATTACTTGTATATAATTTTTAACAATTTGGTGCTACAACTACAAATGTGACACCAAAATAATTTTGCTGATGATAATAATATATAGGTGGATTTTTTGGATGGGACAAGGTGGGCAAGTGGAATCTGCAGTAATTGAAGCTAAGTTGATACTATAGTCTTTGACCCTTACATGAAATAGAACCGAGTGGCACAAAAAAATGCTTATGTTTTGGAATTTTTTTTTATTGATTATAAATTTAGTCAAAAAGTCCAAAAGTCAGTAAACGCAGTTCCTAATTTTTCGAAACTTTATATGAGATTATCTGCGGTTATATTGTTTCCTTACTTGCGCCATCTCAAAAAACCACTACATGTCTTTTTTTATCTTAATTATAATTTTAGTTGTAGTTTTATTGTATGTATATTGTTTGTTTTTGTCGTACGGCAGATGTTAATTCAATTAGCTATTGAGAAACTATTGTTTAAGGTGTATAGATATAG
The DNA here is from genome assembly GCA_036419045.1 of Scirpophaga incertulas. Taxonomy (NCBI): domain Eukaryota; kingdom Metazoa; phylum Arthropoda; class Insecta; order Lepidoptera; family Crambidae; genus Scirpophaga; species Scirpophaga incertulas. The sequence goes on along the minus strand of CM071628.1, from coordinate 7,782,354 downwards.
TAAGTACTACTATTTTTAGTTCAAATGTGAAGGTATACAAAATTTTTTTCCTCATGTAAAATAGCCTAAAAATTCCATATACAACGTACGTATTTCCCGGTTACTATGGCATAGTGTTAATTGACATGGTGAGTCAAGCAAACGTCACTTATAAAATTATTTCAGCATTTGTAGCGAAAAATAAAAAATAAAACTTGTGTCGCAAATCCAAAGAAGTTTTCCCTAAAATTGAATTGAATAGTTAAACACGACTAGTTTCCTCTCATCGAACACTATAGGGCTGTCGGTCGAAAAACGTGGTTTTATTTTTTTCGCATCCCCGTTTTATATTCAAAGGGGGAAGGGATCTAAATAAATCGCTACCTCGAACTCCAGTAATTCTTAGTTTATCTTACAGTTTATATATTACATTATTATATATATCTGAACACAAAACTTGTTATTGCAAATAGTTTATTCATGTTCTAGTACCTATTTCTGATGAAAACTGATTAATTTATTAATTTAGTCTTTGGAAAAATATTAACAAATTAACGATGACGAATTGTTTCTAAATAGCACATCAACAAAGTACGTATCCTATCAAGCTGAAATCTATGATTGTTTATATAATTTTACAAAGTATTAGGAAAAATAAAATAGCATTATTTACGAAACAATAGATGCTAGTATGTCATGTTATCAAATGCCAATTGTACGGTGGCCCATAGAGGCATGGTTTTTGCTTGATACTTCTTACTTGATAATATCTTTCACATTGTATGATCGTTAATTGTTATGTGTATATATATTATTTTAAGTAAACCATGACATTACATAATCATAGATTTTTTTGCAATTGTTAAGTTTTAAATGATTTTCTAAATACGAACGATCGAATTTTCGATATGTACTCATTCAGATCATGCATTCGGAAAGCAATGTATCGTATTGTAGCTATTTAGGTATAATTCTAGTGCAAAATATCTCGACCAATCGGAACGCAAAGTGGTTCAAACGTTTCATGGCGTGACGATAAAGCGTTGTGATTTGCCAATTTTGTTTTGGCTTAGGTTATTGACGAGATTATATGAAATATGAATAATATAAACACAGTGATCTGCGTGTATGTTCTGAAATTTGTTAGTATTGTAATAACTTAGATTTTTGTCATTTTGTTATTAATTATACTCCAAAGAAATGCATAGCGAATCAGTTGTTTAAATTATGTAGCAGAGACTGTTTATTGATAATAACACTTTTTATGTACATTTCACAAGTTACAAAATATGTACTCATTAATGTAATATTTTTAGTATATCATTAAACGTTGAGGTTCTACAAAAGATAAGATGTCGGTTACTTTCAATATGGGTTTTACATTAGTAAAACTCACACGGGATTAGCCTTTATTTACTTATATGTTGATTATGAAGTACTGTCATTGACGTAACCCGAGAGACCACTCCACAAAATTCAAGCACCATAAAAGACCTTTCAATAGGGTATTACAGTCTAATTCAAAAAGTGTTTTAATTTAATCTGTTATTGATAAAATACCACAAAAAAATATAAATACATTTTTTTTATTCCAATTATTTCATAAAAACGTGTTTTAATTTTACAATTCAAATTTGGGCGCGAAAACGCCAATTCTCAGGCCGCCATGTCTGTGACGTCACGGGCATTGTAAACATTACGCTTCGCTGAAAGAAATAAACATATTTTCGAAATAAATAACGAAATATTTCGAAATAAATATTTCGTATAATAACTGAGAAACTTCGTTAATCTAATAAATTACACAGTAGACATGTACAACAAAAACCGAGGTTGTTTATTTACAAGTCCAGTGACGTCACAGCGAATGCAAACATGGCGTACAGCGTTTTTGACATTCGAAGCACAGATAAAAAAACTTGTATTTTCAAATTGAAATATTTAATTTATTTTGCAGTTTTATGAATAGAAATTAATATTTTTCGTTTGTTTTTTCATAAATGAACTATAAAAACATAAATTTAGATTTTATTTTTCATAGTGCGTAATACCCTATTGAGGATGTAGTTGTCGGTGTCTTGTCTTCTGCGACCGTTTGAGTCCTCACATTATCGAACAGGTCTTTCATTTGCTAAGGGATCTTAAATTTGAGCTTTTTCTGATTTCTCAGCTGACTCTTCATCTTATATATTAGGAAGGGTTAATGTTCATTCAATGAGAACAGAATCATTTGATTCTGCTCTCTTGTTGTTGTTTTTATAATTAATATACCTCCAATTTGAACTCAAAGTGATATGCATCAATATTTAATAAGAAAATTATTTGCATTACAGCTACATAGCTGAAAACAACTGTCATCTATAAAAATATCTAAGTGAAGTTTAAGCGTAGTCAAAGTCCGCGTTCTACATTCCCCAAGGGTACAATATGAAATTACTTTCCACGTGATGCTATTATTTAGGCAGCAGATAATCCGAATTAATATGTCGCTGATCAATTAAATGATCTTTTACAATTATCTTGCTCTGTTATGTAACCAAATAAAAACCAATAATACTGTTAAATGTAAATAATCTATGTATACCTTCTTGTAAAGTGAAATAAATTATATTTATGTTTCGAACTATGTATAAAACAGTATAATGTTCATTGTTATTTCTTGTTTTATTTTGAATGTTTGCAACCCAAGGGTCAAAGAATTGCGAATTTATAAGAACCCCACAAGTTTAAAAAAATAATCTCCCACCCTAAATGCACCTGCAGGCCAATGCGATGGAGTATTGAGCCGGATTTACACAGAGTAAGTAATTGACTCCAAATTCAAGCTGACTGATGTGTAAATATTTTTTTTTTTTTCCTCAGGAGAGGAGGCTGATAATCCTCATGGATACCAACGCAACAGGCAAGCAGGGATGCGTTGATTATGTCGGACTCCTGGTGAATCGAGGCGGCTCGATCCAAACAGACCTACCGACTAAACTCAGCCTAGCCTTGGCCCTAGTGGCCTTATGGCTTGAATGGATATTGTAAATTAATTAGGGGGCGTCAATAGATTAAGTTGCGATGTTTAAGGGGAGGAGGGGGTCGAAACAAATCTCTAATCTTACGTTAGAGAGAGGGGGTCTCGGCAAATATCACGCAATATATTTTCTGATTAAAAAAACTACTATTTTGGTCCATTTAATCCAGATTATATATGCTTAAGATTTAATCTTAAGCGTAATCGTAATACGATTAAGATCATTCACTAATTCATTCGAAAGAAAATTACTTCACTCGTACTTCGACATTATTTATCTACGGACTGTCAAACAAACATAGTATTTGTTTTACTCTAAATACCTCAATTTAAATTAAATGTCACGACATCTCACCATACAGAATTTTTTTAAATCACGTAATTTATGAACGCCTTTACTCAGTTGCTCAGTAGCGCTGGCACTTCAGTGCTGATTTCAAAATTCCTTCAATATTGTAATGTCGGCTTCCCCGTCACATGCGCTTGAAGTACTAAACTTGTCTATGAAAGCAAACCAATACTTTGTTAGTTGCTGACGCTACGCTGATGGTTGAAGTCGCGACGTAATTCAAACGAAAACAGATTGATTTAATTATATAGCGAATATTAATGTTTTTGGGGGATAAAATCCCAAAATTACTGAAACAAAAAAATACATAATACGGCAGTGCAAAATATTTCCCATCCAATCAACATAGGACTCGCCCGCACTCAAGTTAAAAATAATATTAAAGGCAAGGGCTTAAATGGTTTCAGATAAAGGTATCTCAAAATGGACTACCTTCTAGGGTTGAAAATGGGAATTCGCAAGCCTAGAAGAGAATCAATAAGAATTTATTAGCAATGTTTTTGAAATATGTTAAATATTCATTAATAGGTACTGTTGCACTCTGGCATCAATTAAATAGGCTATTAATGTCGTTCCATTATATTTGTGGCGTGAAATGTTCTTTGAATTTTATTAAAAGATTTATAATGGCGAATATCAATGTCCACATAAAATTAATTCAATATAGAAAGCGCATCTTCACTAGTGATAATGAAGTAATATGGCAACTTTTCCTTGAGTATATTGGCCTGGAAATAAATTTTAAGACTTGTTAGCCAATTTACCTAGTTTTAAATCTTATAGTCGGCTATTTGGACAAAGTATTCATAAAATTTTTCATTTTCTGAAAAATCATGAGAATTCCATGAAGCAACCTGTATACGCCTTTCAAATTTATGATTTCAAATTGCATGTAAAGTGGAACAACTATACTAATAAAATACAATTTTTACTATATCAAAATTTTTATACGTTAAGTAATAAAAGGTAGTGTTCGCGTCTTGAGCTTGCTACACGAACTATCTTGATATTCTTGATGAATAAATAATCCTTGTTGATGTAAAAATTATATTTATTTCGTACTCTTGATAATACACATAATACTTGATACACGCTTGCTAATGACAATGCCTTGTCTGCAATTGTACCGAAATAATGAGTTACAACAAAATGCTGACGCCGTGACCTACTTAATGTGCGGTATAATCCGTACAGGTAGCAATTTCTGTATGTATTTCCTTTCCTTTACAGCAAAAAATCGTTATACCAATATAACAACGCGGAAATTTTCGCTTGACATCTGCATGAGGATTGGTTGAAAGAAATAATAGGTTTTATCGGTATGTTGGCAGTTGATCTGTCTTCTACCTACTACTTGTACATCCTGAAAATTATTTGTGATTTTTCTCTTGTCGTGGGTTGAAATCAGTGTTTGTTTTGTCATCAAATTACGATCCAATAGGTTTAATTATAAATACATGATTCATGGGATTTGTAACTGAAAGATATATTTGTAAAAGATCATGGAATTAATTTAGAAAAAATCAGTGTATGTCAAAAGTCCAGTGTTGTGAAAATGCGAAGTGTTACTTTCCTATCTTTGTTGGTTAAATCAGTATAAATAAAAAGGTTTTCTGGAAGAACCATCAGTATTTGACACAGCAATAGTCATATGTACGCAGCGGGAATGACAATAATGGCAGTTTCTGTTGGAGAAATATGCGAGAATACAAAGCTGGCCCGTGAAATGGCACTGATGGGGAACTATGAATCGGCTCTGGTGTACTATGAGGGTACAGTACAGATGATCCATAGATTACTGATCACCATCGCCGATCCCACACGCAAGTCAAAGTGGCAGTTGGTGAGTAACTATTTCATAAAGCTTGATCATCATTTTTGTCACAGAAGCCGTTTGCCTTGAATAATAACATTCCCTTTTACGAGAAAAGTGTTAATTAGTTTTGCCTTTTAAGACTGAAAGGCCAGTCCTCTGTTGAGATTACTCGATGCTACACCTGTTTATTTATTTACAAAATCTTCTAAATATATGGTATCCATTGCTTCCTCCATCTCCTTTGTTGTAGTTTTGTTTACATAGTAACAGTATTAATAAAATAGATAATGTTACAGAGTTTTTTGAATTTTAACTTACTTGAATTACATACTTACTTGAATATATTGAGTAATGTTTTAAAAGAAACGGTCTATCAATTTTACTAAAATTTTACGAAATTTAACTAAAATTTCAACCACATGCACTTGAAATATGTGGCCCTCTTGTGAATTATTTTTGACTTGATTTTCATTCTTATTAGATATCAAACTTAAAAAAAATAGTTTTTTTCATTTTTTTACAAAGTTTGGTTATTATAAAGTTTATTTAATATTATAAAGTTGAAGAATTTGTTTGGATTAATCTAAAATTTATTGGACAGTCCAAGATGACCAATAGTAGCAAATTATGAAAGAAATATGTTACAAATATGGTAAATATTATAATCATTTAAGTTTCTGTTGCATACTATCAAAAGCTGCCTTTGTGTAATCGATGAAACAAAGAGGTATTTATTTATTTTATTTTACAATTTATTGTACACAACATAATAACATCTCACCACAACACAAACAATATGAAAGGACACAAAAGGTTAGAGGTTGGTATGATAAATTGCTTAATTATTTCTATTGTTTTTTCCATAGTTTGTCAAGCCCTAATGAAAACCTGCTTGATCACATTGATACAAATAGTTGACATGTGCAAAACAGTTAGCTAATAGATTTATAGTTTGAAATATCTTGTAAGTTTCCCTTTTTTAAGATTATTTCTCCATATGGACATTGATTCAATACTCTACATGCCCTAAATAACTGTTATACACATTCGTTACTGGTTGAGCTAATTAATATTAACCATTTTCAGTGATTTATCTTTTTTGTATATATTTTAATGTTTTCCTTCATTTTTTGTGTTGTTTCTAATACATATTTAATTTAGGTCTATCTCTTGGTTTTGTGTTTGCTTTGTATATAAAAATTTATAAAGAAATTATTTAATATTTTGTCTTGATAAAATTTTTCTTTTCTTGTTTTTAATCCTGTATTCCTGTGATTCATTTTATATCCAAATGGATATAAAATGACTAATCTGTTATGACTAAAATTTATCATAATTGTTTTATATTTCTTGTTACCATGTCTTTTCTGTGTTTTTGATAGTCCTATTTTTTTTAGATAGTATTGCTATGTAAATGGATATTATTACACCATTGTATATACTAAGTTAAATTGCGATTTATTAATGATTAATATTTTTAAAATTATCTTTTGAATTAATTAAATTATCTTTGTTTGCTATGTAATTATCGATTTACTTCAATAACTTAATTTATTATAATTATATTTCTCATGAATTTTGTTGGTTAAGCAGGAGTAAATCAAAATTTTGACCAGTTATCTTGAAATTAGGAAATTTTAAAATCAGAATTGTTATACATAAGATGAAAGTTTGAAAAGTATGTAAATAGTATATATAGTGAAAGAATATCTTTGTTTGCTGTAAACATACAGCTTAAATGTAACTGCTGCACCTTAAAAATATCCAGACAGCTGCTGGATAAGTATAAAAGATTAAGCTTATAGCCTTGATATATGAGGGAAAGGGTAAACTTTGACACAGGAAGTAAAGAGCAAGAGTATGTATTTTTTAAGTGTTAAATATTCTGATACCTTTATCTCTTTTTTACTCCTATACATAAAAATCCTGTGTCTAAACAATATATTATCATAAATATAGTCCCAAAATATATATTTTATTTCTGCCATATCTACTATATATGTCTAACAGAATATTCTGGGTTAAAGAGAGTGAAATCACATTATAATTCGACTCAAACTCAAAGAAGCCACTGCTCAAATGGTACCACAGCCACATATGCTGACAACAGCAATACTAGCATGCAATAACTGCTATCAATTGGCCATGCAAGCTGCATCCAGAATCACTCAACAGAGCCTTATAGATTTGAGACTCATAAATGAGAAAAAAAAACTTAGATTAGAGTTAACATAACCATTCAAATTATGTAGGTACTTTGAACAGGTTTGGTTATATTAACATTTCTAAGGACAAATGCATGGCCTTAGAAAGAACTAGTTAAAACGTTGATACTTGAGTTTAAGATCATCTGGGTTTATTGTTTTTCAAAGTATTCTCCGCGATGATTGCATACGTTGAAACCAATTTTTAAAGCATTTTTTCCACTCTGATTGCGGTATCTCTGAAACGTGCTATTTGAACGCGTCAACGGGTCAAAAATCGTTGACCACGTAATTTATTCTTTACATTTGGGAATAAATAGAAATCATTAGGTGCCAAGTCTGGGGTATACGGTGGATGACCCATCAATTCTATTTTTTGACCCTCCAAAAATGTATTTGTTTCGCGTGATGTGTGACAGCTGGCATTGTCGTGGTGTAGAATGATTCTGCGGCGCTTGTTGTTTTACGTATTTCTTCAAATACTTCCGGCAAACAAATGGTCGTGTACCATTCTGAATTGACCGTTTTACGATTCTCCAGTGGTATTGTAGCCATATGACCATTAATACCAAAAAAAGCAGGCCACCATTTGCTTTAAAGTGCTTTTTGCACGAGTCACTTTCGTAGGATTCGGCTCATTTTGAAACACCCAAACGGTAGATTGTTGCTTAGTTTCGGGATCGTACACATAGATCCAAGATTCATCACCTGTGTAGATGTTATAAACAGCTTTTGAGTCACCTCCGTTAATGTTTTTTTAACATATTCTTGCATCATTCGACGCGAGCTTCTTTTTGATTCTGAGTTAAGTTGTGCGGTATCCAACGCCAACAATTCTTTTTACGAACAAATGTTCATGTAATATTTTATTAATGCTTGTCATACATATGCCCAGAGTAGCCTCGTATCTCCCGATACGTAACATGACGGTCTTGCATAATTAGTTTTCGTACAGCTTCAATGTTTTGTGACAACTGATTTCGGGCGACCTTCCTTAGCTTCGTCCGTGAGCTTACTCCGTCCACGATTGAACTCACTAAACCAGTGATACACAGTGGTTTTTGATGGAGCTTCAACACCAAAAGTTGAAGTTAATTGATCTACGCACTGTTGTTGCGTTAAACCACGTCGAAAATCGTAATAAATCATAGCACGAATATTTTCACGTGTGAGTTCCATCATTTCAGCGATATGACATTTTAAACCCATCAGAAACAAAACACTAGCGTACATAAGGAAAAAAAAATATCGGCCAGTATTTCAAAAAAAGAACGAATTTTACCATGGAGGTCATATATTGCGTTTAAAAATGTTGAAATCCCAGATTCCGGATACTTAAGTAGCAGCCCTCGTACAACTATACTGATAATCAATTTTACTTTATAAAATTTTTACAAATCTTTTTTTAATGTAATATAGAGATAATATATTAGTGAGATGTGTAAATCTATTAACTAGTGGTAAGATCATTACATGATTTAGGTATTTTATAAAACCACAAAGGATTTAATGTTATTAATTCAGGACTCATCATTGCACACAAGTATTAGTGACTTCTAGTAATTTGCCTTTGCTTGCTTTGTCAGATTTAGAATACATCAAGTTGTCAGATGACGGAAGGTTTTCAGCAAGTATGCACGCAAGCAAGTAGGTAGCATGGTAAAACTCGAATGAGTACTCGCCATAATGCTTACTAGTCTTGAATACAATGGACGTCACACTGACTCTGAAATCTTCCGCTTAGGAAGACTGGCGGTTTTCATATGGAGAACAATAAATCGTTAGCACTCGCTTTTGCAAACGGAAAATACATCATTCATTAAAGAATAAATAGGTAGATAAGCTATGATGAAATAAAACTAATAATAAAAACTACAGCAATTTCCCGCAATATTTTATAGGTAAGGTATGTGAAAGTAAATATTATGTACATAGCTTTTTTCGTCTAGTGTGATAGTGAATAAAGCTCAAAATGCTTTGGTGGTTTAGATACATATTTCAAAGATAACTACATAGAGAGGGAGCATGATTGAAGTTGGTATGAGGTTATATGGGCGAATTTATGTGGATTAAATATTAGACATTGTGGGTCATGAATTGATAAAGGTGTATGAGAGAATTTATGGGTTCGGAAGCTAAAAGAGAGAATCAAGAAGCAGAAGCTTTGTTCTGACCATAGTAAGAGGAAAATTTTAATCTCTGCCTACTTTTATAGGAAAAAGGTAACCATATGTAAGTATTATACACAGATTTTCTTTAATTGTGAATGTCGAGTGCGGCAATCTAATGTAGACTTCCGTTTCCTAAATCTAGCTCGGCACATATCCAAGATCTACTTAGCCGAAAGGCATGAAATCTATATAATATCCCGCAGTCTTCATGGCAAATATATTGCTCTGAAGTGTTGAGTTATCTGTTCCTAAGTAATTGCGTACACTCCAATAAACTCCCTCTCGCAATCACACTCACCAACTCGAAATATCTTACACAATATTATATTTTTGTCCATGATATAATGGAGCATATTAATTTGTGCGCACAATTTTAGATGACCTGAAAATATCTTTATATTTATGCAAATGTCGATTCCTATATTTGTACAAGAAACACTTGCGCTCGCGTCCTTGTGTCGATAAAGGTAGATAGCTATTCGTCGAATCGAAGTGAAGCCCAACAAAGGCCCAATTCATTTGAGCCAAGTATACTTTGTTTCGTAATTCTTGTAATCCCGTTTTACAAAAAGCACCAGCTGTTTATTGCTTTAGAAACCATCCATTGCGGCGTCAACACAAAACGCTTACCGACTGTTAGTTAACGTAATGCAATGGAGCGTTATATTTGAAAGATTTACACAATTATGAGAAAGCTAGCGATGTAATATGTACTAAAAACTTAAAATCATTCATCATAAGGTAATGGAAAATACTACTAAAGTATATATAAATTCTTTTTACATTGCTCGTTCCTATACAGTATATAGATCTCTATTAGCATTGATAATTTTCTGGTTACATTACCATAAATGAATGCTTAACATAAACAATTCCAATCAAAGCCTAATCAGTCTTCTACTTCCTACCTTATTCCGTTTCCTTAATGTCCATCATTGGATTGTATTATAAATAATCTTTATAAATAGTTCCTTTATAAACAACTTTATATTTTAAATAGTTCGTTAAAGTTCCTTCAATAAGCGGAACGCAATACACTACCGGTAGTGATGTTTTGTTTCAATACAACGCAGACTTGTATGATACATTTCAATACTCATAATAATTAAAAATCTAAACTTATAAATAAATATAAAAACTATATAAATCATATGTAAAACTATATAGTTATTTACATAACTTAAAAATAATACACAATAAAAACATCAAATATGTCCCCGTTCAATATTACGTCTGTAGGCTGATTAAACTGCAAACATGGACACAATAAGGTTGGAACAAGATATGTGCCGATATCGATGAGAATATAACGTAGAAGATTTTAAGAGGACGTGCCCTAAACTCTGCACACAAGAATTCGATATATCGTTGTCACTGCCGCGACATATTCTATTCGAAGCTACATAGATACACACATTAAACTTAAAAGATGTACTGTAGCGATATCGACGACAATATATCGAAGATCTATTTTATGAGTTATGTCTGCACAACACGAATTCGATATGTCGAGACATTTCACTGTAACGTATATAATTAAAACATAGTAAAGTAAAATCCATGCTAAGAGTAAGAAGGACACAGGCGCACGTCAATAAACAAAAGTTCAATTTAATGCTACGTTAATTTAATAAATTGCATATTTAATTTAATAAGTTATATGTTTATTCATTAAGCATTTTTAAATAAATTCCAAAATCATTAACGACCTCGGTAGCGTAGTGGTTACCAATTTCAAGGTGTCGCCATCTACGAGGTCCCGGGTTCGCGTTCCGGTGAGGACAGATGTTTGTGTGATGAATACGAATAATAGCCTTAGTCATTGTTGTTAATATCGTTTTTTTTTCATTTATGTTTACTACATGTATATTTAACCGGTATCCGTTACCTTGGATCTCAAAACATAAGCCTTACTTTGGGTTACACTAATTGGTGACGATTTGTGAGTGTAAGACATATTTTATATATTTTTGTTAATTTAAAAAAATCACAAATCATTTAAGCTAACAACTACACAGAGCATCACGTCAGACTACACGTTGACCTTGGAACAGCTCTTATGGTGCTTATAATAAGGGTAGCTTTCGTAAAGGTTGACGTGTTGCTGACATTAGAAAATAGAACACCAACACATATGCTCAATAGTCGCACCGGATACACAATAAAAAAAATACACATTTTTAATAAAAATATTACTTACCACTCTGCAATTATTTTTATTATAATTTTTTTTTACTAATTCTGGTTGATGAAACTATCTTTTTTCTTGTTCGTATGCATGTACAAGATTTTTTATTCTTGTACATGCATACGAATTCTTGTTTCTGTATTCTTGTTTGTTTTGACGTCTTGTAAAGGCCAATGTTGAATAAAGATTATTTTGATTTGAATTAACATTTAAAAGTTATGTGTTTGTGCTCGGTTTGATTGGTAGAATGCTTTCTAAAGCCACCTGGTTACAAACGCCGATACTTTCCCTGACTTCCTAGGCACATGTTAAAAAAAACTACGAAAAAACAGAAACACAACATTCAAATTACTTGGTATCTCGTATGCAAATGTACGGAACAGTTATTTTACATGCTAGCGAAATTTGCACGACACTGGAAAAAGTGTAACAGTTTAATTATAGCTTTACCAGTGATTTGTTATCTGTAATCGACGATCAGTTAACGCTCCGTTGCCTCAACCCAGGCGATTTGGGTATGATAAAAACTATACACTTATGCAAGTGAAGCGTAGACTTCGTAGTCTAGTCAATTTTTTTTAGCTAGGTTTGCATTCGATATCAATCTGAGTCACGAGATGGGATCTACGATGGAGTAAGGGCTTCAGCTATTACGTAACGGTTGTCTTACCGAGTTTCTATACAGACTTTTTTATTACTTGTACAGAATTGATTTTTCTTTCACTTCTTGTACAGTCAGTAGCACGTTATACATTAGTACTATGAAAAAGGTTTTTATTACGTAGGGAATAGAGACGGTCTTCGGTCAACACGTGTAGTTTGCATCCGTATGTACACTTGGCCAATATTGTGGTCTACCTCAGTAAACAAATTGACTTTTTTTTTTTTATGTGATAGGGAGCAAACGAGCAGACGGATCACCCGATGGTAAGCAATTACTGCCGCCCATGAACGCCCGCAACACCAGAGGAGTCACAAGCTCGTTGCCGGCCTTTTAAATGGGAGTACGCTCTTTTCTTGAAGGTTTGGATCACGAATTGGATATCGTAACGCCTCGGAAACACTGCAGGCGACAATTCATTCCACAGTTTAGCTGTGCGAGGCAGAAAGTTTCTAGAGAAACGCACAGTGGTGGACTGCCAAGTATTGAGATGGTGAGGATGGAAGGTTTGTCGCGTGGAACGATGTCGGAAAGTTCAACAGAAGGGTACTGTTGAAGTAAGTATATGAACGTTGTTATATTTCAAGGTGTCGCCATCTCTGAGGTCCCGGGTTCGAATCCCGGTGGGGGCAGATGTTTGTGTGATGAATGCGAGCATTTGTACCTTAGTCATGGTTGTTGATATATATTTCAATAAAAATTATTTATATATGTATAATATATGTATGTCTATCCGTTACCCTAGATCCCATTGCACAAGCCTTATAGAGCTTAGTTTGGGCTAGGCTAATTGGTGTAAGTGTAACAAATATTTATATTATTTATTATTTATTTATACGATAAGTGTGTCTCACAGAAATCTAAATATATAACAACACACATGCAATCATTACAAGTAATATGATTGCAGTTTGCAGTTTTTTCTCACTAAATATCTCGGAGTACTGCACAACAAAAAGCACTGTGTGAGTAAATGATACCGTAAAGTTAGCGCAGTGCCATCGCGAACTGCCACAGGTAATGTTGATATTCACATTGAATAAGCGAACGTAGTGCACTACATTTACGACCTAACTCGGTTCGCACATTATTTTTGGGTGTACGTAAACGTGATTGCATAGTTTTTGTCTGTGAATATAGTAAGATATTGCCGACGACTTGCATTTTCAATAGGTCGGATGTTACTCAGCATTTTTTGTATTATTTATATGTACTGACGGCTACTTACACTAATCAACTTGTTTTTGACGTGAAACGTCTTTAAAATCGCGCCGAAACATACGGGTACCAGGTTTAAAAAGTGAACCGTAACGAAAAGGTCTATATCATCGTACCTTAATAATTAAAAAACTATTAGTCTGAGAAACAAAAATGTAGTGTGAATATTTCACTTATATAGTCAGCTCGCTGTTGTAACATTGAGTTTCTTATTAAAATACTTAAAACCGTCAATCTTGTACCAATTCAATCTTTTACTTTAAAAGCGATTCCCTAACATAGACGTTTTTTTTGACGTGACAACGTCTTAAATTAGGTTGCGGCTGGGAGTCACTTATGAAAAAGTGTAACGCTCGGTAACGTTACGATGAGTCACCGAACGAGAGAGAGGCCCGCCGAATGCCTTGCGTCTCTCTCCCACTCAACTATGATCGGTCTGCCGCGCGCGCAGCACTAGAGAATTAGGCGCATTGAATCGGCGCATGCTTGTGTCTCTGTCTTTGTCTTTCTCGAACGTTCTTGGCGTTGGAAAAACAAGAAAGCGTCATAATACAAGTTCACACGTGTGGTTAAAGTATCGTCAGCTGTGTCTGTAGTTTCTCCTATCATCGTCCTATCCTCAACAAAATCACTCAAATAGGAATTAGTTAAGTTTAAGTTTACATGTACAATGTTTTAGTAAACAAAATATATTTCTATAGTTAAAATTTGTGCAATTCTTATTTTCATTCAATTTCTTGTTCCTATTGTGCAATTTAATTATATTCATATCAATAAATATTCTACCGAGAAAAAGACGTTGTCACGTAAAATCTTCGCCCGTAAAACCGACTTTACAGGCAACCATTTTTTTTAATAAATTGAATCGTTTACTTAACAGTTGCCATACTCTTTCATCCTCTATTATAACCTCTAACATCCCTTTATCGCATTAAAAAGGAGACTATATCCTTTCACAAGATATAGACTATCTGTGTACTAAATTTCATTTCAATCGTTTCAGTAGTTTCGGGCGATAGCGCGACATACAGATAAATAGACAGTGTTACTTTTACATCTATAATACATACTACTAAGGGTTATTATTAGTTAATTTTATATTCCTTTCTGGTGGACTGGTTAAGAATGCCTTGTGGCATTAAGGTTGCTTTTAATTTGTAATATTATGCAATAAATATAATATTGCTATATATTATATTTATGAAATAAATGAATAATATTGCTATGGACATTGCAAATAATAATAGGTCAACAATAATTGTTCACCTTAGCGATAATTAGATCGGCACAGAAATATTTGGTTCTGTGACTTTATATCTTATGCCACATGCTGGCACGTACTCTGTTTTTTGACGTGAAACGTCTTTAAAATCGCGCCGAAACATACGGGTAGCAGGTTTAAAAAGTGGACCGTAACGAAAAGGTCTATATCATCGTACCTTAATAATTAAAAAACTATTAGTCTTTTGTAGGGATGGCAGATTTGCTGCGACTTTCACAGAAACCACATGTACAATAGGTGCCTGGAACCACTTAACGATTAGGAGGGCATTCTTCTTATTTGTCAATATACTGAAATAAAAAAATCTCTTGGTGAACTTACGAAACTGGTTATTATGAATGATTGTCACGGAGCATTCGAATGAGGTGTCAATTGAATCTAATTTTAAATAGCCAACTAGGACAAAAAAAAAATAGATTGTTGGATTTACGCGTTTAGTTATAAATACGCGATCAATGTTTCTACTGGCGTGTTTTTTAATGTCGATTATGTAAAAAGTTATGGAAACCTGCTGTATTTTATTCGCCGTAGATCCTATATTTGGCACGATTGTCACATACCACACGCGGTTTAACAACACCGTGCATTAATCAACCTACACCCACGCTTCGTAAACGAATTGTATGAATCCGAATGGAACTAAGAAGATGAATTAACATACTCAACAAAAAACTTAGCCTGATGTAGTTTCCTACGTCACTGCTATTAATTAGTGTTGGTGTAATTTATTTACAAACTAGTTTGCAGGCCCTAAGTTTGCCTGCGTTATGTACAGTTTTCGCATATTTACGAGGTATTTTTTCGTGTAAAAATATCAAATTTATCGGAGTTGTGCAACATAACAAATGTTATCATTCACCGGACATTGCCCTGAAACAAACTATCTTTTAATCGGTGTGACTCCCCACAATCATTGGGCCACTGACTGGAGCTGCTTATGTTTACAGCTATAATGTTAGCTACAAATGCAGCACAGAAACGTCGCCTCAAGACACTATAAATGTTATTATAGTTAAATTTTTAATAATTTATTACTGAAAAAGACTTATCCAACACAAGTAAATTAACAGAGTAGATAATCATATTATGATAAATATTTTTTTTATTATTATTATTGGTATAGAAGTTCGTGATATTGGTTATGTTATAATTTCTGAAAAATAATGACTTAAGAAAACCTCAATTTTAATTTTCACATACGTTCAAAGAAAAAAATGTAGTTAAATATATAATACCGAACATTAAACCTTCAACAAAGCACAGTTTTATTTTACAGAAAATTATTTGTTTCTTTTCGTATGTTCAAACACTGTAGCAAAAAGTATACAGTGAATTGATATCAGAGCTCTATCAACCTTCCATTATGTTTAAAATACAAAGTGAACTATATATTTTAATGATTATTAACCTTTGTTTGGCCTTCGAGAACAGATCTGAAAGAATAATAGAATATAATAAACGCACTTTCCTAATTCGACTCACGCAACTGATTTTATCATAAGAACGCTTTTCATGCGTAAAAAGTAGTTTCCTCCCGTTATTATCCCCGGAGTTATATATCTTCAACTATGCAACAAAACTCCCCTAATATTTTAACATCTCATCTGTATCACTGAAACAAAACGAACTACCCAGCGGTTTCATAAATTAGGAAAAATAAAATGTGACTATATTTGAAATAGTTCCAAATATACCTAGCTTCCTACACTTTTATTAATACCATTCAGGATTACCAATTCTTTCGATCTATTTAAAGCACATGCTGAAATATTGTTATGGAGCAAGGCTACTACAAAGACAATGATTACTTTAGTGATACAAATGTTTGGGCTTAATGTTCCATCCATCTTCCGATTGACGACAATGTGACAATGCAAGGAGAAAATAAGCAGTCCTTCCTGGTCATCTGAGTGTTTTTTTCAATGTCAATAACGTGTCCCGCCAGTATTTAAACACTGTAATCCTTATTCTTTTAAAAAATAATTATTTTGATGTATTATAAACCTTTTCCTCTCCTGTTTCCTGTTCGTCTCGAGAATGGTCTTCTAATTTCCAAACAGGTATAGTGTTTGTTTTCCTTGTACGTATATATTCTTTGTCTTTACTTATTTTTAAGTTTGCTTCTATTGAATAATGATAGATTTTTAAGGTTTTGATCTGCTATCGGATATTTACGCCATTAATAATGTATGTACACCTGAAACTCCTTTTGCACAAGACAATACAACGCTTGGAATAACAACTCCATTGAATCGCTCTATTGTATACGAATTGATCCTATTTTATAAAATGCCCGACCGAACTGCTACTCTATGGCTAGGTATTAGCACTTGTGAAATTGTATTATATATTGTAGATATTACCTTTATTTAGATGTAATTACCTGTAGAGAAAGAGATAAAAACTCTTGACATTTCATGAATTCATCGTAAAGGCGCCGAGGCTCATAGTGTTTAAGAGTGGGAAGTGAATAACGAGACTTAGAATAGACGAGACCCAGATGTAGGTTTAGGGTTTACCCATTACTATTTATCAAGCCATATTCGATATGATTCCACAAGATCAGTCATTTTTATGCGTTCTAGTACAGAATTTACGCCAACTTTTGGCAACATGAGATCTGTCTATAAGGAAATATCGATGGATCCCATGCAGATATGTCCATGATATAGACCTAATCGTTGTTTAGTTAAGCTCGTGACTCTCGGTGGGAGCGAATAAACGCTGTGCTGATAACTCTCAGTCAAATTATTGGGTACTGTAATTTGATAATGTGCACTGGTTTTTCTGTAACTCCCAGTTGCAATTTTACTGAAACTCACATGTACTATTGGCGACTATAATCACTAACTATGAGCAGTGTGCTTGTTAATGTTGTCAATATAACACTTTAAAAAAATTCTTGATAAAAATGGTTTCCCTACAAACCCACAGTATTTTTGAGATCACAACGATGTAATCTTAACGAAGTCGCAATCTCTATCCGCGCGGTTTTGCCCGTCTGCCACAATGCCGGCTACACCTCTATCAAAATGGCGGAGAGATTGCTACCAGCTTGAACTATGGTCGGAGACATACTACATAATTCCACGCACGAATGAGATAGTAGACAATATTCGCGATAGTACAGACATTTTCGCTAGGAATACATGCGTCCTACCAAGACAATGCAAGTTAATAGTTCAGCTGTTACCATCCACATTTTCGCGTTACTTTTTTCTGTTTCATTTGTGTTAAAATTTTTGAAATTAATTCATTAGAGGATCGGAGAATCATTATGGACCTGCTATTCGTATCCAAAATCTTAAACAACTCAATTGACTGCCCTCCTTTATTGCGCAAGTTCAATTAACGTGTACCTTACCGCAGTAGCGTATATAGACTCGAGTTTCGTGGGGGGCCCAGCGAATATCTACATGCATGTATGTATATACATATATATATATATATATATATATATATATATATATATATAAATGAACTCCAGACGTACCTTCTTTAAAAGTCTACAACAGAAAATAAAGTGTTTATATATATATATATATATATATAATATATATATATATATATATATATATATATCATGTTATGCGTAAAATAAAAATAATATTTGAAAATAAATTAAGTTTATTTATTTGGATAAATATTTTATAGCAGGAAGAAGTGTAGTATGTCATGTAGCTCTTGACTCTGACTCTACCTCTCAGTTAGTAGGTCATTTAGGTTTGCACATTTCAGCTGAGGAGCAGGAATATATTGCTTGCTGTTAGTGTCTTTCTGACTGTAACAGTCCGAGACTCACTGTTACAATGCTCTGAAATGAAATGTGCTGTACAAACCTAATAATTAATAATACTAATTGATAACAAATAATAATAAATAGCAAAATATGGTTTTTTATGCTGTAGACAATATAATTGACTGATTTTATGATTAACTTTTCTTTTTTTTGCACAGACATGGTAACTTTTAGGACTAAATGCTAAAAGAAACTTCGAATAGGGGTAATAGAAACAAAAATATAAATAATGTTAATAATGATTATCATTAACATTTTATTTTATTGAAACAATATAAATCAGACAAGAGAAATCACATTATTTAGACTTATAAAAATTAAATAAATAAATATAATTTTTTTAAAAAATCTAACGCATGAGACCTATGAGAAATAATACAAAAAGAAAATACTATAAAACAATAACATTAGTATAGTACTATAATAGAAACAAGTGGAAATGACTTTTACAACAAAAACATTAATATGTTATGATATGGATACATACGTTTACTATAACTATTTAATAAAATGAGTTTGTTAAAATAATCACATATTGAAACTGGTTAGATAACTGATAATTTTAGCAAAGGTGGATATGCATAAGTACATAATACATAAGTCATCAGAAGCATACCTCAGTAGTCAGTCTTCTACTATTAAAACTAAATTCTGTATATTTCTAATATATTCATTGATATATTAATATGCTAGTCTTTAAATGGATGAATACCAAGGAAAACAATTTGTAAAATTAATAAAACAATAATGATAAAAACAAATATCTAGTATGAAAAATTAAATTCTTCATTTTTTTATATTATTAATAACATTACTATGCTAGTCTAGACATTAAAAAAAGAAAAAAAATCACAATGTAAAGAAGTCCTAAAATTAATAACAGGAAAACTATCAATTTGTAGGACAAAAGTAATAATAGTAATACAATGCTAACAAATGAAAAGTAATAAAATAATCAAGAAGCACAACATTAAATAAAAAAAAAAACCTCACTCACAAATATCACACGCACATTAATTCGAAAAAATTTAAATAACAAGTTAGAAGTCGGGAGGATTCAACGAAATTCTTCTTCTTTTTCACTTTCCAAAGATGATTTACGCTGCAGCAAATGTACTTTGGCGCAATACTTTTTCAAGCAAATATTTTTCAACTCTGCCTAACTTGTCCGTTGCAGCAAATTATCAATGACGCAAAACTCTTTCAAGCAAATGTAATTTAATATTGATTTTTTGTTTCAACGTTAATTTCTGGCACAGGATTTTTCATTAATGGTTAAAAAACAAATTCGAAAAAGATTTTCCTTTTTTTTTTTTTTTTTAGTTTTTTGAATGTTTATTTTATTATTATTATTATATTAAAAAATAATTTATGTGTATTGCGGGTTAAGGTATGTAAAAATTTCGTGGGGGGCCCGGGCCCCTCGGGCCCCCCCCTATATACGCCACTGCCTTACCGATATCCTCGCAACAAAATAACCCCACTTGTAAGTCCACTACACAGAACGGTATTTGGTTCTAACTCCCCAATAGCCAGAATGTGCAAACTGGTGAATGAGTATAGTGATGTGATCGATATCTTTGTCGATTCACCCAACAGGCTCCGTAGCACGGTCTTTGCGCTGTTGCTAGAATAAGTTGTTTTTGTTTTTTGGATTGGGATCTTTAGTTTATTAGTATTGTTTATTCACAATATTTAGTTGATATGCTTTGTATTCTGTAGTCTGTGCATGCTGATTTACCTGTAAGAGTTTGTTACATTTTTTTTACAATTGGCACAGTTTAATTTTGTACTATTAACAATGTAAACAAACGTTGGTGAATCTCTATAAATAAATTAAAGTAGTATCTATCCTTATTCAAGTTTAAATCATGACTTAAGATAACGTTTTGTAGTACCAAGTTTTATCTTTGGACCGGTGTAGGTCTGCGGATACAGACCGCAAAAACCTGTTCTGTCTGGAATGACCTACTATTTAGACAGGTCCGGCCTGTAATAAGCTTTCGTGTACTTTTAGTTAGGTACTTTCTTCATATTGAACAACTTTCATTAATACGAAAATGCTTGCGGTTTATCAATATCTAAGATATGATTATAAAATATTAATCTGTTCTATTTAATTCATGTAATCAACAGAATACTATATAGTATACACGTATATATCCACTAATAATTATGATCACCATCGTATTTTTTTGTACAGATCGTTCATAAAGCGTTTTATCCGTAAATTTTCCGTTAATGAAATTATGTAGATCAAGCCGTTAACGCTGATTTACTTCATTAGAATTAACCTATTTTAAATGGTCAATCTAAGCATTCAATAACCTTGCTTCTAAATTCCTAAACTGTTTATTAATTTATTGTTCAATCTTCCACTCGTTGTCTCAATAATTATATTTGTTATACGTACACCTAAACCGCAAACAATAATGGATGCCTACCTACCGAAAGTGAACTGCTACATTCTTCGCTTCGGTTTTTGTAAGACTAACAAACCTGGTAACCCTTTACAACACCCAGAGTTTACGGTCTCAACCATCGCTTTCAAACATTGTCAGCCAAGCACCCAAAATGCTGCTTCGTAACAAAAATAAAGTTAGATTTTTGTAGGATACAACAGAGTAATATTCCTTTTTTGAAATGAATACCAATCAGGCGGTAAAGATCCAAATTTCCAGATCCAGATCCAGATTTGGATGTGATCCAAATATGCGAAAAATGGTCTTATTAGATTGGTGTGGAAGAAAACTTTGAACCGTTTGAACGTCTGTTGAAAGAGGTTATCCTCACCACTTTATGATCTTTACCGCCTGATTGGTATTCATTTCAAAAAAGGAATATTACTCTGTTGTATCCTACCAAAATCTAACATTATTTTTGTTACGAAGCAGCATTTTGGGTGCTTGGCTGACAATGTTTCAAAGCGATGGTTGAGACCGTAAACACTGGGTGTTGTAAAGGATTACCAGGTTTGTTAGTCGTACAAAAACCGAAGCGAAGAATGTAGCAGTTCACTTTCGGTAGGTAGGCATCCATTATTGTTTGCGGTTTAGGTTCTAAGCGTCAGAGACCGGGAGGGTCAATGAGAATGTTTCTCGACCGACGAACACTGTCCGAGATGCTCTCGATAGCGGTGTAATCAAAGGATTGTGTGACAAGAATATTTAGGTCAGTGGAGACATAGTACAGTAGCGTTTAGAAATCTTTGATATAATATAAACCTCGATAGATGGGAGGCCGATATTGTAATGAAGGTTAGTCTATGCAGCCCATAATTAGGGATAAAAAGCATCAAATGGGATTGCACATTACATTTACTATAGGCGAATAGTTCTATCGTGCAATTCTCTGGAATTCATCAGCCCAGTAAATGTAATGTGCAATCCTATTTGATGCTTTTTATCCCTAATTATGGGCTGCATAGACTAACCTTCATTACAATATCGGCCTCCCATCTATCGAGGTTTATATTATATCAAAGATTTCTAAACGCTACTGTACTATGTCTCCACTGACCTAAATATTCTTGTCACACAATCCTTTGATTACACCGCTACCGAGAGCATCTCGGACAGTGTTCGTCGGTCGAGAAACATTCTCATTCTCTGACGCTTAGAACACTACCCACTCAAGAATAGCACCCAGATAGCACTCGTAGAAC
Source organism: Scirpophaga incertulas (assembly GCA_036419045.1). Lineage (NCBI taxonomy): Eukaryota > Metazoa > Arthropoda > Insecta > Lepidoptera > Crambidae > Scirpophaga > Scirpophaga incertulas. The sequence continues at coordinate 7,760,004 of CM071628.1, read as the reverse complement.
AAGTGTGTGAAGACACCGTTCGCACTCTTTGCTTAAAACTAGATATTATTTGGCGCTTAGTCGTACCTTTGACTGACGGCCTGCTCGGAAGTTTGAGTACGTTGTGTAGTGCAGGGGGCTCCACTACTCAACGTATTCAAATTTCCGAGCAGGCCGTCAGTCGATATACTCGGTCGTCTATAGAACCTGAGTTGGAACTGGTTTCATACAAAACTTTAAATTTACTTGTATTGAACTGGTCCCAATCGGCGCTTTCAATTTACTTGTATGGAACTGCTCGGCTAAATTTATTTCCTATTTAGAATTTCCCTCCAAAAATTGTATTGTATTTATAGCGCTTAAATAAAAAGTCTGTGTCATTTTTTTCCAAGTTTTATATATTTGCGTGTCGTCGAAAATGAGCTACAATACAAAATATAGTCCGCGAGTGTGATGTAAATTCACTATTTTAAAACAAAGGTAAAGATAAAAGCAATGTTTAAATAGAGACACTGTTATTGGAACTGATGTCACCGTCCTGCTTTACCCGCGTAATTGGTTATTCTTTTAAGCGATGATAGTGATCCATGCTGACAGACTCATAACATGAGCAAGTTACAAGCTCTCCTGCTGAATGCATGGCTCGACGATGGAGCTCCAGTTTAATGCGCTCGCCAGCGAAGCGTTCCCGCATATTTTGTATTATTTAAGCGTCTGACTAATCAGCAACAGTCGTCTTCGAAATGAGTTCAATGACTTGACAAAAGATATGATCTCTAAGTAACAGAACCTTTAAAAAATTAAAATATATTCATTTAAAAGCTAGTAACTATTCAAACATTCGTAAAACCAGGGAAAAGAAATTACAAAGATAACTATTTAAACGTTATTATACCATTTTCGGAGCTTCTCCATCTTCCACATTTGACAACTCGCTTTTTGTGTAACCAGATTTTTTCAAATGGGTCAAAATTTTCCAGTTCTTCAGCTACGTCGTAATTAGTGATATGACGAGCTCATTCTACTTTTTGAAAAAGGCGTTTATTTTCCTCGTTTCGTTCGTCATCATGAGCATAGAGTTAAGGGGAGTAAAAATAGAAGATGAAAGTTTTCGTTTGAATAGCCTCATTAATTACTAAACCGATTTTGATGAATATATAAAGGAATAGTTTGAGATCAGGAGGAGATAGGGACATTTTTACTAAGGCAATAATTGATAAAAACAGTTTACCGGATTTTATGTAATTTGGAATAAGGATGATTGGAGACACGGGGAAGAACATAAGATTTGTTTCACCGCGGGATAACATATCATTCCTTTTCCGATACTTACAACGCAGCCGAAGCTGAGGACAGAAAGCCATTGACAGAAAAATCATTGGTCTTTATTAAATAGGCATCGATATTATCTTGCAGCTTATGATTATGAATTGCCGACACTTTTTTTAATATACTTATTCTCATGACACTATTATAGTTTTACGTTTCATGCATCACGTAACCAATAGCCTTAGTTTGGGTCAACAGGTATAATTCTGTGGCTGGATGAACGCCAAACGTCTGTCCTATTGTCGTCACACGCCATGCTCCTTTCTTATTGTAATACTTATGTGGTCGACAAGACCATTGTTCCTATTAGGTATTCTGTGTACAGATTTCGAGATATATTCTTTCATATGGCCAAGAATACGTTTTAGAGGTTATGACCTTAAAACATTTTTAGATAATTATATTATGATCAAAAATAGGACATTGTAATTCTCCAACAAAGATCGACCTAAAATGAACTAGACCTATGACCAATGCCCTTTCTACAATAAGGCGCAGTGTGCCTGATTTTAGGGGTTGGAGGGATGTGTTGGGCTTGCGCTTATTAATAACTCCATCGTTTTGTTCTGCCATTTGTGGATGGCAGTGCAACTGTGGGGAGGTTCCGTCCCTAGACCGCGACACTGCACCTTCACTTTTTTCCTTCCATCCTTCACTTTTGACCACTTTGGTCTTGCAAACGGGGAAGAAGAATGTCAATAAAAATCCAACATTGTAAAATTTTGGATCAATATCCTATTTAACAGAAACCAAATCAATTTTTTTATACCTAGAGTGTGGCAAAGAGGCCAACGGCCCACCTGATCTTAAGCGGTTACCGTAGCGTATGGACACTTGTAACACCAATGCAGTGTGAATTAAAATCCGAAATTGACTATTTCGGATTTTTGTCAATACAAAATCAACGTTTGATCAATATCAAGTTTTCTCCCGCGTACACTTCGTTTGTGGAATGAGCTCCCTGCCGAGGTTTTCCCGAAGGGCTACAGTATGGGGTTCTTCAAAAGAGGAGTAAATAGGTGTTTGCAGGGTCGGCAACGCGCGAGTGACACCCCTGGTGTTGCAAGTGTCCATAGGCTACGGTGACCGCTCACCATCAGGCGGGCCGTAGGCCTGTTTGCCACCACCGTGTTAAAAAAAAAAAAAACATGTCGTCGCCGACTGATAGCCATATAAAAATTGCGGTGTTAATTGTACATTACTCCGTTCATTTTTGTTGTAAAATCTTTGATTGGGTAATTTTAAAATGAACCTTGCTGAGTAAATCTGAGGCTCCCTGCTGAGGCTTTCCCGGGGGATTACAGTATGGGGTTCTTCAAAAAGGGAGTAAATAGGTTTTTAAAAAGGTCGGCAAAGCGTTTGTGATGCCCCTAGTGTTGCAAGCGTCCATAGGCGACGGTGACTGCTTACCATCAGGCAGGCCGTAAGCCTTTTTGCTACCGTTGTAGTATAAAAAAAAAAATCAAGATGGAAAAAAGAAATCGCAGGACTAGCTTCTTGGTTAAGTTCCCATTAGTAAAGAAAACACTTTATGAAACGAGATCTAAAATGAAGATTTTACTAAATTCATAAACCTTTTTCCGTTTTGCAATAATTTCAACGATAAATCAGTAAGACGTTATAAAATATTGGTTAGTAGTTTAATACTTAATATGGAAGTGTGAAAATTATTAAGCGTTTATTACGTGATGAAAGCCATTATTCAGCAACGTAGCTGTCGCGGCACTGACCTCGTTTCTGGAACGCATTTTTACGGTTTTGCGGGCTGCCTATCTTACATCGGGCTACGTTCAAGGTTGATTCTATTAAAATACGGGTGGATCCCGCTCTTCCGTTATTTGACCCGTGTCCGAATCGATTTGTTTATATCGAATCTTTAATTTTTGAGGTACTTCGCTTCGCTGTAAAAAAAACAGCGAGGTAGAGACGAGGTATAACTTAATTTTCATATCCAATTAGGGGTCATCCATAAATTACGTCTCACGGTAAGGGGGCGAGCGGGGGTTGACGAAGTGTAACAATGTGTGACAAGGGGGTGGGAGGAATCCTAAATTTCGTGACGTCACATTTCAAAATCTATTATAAGCCAACTGTTAAAACACAAACTTTAAATTATTACTATTAGTATGAAAAGTGCTGTAAATATTCATTTTTATTGTAGTCTGTATATACTCTCTGTCTGTTGATTTTATTAAAATGGATTCGAAACCGTTTTTATCATTCAATAATTTCGAAATGTACATTTTCAAAATATGTGACGTCACACAAGGGGGGCGGGGGGTAGTCTCACAGATATGACTAGCTGTGACAAGGACGGGGGAAGGGGCAAAAAATCACGAAATTCGTGTGACGTATTTTATGGATGACCCCTTAGGTTAAGGTTATTTTTTGAGATATACGAGGGTCGTCCAGAAAGTAGACACATATTTTTTCATACATTTACCATAGATAATCCTCTGTTTTTTAATAAAGTCATGATCAACATTGCAGTCAAGATGTTTACAATAATAGGGTACTATTTTTTCTATGCTCATGTTGAAATCTTCAATCGCCGCATTTATTATATAACTAGCTTTTGCCCGCGACTTCGTCCGCGTGGAATAGTGACTTCCGGCAGATTTTTGGTTAACCAACAACATATTTATATTTATATTTGAATAAAGATTAATATTATTATGTTGATACAACTTAAACAAATTATTTCGACCAAATTTGGTACCATAAAAACGGTCATTGTGACTAAACCTTAAAAGATAGACATATGCCGTCGCGGACTTTTTTTTAGATCATGTATAGAGGAATAATTCTTTCATACATATTTTTTGTGTATCTTGAACCGTTTTCGCAGCGCACGCAAAGAAAGCCTTCAAAAATGAATAATTTTCCCCGTTTTTTACACATTTACCGCTCTGTCTTTGCTCCTATTGGTCATAGCGTAATGTTATTTAGCCTATAGCCTTCCTCGATAAATGGACTATCCAACAAAAAAAGAATTATTCAAATCGCACCAGTAGTTTCGGAGATTAGCGCGTTCAAACAAACAAACAAACAAACAAACTCTTCAGCTTTATATATTAGTATAGATTAGTAATTAGTATTAGTATAGATTAACCCAGAAAATTTCGTCAAAAAAGGGCCCAAGTTACAAATGTTAGTTCTGAAACTTCCTTCAGATTGCCATCACTTCATTAGCCTACTGAACATGAGAACTAGTTTCGTGAACTGAATATTAATTATGTAAGTAAAATTGATTTACACTTGGTAGGTAAATTCCTGGCACCGATCAATTTAGTTGTGCTGTAGGTAATTTTGTTTGAATTAGATACCCGCCAATTGCGAGTCAGACTCGCGCGCCAAGCAAATAATGTTTTATTTTTATTATTTATTTAAGTCTTTATAACAACAAGGTCATCAACGACCACAGCTTATATATCAGAGTAAATTACAATAAAATATACATTGATGTAAAATATTATACTATTAGAATTAAACTAAGTTGTATATATTTATAGTTTTAATAGTTATTTATGCAACTGTTGTATAATCAGGGGTATTAAAACACGAATGTGGGTTTATCTAGGGATTGCCGAGTGTGATAGTATATGATAGTATCACATGAGTATTTTAATACTTAATTATAACAGTTGCATACAAGACTTTATCTACAATCATGATGTGAATCCTCTATAAAAGATTCTCATACCATAGGGTGTTGTTGTTGTGTTGTAAAAACTATGTAAATTCAAGAAAAGTCAAATTGCGAAGCATGTAAAATAAACAAACCTTAATAAGTAAAAGAATTATTTATTAAAGCTAGAATCACTCATTTTTGTAAACAACGCACACAGTAATTGTTTGTTTGCGATTTCCAATATTCGAGTGAAAAAATGGCGGAAAATAACACGATACGACGAGAATCCGAAATTACGAATTAGTCTACAATTTATTGTTCTTTTTTCAAAATTTTTGCGATCTGGTGGTGAGAATGTCATTGCATGAGAATGTTCTTTTTTGAAATTCATAATATCACGCGTTTGGATGATATAATGATCATAATATCATTGAGTGTTTTAATGTTGGCAATAAGCTGATTGTTCTTTTATAGAGGATCAATAGCATGCATAGTAGATAAAGAATTTAATAGTATAATTCATACCCTTGTTATTAAGGCAATCTTTCAACGTATTCATTAAATTACGAATAAGTTTTTCGTTCCACTAGAAGATGATATAGGTACCCTTAAGTTTAAGCCACTCTTGCATTTGTTATTGACTGTTTTTGTTATAATATGAATGTGTGTCAGATTTGTATGTCCTCTTCTCAATCTGGTAATAACAACTTGATCTTTTCTACAGTTAACATTACTAGGCGTTCTGTCAAATATGGATTCTCTCGCATTATATAATTTTGTAATCGCAATGTTTACTTTATTGCGCAATTTTAAATTTGGTGTTTGTTTTCTTTATTTATGTTATATGACATTGCTCCATGGCAACTTTCTTCTCAGAAAAGACTCCAGGTCAACGGGCAATATTCTATATATATATATATATATATATTTCCTTGTAAGTGATAAAAAGCCTATAATTTGTTTGGGGTGATATAGGTATTAATTTTTTTACTGCTGCAAGGGACTGCAGTCCTGAGTTTTAATATAATTTAAAATCGATTCCTTCGCCCGTTTTCAAGCAAGTGCCTTAACAGACGGACAACGAATTGATCTTATATTATATTATGTACTAGCTTTTGCCCGCGACTTCGTCCGCGTGGAATAGTGACTTCCGGCAGATTTTTGGTTAACCAACAACATATTTATATTTATATTTGAATAAAGATTAATATTATTATGTTGATACAACTTAAACAAATTATTTCGACCAAATTTGGTACCATAAAAACGGTCATTGTGACTAAACCTTAAAAGATAGACATATGCCGTCGCGGACTTTTTTTTAGATCATGTATAGAGGAATAATTCTTTCATACATATTTTTTGTGTATCTTGAACCGTTTTCGCAGCGCACGCAAAGAAAGCCTTCAAAAATGAATAATTTTCCCCGTTTTTTACACATTTACCGCTCTGTCTTTGCTCCTATTGGTCATAGCGTAATGTTATTTAGCCTATAGCCTTCCTCGATAAATGGACTATCCAACAAAAAAAGAATTATTTAAATCGCACCAGTAGTTTCGGAGATTAGCGCGTTCAAACAAACAAACAAACAAACAAACTCTTCAGCTTTATATATTAGTATAGATAAACACGAAAAATAATTATGTATAAACACGAAAAATAATATAAATATATAAACAATAATAAATACCTTTTAACCGTGGGAGAGCCATGCTTCGGCACGAATTGGGTCGGCTCGACCGGAGTGATACCACGGCCTCACAGAAAACCGGCGTAAAATAGCGCTTGCGCTGTGTTTCGCCGAGTGAGTGTGGGTACCGGAGGCCCAACCCCCCTTATTCCCCTTTATTCCCCTTATTCCCATTATTTCCTTTTAAAAGGCCCGCAACGCATCTGTGACTCCTCTGGTGTTGCTCCATGGGCAGCGGTTATCACTTACCATCAGGTGATCCGTTTGCTCGTTTGCTGCCCTATACCATAAAAAAAACCTAACAAATCAATCTGATTACCTATTGGTTCATCGTACTATAAAAACATAAATTGTAACATTATTAATTTGTTCATTGTCTAAATCACTTGCCGATTCTAGTTCTTTTGTGTTTGAACGGTCTTGTAACGTAGGACTACTTATGTATTATTTATTAGGTTCGTTGAACCGACTGCGGCGGGTGTATGTCGGTCGCGACTCGTTTGTGTCGTCAGTGACTCATTTGGGGTGTTTGGTGGCGTGTCGGGTTGTCTTTCGAACTAGCTAATCGTATGCGTTATCAAAAGTTGTTAACACGCAATCGATCGCTTTAGAAATAGCGCGCGAGCGGTTCCACAACTCTGACCCAAAATAGAAAGCAATTTTATTGTATATTCTTAATCGATGATACACTGGTGTATGCTTCCCAGAAGACAGTATTTTGGTTGTGCGGGAAGTGCTAAAGCACATCTATACAAGTGATGTGCCGGATATCCGAGGCAGAAGAAAGATCCGTGTACTTTTTGGCGGATCTTTTACGGATCTATTTAGCAGAGTCTTCTTTAAAGAGTAATTCATATTCTTGAGGATGTTTTCTTTGTAAATGATTTTTTAAGGAAGTTGAGTCTTTACGAGAATACTTTCCATCACAACTTTTACACTTTGCACACTCATCATTTATTATCACAAAATAATTCCATATTACACTAGTAAACTTCTTTGTAGACATTTTTTTTTATAAATCAGGTACCAATACCAAACATAAGCGTTATCTATGTCACATTAAAGTAAAACAAAAAAAAGAACTCAAGATCGCGTACACCGACACCGATTGTGTAAGATAAGATCTGTATCCGCGGATCTAGATTTTTGACGATCCGGCACATCATTAATATATACATATATAAAATGTGAAAAACGAACCGAAAACCAAAAAACTTCAAGCCCTAGTGACATGTGCAGGCCAACCCGAGACATCCCGTTCTAATCTCGGGAGACATATCGTGTGCCAACACAAAGGTTCTATTCTAACGCACTTTGCAGATTACGAGGCATCTACTATAGTATTGTTGATCATTCCAGTTCCAGTCAGATTTACACTATTTAAAAAAGATTTTTTTTTGCCCTAATACTGAAATGCAAGAAAAATAAGGCAGTCTTTACACTGAGAGATGTAAATATATATACGCACGGCACTATGGCCTTTTACTACGTTATTGTTTATTATTCAAATCGAACTCTCTCGATCTCTATCGAACTCAGTGTACTAAATTACACGCTCTTAGTAATAAAATGGCGTGCCAATACATAACCAGCAATGTATTTTTTTTAGAAACAAATTATGTGCTTTGTCGTTAATTTTTACGAAAACATGTTATTATAATCAAGTTTGCTACTTTCCTATGAAATGAGATTAGATGTCTCTATTACTTTTAATTTGATATTTACAGTATCCATTCGGCCATTATTCTGTCACGGATAATTACCAAATTCACACGTAAGCCATCGTTTATTTTATGTTTATTTTTAGATGGGCCAAACTTACAGATGAGAACAATAACACTGTCGATAAACTTTCGTTATAATTGTCACTTAGGTTGCGTCCGCAGTAGTCAAACTTTTAACACTAGAAAGACCAAGGCAGTCAAATTGGCGGCAAAGCAATTTCATTGTTAAATATTTCATAAACTATGTTTTTGTTTCTTTTCATATTTTATGACTTTTCCTAATTTGCTATTGTTAAGCTAAATCTATATGAAAAAAAAAATAACAATATGTTGTATATGAGTTTCGATGACAAATACCTACTAAGACCGCGCACCGTCAATGTGACCGCATACATATAAAGGCGGCGATAAGAATAGTAAACAACGATTTCTTCAAACTAATGAGGGTACTTTTGTTTATATTTATGTCGAATTGAATTCTGAGTAAGTTGTTACTGCCTAGCTTGTTTACATTTTACAGTAGACATTGGTTTCGTTCGGTAAGCGGTCGTAATTTGTTATAAAAAAATGAGTCGCTCGCTCTCCAATTCGGAAATAGAACAAGAATTGTTGCGATATCGGGATATACAAGAAGATGTGTCAGGTGATGAAAGTAGTGATGATATCATAGACAGTGTTAGTGAAAACCGTGATGCAGAATTTCAGCCGGAACAGGTCACTTCTTCATCAGAAGACTCCGAAGTAGATTCATCTGCTACAAATTACAATATTATTGTAAATTCGCGCAGAGGACGCGGGGTATCTCGTAGATCCATTAGCGGTGGGCGTACAGCACGCGGTGGAGGTTCGGCTAGGACATCTTCAGTACCAGAAGTCGGTATGTTACAAGTAGCAAGTGACGGCACAGAATGGACTTGTATTTCTCTAGACGCTAGTGAAGTACGACGTCGTAGCGAGCAAAATATACTTCGAGAAATCTCAGGGCCTACTCCATACGCCAAACGATACATTGAAAATAACAAACCAATTTCTGCGTGGAGACTTTTTCTTCATGAGTACATTCTTCGACGTATAAAAGAATGTACTGAAAAGGAAGCACATAACAAGAGTCAAGATGACACTTGGAACTTGTCCCTAGACGAACTAGATGCATTTATTGCTTTGATTTATGCTCGTGGAGCATAGCATGAGCCACCTAGATTTAGACATTTTGTGGTCACAAGATTGGGGACCACCCGTTTTCAAAAATACTATGAGCAAAAATAGATTCAAGGAGATCATGAAATACTTACGTTTTGATTTGAGAAGCACGCGTTCTGCTCGCGTAACCAATGACAAATTTGCGATGATTTCGGATATATGGAACAAATTTATAGATAATTGTCAAATGTGTTACATCCCTGGAGAAAATTTGACAGTTGATGAGCAGTTATTTCCATCAAAAACTCGCTGTCCGTTTTTACAATATATTGCAAACAAACCCGATAAATTTGGTATAAAGTTTTGGCTGCTTGTGGATGTCGAGAGTAAGTACCTATGTGGAGGATTTCCGTATCTAGGTAAAGACAAGAACCGTTCAAACGATATTTCATTACCCGAATATGTGGTTTTGAAACTAGTACAACCCTATTTCAAAAAGGGTCGAAACGTAACCACTGACAACTTTTTCACGTCTCTAAATTTGGCTAAAAAACTAATAGTCGAAAAGACTAGTATTGTTGGAACAATGCGGCGTGCAAGACGAGAAGTACCACCGATTTGTAGAGGTATTCGTACTATAAGATATGAAACTTTCATAATGAAAACCGAGACCGATATAACCCTTACTACCTATCAAGGAAAACCAGGAAAAAATGTTATTATTTTGAGTACTCTACACCCCAACGTAAGCATAGGTACTGATAAAAAAAAGCTGCCTGAAACTGTTGAATTTTATAATGCAACAAAATTTGGTGTAGACATCATCGATCAAATGGCACGCAAATACACCGTAAGAGCTGGAAGTCGGAGATGGCCTGTTCACGTTTTTTACAATATACTTGATTTAGCAGCTATAAACTCGTGGATTCTATATCAAAAAGTCACAGGAATAAAAATTTCTCGTCATGATTTTATCCTTCAACTAGTGAGCGAACTACGTGAAGAGTATGGGAGAAAAAAATCCACTTCAACTGCGACTCAGAGACATGAAATTAATTCTGAAACAAGTGAACCATGTACTACAAACAATAAGAGGCGGCAATGTCAAATCAATAGTAATTGTAAAAAAAATAAAACATGTGAAAACTGTACTATCTGTAAAAAAGCTGTTTGTGGAAAATGTACAAAAGAGTCTAAAAAAACTATTACTTGTTACAAATGTTACTAACTTTAATACTAAATTATTTATTACTATTAAAAAATAATTTTGTATTATTTTTATTTAATTTTTATATTTAAAATCTGTAATAATTTCATAAGTATTCTCATTTAATCTCTAGTACCGTCAAATTGACCGCTGTGGTCTTTGAAGGTATAGCATGAAGCCCGGCCCTTCTAGTGTTAACAGCGGACTCAGTGAGCTGCAAATTTGTATCGAACTGAAATTTAAATAACATGTCGATAGCTTCTTTCCAACTGTCAGCATAAACAGCTTGCGGCAAACGGACTCACTACGCCCGGCAACATACAACCATATCGCCGCCGCCGACTGGAACCGGTTTTGCTGTGAGTCGGCTACTAACTCAGACAGTCGGCGTACGTAACGCTGCGAACTGCGTAAAGTGAGCGCAAAAGTAGCTTCATTTCATATACCTATATGGAACGGCGTACTAAACTGACACGCCACAAATTCAGTCGGCCGCTAACAGTTCGCCTACTAGGTGCCAACAACACAGCCTTAGATGCCAACAACTTAAAATTCTCGCTTTAGGTGAAAAGAAATAAACTGCTGAACCCTTAAATATATTATGTTAATCCATTCTTAAAGTAAGTTTGCCTCTTTCTATTTCATAATAATAGTAGTACGTTACTTAATGGTATTGTTAGCCTTGTAAAAGATTTAGGCATGTATTTGATTTGAAGAAACACATATATTTCCTTCTAGAGTAATTTAAAAGTAAAGGTATCACTAAACGGGCCCCTAGACAATATCGAAATAGTTCAATTCGTTATCGAAATTGTTTTGAAATCTAATGACAATGTATGGAAATTATTTACAGAATTTTTCTTCAGGCCTTGATCTTCTGTGACAATAAAGTCGAAAATGGTAGCTTCTCCAGGTCCATTGTCATTTTTGCGACCTACTACCTACCAACTAGCAATACGATGATATAAGTATAACCAGGCGGCAGAAGCTCCATCACAAACCAAACCGTACAGTAAATCACTGCTCTTACGGAGTAATAAACCCAGACCTCCGGACCAATACCATGTAATCCGGTAATCAATTACTATATCACGAAGAAGTAATTTACGTTTAGGTCCACGGAAACTTTTATACGGAAACATACCTCGTTTTATTGCGAGAAACACTGAAAAACTGAATACTAATGGCGGCCATAACATGGCCTTCGGGCTAAACGTGGAATATTACAGTAAATTCCTCACAAATTGTAGGTCAGGTCGTTTCGCATAAGTGTATTAGGTGAAAATCGTAGCGTTATGTCGCAAACTCGCAAACACCGACGGATGTTAGCCAACGGTTTGGGTGTCGTATGGGAGGCACCTAACATTTTATTCACTGTTTGAGTACATTGTGTGCTAATCGCCGTGGGAGATCTCAATTTCACTTGCGCTCATGTCTTGATATTGATTGTACACGTGCCGTATCAGTTTTCAACGTGGCTATGGCAGCTATTCTATTTCGGTAACACGTGCTTAGTGCAAATTATAGCGGGAGCCTTCTTACAAAGTATATAACTAACTAGCGACCCGCCCCGGCTTCGCACGGGTGCAGTGCTCATACTAAATACACAACAAAAAACTGTGAACGTTGTATATATATAATCGTTTGCAATGTACGCGGAGAAATGAAATTATTTACGACATCACATTAGAAAGCTCAAATAACAGTATTTCTCTACTATTTAATAGATGTTATTCTTATCCCAACTAATATTATAAATGCGAAAGTGTGTTTGTTTGTTTATTTGTTTGTTTGTATGTTACCTCTTCACGCTTAAACTACTGGACCGATTTCAAAAATTCTTTCACCTTTGGAAAGCTACATTCTCCCCGAGTAACATAGGCTACTTTTTATCCCGGAAAAATCGACAGATCCCACGGGATGCGCAATAAAGGCTTCGCTCAAAAACTACTGCACAGATTTTTATGCGGTTTTCATCAATAGATAGAGTGATTCTTGAGGAGTTTTGCGGCATTTTTTATCTCGGAAAAACGGATAGTCCCACGGGAAGCGCGATAAAATCTTCGCACCATAAACCGACTTCCGCGTATATGTAGCCGTGGGCAAAAGCTATGACCCTTAACCCTCTATACACCCAATCCCGAAATCCACGCGGGCGAAGCCGCGGGCAGAAAGCTAGTTATACTATAAACCTTCCTTAAAGAATCACTCTATCTATTAAAAAAAACCGCATCTAAATCCGTTGCGTACTTTTAAAAATCTAAGCATACATAGGGACAGACAGACGGCGGATGGTGACTTTATTTTATACATACATACATACACTCACGCCTTTTTCCCACGAGGGTAGGCAGAGATTACGTCCTTCCACTTGCTACGGTCCTTACATATCTCTTTCGCTTCATCTACTTTCATAACATTCCTCATACATGCTCGACGATTGCGGGTACTTCTGACCTGGCCTTTTTTGAGGACACTTTCGATTTGTTCGAAATATGTTCGAAATATTTTATACTATGTAGTGATAACACTGGTCGCCATTGTGTATTCCAATTTCAAAACCCTATTTAACTATTATGACTATTCTTATTAATGATTTGACATCTGTCAGATTCAATGGCGCAATGGTCTTGACACTAGCCGTCGCAGTGTCAATTTAACTCTCTTCTTTCTTATGTTAATTCACCCTTCATCAATATTCTTTGTCATTATTTATTCTACAGTCGTATTAAACTTTAATTGGTATCTTTTTATTCTCCGATTTGGTTTACGCTCTTTAACTTTTTTATATATTTCTTTATAGACAGCGAACAGGGTATATTGTATTTTATTTATCTTGTTTAATTTTAATTTTGCATTCACTTGTACTTTCACGGCCTGGATAATAACATGAGTCGCGCATAGTTTAATTAAAAAAGTATTCTAAGCAAAAATACTCGAGGTTGGCGAAATCCTGTGGGCACCGCCATCAAACCCAAATGAAGAAGACACTGGCCGTCTTATTGGGAAGTACCAACATGTTTTTATTTTTATAAAATCATATACAATCATATAAAATATCGAGATGCAAACTGCATACACATGCGTATGTGAAATAGACCAACCCGCACTAGGTTAATGGCTGTGGCCCGCGAGTAGATACAATCACGAATCTCTAACTTGATTAGTAGAATGAAATGTACTCTCCTGTATAGCGAACTACTGCACCACTGATTCCCAAAGTGGTCTAAATCTAAATCGATTAGACAACCTGCAAGGGGTCCATGTCAGCGAAACAAAAGTTTGGGGGTCCATGAAATAAAAACGGGGGCCCACGACAATGGATCTCAACATACACTGATAGTACCTATTTACTTACATTACTATCTTCTAATATAAAGACAAAATTATTTATTAAAGTACCTGTGAAGTAAAAAAATATTATAAATGTACTAGCTGACCCGCGCCCACTTCGTTGGGCATAATATTAATAATCCCCGAAGCGAGCACGAAAGCGAACTGAATTAAACCCGAAGCCATCGCGCGCCGTCCGCTGATGATGATGATGATGATGATGACACTCCGCAATAATGTGGCTTCCTATTGGTGAAAGAATTTTTAAAATTGATGATGATGATGATGATGATGATTTAAACTATCCTATCTCTCAAGTTGGATCGAACTGCACATGGTGTGCGAATTTTATTATAATCGGTTAAGTAGTTTAGGAGTTCATTGAGCACAAACATTGTGACATGAGATTTATATATATTAAGATATAAAATTTTGTAAGTTATAGGATATAGGTATTCAATATCTGGTAAGTAGGGGGTCTACCCAAAACCGAAAAACATGGTAAAGGGTCTACGACACAAAAATGTTTGGGTACTTTTGTACTACACTGTATATATTCAAAAAGCCGTATTTGGGAGCGTTCAAGTATTACGTAACGCAATTTTTGAATATTTTTGACCCCCCCCCCTTTGTAACGCACCGTAACGTTTTCTGTAACCCCTCTCCCCCCTGTAGACATTACATAACACTCAAGTGATAATTTTCACCCTAAAGTCGTAAAAAGTTATAATTTTTATCCTTGGTTATATATAAACACTAACGAATATTGACAACGAAAACAACATTAAATGACGTACAATACAATCTAGGGATTCCCCGTGAAATATAATCGAAATGTTTGCTTGCGGGAACAAATTAAAAATGACGACCAGACTAATACAATCGAGGGATTGCACGTAAAACGTAAACGAAAAGGGTTGCTAATTTTTTATTTTGTGTTGTAAGAAAGACTCCCTCCCGCCTCTGTAACGCATCGTAACGTTTTACCAGACCCCCCCCCCCCCCCAAATTGCGTTACGTAATACTTGAACGCTCCCTTTCGTGGATTCGGTGATTAGACTAACTTGAAAGTTCGTGAGTCCTGGTTTAGGTGATTTAAGAAACGTGGTCCTTAACTCACCAAATATTAAGTTGTTAATCCATTAACACACAAATCCATCGTTAACGTCAGTCTTAAATGGGAACCATCTACACGTTTTTTAACTAATAATTAATTTACTAATAGCTGTGGTACTTAAGGTTACTATCTGCTGTTATAAACCGGAATGATCATTGTAAAAAGGCGGACTGTCAAGATCGGACATAATATTATTAGCCAAATGTGTTACACGTCTTTGAAGGATGGACTCACAACGTGGACTCGTATATCAAATAAATCTGTCCAACTAACAGATGAACCTGCCAGACTTGATTGAAAAATATTGGACATATTCGAAAAAACCCGACATGTCAAGCTAAACCCGAATAAATGACAACCCTAGTAGCACTGACAATGAAAATAATAATATTTACATTTATTTCGTTTGTTTGCAGGTGCAAAAACAAATGGCGCGGGAGTACGAACAATTGAAGGCCACATTGGCGACCCTTCAGATGTTCCAACACGAGGGCGAGAAATCCATTACACCGCTGAGCGGCAGTGAGTATACTTTTGTTAATTGACTATAATTACTTGTATGTAGTCTATATGTCGTACCGTCAACACAAAGTTGTCATCTTACGAAAACGCCAAGTGATTCAATTTGATAGGGTCGAAACAGCGATGACAGCGCTAGAAAGTTATTTCACCCATGCGAGGGTAGTTCTTAGTTGGAATGTCGCGGATTAAGTGCGTGGCGGATAAATTGTAACGAACGTCATACGGGCGGGACGTGCGCGTTAAACCTTGACTTATTTAAACAATTTGTGGATTTTAGTAGACGCTTCACGTCGACAGTGTCTACATAACCCAATAAAGTCGCAAGGCCGTTCAAGACAAATAGAACTTCGTTCAATTTATATAGGTATGTCCCAGTGCTAAATATCGCCGAATGAACGTGTATGTGTCGAACCTGCTGCGTTTCTATCTTTAAAAAAGGCAAACTAATATTTATTCACTGTATATAATTTAAGTGATAACGACAATTTAAGTTCCATTATACTCTTTCAAACATTCGAGCGAGAGAAAGGTGAGATATACTGTTGCGAAACAAGTGTCCGGTCGTTAACGTTAAGCTTGAAACGAAATTATCAAATACGATTGCAGATAAATGGATTTTCGTGGTAGGAGAGAGTAATTGCAAGATGTCACTTAAAAAATGCTTATTTGTTAAGCTTACTGTGTGATCAAATGAATTTTACGATTACAGGTGATGTGTCAGGCGATTTTAAATAACCAGTCCCTATTCAAGAAATAAAGGGCGAGATTATTGTAAAAACGTTAATTTTGCGACGGTAGTGCGTTTATCATTCTGTATAGCCGGAAACCGTCTGATTCATATGGCAAGCATTCTTGTTAAATGGGAAATAATTCTGAGAGATCGGTGCTAAATTGAAGATAACAATTTTCATAGACTTAAAGGCTAGCATGTCGTTCAGATGGCGATGATTTTTCGATATGCTTAATCATTTTCGAACACAACCGCAAATCCCTGTTTTAGAGAAGCTCTTGCATGACATCTTGAGGTCTACTCACCACGAAAATAGGATAGTAGTACAGTAGGCACCGCTTTAAGCCTGACTATTTGACCTTTAGACAACTCTTATATAGTTCGAAAACTTCTGGTTTGTAGTGTAAATGATATGACGGCCAGTGTAACTAAATTCCCAAGACCCGGATAGTTACTACCGGCCAACTAATACACCCCGCGTGATTCTCGGATTAGTTGCACTTGCAGTAAGCTTAATAAATCTATATTTTCATTTAGGTTTGTATACGTCCAGTTCACAAAAGACCTTAGCTTGACAATGCTGTGTTTCATCTGCGTGTGTGAGACCTCCAGAGATTATGAGCGAGCACCGTGTCTATTTTTAATCAACAACACTACATTAAGTAGGTCGTGTATTTGTTCACCACTTACGAGCAAAGGAAAAATCCAGAGCAACCTTAAATTTCTCATAACGTCTATAGAGTATACAATATACGCGATCCTTTCAAATGTAATAAGGAAAATAAGGTCCTTTCAAATGTATCAGTTAGTAATTACGCTAGAATGGAACGATAAAAGTTAAGCGATAGCCATAAAATCCAATTATAAGTATAGTATACAGATCGATTAGCCAGTCGAGAATGTCTTCAGCATTGTTCGCGACCGACAGCGCGGCACACCTCCCAAAAATGTTTAATTAAATTTTGATAATGATGCGACGTAACTTTTTCCTTCCTGCCGCCATTGTTCTGTTACGCCCGGTGACATAATGGGCCATATCGAGCTGCCATCGGGCACCGATGCAACGGTTCGATGCACCTCTGCCGTTGCGCCATTGTCATCTTGAAACTTGAGCCGTGTTTTCAATTTTTGTCGCTGCCGGCGCGGCAGCAATTAGGTTAGGCCGCGTCTTCGTTAGTCAGTATGGAAATGCGACACGCGTTGTGTCTTACCTATATTCATGTTGCGCATGAATTACTTTTCTTCCCGCTGATTTAACAATTGCTTTATTAATGCTAACGAACAACAACTTAAAATAAAAATGTGACTTTCTTCTACGATTTGTCAGTAAAAGATTAAAACAGTTCTAGGCATCTCAATATAAGTCGAACATTATGCTTCGTTTTGATTCTGGTTTATTTATAGGTTCGACTCTCCCAGCGAGTTTTATAGTATGCTGAGTGACTAGTTACAGAATGGTCTACTAGGGTAAATGATTCGATGCAACACGAATGAACTGTCGCATCGTAATTCTGACAAATTGTAAAAATTACCTATGAGACCTATGCTGTTACTACAGACAGCTTTGATAGCGTCACCTTGACTTATTTAAACAATTTGTGGATTTTAGTAGACGCTTCACGTCGACAGTGTCTACATAACCCAATAAAGTCGTAAGGCCGTTCAAGACAAATAGAACTTCGTTCAATTTATATAGGTATGTCCCAGTGCTGGACCGTCGACCATCTGGACAGGCTATTTGACTTCTCCGTATTGTGCAGTATTTTACCGATATTTACATTCTCTGCTGAACAATATGAAAACGATATATACAGGGTAGATATAAACCTAGGAATACAAAAGACTGAAAGTATTTGGGGAAATTCGTATCTCTTTGACTTTGAAATGACGCTCCCTATGACATGACTGGTTCTACCTACTCTGCTGACATTTTATCTGAACACCTTCCAGATTACAGTTCTAACCAGTGTAACTTGGTGCGTTAGGAGAAAGCCACCAATAAGACTTGCTACATATGTGGTGAGGCAGCTGGAAGGACACGGCATATACTGATGAGATGCAAGTGCTGCTAGAGGCAGGTCGTTATCGTGTCGTCACGATAGCTTCTGGTATTATCTGTGATGTTGTTAGAAGCGTAGTAAATTACACTAAACAAAAAAAATTAATACAACGAATTGAAACTTACAAACCGCACTCGATTTTAGTATCAGATTCAATCTGGATTTTTCTGATAGATGCGTACGAGAAACGTCGTATATCACACGATTAGCTGTTTCGACATCCAGGACGGTAATACATACTTCATTTTTCACGGATTCTTAAGCGCGTAGTATTGATCGACTTGACTGTACCTTGTGAAACTAACATTCCCAAAGACCACGCCTTAAAAACCAATAAATACTAATGCTAGATCTAACAAACATACTAACAAGCAATGCTTTTTACGCGGTTGAGGTAGGCGTGGTTAGGGTGTTCTTATAACGTGCTTTTTTGCGTAATTTGCGCGTAGTATTCCGAGTAATCAAGCGTGTCTGATCCGACGATAGCGAAACCCAAAGCCACTTTCCAATATCTAATTAAGTTGGGATCAAGTGCTTTCCCAGTAATTATGGCAGTAATGTTTTTATATGGTTTTACACGCGCTGCTAGGCGTAAAGGAGAAAATGCTATTTGATTAGATTAATAAATACGCAGCTATTAAGGAGATATGTGAAATCATTAAAAATAATTATTTTTTAATATCGTTTGGTGTAAGTAATCCTTTTTGTAATTTTTTTAATTTTACTATTTGAGAGAATGCGTAATTCGTGAATAATTGATAGAATAAAGTATGTATTTCAGGGTCCGAAACTAGTCAGATAAATAGACAAAGTCAGATTTTTGGGCATTGGTCAGTTAAAGTCAGGTTTTTTGGAAAATGGTCAGTTTTGTCAGATTTTTTGACGAACTGGTTTTTTTTTATTAATCATTGACTAGCTGTCGTTTTCTTTTAGTGTGAACATAATGCACGCCCAAGTGCGCACTTTGCTTTCATCATTAGGTGCCCAGTGATGGTTTGAGGGCAACCGTCTAGTGCACACCCAAGTGCGCACTTTGCTTTTATCATTAGGTGCCCAGTGATGGTTTGAGGGCAACCGTCTAGGATGCTCTATTCTGATGTAGGCATAACCACCATAATATTGATGCATCATGATATTGTGAAGGGATCTATTTTTCTTTCAATTTTGTTGATTTGGATAAAAATTGACTCCTTCAATTACTTTTGGCTTTTAAATAACTAACTATGCCTGGCTTTTACAAGTTTTCCTAGTTCAATCTGATAATTGGTGGTGGTTGAATTATTAAAATTGTAATCATTAGTGCCCACTTGCCCAGTGATGATTTGAGGGCAACCACCAATGATGTTGTGGGCATAAGTTGCATAATATTGATGCATCATGATATAGCTTTACGAAGCTATTGCGCGACATGTATCAACTCAAAAACATAAAGAGAAATGTAAAGTTGTCAGTTTCTCAATTGCATCTTGCAATTGCCCGACCCAATGTTGAGACGGTGGAGGCCAATTATTTAATAGTATTTATTATTTTTATACCTTACACCTACAAAAAAATCTGTGGTAATGGTCAGATAATGTCAGTTATTTAAAAAATTTGGGTTGCAGAATCAGATATTTTGGACCGTAAATTTGTTTCGGCCCCTGGTATTTTAATTAGCTGTTTTTTACCTGTAATTTATGTCAAGCGCAATGATATTGAGGTTGTAAAGAAAAATTTACTTTTAGGTGTTTCAACACTAAATGGTGCAGTTAGTATTTCTGTTAGAAACCCACGTTTCTGAATTAACAGAAAATTCTAGTTAATCCTTAGACGCTTTTACAATTGATATCCAAAACAATTGAATTAGTACACTGTTCCATAATAGAGTATTTAAAAAAAATAGATTATATAATCTAAATCACAAAAGTTCAGCTCTTTCAACCTAAAACTATGTGTAATTGTTTACGCTTCTTATTTTTGAAATGATAATTTTTCTATCCCACAGCATACGAGGATCTACCGACGCGAGATCATATGTGGGGCATGGCGCCACACGAAATAGACCCAGACGTGTGGCCGCCCCCTCCCGACAGAGACCCCACCGCGTGGCCGCCGCCCACCAGCGTAGAACATAAGTAGGTTGTTTTTTTTTACAGTCACATCCAATTTTTCTATAGATTAAGGTTTTACGCTAGGCAATGTGCTTTATGAAATCAGCCGTTATGTCGAACAACTTATGAGGGTCAGGAAATTATAATGTTATTGATATGTTTTGTGGAAAGGATTGTGGCTATAAAGTTCGGGATTCGGTGCGGTAACTTACAGATATGGCCTGAAAATGTCAATGATAATTGTAAAAAACCTACAGATAATGGTAAACGTATAGGTTCTGAGTATTTTTTAGTTCTACCGTACTATGTAAAATTATTTTGACGAGATTTGTTTTTTTTTTTAATACCACGATGGTGGCAAACAGGCCTACGGCACGCCTGATGGTGAGCGGTTACCGTAGCCTATGGACACTTGCAACACCAGGGGTGTCACTTGCGCGTTGCCGACCCTTCAAAAACCTATTTACTCCCCTTTTGAAGAACCCCATACTGTAGCCCTGCGGGAAAACCTCGGCAGGGAGCTCATTCCACAAACGAAGTGTACGCGAGAGGAAATTCCTTTGGAACCGCACTGTGCCCCCCTGTCGATGGCGAGCGGTGCGATGATAGAAAGTGGCCGTGGGCATCATGTCAGACAATTCTTCAGAACACAACCCATTATACAAGCGGTAGAACACACATAAGGAGGCAATGTCTCTCCTAAAACTTAAGAGGTTCGATACCGCCTGTGAGTACGGGATCGTCGACGAGTCTCACAGCGCGCTTTTGAACCGAGTCTAGGGTCCCAAGCTGGTACATAGGTGCTCCCGCCCAGAGATGGCAGCAGTACTCTAAACAAATGTTGATCTCACTGTGAAAAATTTGATTCTTTCTTTAAACCAGTCTAGGAGCTTATGAAATAAGTTGTTCCCAGGGGTCCGCACGTCATCAAGTCAGCCCGCAACAACCCACGGCATACACGAACAGATAACAAGAAACCAGTGACAGGCCGGAACGCCACTGCGTCCCAGCGGAAGGCTGTGGATGTTAGAAACTCAAAATTAGCATCAAGTAAAGCGCATAGTGGTATGTATTGGATTGTGAATTGGGAACTATATCGAGCAGCTTCATAGTGTTTGACAGATTTAAGTAAAAAAAGAGAAATATAAAAAGGAATATCATTTAATTGAATTTAAATGATAAGACACATACAATTAAAGGTTACGGGTATTACAGACAAACTTTAAGATGTGGGTTCCAACGCTTAATATCTTTAACCATGAATTATCGTTTTGCTTTTGTTTTTTAATTTTCATCCTTCAGTTTAATTTTTAATTACCAAATACAAATTTTACAATTAATTTGTTTAAATTAAAAAAATACTAATCTCAAAAATAACTCTCATATTTGTCGTTTGATATTTTTTTTTATAATTTATTTACATTATTGTTAGTTAATGTTTATAAGCAATGTGTGTAAAAAGTTCACAAAGCTTGCTTTCTTCATTACATAGTATAAAACAAAGTCGCTTCCCGGTGTCTGTATGTATGTATGGAGCTATGTATGCTTAAATCTTTAAAACTACGCAACGAATTTTAATGCGGTTTTCTTTAATAAATAGATATATTCAAAAGGAAGGTTTATATGTATAAAACATGCACAATGTAGTAATGGAACACTGTACATTTTGGAGATTTCAAATGTGATGTCGTAAACCAATTCACTTTTTTGCACTTATATTGCAAACGCTGGCCAAACCCTACGAGATTGGTCAAAATGATGTACTGCAGTATTGTACAACTTACAAAAGTCCACAAAAAAGTCCGCGTTGGTATATGTCTATCTCTTAGGGATAACCTACCATAACCATTTTTTCATTGCACCCGTGCGAAGCCGGGGCGGATCGCTAGTGTTTAATCTATATCTATACTAATATTATAAAGAGGAAAGATTTGTTTGTTTGTTTGTTTGTAATGAATAGGCTCCGAAACTACTAGGCCGATTTCAAAAATTCTTTCACCTTTGGAAAGCTACATTATCCCGAGTAACATAAGCTACTTTTTATCCCGGAAAAATCGACAGATCCCACGGGATGCGCAATAAATGCTTCGCTCAAAAACTACTGCACAGATTTTCATGCGGCTTTCATCAATAGATAGAGTGATTCTTGAGCAAGGTTTTGCGGTATTTTTTATCTCGGGAAAACAGATAGTCCCACGGGAAGCACGATAAAATCTTCGCGCCATAAAACGACTTCTGCGCATATGTAGCCGTGGGCAAAAGCTATGATCCTTAACCCTCTATAGACCCAATCAGGCCACGCAGGCGAAGCCGCGGGCAGAAAGCTAGTAAATAAATAAAAATGTCTATACAAAATGGCATATTTTAACTCCTAATACACTTACACCCTCTAGCTAGAACAAAAGAGCACAACAGCAGCAGCAGCAAGGAGACGACGAGCAACGGCAAAGACAAGCAGGACCGCGACAACAACAACGGTGATACGGACGACGAGAAACACGAGGAGCGTCGCTTCGAGCCGCCGTCCGCGGCCGACGGGGACCTCGTCGATATGTTAGGTGAGCCGGCCACTGCTAACAGAGACTGCTACCAGGCTACACTAGGAGTGGGCGATATAAATCGATATTTCAAAAAATATCGATACATGTACTTGATATATCGCTTCAATCCGATATTATCGAATCATCTAGTATCGAATATAATATCGATATATTACATCCGATATATCAAATATCAGGTCACATTCCGTTTTTCTTTTTATCTAGTTATTTTCTAAGACTTTTCTTTTAATCTGCAACATTGTTAATTTGAGTATAAAACGAAAATACCTAGATTATAGAAAACTAGCTTTAACGAAACGCAGACATGAGATGGCAACACTGTAAAACTTGTATAATCTGTAGGTAGTGTCTTACGGCAGGTCACTCACATGTGTACAAAATATCGCAAATACGGAATCGATAATAGTGTATGACGGACGTTTGTGCAATGTTTACAAACATTTGAGCTTTTCCATCCAATGTCCGTTTTTTAAGACTTTTGGGTCGTATGGCCTTGAATTTTTTTTCGTGCAATTTATAAATAAAGTTTATTTGTTTCTTTTCCATAAAGTGTTTTACTCATAATTAACCTGATACCTATTTCATATTACAGACTAGTTATTAAATACAAGTACTTACTTACGATATTTTTATAATATCGATATATTTATTCGATATATCGCCAAGTATCGATATAACAATACGATATATTATATCGCAAAAAAAATCGATATTTTTTTTACATGAACATCCTAGTCTACACTAGTGATGTGCCGGATCGTCAAAATCTAGATCCGCGGATACAGATCTGAATACGGATATTTGGTGTCAAGATCCGCAGATACGGATACGGATCTTAACCTCCTTACACAATCGGTATCGGTGCGCGCTATCTTGAGTTGAAACATGTTTCGACTCGCATTGCGCGCGGGGTTTTTTTTTTGTTTTCTTTTACTTTAATGTGACACTGGGCAACATAGTTAACGCGTGTGTTTGGTATTGGTACATGATTTTAATAAAATGACTACAAAGAAGTTTAGTAGTGTAATATGGAATTATTTTGTGATAATAAATTATGAATGTGCAAAGTTTAAAACTTGTGATAAGTATTCTCTTAAGGGTAATGGCTCAACTTCCTTAAAAAATCATTTACAAAGAAAACATCCTCGAGAATATGAATTATTCTTTAAAGAAGACTGCTAAATAGATCCGTAAAAGATCCGCCAAAAAGTAACGGATACGGATACGAATCTTGTTTCTGCCTCCGGCACATCACTAATCTACATACACTATTAATGCACTTAGCGAACTTAAATACAACAAAGTGAAGCGTTACAAGCCGCCGTCCGCAACCGACGGGGACCTCGTCGATATGTTTGTCGATGAGCCGGCCAATTTTAACAGAGACTCTTAGCTAGCTTAAATACAAGGAAGAGTGGCGTTCCCCCATCCGCAGCCATCATTTTACCTTGCTGTAGGGAAATGATGTTTGATGAAATGTTCATCCCACGGTTATATCTTTAT
The DNA here is from genome assembly GCA_036419045.1 of Scirpophaga incertulas. NCBI lineage: Eukaryota > Metazoa > Arthropoda > Insecta > Lepidoptera > Crambidae > Scirpophaga > Scirpophaga incertulas. The sequence continues at coordinate 7,735,388 of CM071628.1, read as the reverse complement.
TGCTTCCGTGCCTACGACATGGACAATTACATTTTTGTATTGTTTTACTTTCAAATTTGCTTTGACACGATAAGTGCCTATATTGACAAAACATTATCTTCTTTTTCAGAAAGAGATATCGTACAGAAGAACCCCAATATCCGGTGGGATGACATAGCTGACCTGAAAGAGGCGAAGCGGTTACTAGAGGAGGCCGTAGTCTTGCCAATGTGGATGCCAGACTTCTTTAAGGTTGGTTTAATTAATGGATGTAAAAAATGGCTAGAGAGGTGTTTGATGATATACCTTTGTTCTATTTAATTTTATTCATGACTAGCTTTTGCCCGCGACTTCGTCCGCGTGGAATAGTGACTTCCGGCAGATTTTTGGTTAACCAACAACATATTTATATTTATATTTGAATAAAGATTAATATTATTATGTTGATACAACTTAAACAAATTATTTCGACCAAATTTGGTACCATAAAAACGGTCATTGTGACTAAACCTTAAAAGATAGACATATGCCGTCGCGGACTTTTTTTTAGATCATGTATAGAGGAATAATTCTTTCATACATATTTTTTGTGTATCTTGAACCGTTTTCGCAGCGCACGCAAAGAAAGCCTTCAAAAATGAATAATTTTCCCCGTTTTTTACACATTTACCGCTCTGTCTTTGCTCCTATTGGTCATAGCGTAATGTTATTTAGCCTATAGCCTTCCTCGATAAATGGACTATCCAACAAAAAAAGAATTATTCAAATCGCACCAGTAGTTTCGGAGATTAGCGCGTTCAAACAAACAAACAAACAAACTCTTCAGCTTTATATATTAGTATAGAGTATAGATAGTCTTTGCCAACTGTGCAATAGAAGCTGATCTCATGTGGAGTCTTGATTCTTATAAGAGCTACTAGCTCTACTTATAGGTCAAAATGCAACAAAGCTTTTAACATTTTTAAAGCAGTAAACAGTTGAACTACAAAACAGCTTTAATTACGTAATAAATAGAAGGTCTCGATTTCAACAGGTACAGTTCGATTTACAGCCGTGTGTACAAGACAAGCTTAGAACTTAGTTTTTTACCTTCAAGACAAACTTGCTATATAAAAATATGAACCGTGCGGGCCGTTATTTCCTGTCAGTGTTAATGTACGCTATTTAGTGATTATCGTCACTCCAGAATAACTTGTGGGCGCATTAATCAATGACGTTATTAATTTATACCCAACAATTGAAACATAAATTACCAACCAAATGCATTCAAATAGCACCTACGAATGCTGACAGCATCATTGACAATTTTGTCTCTGAAGATAACAGCCTAGGTAGCCACAGTTCTATAGAACTTCTTAAATTTTGTTTGATTTTTATTTCTATTTAAAATATCCTGTATCAATCTGTTAGGTTCTATAGGTTCTAGAGAGTTTGATATAAAATTACAATAGTGTACTTCGCATTCATCATAATCCAGTTACAACCTCAATATACCAGGGGCTGTGATAGTTAATGTCCTGTTGTATATGTTCTTTCCTATAGCTGTATATGGCTCAATTGTATATGAACAAGCAAACTGCCCATCTGCTGTGTAGCTACCATGAGTGAATATTTGTTTACAGTCGATATCGATAACGTACATTTTTGTGTGGAAACTTTGTACAGCGCCCCTAGCGGCAACGTAGTGAAGTATAATGGTTATATATGTAGTTCATTATACGTCAAATACCCACCGAAAATTATATCACACTCAAGTGGTTTTGACAATACATTTGCACTGCGGATGTCGCCATTAGTACCAGTAATAGTCGTACTCGACAGAACTAAAACTTCCAAGGTCCATGTGTAAGGTCTACAGTGTTCTGTATGAATAGAGGGATTTGTGTAATATACTCTGTAAGGTCTACAGTGTTCTGTATGAATAGAGGGATTTGTGTAATATACTCTGTAAGGTCTACAGTGTTCTGTATGAATAGAGGGATTTGTGTAATATACTCTGTAAGGTCTACAGTGTTCTGTATGAATAGAGGGATTTGTGTAATATACTCTGTAAGGTCTACAGTGTTCTGTATGAATAGAGGGATTTGTGTAATATACTCTGTAAGGTCTACAGTGTTCTGTATGAATAGAGGGATTTGTGTAATATACTCTGTAAGGTCTAGTGTTCTGTATGAATAGATGGATTTGTGTAATATATTCTGTAAGGTCTACAGTGTTCTGTATGAATAGAGGGATTTGTGTAATATACTCTGTAAGGTCTACAGTGTTCTGTATGAATAGAGAGATTTGTGTAATATACTCTGTAAGGTCTACAGTGTTCTGTATGAATAGAGGGATTCGTGTAATATACTAAGCAAATGGGCAAATCCCACCAGTACCACGATGTGAGAAGCCAGTTTATGATATAAAGCGGGAATGGATAAAAGTAAAGTCGAAACACAGTAATGCTGCTGCTTTGCGCCAGAAATACTCAGAAGTGCGAAAGTATAGACTTATCCGACATATATCGATCGTAAAAAACATCTATCTCTGTCACTCGATAAGAATTTTTGTCAAAGTACATGGCACAGTTTATATGGCAGTTTGGCGAGCGGCCATCGACTCCATATTTTCGACAGTATTGTTCTCCTTGACGAGCTGATCAGCTGAGCTGATCTACTGCAAATATCTATAAAGTACATGGCACAGTTAATATGGCAGTTTGGCAGACTGACAAAAATCGCCGCTAGGGGGCTCTGAAGTTGTCGGTAAAACTTGTATGTTCGTGATCAGCTCGTCAAGGAGAACAACATATCCTAGTTTCAGCTGATTCTGCCGTAAACCAGAATTTTTTACACAAAACTTCAGAGCCCCCTAGCGGCGATTTTTGTCAGTCTGCCAAACTGCCATATTAACTGTGCCATGTACTTTATAGATATTTGCAGTAATGGTCGTTATTTCAATAACAGATAATATAATGAATTATTTTCCCGTAATGAATAACACGTTATTTAACAACGGCTTATACTGTTATCCTGCTGTTGCTGTTGACAAAATTATCGCCTAGTCGCATTGTTGTTGTTGCCACTTGCGTGTGTGCGGCACGGAGCGAGCGAGCACGACTGTGCTACAAGCCACAAGTGTGAGCAAGAGAAAGCAAACCGTTGTGTAGGCGTAGGCGCTCGCTCTGTTGCCTGACTGCTTATTCTTATTATATTAACCTTTCTCACAAGGAAATAAAGTTCCTATTTGTTTATTTCTTATAGTAATTTTACTAATCCCAAATTCACAATTTTGTACCTTCGCTCGTATGACAATTAGACTCATTTTGATTCCCAGTGTGATTTGAAATAACAGTTAGGTAAACTGTTGCTGGCTTGCTGATGCCTAAGCTGTTGTCATTTTTTTAGTCACGCATTATTTGCTGTTGTGCGATCGCGCATATGCGTATGCATTTAAATATAAAATTATATTGGTTAGGTAATTAGTTTTAAATTATTTAAATTACTGCCTAATATTCTGACAGTCCTAAGCCATATCATTGTTAAGAATAACTAAGCTAGCTATAATAAAAATAACAATCGTATTCAACAACATTTGGCAAAACAGCAATATAACAGGATAACAGACAACAGTTTACAATAACAGTGATAGGAAAATAACATAACAGTATTATTAATTATTACAAAACAGTCGTTATTGCCAGCACTGGATATTTGTCGAAAAAATCAATGTTAGCTGTCAAATTATATTTATCGAGAGTTACATGGTCACACTGCTTGTTATAGGGTTGTAACTGTAAAACAAATCCCGCAGGGTATCCGGAGGCCGTGGAAGGGAGTGCTCATGGTGGGCCCCCCCGGCACGGGCAAGACCATGCTGGCCAAGGCAGTGGCCACGGAGTGCGGGACCACTTTCTTTAACGTTTCCTCCTCAACGCTCACCTCCAAATACCGGGGCGAATCTGAGAAACTGGTGCGGCTTCTCTTCGAGATGGTACGTGACTCTAGATCAGCCATTCTCAACCACTGTGCCGCGGCACTTTTGTGTGCCGCCAAATATTACAAATATATAATAATTTTAATATTATTAAATTATATCATTAAAAAGAAAAATATTTTTAAGACAACTTTAGAGGAGAGAATTGTTAATTATTTCCTATACTTTTGTATTTAACTTAACTTTGAATGAAGAGGAAGAAGTCATTTTGGATGCGATTATCTAATGACAGCCAAAAAAGCTTTAAACATATTATTACAATTTTCCGCATCTTATTTGTGTGAATTCGGATTTTCAGCATTAGCCAACATTAACACTAAAAAAATATCAAGATTGTTAAATGTAGAAGACAATATGAGAGTAGCATTGTCATTTTTACGACCAAATATAAATGAAATTATCAAAAAACATCAAGCTCAAATTTCGCATTAAAAATATTTTTATTATTAGCTTGTAATTAATTAATCCCTAAATAAACGTTTAGTTATTATTGTATATAAAATTTATATTATTAGTTATATTTATAATTTTTGTCATAAACTATTTATGCAGTGTGTTGTAGTAAGTAAATAATTTTTATCTTTTTGCCGCCAAATTATGAAAACATTAAATATGTGCCGTAACAAAAAAAAAAGGTTGAGAATCGCTGCTCTAGACGTATGCTTTTGTTAAAAATTAAAGAACACTTTAAGTTTGTATGTCAATCACTCATTGTCTTAAAAAGATTTAAGCATACATAGCTACATACATACATACGGATACCGGCGGACGCGACTTTGTTTTATACTATCTAAAGACAAACATTATAGTATTCGCAGTATTCTCACTATTCTGTCAATAGTGGAATTGAACGTGTGTAATTGCAGGCAAGGTTCTACGCGCCGAGCACCATATTCATAGACGAGATCGACTCGCTGTGCTCGCGACGCGGCTCCGACAGCGAGCACGAAGCTTCTAGAAGAGTCAAATCCGAGCTTCTCGTACAAATGGACGGCCTGGGCTCGGCCACCGACGAGCCTTCGAAGGTATTTTTTTTTTTGCTAAATATTGTGTGTATCAATATCAAAATAATCTTTATTCAACATAGACCTTTACAAGCACTTATCGACGTCAAATAAAAAAAAAAAAAAATTTTTGACTCCTACACCTGTTCGGAAATTGGGAGAGCCTTCTCGAGAAGAACAGGCAAGAAACACTGAAGGTCTATTTTTTATCTCCTCTTTTCAATGTTAATAATTATAATAATATAATATATAATAATACAAAATATCATTCCTAATACGATTACAGTCGTATGTGTGTTTACATACACATATAAAAATAATACAATATTATAAATAATGTTGTTACCAAACATGGCTCTATGAATAGTGTCCCTATTCCCAAATAGTGTGATCATTCAGATAGTCACTTTATAATAGCCTTTACTCATTAGTGTCTTTTTGATATGGATTTAAAATGTATATATATTGTATTGATTTTGTCCGCAATTTCGGAATAAAGATGGCTACTTTAAAAAAGAACTAGAGTCAAGTAGTCCTATTATCATATTTTTCGCTCTCGTCCATTGCATACAATGAGATGTGCTTCCGTTCGTTCGGTCGCAGTTTTAACAAGTCTAATATCGAAAAATCGTCCGAAAGTCTGGGAGAAGGCAAATGCTATATTAACAAAATAGCCGTTTCAGGCCACAAGATACAAGGTTTTAACAAGAAAAATCCTACCTTTTTCCATATTAGCATACAAGCAAATTGCTTGGAACTCCACAAAAACCACGGTGTATATCAACTTGTGACATAAGATGTAGTCACTGTTCCCAGTAGATTCCCTTCAAACCGCTACACTGCTAGTTTGTGACTGTCATAGCTAAGATTTAGTTACCCGAGTAGACCCTGATGTACAGACAAAGGAAAATGATGGTACCAATTAATATGGATTGATCATTGAAATGTAACTTTAGCTTTAATGTAAAACAATAAAGCGGGTTTATGATTGTGGAGTTAACGAATTTCTAATTGGTGTGAATATTAATAGAGGCGTGATGGGGCGTGACGCAGTACTTACGCAGGAGTAAGCGAATAACCTGTATATATGATATAATGTATAAGCTTTGAGGAAGCTTTTTGTTTTCTATTATTTTGGTAAATTGGTTTTGACGTAAATAGTTGTCTGTAAAAACCTATAATCAATTAATATTACATGAATTTGTATTCGAGTAACATACGAGATCTGAAATAGGCACCTGGCGATATTTTATAAAAGTTCCTACAGTCATGAAGATTGTAATCTTTTAAGTTTCGATGTCAAAACCATATCGGAATTATCGGCACAATGTTCAATTAGATTGCACAATTACAAGTATTGTTTTCTAGAAATGGTCGAAAAATTTTTAAATATATAATTTATCTATGCGTGTGTACATTACTTGAAACCCTCTTAAACGTTTTCGATTTTGATGAATTTTAAATTCCTTATTAAATAAATTACGTATACGTTTGTCAACGAAGAACTTTTTAGCCTTATCCCTCCCTCTCCTTTCCTTTATAGAAACACACGTAAGGGTCTTCGGAGCCATCCGTACACTATATCCTCCATTCCACACCGCACTAAGAAATTCCAAGATTCCTCTTCCTCCTCTGCCCGCGTATGTGTTTCCTTCATCCTATAACATGGGTTCCTTCAAAAGAGGCGTGAAAAAGCATCTTTTGGGCCGGTCGGGATAGGGCAGGTAGGAGAGTGGAGTAATGTCACTATCCTGTCATCTCACTTAAGCCTCTTTCACCGCTTAACATCAGGGGAAGTCATCTGCCGGGCCTTTTTTTTTTGTTTTCCTGAGGAAAATGCATTAAATTGCATACCCTGGCTGTGGCGAGCCGGCGGTTATGTGGGGCTATCCTCCCCAGAAGGGGGAGGCCTACCCACTAAAAACCTCAGGGATGGCTTTCCTCAGGCGTGTAGGGAGCGCCCGGGAACGCGAACCCCCAGCCTCCGCTCCCCTGCCTACAGGGGAGCCCTCCTCGGGGAGGCTACACTACCTCCCCTGAGCTCTTCCACCGACGACGCCCCCCGGCCACGGAAGCATAAAAAAAAAACAAAGTCGCTTAAAATAACATTGTCTTATATTACCTGCCCGTTTCTATTGCAGGTGGTAATGGTCCTAGCAGCGACAAACTTCCCGTGGGACATAGACGAAGCACTGCGCCGGCGTCTAGAGAAGCGTATCTACATCCCGCTTCCCACGCAGGAAGGCCGCGAAGCATTGCTGGCCATCAGCTTGAGGGATGTCCGGCGGGATGAGAGTCTGGACTTGCGGCATGTGGCAAAGCGACTGGATGGCTACTCTGGAGCGGATATCACCAACGTATGCAGGTAAATAATAACAAGTAGCATTGACATTACAGCTCATACGTTCCCCGCAGTGTTGCCAACTCTAAAATTTATCGAATGGTAGCACTCTTCGAAAAATACGGTAGATTTTCCAAAATTATGTGGTAATAATCTAGATTTTAAATACGGTAGAATTACCTTGCCCATTAAATAGCACGTTCATGATTAGAATTGAAATAAAACTCATATTTTTATTCAGAAACTGATAGTATTATTGTTTTAAACATTTTTATACATATCGTTATTATGTTTCTCAATCATTTCTTTACTGGGATTAAAATCAATACAATTTTTTCCATGTCGCTGTATGGCCTGTTGCGATAAAAGATTTTCCCTGATGGTTTTTATTAGTAGTTTATTCCGTTTTTTTGTTTTGATGTCCTACAATACGACTGGCCACGTCAAAATAGAGTCATGTGTACAAAACTGTTAAGTCACGCCCACTATATATTTTTCGAACAATGTTTTGTTCAATAAGTTGCCCGGCTTAAGAATTCATACTTGTCGACGTCCCAAGCGTAAACAGTGTTGCCGTCAAATAAATTACAAAATAACCGAGCCGATTATGAAAATAACAATTTAATCTCTCGAAATTATTTTAGTTAACATACACTTATCAAAATTATCTACTAGATTATAAAATGTAAGATTTTTTCAAATTTTAATGGGTATTACGGTATTTATTGCTACCGTAATGAGTTTGCTAGGGAAGGTGGTAGATCGTGGCAGATTACGGTGTTTTTACCGTAATTACGGTGCAGTTGGCAACACTGGTTCCCCGTGAGGGAGCAAGTTTAACCGTAGTCAAAACGAATTGTTTTTGAATACAGAAGCGTAAGAAGATAATTGCTTATAATATTATGCTTACTTGATATGATAACAAGGGTCAACATATTATAACCTATCTGGCAAAAGGAATATTGCAAACGTCGATACGCCATTCGGTTTCGTTTTAAATGAAATGTTAATATAACTGGTAACAGATGTAGGGCAAGAAAATTACGAATTAAATGTGACAAACTTTTCTACTACGACTGTGTGTATCTGAATCAAACCCAGACCGTCTGCTTACATATTATAATCCCAACATAAAAAGGCTGAACAGATTTTGATGAAATTTGTTATAGGAATAGTTTGAGGAATATGATACAATGATACAGTGAATCCCTTAAAGCATTATCCAAGAAATCTTAGGAATGTGCTGATGTCATTCTAATTATTCATTATGTAATTGTATCTGGGAATTGTGTTCAAACATATATTCATATTAGGTGTATTGTAGGTTAAATATAACGGAACACTTAACACATACTTTTTTTTACCTTTGTATATTCTCAAAAAATCTCATTTAACTATTTATCTATTTCATGTAATTATCTATGGAAGGTAGGAAGGTATGGAGGCTAGGTTTATAAGTAGTTCTTGTTTTTATAATATTATCCGATTGTAACTGTTTGTTCCTAAATATATACATACACTCACGCCTTTTTCCCATGGGGGTAGGCAGAGATTACGTCTTTCCACTTGCTACGGTCTTTACATATCTCTTTCGCTTCATCTACTTTCATAACATTCCTCATACATGCTCGACGATTGCGGGTACTTCTGACCTGGCCTTTTTTGAGGACACTTTCGATTTGTTCGAAATATGTTCGCCTAGAACTTCCTCGTCCCGTATCTCCACTCACTCCAGCTTCATTAATCATTTTGGTCAGTCTACTTTCATCCATCCGTTCCACATGCCCAAACCACCCAAACATCCCTTTCTCTATTCTTGTCACGATATCCTCTTTCAAACATATCTATATGATAGTAAAATATATCTTTCCTGTCTGAAAATCCCATTTTAGGGTTCATAGACCTTGCATAGCTAAACCAATTTTGGTAAAAATGGTTAATAGTTGTAATGGAACTTTGGATCTCACTATCACTAGAAAATAGGCTGCTCGTCCAGTACCCCTACGACTACTCCAACACTGTACGAATTTCATTAATCATAATTAGAGATCGGATAATCGGATGCATATTTACCTAAAGTTAGTTTAAGACAAAGTATGAAAACGGCTTTTTATTGTTTTGTTAAATAAAAATCCCGGGATTGCGGAATTGGATAGCCGGATGTTTATTTATTTACCTAATTTAGTTTTTGACAGAGTGTGGATCTGTCTTTTTATTTTATTTCCATAAATAAGCCTTCCTCAGGCCTTCCTCAGGCATGTAGGGAGCCCCGGGAACACCAAGCTACTTCCGGGAACCCCCAGCCTCCGCTCCCCCGCCGATACAGCGATAAACCTCAGCGATCCACCACGTAGAGGTTATCTGACGTCGCACCCTGAATAAATATTACCTTGCCTTGTCTCCTTATCACCAATCCCATAGACAAGGCATTTAAAACTAACGTATTTATAGTCTGTGAATGTAATCATACTTTTTTTCTGTCTTTACAACTGAGCATTGGTGTTATTTGACAGTAGCTACTTTTAATTTCATTTATAGCCAGTTAATGCTTATAGTGTTAGATTCTCAAGTCTTAGAGAAGCACCTATGGCACTAAGCACTTGATTATTTCAGCATTCTGTAACATACGTTATCCTAGAACTTGTGTAAGCGAAAATATAACTCAAAATGCGCCATAGTTAACAGGCCATCTGAGGTTTCAGTATAGGTTCGTCAAAAAAAAAAACTCAAAATGAGACAAGCTTTTTGTTATCAAAATAGTCCTACCAAGGCGAAGATTTATAGAATGTGTTTTAATAGATGACTACACCTTTCAATACTCTGAATTGTTATTTTATAATGTTTATATACAGTCCATTATAATGAGATTAAATACTTCCCTTTGAAACTGTAATAGGGTAGACGACTACAACTGATTATGGCCGCTTTTATACGATAATTATCTGATTTGAGCAATTTATATCTCATGAAAGTATGTCAATATAGAAATTTCAGTTTAATTATTAATTTATATTGTTTTTATATTTCTAATAAATGAGCAATTATTATTTACATAATTCTAATGAAACGAACACATTTCTAACATTCTCACATTAAATGTAAAAAAATATATATAGAAAGTATACCTATAAACGTACAAATAACAAAGTTATTTTAAAATTTGTTTATAATATAATAAATACAAATTTGACGAGTTTACTGAGTTATGACGTCACGATTGCAGTGTTTTTAGTATGGAGCATTTTTGAGCGACCCGCGACAGCGCCGCAAACATGGCGATGTATCTTCAAAAGTAATAGGTGCAGGTGTACTGTTGGTTCCACAATATTTCTCAGTTAAAAGAGTACTCTTATTATATATTGAATTTAAAAAATTGTCGTCTACCCAAGTACAAGTGTACACTTTGATCACTCCGACCACTGTATTACTTGATTTCAGAGATGCGTCGATGATGTCGATGCGCCGAAAAATCGCTGGCCTCAAACCCGAGCAGATTAAGCAACTGGCGAAGGAAGAGCTGGACTTGCCGGTCACAATGGAGGATTTCATGGAGGCGTTAGCGAAATGCAACAAGAGCGTGTCCAAGGGAGACATTCAGAAATACCTCGCATGGATGGCAGAGTTCGGCTCCTCCTGATTGTAGTAGCGCAGTCGCCGGACGTTCTGGAGCCGAATTTTTGAAACAATAGAAAATCAATTCGCATTCGAAATCGTGAGATTCGTATACGAATTACCGAATGCACCATTTCTGGATTTTCATTTCGTGCGTTGTGCAACGAATGGTTCAACCCACTCGTTTTTTATTTCTACTAGTAGAATATCGAGTCCGAGTCGCTGTTTCGGTGGATCGAGTCGATTAGAGTCAGTTTATACGGTATTCGAATCAGGACTCGATTCCCTGACTCGAGCCCAGTACTCGGAATTCTATGTTTGGTATTCGAATATTTCTAGACTCGAGTCCGATTCCTAGACTCGAGTCTAGAAATTCGAGTCTGGAAATTCTAGTCCAGTCCAGAACCAGAGTCCGATTTTAGAACAAAAAGGAAAAATAGAAAGGAATTAGCTTCAAACAGCGTGTAGGTTAGGTTAAGCACAATGACACAAAAATAATAATAATGTAATTTTTATTAAAATATAAGCATCGAATAAAGACACAGAGCATAGGAGCTTATGTAAATAGTTTGCGAGTACAAGCGAGTTAACCAAACTCGAATACTAGACTCGAGTACCGGAATCGAGACCGGCGTACTCGAATCAAAATAAATTTGTATTCGAGTAGGCGAGACCAAAGAAGGAATCGAGTCTGACTCGAGTCAAACCGTACTCGGCACATCGCTACTTGACAGTGATTCGTTTCACGTGTGAGTCATCGCCGGATTTTTGTTTTTGTGGTTTTGAATTTTTCTGCGTGAAACGGAATTTAATTAAGAATTTGTTCTTAATGACAACACTGAATTCCAGTGATTCAAAAATCTATAAAATTGTAAGCAGTAGAAAATAATTTCGCGTAACGATGTGCCGAGTACTGTTTGACTCGAGTCAGACTCGATTTCTGCTTTGGACTCGCCTACTCGAATACCAGTTTATTTTGATTCGAGTACGCCGGACTAGATTCTGGTACTCGAGTCAGGAAGAATCGGTTCCTACTCGCTAACTCGATTCTATTTATATATGAGTTCTACTGTCTCTTCTGCTGTTTGTTAGAAGCTAACTCCATTCTATTTTTTCTTTTTGTTCTAAAATCGGTCTCTAGTTCTGGACTGAGATTAAAATTTTCATAATTGAATTTCTAGACTCGAGTCTAGGAATCGGAATCGAGTCCAGAAATATTCGAATACCAAACATAGAATTCGAGTACTAATACGAGAGCTCGAATCAGGGAAGCGAGTCCTGATTCGAATACCGTATAAACTGACTAGAATCGACTCGACACCAAAACAGCGACTCGGCACATCACTATTTTCGCGCACGATTTGTATTCGTATTCGAATTCCAAATTCACGTCTAATGATTCAAAAATACGTCTCCAGGACATTACGCAAGGCTTCAATCCAGTGGACGAACTGAGAAATGTGTGCAAGAGACGCTGTGTTCATCATTAAGAAAATTCGAAACATTGAAATACCTTTGATATGTGATAAAAGTCGATATGACTTTGATAAAAAAAAAACAGTCTATTAAAAATACGTTTGCCTTAAACTTATCCTAGGGTCCTTATTAACTGTTGCAGTATTACTAAGTAAAAAATAAATTGATAGGCATATCGAGAATTAAATAATTGAATTATATATAAAATTATTTTGTACATAAATTTGAGTTTGTAAATCAATCTAATAATGCTATTAATACTACAAGTAGATGTGTTTTCCAAAAAATGACTCCTCAATACTAGTAGATAACAAAACTGTGGCACAAAATTGATACGTGTTAAAACAGTTGCATAACATTTTAATAATTAACTATTATTCACTTATCTGTCACGTTTTATTGAAACACCGTGATATTTGTACTTAAATTCGATAGAAAATACATAATGATAATTTAGCTATAATTTTATGCCATAACTAATTTATATGAACCAATTTTTATAGATTTTTATTGAAACTGAATTTGTTATTTTAATGTTAGAGATATTTTATTTGGCATTTAAATAGTGTTTCGCTCAAGTGAAATTATAAGGGGTTTGCAATATTAAAGTGCTTTCGTTTTGTGTTAACAACTATAATTACAATGCATATATTGCGTTGAAAGACGATTCCAAATTGCTCTTAAAATATATCAGATACATATTATGCGTTGTTATCGCGAAACGGGATGCACTCATAATGTTAATCGATCTAGCACCTTTATCTTTTTGTAATTGTATGATTACTTCATATATTATTGCTATATATAATTCAAGAAAATTAATATGATTGCCGCATTTAATTTACAGTAAAAATCAGTAACATATTGTCAGTCATTCGAAAATACATAATAAATAAATACCATGGTAAGTAAAAGAAAAACGACGTATCTAACACTTTAAAAATAAATATTGGTAATAGAATAGTAATATTTATAAAGACAGACATTATTTTTGCAAGCATATTAACAATAATAATTCTTATGTAACAATGATGGAAATTAAACAAAATTTATTCATTTCTTTGATTTTTATTTTCATTAAATTCGAAGTGTAGAAAACATTATTTGAATATTTTTGCATATTGTAGTTTACAGGAAAATGAATCAGCAGAGGCGATAGAAACTACATAGTAAATAAACAGATTATATACATACAGCATACTTTATATATTGACCTTGAGATAGTGGAATTTAAGTCTCTAGTAATGGCGGCGGCTTTCGTAGTACAAATGTGAAACTTAATAACTGAAAATGTAAAGAGAGAGCAAAGCGCGAAGAAATTCGATCAAATTACACGCTTTTATTTGAACTGGCGAACATTACGAAATAGACCTTCAGAGTTTCTTGCCTGTTCTTCTCGAGAAGGCTCTCCCAATTTTCGAACAGGTGTCGAGTCAATATATTTTTTTTTTCCTTATTCGTACGTACGGACAAGGTTTTTGTTTTTTTTAAGCTTTTTTTTTGTTTTGTTTGACGTCAATAAGTGCCTGTAAAGGTCTATGTTGAATAAATATTTTGATTTGATTTTGATTAATTCTGGGGTCTCGACAATCATTCAAAATAATTATTCGACATTCACAGGCACTTCATGCCGTCAAAACAGGTTCACAATATTATAGCACAGTATATTATTATATCGAAAGCGTCAAAATTGAAGGGTTGAAACTCATCCAATATATGTAATATCATTTAGTCGCATAGCAAAATGAGTGAAAGAAGAGGTTGTTATTTGCTCCAATCCAATGTTGGCTAGCGAACACTTTCCGTCCCGTAGTTTCTGTATGATCTGTTTAATTCACGAATAAGCTTGGGAAATATTAAAAGTACGTGCAAAACAGGTTTAGTACGTTGTTGTGCAGTATGGAGATGCAAGTATTCATTTCTGTTGCTGATGCAACCTATTTTTTATTATTGTCTATGTTTTTGATATGAAAAATGTATTTTTGATAGATTTAATTTTTGATTATACTTGTCAGTCAACCTTGAACCAATTCCTTTGGGGTCTTGTTTTATTCCTAAATTCTCCTTCCAAATCCTTTTTTTCCCTGTTCTCACAATAGCTATCTATAATCAGTAATATTTTGGTCCTTCTCCAATATTTTTTTTTTTTTTTTGAACCTCGCCTAAATTAGTATTATTATAATTTTTTTGTCGTAAGTAATTCGTTTAACATAGTTCATAATGGTTGGAACTAGAAGTCAGACGAAAAAGGAAGGAGGATCGAACAAGAATCCTACAAGGAATACTGTCATGGACAGAAAAACTGATAGTGCGATTGAACCGCACGCCAAAGAGTCGGCGAGTGCTCCAACATCGTCGGTTCAGTCTAAAAGTTTGGTTAGTTGCAGGTCATTGCAATCTTCCGCTAGTATTCGGGCACGAAAACTTGCTCTGCAAGCGGCACACATGCGTAAGATTGCGGACGTAGAGCGTAAAACTGCAGAGCTGGAGTTACAGGCGCAGCTCGCAGAATTGGAAGCTGAAGAGGACAGAAGCCGCAGAAGCTCAAAATCTTCAGTTATGAGTTGGTTAGACAATTCCGTATTACCTACAATAGTTCCTAATCAAGATGTGTCGTTACAATCCCTTAGGACTAACGTCCATAACGAAAATTTTGGCCAGGACTTGGATGTTCGTCAAGATACTTTATGTGACAAGAGGAGCTCTATAGAGCTAATGCTTCCTCTGGCCACAACGAACATACCTACTTTTACTTGTAATAATACAAATTCTTTTCCAGCTAATATGGTTCCGTCTGCGATGCATAATAATAATGAAATTCCTATTAAAACAGCTATAAATAATGAAACCAAACAAACAAAATATAATACAGTTCATTCCGATATTTATTCGTTAGCACAAGCAATAACATCAATGTCAAACAGTTCCGGGCACAAATCCAAATTTGGTGATGGCCGTTTACCAGTCTTTGACGGTAAGCCACTAGATTGGTTAACATTTAAGCGGGTCTTTGATGATACTTCTGCGTTCTATTCAGCATCCGATAACTTGGCGCGTATAGGCATGGCTTTGCGAGGAGCTGCGCGCGACGCTGTTTCTGTGTTGTTGGTGACAGCCAGGGACCCAGCTGTTGTAATTAATGCCCTGGACATGAGATTTGGCAGAAGCGAAATTATTGTATTACAGGAGATTGCTGTAGTCAGATCGATTCCAAAATTGACATCTGACTGCAATGATCTTAATAGATTTTCCTGCAAAATAATAAATTGCGTTGAAATATTAAAATTATTAAAGCAAAAATGTTATTTAGAGTCGCCTGAAATATTTCAATGTGTTTTAAGCAAACTGACACCGTTGTTACGTAGTAGGTGGGCCGACTTTGGCATGGCTAATCTTAAGTCTGAGGACACGACTAAGCTTGAGTTGCTCTCACAGTTTTTGATTCGTGAAACTGAATTGCAGCTCAGATTTGGTTTACTACCAGAACTTCCATATTTGCCAAAGAAAGCTGAAAAAGTTTACACATCATATAGTGATATTTCAGAAAAACCAGGCGATAATTCATCACGTAAACAATCATTACATTTGCAGCAAGATGATAGCAACAATAGGAAATGTTTGCTTTGTTTACAAATTCATGGCTTGTCAAAATGTGACAAATTTTTGTCAATGTCAGTTGATGAGAAATGGATATTCGTCAAAGATAAGAAACTGTGCCATAAATGTTTAAAAAAAGGTCTTCATAATTATAAGCGCTGTAAGTATACAAAAGAAGTTTGTAATGTCTCTGATTGTAAACAGAGACATCACAAATTACTGCATACTTTTGTTTTACCGGCTCATCTAGTTCAGGTCGAACAAAATAACGACAACAGTAATTCGCCCGATAGTGAACAAACAACTGATTTAGTCACTCACACTTCTCTTCCTGTCTCTATTGTGTGTAATACAAATGCAAGACCGCTACTTAAAATCATAGCTGTCACTATTTCTGGACCGTTAGGGAATATTAATACGTATGCCTTGTTGGACGATGGTTCAACAGCTACGTTCATCGACTCAGAAATATGTGAGCAAGTAGGTATTACAGGGCCGGAATCAGTTGTTAGATTAGACTGCGTTAGTGGATTAAACAAGCAAGTTACTGTTCAGTATGTTAGTTTTAAGATTAAGGGACGTCACTGTTCCGAAACCTTCACTATTGATAAAGCACGTTGCGTACACAATTTAGGGCTATCAAAACAAACCATCAAATTAGATGATATTAAACAGTTTCCTTATTTAACTGACATTGCAGATGTTCTTTGCTATGATAATGCCAAACCTAAAATCATAATAGGCATTGATAATTGGCATCTGTTAATTTCTAATGCAACTCGCAAAGGTTCTAAGTCTCAGCCTGTTGCAGTTAACACCAATCTCGGCTGGGTGCTTTTTGGTTTTAACTGTAGCAGGACCACACCCGTCGAATTTGTAAATAATACTATAACTGATGATTTACCTGATCACAGTAATTTGGACAAATTAATTAAACATTTTTATAAGTTAGAATCGATAGGTATTACTGATCGCAAGCATTATAATCAAAGTGATTCCAGAGCTGTTAGGATACTTGATGATACTACACGATACTTGCCTGATGGTAAGTACGAAATTGGTCTTCTTTGGAAAGACGATAATCTTGATGTTCCTCCTAGTTTTAATATGGCAATGTCAAGATTTAAGGCCTTAGAAAAGAAGATGTGTAAGGAGCCCGACTTTGCCAAGCATTATAAATTAAACATGAAGGCTCTGTTCGACAAAGGATATGCGGAGGGTCCAGTCACTAATGTAGTTGGTGTCAGGTGTTGGTACTTGCCGCACTTTGGTGTAACCAACCCAAATAAACCTGGCAAGCTACGAATCGTTCATGACGCAGCGGCAATGTCTAGCGGCGTAAGCCTTAATTCTATGTTGCTTACTGGACCTGACCTTCTAAATTCCATTGTACACATTCTTTTTAGATTCCGAGTGGGCAAAGTCGCGCTCGCTGCGGATATCAGAGAAATGTTTCCGCAAATAAAAATTCGCGAAGATGACAGGGACGCCCAACGCTTTCTTTGGAGGGAATCCTCTAATGAGCCTATTAAAATTTATCGGATGTCATCAATGATTTTCGGTGCTGCATCCAGTCCTTTTTCAGCACAATATATTAAAAATAAAAATGCAGAGCAATTTAAAGATTCTTTTCCAAAGGCAGTGGATGCTATCTTAAATAGTCATTATATGGATGACTGTTTACTGTCAGTATCATCAGGGGCTGAGGCAGCTCAGCTCGCTGCTGATATCGTTAGTATTCATAAACAGGCAAATTTTGATATGAGAGCTTGGGTTTCTAATGATCCCAGTGCTTTAGCCCTCATACCAAAAGAGTTAGTATTAGAATCAAATGTAGATAGCTTAGATATAGATTTAGGTAAGTTTATTAGTTCAGTTAGAACGTTAGGTTTAATTTGGCAACCAAGAAGTGATTGCTTATGTTTCAATGTAAAAAGTTTATTAGATAAACCAATTTCACATTCTCATTTTACTAAACGTAATGCTCTTTCTATGATGATGCGCATATATGACCCTTTGGGGCTATTAGGGCCAATTACTGCAAGACCCAAAGTATTGTTCCAAAAAGTCTGGCGTACAGTGGTCGATTGGGATACTCCATTATGTCAAGATGATGTAAAACTATGGCGTGAATGGTATTCAGATTGCCTTAATATTTTGTGCAACTTAAAAATACCTCGTTGTTATAATCAAATGGAGATTGAACCATCACAGAGAGAGCTTCACACATTTTGTGACGCTAGTGAATTAGCTTACGCGGCAGTCGCTTATTGGCGTTTAACCTATCCGGATGGATCTGTCAAATTGAGTCTTATTGGCAGCAAAGTTCGGGTTGCTCCTTTGAGATCGTCTTCCATCTCACGTCTTGAGCTTCAAGGTGCCCTGATTGCAGTTCGCTTGGCAGATACTATTTGTCAAAGTCATAAACTCCCTATATCAAGGCGAACATTCTGGTGCGACTCTATGAATGTTTTAGGCTGGCTCCGTAACGACGCACGCAACTTTAAACCGTTTGTTGCTAACAGACTCGGTGAAATTTTGGAGATATCCAGCGTTAGTGAGTGGCGATGGATCCCTTCAGAAATGAATGTAGCTGATGATGCCACGCGTTACAAAAAAGAAACATTCATAGAGTCGCGGTGGTTGTTAGGCCCAAATTATCTTTTATCTGTTGAGCTATGGCCAACTGAACCTTGCATCGAAAACCCGCAAGTGGACTCGACCGAGCTGAAATCAGGACATAGAGCCTTATCTCATGCCATTAACATTAGCTCATCCAACATAAGCCCATTATCAGCCGATCCCCATCGTATTAGTAAATGGTTGGTTTTAGTACGTGCAACTGCTTTAGCATATTTCTTCATAAATAAGCTGCTTGCTAGGTGTAGAGGCACTTTATCAAGTACTATCATTCCATCAAGTTTAACGGCTGCAGATATTTGCAAAGCTGAAACTGCAATATTGTGGCGCAGTCAAATCGACTCTTTTCAAACTGAGAGAGATTGTATAGAAAAAGGTTCTCGACTTCCCCGAGGTAGCAAATTACACAACCTATCTCCTATACTCCATAAAGACCACATGCTTCGTGTTTCTGGACGTATATCAGCTGCTACAGGAGTTGAAGAGAGCGTTAAGTCCCCAATTATACTCGATGGCAACCATCCAGCAGTTCGTTTGTTGGTGTTATACTTTCACCATAAATGTGCCCATGGAAATACGGAGACCGTAGTCAATGAGCTTCGCCAAGAATATTGGATCATCAATTTACGAAGTACTGTTCGATCAGTCGCTAACAATTGTCAGTTCTGTCGTGTGCGCAAGGCCATACCCTTCTCACCTCCAACCGGACAGCTACCACCTGCCAGGCTATCACATCACGAAAGACCCTTTTCCTACACGGGTTTGGATTATTTTGGGCCAGTTACTGTCACCGTGGGACGAAGACATGAAAAGCGGTATGTGGCGCTCTACACATGTCTTGTTGTGAGAGCTATTCACCTGGAAGTTGTGCACAGCTTGTCTACAGATGCTGCAATGATGAGCCTGCAACGATTTATTGCACGCCATGGTTGTCCTAAACAAATATATTCCGATAATGGAACCGCTTTTGTTGGCCTAAATCGTGAATTGAGGAAGCTCTATGGTGAAGATTTCTCCTCGTTTGCTGCTAACAATAAAATTGAATGGCGGTTTATTCCACCGGCGGCTCCTTTTATGGGTGGTGCGTGGAAGCGCCTGGTAAGAAATGTGAAGAGTGCTCTTAAGATAACCCTGAAGGAGAAAGCACCCTCTGACGAAGTTTTTTTAACATTTCTCGCTGAAGCGGAAGCGCTAGTGAACAGCCGGCCATTGACGCACGTCTCTTCTGACCCAAGCTGCCCAGAAGCTCTTACACCATCACACTTCTTAATTGGTTCCTCATCTGGAAGAATTGGGCCATCGAACACCTGCGAAAGGGACTTAGTAGGCAGAATCAGCTGGAGAAAATCAGCCAGATTAGTTGATCACTTTTGGCGACGTTGGGTCCAAGAGTATCTTCCTACCCTTGTGCCAAAAAGAAGAGGAGGTGACAGTCCTAATATTAAGATAGGAGATACGGTTTTAATTGCGGACAATAATTTACCTAGAGGAGTGTGGCCTAGAGGCAGATTATCGGCTTTGTTTCCGGGGAAGGATGGAGTAGTTAGAGTCGCTGACGTCACTACTGCAGCAGGGGTATTGAGGCGCCCTCTTAAAAAACTGGTACCCCTCAATTGAAAAAAAGGGGAGCATGTTGCTGATGCAACCTATTTTTTATTATTGTCTATGTTTTTGATATGAAAAATGTATTTTTGATAGATTTAATTTTTGATTATACTTGTCAGTCAACCTTGAACCAATTTCTTTGGGGTCTTGTTTTATTCCTAAATTCTCCTTCCAAATCCTTTTTTTCCCTGTTCTCACAATAGCTATCTATAATCAGTAATAATTTCAGTTATCTAAAATTGATAAATAAGTATATATAAAATTATTTATGTAAACTATGTAGGCATTCTTAAAAAATCTAGTATCCCTACATGAGCAATAACATATTTTTACACTTTCCCAATATACATTTCCCCAACATTCAATAAATATATACATGGAGCGAATGTAAATGTTATCTAAATAAGCAAGTTGCCAAAGTTAAACATCTAGAAGAGACATTTTTAATCACTTTACACGATTACCTTGCTCGCCTAGCTGATATTTCAATGTGCTTTACGATTTGACCGAGTTGTTTTTACCGCAACCGTTAACCTGTGGAGTACCTTTCGAAGAATTTTTTCATGTCATTTGTAATTTATTTCTAAAATGTTTAATAATAAATAGTTTTTTTGGGAATAGATTAAAATTCATGAACAAATCAACTTTAACGTGTCCCCTGCTTGCTTGATGTACAAACTACTACCGCATAGATCTACCTTATGCTCCTTATTATTTTTTAAATTACCCTTTTCCCTTACACGTATAATAAAAATTAAGTAATGTATTTGTATGGGTTTCCTCAGTTTAAGACACCTTAATCTGACGAAACTGAATGTGTCGGTTCAAGAATGCTTGTCTTTTGAAGGGGCCTTACCCCATTAAAACGGAAATAGTTCTATATATTTTAGTTAATTTTCGAAATTCGTATGTAATGTCCTGCAAATTTGTTCAACGAAAAGTAATTTCGATAAGTACTTTTTACTTTGTTATGATTTGGATAACAGACAAAGAGATTTCCAAGTTCGTTCATAGATTACTACTTTTGTGCTTAAATTTAAGCACAGATGAGTATTCCATAAGTAGCAACATCAAGTGCAGAGAGTAATATTAAACCAAACGACCAGAAGAATAAAATAATCAAGTTGATCTATGAGTACCTATCGAATGAATGATTGATGTCGTATCAAATGCTATATACTAACCACAGATTAAAAATAATGTTTTACAAATTTACTTAGATTATATACATTACATAGTATATAAATTCTGCTTATTGATGCAACGGATTACAAAGATATGACTTTACGAATAATAATATATATTTGAAACATTATGTATGATTATCTAAAGATTGACATTTTGTAACTGTAATAATGTATGTAATTCTTTTGATTGCATGTTTATGAAATTAGGTTGAGATATATTATAGATAGGTTTGATTTCGCACATACCCCATCATACTACATCGGATTATCTTGGATTTGGCGTAAATCGAGACGACTTAATACAAACCGCCTACTTCCACCTGCTAAACTAAACTAAAAAAGTCTAAACTCTGCCTAAAAGTTTTAGTCCTACTGACCACATATATATATTGACCGAATTTACTGGAGTAAGCCACCTTTTCCCACTTCCAGCTTTCATTAAGCAGCCTTTTTTTTTTTTGTTCCGCTGAGGAAAATGCATTAAATTGCATACCCCGGCTGTGGCGAGCCGGTGTTATGTGGGGCTCTCCTCCCCAGAAGGGAGAGGCCTACCCACTAAAAACCTCAGGGATGACCTTCCTCAGGCATGTAGGGAGCTCCCGGGAACACCAAGCCACCTCCGGGAACCCCCAGCCTCCGCTCCCCTGCCTAGAGGGGAGCCCTCCTCGGGGGAGGCTACTACCTCCCCCGGTCTCCTCCACCGACGACGCCCCCCGGCCACGGAAGGGGCGTGGTCCATCCCGGGTCGCCGTAGCAGTCGCGACTTCCTCGCGCCCGCCGGCGACCCGCGGCGGCGCCGCAGCTGTGCTACCGAGCCCGGCGCCGCCTTCTTCGAGCGGGATCGGCCATCTCCCGACCCCGCTCGGCGGCCTCCTTCTGGAGCATCACTGCTTCACAGAAGGAGGCCACAGCCCTCCAACCTCCCTCGTCCGCCAGCATTGCCGCAATCAATGCCGGCGGAGACAGATCTCGCCCGATCTCTGCGACCAAGACTCGGCGCTCGGAGGCCCACGCGGGGCACTCCGCCAGCGTGTGCTGGGCCGAGTCGAGGTCGGATGCGCAGTGGTGACAATGTGTCGATCCCTCCCGTCCTATTCGACACAGATACTCACCGAAGCAGCCGTGCCCGGTGAATATCTGAGTCAATCTTCATTAAGCAGCCTAATAATAATGAATTTAGAATGTCTTAAGTGTCAATTATGTTAATATTATGCAAGTTACAAGCACTAACAATAAAGCGCTTATTTGATTATAAATATTATTGATTATTGTAAAGCAGTGCATTACGAGTTATCGAATTTGTAATTGGCCAAAACATCAATAGGGGCGTAACCATTTAAATTGAGTGATACCCTTAAATTATAAAGGAACACTAAAAAGGGCACAGTTATATTAGGTTGAACACATTGTTCACTGAGCTGATGGCCGTTACGGTGGATGAAATAAGTTTTATGGTTATGTTATGAGCCAAAAATCAAGACTTTGCAATCGCGCGCAATCTTATCTTGCACTGCAAATTACGTTTAACGCTGATACACTATAGTCTATGTTATTTGCTTTCAGGTTGGTACAGGTGAATGCAGTGCTGCCATGGGTTTTTAAAGCACAGAAACTACAGTTTGTAGTTAAGAATAATGCCCATACAAGCAAAAACCTGTGAAATAATAATTTCATAATGTGATTAGTTAGTGAAAATAGTTAAAAGTTAAATTCATTTTTTCAAGTATATAGTTATTACGTTAAACATAACATGATATGTATTAACATCATATCGATTTCAAGTTGAAAAGCTTTACTTCCAACCAATGATGTCGAAGTTTCAAAATGTTTATAGTAATGTTTATTATTTTAGTGTTGCTTTTATTGCAATGCAATATAAGATTTGATGTATATTTAAATAATAATCTAATATGTAAATATATCTTAAATCTAAATAAAAGCTGTCAAGAAAAGGTTGCTAAACGATTTCGAAACTATGACGCTATTCTATTTTCCCTTTTTCTCCTTATCCGTATGAGTTGAAGTATGAATTAAACCTACTAAACTGAATAATTGTTTATGGCTAAAATGAAATAACATATTGGACCTTATGTATATCAAAGTTATGTGTTTGTATATCAAAATTGGAAATACATCCAGTTAATATGTATTTTATACCAATTTATTAAACGTATTAGGAAATACATATTATTTAAATTACAAAATGGACCAATTTTTAAGTCCAAAGATTTCATGTTCTCTTACAAATAAATTTCATTTGACGTCAATGAGACTCTGTAAAGGTGCAAGTTGAATAAAATTTAATTTTCTGGCCATGATGGACGAAAGTTCACACTAGGGATTTTCATGTAAAATCGATATTTTTGCGATATAATATATCGTATTATTATATCGATACATGACAATATATCGAATAAATATATCGATATTTTAAAAATAACGTAAGTAAGTACTTGTATTTAATAACTGGTCTGTAATATGAAATAGGTGTCAGGTTAATTATGAGTAAAACATTTTATAAAGAAGAAACAAATAAACTTTATTTATAAATTGCACGAAAAAGAATTCAAGGCCATACGACCCAAAAATTCTAAAAACCGACACTGGATGGAAAAGCTCAAATGTTTGTAAACATTGCACAACCATTGACAAATTTCCGTCATACACTAATATCGATTTGACATAATAATTCAATATAAAGCTTTAAGAGTAATTTTAGGAGCAATGAAATCTTCTTCTACTAATGCTATGCAAGTGGAATGTTCAGAAGTACCTCTTAATATAAGACAATATTTATGTGATAGGTTCTTATTTAAAATATACCAGAATCCCAACCACCCTCTTTTATCAAAATTACTATCTTTAGAATTGCACGTTAGAAATAATACACACTGGTCAAAAAAATCTCCTGTACGTTTAATTGTTACAAGAAGATTTTAGCAATTAATGCCCCAATATTTCGTTCCCATATATCTCCGTGTTTTTCTACCTCTTTTAAATCAATTACGTTTAATCCCAATATATGTTATGATATCGGTATTTAAAGAAATAATTTATTTGCTAATTATATATTCAATTATGTTAGCCATGATCTTTGGCGTGACTCTCATCATATATTTACCGACGCATCTAAGATATCAAACTCGGAATGTGTTGGAATAGGTGTATTCCACAAACAATATAATATAGTTCAGAAAATTAAACTACCATCAGAATCATCTGTTTTTACAGTAGAGTGCTTGGGTATATTTAAAGCTTTAGAATACATTTTATTAATGAAATTAAAAACGTCTGTTATTTTCACTGCTTCTAAGAGGGCTCTTCAAGCCATTCACAAATATCCATTAAAAATGAAACCATGCTTTCCACTTATAATTCAAATTAGGACGAAGCTTGTTGAATATCAGTCCTTGGGATACTCTGTATTATTAGCGTGGATTCCAAGTCACCGTGGTATATCTGGCAATGAAAAGGCCGATCGGTTGGCTAAGGATGCGGTGACATGTTCCCATATTTGAATTACTCACACGATTTAATTTCTCTTTCAAAAATTTATCAACTAGATTCATGGAATGATGTTTAAAAAAATAAAATAAATATTTGTTACACTTACACCAATTAGCCTAGCCCAAACTAAGCTCTGTAAGGCTTGTGCTATGGGATCTAGGGTAACGGACAGACATACATATATTATACATATATAAATATTTTTTATTGAAATATATATCAACAACCATGACTAAGGTACAAATGCTGGCATTCATCACACGAACATCTGCCCCCACCGGGATTCGAACCCGGGACCTTAGAGATGGCGACACCTTGAAACCGGTGTACTATCCACTCGACTATGGAGGTCGTCGTAGTTTGGATACATACTTGTACTGACAGAGGCAGGCAATTTTATAAATTACAGCTCTTAATACCATTGAAACCCTGGTTTCATAACATATGTATGATTATTCGCATGCGTTTTGGTCATGTTTGTACTCCTGCTCCTTTGGCAATGCTACAATTTGTGGTAGTGAACTTTGCAATTGTGGAACTGATATTGGTAACTTAGATCACATTTTCTTTTCCTGTCCTCTATACGACCATTTTTCCTAGATTCATTGATTGAACTTCGTGTCCCATTTCCTACCCGTGTCTCCTGTTTAATAATTTATCCGAAAAAGTATTAGTTACATATATAAATCTCAATAACATAAAAAATTAAATATATTTATTAATATTGTTTATATATCCTAATATACCATATCCTTACTCTTCTGATCCTTGAAACCTTTCCGTATAACGAGTATTTCCGTTTTATCCGTACTATCCTAAACTTTTTGATTTCCCAACCTTTACATCAAAATTTACCATAACTACCAAACTTTGATACTGGCAAATAGTTAAAACTGAAATGCCAAAGAAAGAGAAAAAAAACTCAATGTCACAACAGCGAGCTGACTACATAAGTGAAATATTCCCCTATAATAGGTCCCTAGAATACAGATGATGCTTTTTTCCTAAGATTAGTGAAAAACGAAGAAAATTTTGTCATGAAATTATAATGCTGAATGTTCTATTACCTTATTGTTTATACTTGTTTTGAAGTTTGTTTATTTGTAAGAAAGCACTTTTATTTGCCCGCAACAAATAATGACACCAAGAATTATAGACGAAGAGGTGATAAGCTTTTGGTACTTTGCCAAAGACTGGGATGGAACAATACTCTACTAACTATTATTGCTTGGCTATTAAAAATTATAACAAGATAGC
Source organism: Scirpophaga incertulas (assembly GCA_036419045.1). Taxonomy (NCBI): domain Eukaryota; kingdom Metazoa; phylum Arthropoda; class Insecta; order Lepidoptera; family Crambidae; genus Scirpophaga; species Scirpophaga incertulas. Next base: position 7,709,205 of record CM071628.1, on the reverse strand, counting down.
AAATAAGCATTCCAATACTAATTAGTAATAGTAATTACCTACATTTAAAAGGGAATAATGACTATACAGTGCAGGTTCCTAATTGATAACATCAACGTTTCATTGTACCAGCAACGATTATTGTTAATATGACATGAAATTGATCAATTAATAATTTTAATACTATTGCTATGATATATATATATATCAATTTATAATTTTAATGCTATGATAAAGTAATCTGTTTCCCTATAACAATAGAAAGACTTGTTATAGCTGTAGTTACTCTCTATTGACTATACATACTTAACAATATATTCATAATTTTTATATGCATTATTTGGACATTGAGTACTTCACAAATATATGATTGCTAACTACCCTGTCATATTTAATTTGTATCATATTCTACCAAAAATACAAATGGTTATTATAAATTGTCTCATATTTTTAGGTAGTTTGTCCAACTCAATAGTTTAGTTTTCGTTGTGGTGACACATGGTGAGAGCGTCCAGGTGCAGACTGAATCAAATTGTGCTCAAGAACGTTATATTTAACTTTTTCACTAAATGTATTAAATATTTCTGATACATTTTTAGTCAATACGTGGATTTTAGATTTGCTGAATTATTTAAGTAGAAATATTATACAATACTAATAGCAACATTATTCACCAATGACGTTTCAAAAAAAAATCTTTATTACATGAAGTTAGCTACAAAACACTTGGCGCCACCGGAACTTGTCACAGCCTTACCATCGTGATGTTGGTACTATTGTATTAACTACGTGGTCGCGAATATAGCTTAAAAATGTAAACATAATAGATGATTTTCCCAAAAGCACTGATATTATAAACTAATTATGACTAAATGTACAGTATATATATGTCAAGCATATTTACATTATTAAAATGTTGTTGTAGTATTCAGTTTCTTTGTGTATTAAATTCTATATTTTGTTTTTTTGTGACCATAGTGAACATAGTCAAAAGCGTCGACAAGCGCCGTACAATTTCCAGACCGTATAATGGCGGACGCTAATAATTTTGGAAGTTTCGTGATTCTATTGTTCTGTTTTCGATTATTCCATTAGTTTTTAAGTTCAGGAATGAGTTTATATTCAAGTGATCGAACACAAAGTGTTAACTACGGTCAAGTGATATGAAATGTTCTGTTATAACGTGACAAAAGCTTCTGCAAGATATGTAACCTTTTCCCTAACCTCGTTTACGCCAATGGAGTAGATATGTGATCGATGTGTGTGCTTCGGTGAACGATTATTCGTCCGTTACGCGTTACAAATTGTGTTTAGTTATTATTCATAATAGTGATGGAAGTGTCCGCGTCGCGGTTTTTCAATCCGACGCTCAATTTCGATGTAACGTAAGTGAGCCGGTCGATCGTCAACGCAGAGACGGTCGCTTTCAGCCGAACATGGCTGCGACGCAGGCTGAGTCTCAGCGAAGCGAAGCTAATGTAGAGCAAAGTCCAACAGAACAGCTCAGTGAATCTCGAAACGCTCTATTACAAAACGGAACCGACAAGTCCATTGGGCGCGTCCCGCCCGATGGCGTCGTGAACACAAAGAGCAAATCGCCGATGTCGGCCGATCCAGGGCAGCCGCGCGACGGTGCTGAGGCGCCCGGTCACGACCGAGCCGGTGAGAGGCCATCACCGGACCAGTATGGCCAATATCGTTATCCAGACGGAGCAGATTACTATGCACCTAGACCAGGTTTTCCCGGTAAACCTCGGCCGCCTCAGCAGCAGCCACGTTTCTTCCCCGGTCAGGTGTCACAAGCACCAGGTCCGACTCCGACACTCAATTCGCTGTTGCAGTCGAGTGGTGCGCCGCCACATAGATATCCAAATAGCTATGAACAACCACCGGCAGGTTATGGCCCAGCGCCTGGTTGGCCGCCGCGGCCCATGCCTCCATACAATCCACAAGGAAGTCCATACAGAAATTCTACAGTAAGTGTTCTTTTTATTTATTTAGCAATTAAAGTGTTTGACTGTCAATATTGATATAACTTCTTCAATTATCTTATTGAGTTCTAATGACTCTTAACATATGAGTTGATTGTTAAATTGTTATTATTATTACATTGCCTGCTGATGATGAGACAATGACTACTTGATTTTAATAAATTTATTACATAGTTAGATAATTAGTATGAACATTCTAAAAACAATATTAAAGACATGTAAAACATCTGTAGACCTATTCTTAAATCAATTGTGATTAGTTGTGATTGGTTTTTTTATACAGGAGAAGGTGCAGCACTAGTTTAATTATGTATCTAAAAAAATAATTCAGTCTTGTCCCCTATAAATGTATGTAAAGCACATCCAATTTGGTGCCAATTTGAAACTTAGCTAATATAATGACTATTGTGATGTCAACCAATTGGAATTAGTTCAAGAGTAAGGCTTTTTTGTATATGTCTTTATATTATAATATTTGTAATTAAATTATATAATAAATTAAATGTGCAACCATAGTTTTGTACATAATGAGAAATTTGCTTATGGTTTGGCCCAAAATTACATACCCTTCAGGTTTGATTGTTATTAATACCATTACCATACCATTGGGTTGTTCATATGTGCTTACAAGGCTGGGTTTAAAGATGCATAAAGCAACAGCAAAATTATTCCATAGTAATTCTAGTCATTAGTTACAAAATTTGGTAGTGTCTGTTTATGTAATAAGTTTGAAATATTGAAATATCAAAATTTTTAATTTATCAAAATCTTATAATATAAAAACTATCAAATTTATTTATACCTTGCGAGAATTTCTTTAAAATTCATTTTATTGATTGAAAACTTTCAAAATAGTTATGATATGAAAAACTGTTCTCTGAGGAACTATGATTATTTTTGTATGTCATCGTCATCTAATTCGCTATAATCATCATCATCAGAAACTAGAAATTGACCATTTTCATGTCAATTCTAGAACTTCTCGAGTTAATATTGTTATTGCACTTAGTAGATACAAGTTTTGTTTAAACTTTATATACCAAAAAGAACTGACTCCAGAAAAATAAATAAATTTCGTATCTTGATTCATTTAAACATTACATTTCGCCACAAAATTATATAATAATACATACTATCACTTGTTCATTTCACTATCACAGTCACAAAGCCCATGTGACTAAATTCCCTTTGGATTTTTTAAATTTGCCCATTAAAGAATATTTATTATACTAATTATAAGCCAGGTTGTTCAAATCACTGTACTAATTTCACAACATAAAGGAATAAATTTAACCCTTGAAATAGTTAAAAAATATAAATCAAAGTCAACTAATTACCTTGTTATAAAATCTTGAAAATAAGTGTCAAGCTTTACATTGGACCGCAAAACACTTAAACATATCAATGCTTGACAATTCATGTAACTGGGTCACTTGAAGAAAATCTGTGTGCATTCCACAAAAAAGAAATGTGATTGTCCACCAAAGAAAATCCCAACTAATATTATAAATGCGAAAGTGTGTTTGTTTGTTTATTTGTTTGTTTGTTTGTTTGTTTGTTTGTTACCTCTTCACGCTTAAACTACTGGACCGATTTCAAAAATTCTTTCACCTTTGGAAAGCTACATTCTCCCCGAGTAACATAGGCTACTTTTTATCCCGGAAAAATCGACAGATCCCACGGGATGCGCAATAAAGGCTTCGCTCAAAAACTACTGCACAGATTTTTATGCGGTTTTCATCAATAGATAGAGTGATTCTTGAGGAGTTTTGCGGCATTTTTTATCTCGGAAAAACGGATAGTCCCACGGGAAGCGCGATAAAATCTTCGCACCATAAACCGACTTCCGCGTATATGTAACCGTGGGCAAAAGCTATGACCCTTAACCCTCTATACACCCAATCCCGAAATCCACGCGGGCGAAGCCGCGGGCAGAAAGCTAGTATTTAATAATTTATGCCATAACAATGGCTAAACAATCAGCTCAATGCAGGCCCAGTTGGGGTTTTATTTTGATAAACCATTTTGGGATTTGTTCAGAAGCCTGCATATCAAGCACACTTTGTAATTTTTTGCCAATTGATATTAAATAAAGTATTTAAAGTATTTGAAATTAAATTGAAAATTGATTAAATATATTTCATAAATTTGACTAGCTTGAAGTGCTGATTGATATTGCCATTATCATTGCTAATAATATTACACTAGATTTTATGACACTAAGTTTATTTAGAGACAAACAAGTAACATAAAAGGTAAAAGAATTGTTTTATATTGATATCATACATTACAAATTTAACACAGTCATGTATATTATTATTGCTTGTAGTGTTTTCAAATCATATTCTGATAAATGGAAGATAATATAACCTTCCTAATATAGTACCTGAAGAAATATTGACACTTTAAAATATTTTAATTCAAAATAAAATCCAAAATGTATTTTCAAAAAAAAAAATATTTGCAGATTGTTAACTATTTATATGTATAGGTTGCTAAAATATGAGAGTAATGAATTTAATTATTATAAATTATTTCAGTAATAAATTTTTATCAATGTCATATCCCAACATTATTTATATAAGGAAAAATTTTGTCTCTGATGTATCAGATCTTCTAAAAGGAAAGATTATCTTTTGTTTTTCTCATGTTTCCAACCATTCTCATACTAATTTTTCTAATTTTTACAAACTTTGAAAGTCATATTTAGGTATTTATATCTTATCAAATTCAAATAACATTTGAACTTTAACTTTAAAAATGTTTTCTTTTCCATGTATGTATGGTTTAACACAGTCTTTATATCACATTAAAAAGTATCCTTTATCCTTTCTTAGGCTGTACTCTATCTGTCAATCTAATTTCATTTAAGTTGGTTCAGTAATTTTGGTGAAAAAGAGAAACAAACAGGTACTTTTGTGGTTATAAAATTTTTGATAAGTAAGTAAGGATTTACTTCATACATTTTAGATATTTGAAATAACTATAATTAGAAATAATCCCTCTAGTGAATAATTGAATCCCCTATGGGTTTATAATGATAATACACAATATTATGGTATATGGGTATGTAATAAAGATATCAATATGAAATAAAATATTTAAATTATAAATTATTTATTTAAAAACAACAAAACTTGTGATTTAAACCCTCGAGAGTCCACCCAATCATTAAGCAGTTATTCTGATTAACAATGTGTAAACTTAAGAGATTACTATAAATCAGAAACATTACAAATACTTTAATGTATAGAGAGTTACAGGTGGATTTTTGAAAGTATGTGGATAAGCCATACTTAATACATAAAATTAGCCTGTTTGTGTTGCTTTTGATTACAATGAGTAAGTTCTTTGATGGTTTTTAGATGTCTGTTGCCTTGTCACTTTTTGTCTGGTCACTTAAAAGTAAAATTTCACTCCACTATCAAGGTGTGAGATAGTAAGACTTGATGTGTTAAGATTTATGATTTGCGAATATCATGTAGTGTAGTGACATACAATATAGTATCCACTTTTGCTTTCTTTGTCGTTTCGTCTGTTGATAGACTAAGAATAAATGTGTTTCTGTTCCTCCTATTACACTGGGATTTAATACAAATTAATAAAAGAGTTGGTGTAAAAATACTACTCTACCTAATGCTTGCTATCACAGATATGGTGAACAAGGAAGCTAGTTTGTTTGCAAGGCATTGGAAGAATAACAGAGTGAACATAAAATATGTGAATGCGTTATGTTGTTAATACTCTGATGAATCTTGCCCGCACTTCATCATGTTTACCTACTAGAAGGTAAATCAACTCAAATGAAGGTATTGTACTGTATAGTGGTATAGTGTACTGTAATTGATATATTCCATTAATAATTAATCAATATGCAAGTGAGTTTTGTTTACTTTAATTTGTAGACAAATAACTGGACAGCAAATCATAAAACTTTGCATACTTGCAGAAGTTTTTCTGATAACTGACTAACCATTTATGTACTCTACTTATGTAATCTTCTTTAAAAAATATAATGTGTAATGAAACCCAAATATAAGTTAAACTTGAATAAGAAATAAATTTATAACAAATTAATTAACTAGAATACAAATTCAATGACACCCCATGACATTAGAGAGTTGAATTTTCTGATTGACTTATTTTCATAATAGAACTACTTTAATACAGGCAGAACCATTATAGAACAACTTTAATACAGGCAGGAATGACTCCAATACATGTAGTGATAATGAAGTGTATTGAATATTACTTTATGTATTCACTTATGATTTTTATGCCAATTCATGTCAACGAATATGGAAACAAATACTTTATTACAATAACTACCAAAGCATACAGGTTTACTTACATATTTTACTGCACGTTTTCTTTGATCAAGCCTAGCTAGCTGTTAGTTATTACAACTAAAGCAGCATAAAGGATGCATTGAATACCAATTCTAACAAAAAGAGAAAATTATAGACCATATCAGCTGTTTATTCTAGAGATGAATAAAGCAATCGCAATATTTCATGATATAACCATAGTGATAGATACTCCTGACAAGACTATAACTTTCAAAAAAGAAGAAGTGATTTTTTCATACCTACCTTATCTTATGGGCACAAAACCGTAATTATTAAAATTAGTCTGAATAAGCCTTAACTGGCGTAGTGGTCGACTGTTTATACATTAGATTTCCCCATAGGACTATTACATAAATATATATATATGAAATAAAAAAAAAAGTTCTACATGATTCATACACTTCTTGATAGAATGCCAGGGCCGAGACCATAGCGCTAACGACGTTATTGTCGATATATACAATCAGTATGAGCTTAAGTTCACAACTGTTTTAAACAACAGGTTTTAGTATTGAGAGCATAGATTGACATGATATCCTACATTGGAGGACTATATTCATAGTTCTGTGTGTATTGGTTTGTCACTTTGGTATTTGAGTGGTCAATATGCACTGTTGTGAACCCTTTCAGAATTTATCTGTGCACAGTTCGATATTAATTAGCTGTAGCGTAGGCGCGTTTCTCGGGACTTACGATTAATTATAGATAATCATATCAACAATTGAACTAGTTCGATACGACTAAGCCGTCTGTATAATTCCATTTTACATTTTGTAGAGCAACCGTCCTGATATTATAATTATATTAATACTGAGTTCTGTCCAGACTGGAATCGTGTTGGTGTTTCTGAGCTCAGTTTTATTAATTATATTGGTGTAGATGTTAAAAATAACTTGTAATATTTGGTGTAAAAAAATCGAAAGATTTGCCTGTACATTTTATGCCAGCCTTGAACGTCTATACGGTCACGTTCACTGGTAAAAGAAAAAAGCAACCGTTGAAGAATAACAGCGAAACCGCTGCTATAAAAACGAAAGCGTACAGTGATAGTGAAAGTTTGATATGTAGGCAAATATTGCTCGCTTCCAAGTGGAGATTTGTGCGTTCGTGTCTCAGTTCCAGAATGGGGTAAAGGGAATCGGAGCTCAGTGCTCTGTCGCCGTTTCGTTTCTGTTCGTCATACATATATTATGTATAGATAGACGGTGGCGTCGAGTTTTGTGTTTGTCGGAGTCTACGTGAATGGAACATGAAATTTAACACGTGTATATGTTTGATTTAACGGGAAGCTTAATAAAGTGTTTACCTGTTACTTTTGTCATGTTGCTTTAAACATTTTTATGACTACGTAACGTAAGTTACCTACAGCAATTATGCTGTCTCCCCTTAGCAAGACTGTATACTCCGGAATCCTATATTTTAGTTATTCTGGAAGACTTACGCTTTTATGCCAATGGAGAAGTACTTGAGATAATGAAGATTCGGCTATAGTTTTATTTGTAGATTGCCGCAAACAAGCAGCCCTCTTTTGATTAAAACAACTTTTTCACGAACAGAACTGGTGACTAAGAAGAAGTAGCTATTTAAAGATATTGAACCCCGTCCATACGATTTTATAAGTGGTGGTCGTAGTCTCAGTTCGTACTTCAGACGAGAAGAAATATTGTTCTTCCACATGACGCGATGGCGTGTAGATGCGTTAGTGTTGTTTCATTTTGAATTTTCCATCTCGTTTCGGAGGTGTAATTGCAGTTTAATGCCTTTGTCCGTAAAGGTCGCGGCAGCTGGTCCCAACTACCAAGTTGGCAGATCACGGTTCCATACATTAAATAATAATAAATATTTCTCACACTTACACCAATTAGCCTAGCTCAAAGTAAGCTCTGTAAGGCTTGTAATATGGGATCTAGGGTAACTGATAGACATACACATATAAATAAATTTGGTAGAAATATAAATAAATAAATAAATATTTGTTACACTTACACCAATTAGCCTAACCCAAACTAAGCGCTATAAGGCTTGTGCAATGGGATCTAGGGTAACGGATAGACATACATATATTATACATATATAAATAATTTTTATTGAAATATATATATAACAACCATGAGACTAAGGTACAAATGCTAGCATTCATCATGCAATCATCTGCCCCCACCGGGACTCGAACCCGGGACCAACCACTCGACATGTAGACAATGTAGTACTTGTAAGATTCGCAGAAAATCTGCAAGTGGTACAAAAATCGCTTTGGTACGTTGCCAGGTTATGATATAACATTGATATGCTGTAGGATGTGTTCATGTTGACGTAACTTGATAGTTAGTCAACATGAACACATCCTCAACGGACTATAAAATCCTGTATGACCCTCGAATTATATATTTCTGAAGAAGCGTGTTCGATATCTTGGGACAGAACGTAATTGAGAATTACGGTCTAAGTATGATAATATTGTTATGCACCCACACATTTCTAGTTACATTTTATAAAACACCGTACCCCCAAACATTCGGTCCTAAAAAAAGTAACAATTTTTAAAAGTAGATTGCGCAAATTTTTCTTGGAACAGTTCGTTCCTGAGTTCTCTAATAGGGAATATGCAATTATAACATTTATGAAAATGTTGTTATTAAAATACTAAAAAAATATAAAAGTAGGACCACAGCAAAGTTTATATTTAAAATAATGTTGATTTTTAACAATAATTACGAATCAAAAGTAACGTGAAACTAAACGGATTTAAAACACCAATCAGCATTCAGTGACGTCACTCCTGTTATGAAAACTTATTTGAGGTTATAAGTTGTAGTAAAAGTGCACAATTAAACCAAAATTAATTGCGTTTTTTGAATAAAAATGGAAGTTGGGTTTGCCAAATCAGATTCTCTAGGACTATGCCAAAAGTTAATGTTGACATGGTAGTGACATTTTTTGTCGAAAGTGCAGAGCTTTCAAGTGTAGAAATGAAAGGGACTAAACAAAAAGACATTGAAAAGTTGTGTAAGTGGTAAGTAGGTAACTGTTTCTTTTGTGTTCAAGCAGATTAACTAAGTTTACAATAAATATATCCTCCAACTTTCGTCAAAGTGGTCTTCACAGCATCGAATGATAGTCTTTGGGGAATAAATGTCATTCCTATTCGCTGCTTGAAACCACGTTTTTCTCAGTTTTTGGTCAGAAGGTCCAATCAAAAACAATTTATTAGAACATTGTAAATTTTTACAAAATAATACCTTGCAAAGTCGAAACGAATGAAAAAACAACTAAAGCCAGCAATGACACGCGCAGTACATACAATCAGTGAGCCAGTGACAATGACAGACAGGAGTGACGTCATACGAACTATAGGTCCGTTTTCGCGCGAAAATTTAAATAGACAATTATAAAACCGCTTTTTTTTTCAGTAATATATACAGTCTTTTCATTTTTTTATATACCTGTGGTCTATTCTACGTGGAGTTCTTTAAAATGAGTACAAAAATAAAAATATTGCATCTTCCCTATTGTGTCGTTCTTAATATATATATATATATTAGCATATCTATACATTTATACTTTATATAATATAGATATATTAATAAGATGTTATATCATTGATTATTTAATGTTAGGTAATAATGTTATACTGCTATTTGCTTCATTTTTCATAAACAAAGGTTTGGATAAAATCACTCTTAGCAACACGCTGTAGTCTACAATACTTTCTTTAATATTTATTTGTTGTACCTATACAATAAATATTTTATCTATCAAAGATTACCCTTCATCAGAACACACCAATGCATACATACACCATAACTACAACCACTATGGTGGTACCGAAGTATGGAACGAATAATTTTTAGGTAAAATTGTGTTGTTTGTCTTATGGCACGAAAACCCGAAGATTCAAACCCTGTTATGCCAGGTTTGCGATATGATGTGAAACACCTTCGCCATATTGCGGACGTTCAAATTTTGTACAACGATAACAGTATTGTTCCATTACTGCTATTGCTCTAATTTGTTGTATTCTTGATTCTGCGACTTTTGAAAGTAAAATCGCTTTTAAGGTAGACGAATCTATTACCTGATAAAAGTAAAGGTGAAACTTCAAACGGGTTCGAGAAATAAAACAACAGAACTTAAATTTTAAATCGATATTTAGAAGTTGCCTATGTTAATCCTCATTACGACTCGAAGACGGTTGCTGATGGATCTAATCAGCTTTTTATTCTAGTTCTTTTCGTTGCTGTTTTCTGCATTGAATCCCTGAATGAGCACGGTTTCTGTCTCGAAAGTTCTCTTTCAGTTCTTCCCGTAATTGAGAAGAAGAGATCCATCTCAGTCAGAAACATAATTCTAGCATGCGAAGAGTAATATAGCGGGCGCTGTCACATAAGGAGGACCGCCCACATATCCCGCAAAAGGATCGACTTATTTCAGCTCAATACCGGATATGTATAGATGGCGACATAGCCGGACTGCGGTCGTCTCGGCCTTGTTTATTGGAACCGTACGGTCTCTAGATCTTCAAAGACTATTGTTTTAGCAAAACAGCAATAAGCAAATAGCTCTCAAGGTTATTTGTAGATCCTGCGTTTCTGTCGTCGCCACTGTGCAGCATACATTCTATACTCAAAGAGAGATTACTCCATTCCTCGAAATCCCGATAAATAAACAAAACAAAAGTATACAATGCTGTATACTTACAGTATACATTTGTATTTTACATAATAATGTATAGCATTGCAATCTACTGGTAGATGGGTGATAACTGTGTGTTTCGACTCGCGAAATTTAAACATGTCTGTTAATCTTGTAGCATGCTTGTCGCAGCCGACTACCAATCTTTAACATTCGAGGCATCGTTAAATTCACCTACGCGGTATTCTTTGAAAGGCTCATAATATTCACATATCTAATTGATATAGTATACCATTTTACTTAGTATTTTCACATTACCTCCGTTGATAGTTACGGTAAGACGCTATGTCGATAATGAGCTGGTGTGCCATTAGTCTGTAGTTCTATTCTAATCTATTTATAAGAGTACGCACCAGACTCTTACAAGTCCTCAATTTATTTCTTAAATAACATTACTTTTATGGAAAATGTGAAAAGGAGGCTGGCTTTGATGGTAACGTAATGTTTCAATAAGTATGTAAATAGAATATCTTTTGTCTGTTTGGAATTTATTCTGGCATTAAGTTCATTCGACCTTTTCTTTATAGTTGTTCTGTTCTTGCTTAATATAATAGAAGACTAAATTGAATCCGTAAAAGAATGCTTGATGAAGGCAAGGTTTTGCTCCATTATTCACTGTTGTCTTGTCAAAAACCCCTATCCGGAAACTGCGTACTAATTCTGACGTCATCACAAACCTAGCCGGTTCGTTGCGGTATTACACACGGGCAGCATGCCATAAAACAATGCATCGAGCACGTGCTCGTTTACTCTTTTGAGTTCACATCCAAGGTCGTACGCATTTGTAAGGATGTACCCGTGTAGGTTGACCGTTGAATAAATACCGGTTACGTAATAATGTCCCACTTCGCGGTAGTTTTGTTGCACATTGTCACGGTTTTCGTGCAAATTTCTCCTCGATCGATTTTTTGACATTGTAACTTATTGCTATTATTCATAGACATCGCTATTGGTTAATTTATTGTTTCTTGATTTTGTTTTTTTTAGAAAATACTAATTATGCCACTCTAAAGATGACCCTTGTTCGTCAATCGTAACTAATTAAAAAAATAATCAAATAAACCAGTCCACGTGGTTGGTTGCCATTGAAATTGCCGTGACGTGCACTAATTATGTTATTATTTATGAATGGATTTATTAAAGTGGGCATTACGGAATTAGTCATTTATCTCTGCGTTGTTTACCCACAATCGTGTTAGATAGTTGTCGATAAGGAGACACGTGGTTACGGGGTCGTCGACCCGACATACTCGTGCTCGCCGACAGCTCGGTAATAATAATAAAATGTTTCCGTGCGACTGGTTCAAGGGCGACCCGCTGATATCGGCGTCCGCTATATTTAGATTTAGCTGTGTGGTTTATGCGACTCTGGTAGTTACATCCTACACAATTGTCTTGTGTTTCAGATTTTGGTGTTCTCCTCGTTAGAATGATGTTATCCGCGGTAGAATGCAGAACACTCTATTTGCAACTTATCTCTCGCAAAGATGAAAATTTACTTTATTCTTGGTTATGTGTGGTACGTCACACGGTGTTACGGTTATGGAATTGCTTATCAATCTTATAGAGCCTCATCAAGCACATACCGAATCTTAATTAAGTCATTTTTTGTAATTTTCGCGTAAGACATTCATGTACTGATTTTAATATTAACTTTTGAAAGTGAATAATTGCATCAGATATAAGTATTACACGTTAGAAGAACTTTGGTTTCGACTGCGAATGCCCATATACATTATTATGCTATATATGTACGTTAAAAAAAAACCAAAATGAAAACTAACGTAACGATAACGTTAGTAAATTATTGAGAGCGTGAATGAAACGAGTTCATTCTAAAGTCGATGAGATCTCACTGCTAGCGAATCAATTCAGTTGGCAGCACTCGCGCCGAGACGGGAGAACTATTCTCTCGCTATATAGGCCAATTCGTGGCTGTGGTGCGTAGTGCAACCCCGTGAGCGACGGTGAATTCCGCTCTCACTTTCGTATCGTAATAGCGGCGGTATGTACTCCAAAACGAGATGAATGAGTCGCCGGAGATCGTTCGCTCCGAGTCCGTGATGCGGATTTTGTAAAATCAATGCGGCCGTCTCGGACCTGCCGCGTGCGACCGATAATCGTGTCATTGTGTTGTGCTCGGATAATGGGATCGACCTCGAACGTCTGCCGCATCGGTTCAATGACCACTTAACTGCCATCTATTAAAATTTCACTCGCCACGTGCCAATTATAATTGGACCGTGGACGTTCGACTAAACTGTATCGTCAACAACAAAACCTATTTATCATAATTTGTTATGAATATTTATCAGGCTTGACACAAAATGTGTAATATGAACTCACGTACATATGTATGTTTGTTGTGAAATTCGTCTTTCCATGTGGCCACCGTCATTACTACACGCGCCCTTCCTCTTTCCTTTAGGGAGCGAACATGTCAATTTTTACGCGCCTTGCATTCATTCATTCATACAATATGTTGAATGCTGTAATGGGGTCGTTAAACCGCAGTGACGTCACGTAATTGCCGGCTCCCTTTGCCCGTCGTTGCTTGAATCAAAACGTCGGATTAATAACAAGGGAGGACCTGTTGAAGGTCAAGCACATTATCATTATCACTGTTGTGCGTACGAGATTGCAACTTGTTGTCGATAATCGTTATTAAACAATGATTTATATCGATTTATGTAAGTGGAATATACCGTATTATTCATTAACGCCATTATCATGTTATTTTATGATATCTTTTTTTTTGTTAGGTATGTTGCATGCAACACCTAAACAACAATTAAATATACATTATACATATCATATATAAGGTGTTCAACCATTATTGTTAACAATCTATTTTTTTAGATTTCGAGTTTAAAAAGTTATAGTTTGGGTCATTATGTTTCACCTGACGGTAAGTCATTAAAGGGTTTGTAGGTAGTAGGTAGGGATGGTAGGTATTAAAGGCCCTTCTTTTTTGTAATTGTCGGAACATGACAATATAATATAGATAAATTAGGCGGCGCTAGCTAATCATTCGAGATGAAAAGCTTTATCACCAAGCCCAACCCAGCAGAAAATATTTTGCCTCGAAATGATAGCGTCTGGGTTTCATTTTTACAATTTCGATCAACACCCGGTAAACGCTAGTGAACTGGTTGTTGATTCCAATATGTAATAAGTAATATTTTATCTCATCGGCATTGTTGCGATTTTGTGCTATTAAGGAATAGATATCCTGTAGAGATAAGACTAAGGGATTAATTATTCTGTAGTTTATTTCTTGTTGACAATGAACGATTAATGGGGCTTTAATAGGCCGGCCTATAAAAGATTTTGTATATAAAAGCTTAGTGAACCTAGTTAAATATCATTATCATGATACTAAAATACTAACTGCTGAATTTTCCATTTAAGTAAGTCAAATTCACGTGCACTTCGATTTCTGTGGATGTTGCAGATTTACTATGAATCTCAGGAACCATGGTCTATAGGCGACTATAACCATTTGTTGTCAGGTGGGCAGTAGTTTTGTTTGTTAATACTTACTAATATTGTAAATGCGAAAGTGACTGTCTGTCGCGCTTGCACGCCAAAACTACTAAACCGATATGAACGAAATTCGGTACACAGAGTAGAACCTGATAAAGGACATAGGCTACTTTTTAAATTGAACAAAATAATGTGTTGAAATATGCGATGGAAGTTTGTATGGAAAAGTACATCCTTATTAATGACTTTTCATTAGATATAAATAAATACGTACATTCAAAGCTTAAAAAATATATATCTCTTTCCTTTTAGAAAGTTCGATTAAACGCAGACGAAGCGAAATGGTAAGCTAGTTATATAATAGAAAAAAAATGTTTGACAGAGATTTAAATAACACATTTTAGGTGTCATCCGATTGTGTCAGCGATTAATCAATTTGAACAGGTAACTACAAATATAACGTATAAATTGAACGCTGGCGCTTATATCTCACGATAAAAGTTTATCATATCGCGATCGGTGGCCATTCTACTTGCGATGCGCCCTGTAACATACAGTCATAAAACAACATTAAGTATTCTTAAGTTTGCTTTTTGCTTTTCTCCGAACCTTAAATTAATACACTATACGAAAATAAATCTTAATTATACGAAATAAAGATTTTGTAGGATTTTGTTTATTGCGCTTGTTATAAATACCATCTCAATATCAAAACTTTGTCGACTAGTTCAATATTTGTAGCCTTCGAGGTCGGGCTGTCGTCGCGAGAATAATCTTTGCGCTGAATTTATATTCGTACTACATTAAAAGGTCACGACCGCCATTCGATACATAGAGTAAGTAACGTATATCGGATAGTAGGTACCTAAACGGAGTTCTTTATTGAACCGTCTTGGGTGAGAAAGGGGTCGATTTATTAGGTCAGTAACACTTGGATACTGTTTGTTTACAAAATATTACGAATGTTATTAATCTATTATTTTTGTATTCCTGTAAGTATTTATTTTTCTGGGCCGTACTTTACATCTTTACTGTTCTTAAACAAATAGATTTTTCATATTTAATAATCTGTGAAAGCTTTTAATAGTTTAAAAATATTTGTGTCAAATGTAATTAACGTTATGTAAATAATTTAGTTTAGTTTGAAATAATTATATAGAAACTAGCTGGCCCAACAGACGTTGTCCTGTCAAATGTCTCAAATGTCAAATGTCTCAAATGTCACGTTGTCTCACGTTGTCTCAAATGTTTTTAAATAAATAATTTAGCTGAAAAACAATATCTATATGACCGTATTGTGAATCTAAACCATCCTCAAGCCCCCTGGAATACACACAAAAAATTTCATCAAAATTGGTCCAGTCGTTTAGGAGGAGTTCAGTCACATACACACGCACACAAGAAATATATATATTAAGATTTATGTTGTTTTTAGTGAACAACTTAAAATTGCTAGACAGATTTTAAAGTTCTTCCACTTTTAGACCATTTATAGCTTTATATTGACGCACAAGCGGAGTGTTCAATGGATGGCCAGAATCATTGCTGTAAGCTTCGTAGCAAATTTGCAACTCTTATACGAATCACATTGTCAACTTTGGCATTAGGTATATCTAAAGTCACATGAGTTACGACATTATTACAGTAAACGTTGGATATATTGGTAATTAAATTCAATTAAAAGTAAAAGTTAATGTTAATGTTAAGTAATAGTGTATATACCAGAAATAAAACAAAAGGAATAAATAAAAGGAAATTTGTGGAATTTGAACAAGTTTTTCTTGTACTAAGACATGAACTTTACGTGTAATGATAGATTTACCTATATCTGTTATATAATGATCTGTTTGTATATAAATTATGCATTATTTTGTCATATGCCTTTTCAATCTTCGCATTTCGAAGTCGTGAGGTCTTGACCCTAAAAGGTCCAGCAAAGTCTGTCCCTACCCCAGCAAAAGGTCTAGTTTCAGACACACGATCAGCTGGCAAATCTCCCATCTGGGGCTGCATCGTGGCCGCCTTAAGTCGATAACAGGGGATGCATCGAAAAATTATAGAACGAATTATGCGTCTTGCTGACAAAATCCAATATTTACGCTGCAAAGAGGCTAACAAGGTATTCAGGCCAGCGTGAGACGACTTGATGTGACAGTTAGTCACTATCAACTCCACTAAATGCCCACCCTTAGGCAATAACAATGGATGACGAGCACCATAGGGCAAATTAGAATTTCGGAGCCTTCCTCCTACACGTAAAAACCCATGGGGATCGACAAAGGGGTTCAATCGAGCAATAGCTCCCTTTAATCGTGGTCTGTTTCCCTTCAATGTGGCTATTGCATCCCCAAAACAGTCAGCTTGCACACACCGGACCCAATGATCTAAAGCATCTTGGCGTTCACCGGGGCTGAGAACGGGTGATACCTTTCTTAAATTTCGCGTTTCAGCGCGATGTTTACAGTTCCAAATGAATCTCTTTATCCAGCTGGTAACTGCTATCAGCTTGTCTAAAGAACTGTATCGATCGAGGAGAAATTTTGTATCAAATATTGTCTTTTGCATAGCATGGACTCTAAGTCCGGGCAGAGGGTCTACCAAGCGCATTTGAGTTGATGGCCAAGAGTGTTCCAATAGGCACAACCAATATGGACCCCACCAAAGCTTATGACATAATAGAACAGGAGATTCACAGCCACGAGACGCACAATCGGCTGGATTACTTTCTCCTGATACATGTCTCCAAATCAAAGGCATCTCCGAATTTTGAATACGAGAAACCCTATTTGCCACAAAAACCTCTAAGGTATGAGCAGGTGTTTTTAGCCAAGCCAAAACAACCTGACTATCTGACCAGGCATATAGGTACATCTCGTATGTCAACATTCGGCCTCAACAGGGTGGTGACATGGTTGAGAAGACGAACAAGAAGAGCTGCTCCACTCAATTCCAACTTCGGGATAGTCAATCGGTTTCGAAGGGGGGCGACCTTGGTTTTTGACATAAGCAAATGAACAAAAACTTTCCCAGACGAATCTACCGAACGCAAGTAAACAACGGCTGCGTATCCCTTTTCGGAAGCGTCACAAAAGCCGTGCAGGCTCACCGCCCTCACACATGGAGGTAAGAATGGCCTCGGGATAGACACACTATTTATTTGAGGGAGAGTTTCGACAAACGATACCCATTCTTTTGATAAATCCATAGGCAACGGCTCATCCCACCCAAGCTTGGCAATCCAAAGCTTTTGTAAAAAGCACTTTGCCAAAAAGATAACTGGGCTGATCCATCCATTAGGGTCAAATGTTCTCGCCACTGTAGACAAGACTTGGCGTTTCGTCCAAACAGTGGGAGATGGCAACTCCACCTTATAAGTGAAGGTGTCTTCAACTGGATTATATTGAACACCAAGAACAGCCAGCAAACTCGGGTTGTCAATATTTTCAAATAGGTGAGGATCCTGCTGATGATCACTAGGTAAATCTTTTAATAGCACGGGAGAATTGGACATCCATTTCCGTAATTCATAACCACCCGCATGCAGAATTTCAATTAACTCACGCTTAATAATCAATGCTTCGGCCTCACTAGATGCACCGGTACATATATCGTCGATATACAAATCATTTTCTAAAATTGAGGCACCCCGGGGAAAGTTCAAACGCTCTCTTTCAGCCAGTTCCAACAGTGATCTAATCGCTATGAAAGGGCTGGAGCGTAGCCCATACGTATTAGTGTTAAGCTCAAAAACTGTTATGGGCTCTTCCGGGTTCTCACGCCACAAAATCAGTTGGTACCGACGATCATCCGGATGTATCAATGTCTGTCGAAACATCATCCGGATGTCAGCAACAAAAACTACCTGGTGGCGCCGGAAGTTAGTAAGGACATTACATATATCCTTGTGAAGCTTGGGCCCCGTATGCAAACATTGATTTAGGCTAACTCCGTTAGAGGAGGGCGCTGTGCCATCAAATACAGTTCGCAATTTACCACTCTCTTAAATACGGCGTGATGTGGGAGAAAATAATGTTCAACAGATCGCCAATCAACATTGGACACCGACATATGCCCTAACTCTTGGTATTCGCGCATGAAATCTACATACTTACTACGGAAGTTTGGATCTCTTTTCATTCGACGTTCCACCGACACTAACCTTCTTTCTGCTAATGTGCGGGACTCACCAAGTGAAGGGCGAGACGCAAGAAAAGGCAATCGGGTAACAAGCCGCCCAGAACGTAAGCGCCAAGTATTATTTTTATAGAATAGCTCACATTCCTGGTGTACTGGGTTAGTTGGAGCTGGAGTAGGTGCTTCCTCTATTTCCCAAAATCGCTGCAAAGTGTCTGAGAGGGAGACACCTACTGATAGTACTCTTTCTTCCGGAGACAGAAGAGGAGTATACAAAACCGGACCAAACAACACTAAACCAAATATAGTAGGCTGAGCAACCAACCCACCGGCCTGCAAAACTTTAATACTTCCACACAGCAAAACACCAAGAACATCAGCACCCAATAACAAATCGATGGGGCCTGTGGTATGGAAATCGGGATCGGCCAGCGTCAAGCCTGCCACAAGGGCGACTGCTTGTGACGACAAACGTACTTGTGGCATATCTCCCAATATATTTTCAAACACAACCGCCGAGGCAGATATACTCTGGGCGGGTGACGATACAGGGGAAAACCTAAATTGAACCTGTCCCGCCACATGACACACTTTTGTATGTCCAATACCCGTGATAAAATTATCATAGGGCTCTAACAATAAGCCCACCTTTTCTACCAACCACGTGGACAATATACAACCCTGAGAACCTGAGTCCAAAAGAGTCCTTACATCCTGGAATCGACCATCAGGTCCCCAGACGCGCACGAGAGCTGTAGGCAGCAATACCGTTTCTGTACGCGTGTGAGGGGTAGAGGTTGGTAGGTGGGCGGCAAATACCTATGCACGGTTCTCCTCTCGGAATGGGCGGTTCCCATCCGAGTATTCTCGAGGAATATTCCGTGGAATAGGGTTCCACTCTATGTTTTGACGCCTAAACCATACATCACGGCCAGCCATCTGATCATAAGAAGGGCCCTCGTTAGTACGAGGACGACTTAAACGCGAATTGTGGCCCCGTGCGGCCATAAACTGTGATCGCCTTGCATCCTGAGGTGGTGAGGTACGACCCCCGCCCGTACGGCAAGAACCCCCGAATTGTTCACTCGCGAAAGGAACATCATCCTTATTAGGAGATGCCACACGTCCCCCGCCCGTGCGCGGCGATGATCTTCCTACGGCATTCATGCTAGGCCGCTGCAATCTAGTCTCACCATGAGTCTGATCTTGACCACACTGGTTATGGGATGGTGAACGATCCTGACGACCAACACCATTCTTATTTAGACACAATATAGGGTGGTGGTTGCCTCCACAATGATCACACAAGCGAGATAACGAACAGTCACGCTGAAAATGAGGCTCCAAACAACCAAAACACCAACGTCGATCTGCTACAATGCGCCTTCGACCCTGTACTCGAACTGCCGAGAAATCAGGACAGCAGACAACTCGGTGACCTGTTTTATGACAATAGCGGCAGGCATTCGAGTTAGCAATAGCGGCAGCATATCCCTTTCGACCCTGGACAGGTGGCTTTCGAGGTTCTAGACGCCTATAAACCGGAGGGCTCTCAGCTACAGCTTTGCTTGAGCTGACCACACCAGAAACTTCCGCTCTACGGCACTCCTCCTGTAGAAAGGACAGGAGGTCCTTGAAAGTGGGAAGGTGAGTAACGGTGTCTCCACCATATTTCTGCTCAAACCGTAGCCTTAAATCTGCTGGTAGCTTTGCTGACACTATGTGGAATAGCAGAAAAGACCAATCATCAACCGGTAAGAGTAAGCTTCGCAAGGCATTAGTCGCGACCAACAGTGGGTTCAACAATTCTACGCGAAGGGTTGCGACACTCTTCACCTTCGGTAGACCCAAGATTTGCGCAACATTCTCATCAGCTAACCGTCGAACGTTTTGATAACGGTCAAGCAATAAGGTCTTGCCGATGGCGTAATTATCGTCCGACAAAGCAAGATGTTGTACGAGGCTTAAGGCCTCTCCCCTCAATGAAGATATTAAGTAAGCCAATTTTTCAGCGGGGGCGAGGTCTGAGCGCTTATCAACTAAATTCTGGAACATATTCCAAAAGGACACCCATGATAACAAATCACCCGAAAATGGGTTAATAGTAAGCGTTTGAAGCTTACTCAACAACCCAGGAGGCGTCCCAGATGGTTGCCGATTGTCACCCGACCCTTTCTCCTCCTTCAATAAGTTACGAGCAGCGTGAATCAGCTCGTCCGATAATGCCATACACTGTTCGAAATCATTCGTAACACGTTCACGCGTTTCGGGAGCTAAGGTATCAGGGGCAGTCTCCAAGAATGCTTGAAAACTTGCCATCAACTCTTGATTTTTATTTTCTAATTTTTCATACCGGTCAAGTAAGGCTTCCCTGCGGTCCTTTCTATCAACCAAGGCGACAGCGGATGACAACCAACGCAAAATAGCCTGAATACTAGACATAGCATGGGTGTAACTGCGAGACATTTTAACAAAACTAAATCAAAAATAAAAAATTTAATAAAAACAAATATGGTTGGAACTGCAAGGCGGGTTACAATTTTCAATAATACTCGTAAATACCTATACTACGCCTTTGTAAACAAAACATAATA
Organism: Scirpophaga incertulas; assembly: GCA_036419045.1. Lineage (NCBI taxonomy): Eukaryota > Metazoa > Arthropoda > Insecta > Lepidoptera > Crambidae > Scirpophaga > Scirpophaga incertulas. Next base: position 7,687,980 of record CM071628.1, on the reverse strand, counting down.
AAAAACAAAGAAAAACAAATATTTTGTAACAACAAGGCGGGTTTACAATTTTTAATAGAAAATACCTACACTACGCCTACGCAGCAAGCTACAAAATGTGGTTTAACCACGCTCTGCTACCAAAAAATGTTCGGTAAATAGACTTTCGGTTGGCCGTGGACCCTTGCGCAGTGGAAGACTTGAAGAGTAAAAGCACGGATCCAACGGCGACACACAATTCCGATAGCCTATTCAAGGAACTGCCATGCGATACACAGGGCTGGTAAATAACAAAATAAACTAATAAACTTACGAAACAAATTATATAATAGTCCACGTTTGCGGCAGTGTTGGTCCAGTCGTCAGGCTACTCTTCCACGACCCAGGGAGTCAGGTTAAAGGATAATTCTCAGGCCTGAGGGGAGAGGGGGGACGTAGGCTGCAGGTGCCACACCATTCAAAACGACTTGATCACAAACAAACACCGCACTGATTCACAACGTATTATAGTTTACAAATAATTTATATAATTATACTTAATTACTAATTAAATGTGCAATATAAAGATCACCAAATCACCACCTAGCACTCCGATCCAAGTCAGAGGATGTAAGGAATACAACAAACACTATGTTAACTATGTTAATCCGATAATACCAGGTTCAATTCTATCGCGATCTATTTTATTCCACGCATTGACAAACGGCGGCGCGAGTCCTGGTTAATTACGTGCTTGGTACTACTGCCCGCCCGACCTTACGACCTACCTGACCAGCTTATCGTCAGGCACGCGGCGGGGAGGATTGCGTAACATTTCGAACCAGCGGCAGCCGCGCCGGCGACGCATGATTTCGAAAGACAATAGGGAATCGATATTTTAAATCAAACACATTACGTGAATCAATGTGCATTTAAATATGTAGTAATTAATATGCATCCTTGCTCTTCGTGAAATGACGTTAAGATCTATTTCTTTCCGTTGACCTAAACATTTACTGAAAAGTATCGCACAAGCAATGCAAAATATACAGTATCTTTATCATCATTACCAGATTATTTAATCTAATCTAATGGTTGTAAACTCACGTGATACGTCCTCTGATAGCGCGGAAATGTAAGTACAAGAACGAAGCGGTAAAACTGACATTGTGAGAATGCGTATTTCACCTGAGATGTATGTGCAAGCCACCTGTTGCCCAACCGCCGAGCACCTTGTTAATGCGAGCTTGACATTCACGAGGACTCGTGACGTAGACAAAAATAACTTGCCGTAACCGACCGCATAACGCGGCGTAACATTCTCTCTATTTATAGCGCTCCGTAATTAAATACATTCAGTTGTATTTATCTTCTGTTAGATTGATTACGCTTGTAGTAAGACTAGTGAGTTGTAACGCTGGCGTCATTTGTGGATATTTTGATGCGTAAACTTGGTTTTGAATACTTTTCGAGCTTGTTGGATTTTTGTTAAGGTGTTATCTCTTGACAATATAGTTTTGGGTAGGTAATAAGGAAGTTTGCACGACATACAAAAAATCTAACATCATAGTAGTTTTAATGGATATATAAAGGAGTATGCAGGTAGTTGTAGTTGGGTTCAGATTATAAAATGACTTTAGATTTTACTACTATCTGTAATTCATTTTACAATGTGCATCGTAAACGAGCGTTGTCAGTGGTTTGTGGTTCCTGCATCCAGGGCTCGATTCCGCCATGAACTAATATGTATTTAAGGATTTCATGTGCACATTGAGGCAATCTTAAGTTTGAAAAGCTCCAAAGACTATGTGACGTTGACCACCCTGCACGGGTTCAGCTTTGTTTACTGAAGGATTAATAAATAAATACCTTACACGTTAAACCGTGTCATATTATTGTATTTCTTTCTAAGCTGCAATATCATCTCACAACAAGAAACATCTAAACTTCTGCAGTAAATGTGCAGTAATAATACAATGCCGAAAAAAATGGTTTGTTAGTGGTTCCGTTTTGGCACGCGTCGATTCTTTAGCTCAAACAGATTCCATGAATACCGTTTACGTCCCATTGTTGCCACTCAAACTCTCATAAAAAGTAAACCGGTCAGCCTTTTATCGCTCCTCACAGGAGCACGCCGGAACAAGTAATAATAGTAATAACAGTCAATCTCATTCATTTTCTCTTTTTCACGCAACAATATATTATCGTCGGCGCTTTATTTTTTTGTAGATACGCAAAGGGATAGCCCGGCGGCATTTAATATGTAAAGGAAGGCAAGGTTACACACACACATCTGCGAGTGTCGGTGTAAGATGCGCTTGTAGTGAAGGGAATCCCCAACTTTTTACAAACACAATCAAAGTTATGTAATGTTTGCTCGTATCCGCCGACACGGAGTGCCGTGCCACTGTTGTTCGAATACCGATGTTACACATTACTGCTCTCGGCATTAGTCATAGGTCATTAACATTCACTGTTAAACTGTGTTTACTGTTTTGCTAGTTTAATTCTATTTCTGTTTCATCGTCTTGTGTAGTAATTTGTTTTCGCCACGGTTATTATATCTTCCGACTTATATTGTGCCGGGTAAACTTTGATGTCTCACTAACAATGATAATATGGTGGATTGTTGTTTCGATTTAAAAATAGCCAGTTCATCATTGTTGAGCTCCTGTAAGCTTCCTTCCTCCGTGGCTTTATCATCACTTGTCATTAGCTGAGATGATAGTTGAGAGCTTCCTTGTTGTATGTAAAAAACCACCAAAATAGATTTTGAATATTGCAAAGTCCAAATGTGTTTTATGCGATATACTCTTCGATCATATATTTCTGTAGATACACAATTCCATAGAAAATCAAACAAAATATCGACCCCGCGTCTATACATAGAAGAATAGATGTATATTATAGTACCAATTTTTTCCTATGAGTGAGCCACTCGAGACAGAAAGAGATAGATGCGATGCGTTACGCATCGTGGCATGGTACGCAAGCGTTTTAAATTGATATTTTAGTAATACATAATATGAATAAAAGTGTTTTACTAAACATAAAAAAATGCGCTAATAAATTAAGATAAAGATATACTTATTGGAAGTATGACATTCCATCCTTCTTTTGCACTTTACGTGTGTCATTTTTACAATTATAAACTACGCATTTCGGCATCGCTGACGTTATCAATCGCGCGCGGCCACCGAATGAATGAGAGCGAAACAAGGCACATTTACTGTTTGTGCCTTGTTTCGCCGGTGCCACTTTTTAGACGGTAACTGTGTATCTACAGAAATATATGATCGAAGGATATACTAGCTTTCTGCCCACGGCTTCATTCGTGTGAAGAACAACTTTTTATATTAGCAAACCCTCTTGCCTCCTATCTGGGTGAATGATTTGAGTGGTTGGTTAATTTTCTTAGTGACAGGATCTCTTCAGCTTCATGCTTTTTAAACATACTATTGTGAAATGAGAATACCTATAAGGATAAAATTACAATTGTATTTTATCGTTTAATTAGTCGTCCAACACGTAAAGTTATCTCAATTCCTCGTTAGATGAAAAAGAATGAACTCGTATCTACGTTCGAAACAATGTTGCATAAAACTAAACCGTTTGCACAACGCTAAGTAAATACAGCTATAAATGTGTTTAAGGTGCATACTGGTCGCAATGACCTCACTTGGTTGGGCAGAACCAATATAATACTCGGAAACCCCCAGCGAGGAGCAGTTGCTATAGTGCATATATGTATATTACAAAAGCATGTTGAAATGTACAAGGGTCAACGTTAGCTTTTTATTGTTTGACTATGCTTTGTTTCTGATAAATAATTTAAAATATTTACTACTATTTTAAAGAGTATTTGAGTAATGTAGCAATGGATAAGGTGTTGAAATAACAAACACTTAATTGTTGTTAAAAAAATATCAATTTCGATGGTCGGTGGTAATTTAGGAATAATAAACAGCCAGTCTAGGAAACTAGAATTAGTAGTAGTTTGTAGTCTCGAACTAAATGAACAAATAATAAACTTTGGGGGAAAACCTTCAAAGACCATTTTATCCAGTAATAAAAATAGGTTAAAATAAAAATAATATTTATTTATCATAGGTCTTTACAAGCACTTTACAACACTAATGACTAAGTCTAAAAATAGGACCAATACACAGATTACATTATACAAAAAAATATATAATTACTTTACATTTGTTCGGAAATTAGGTTTAAAGGTAAACTTTTTCCCTTCTGTTCACTTTTCTAAAACTATTTTTCCAAAATAATCATATGTATGCAATAGTTGGAAGATGACTACGGACAAAAGCTTGAGCGCAAATTTTATTACATGTAAATTTTGCACATTTGAAACAATCAAATTTTCTAAAAATCTATTCAAACCTAAACATAAATTTTATTTTTAATGTTATTTAACAACTGTTAAAAGTTTATTTGAGTCCTTTTTTCACACAAAATATTTAAGTAGGTACTTTTGTAATATTTTATTTTATAACGAACCAGGACATACACTGCCGGCCAAAAATTTGAGACCACCTTAATCAAAGTAGGAAAATGCGGGAAAAATTGAATAAAACGATAAATATAAGAAATCAAATGGTTTAATATACTAATTAAGTAGTAATTTAAATACAGTTACGCTATATGCAATAATTTTGATTGTAATGTTAAAAATGGCGTTTATTATTTAAACAGATTTTTCTTCAAAAAATCCACCTTTACATTTTATGACTTTTTTTACAAGTCTCGGCATACGAGCAATTAATTTATTGATTCTTTCCGTTGAAATATTCTTCCAACTATCTTGAAGTATCCACCAAAGGTCTTCTTGAAAGGACGGACACCCGTCACGCACCTTTCTGTCCAGCTCTTCCCATAAAAGCTCTATGGGGTTGAGATCTGGACTTTGAGGCGGCCAGGTCATATTTTTAATACCCCATCTCTCTCTTTTTGTTCTAAATATCCCCTACACAACTTTGAGCTATGTTTGGGATCATTATCTTGTTGGAATATAAAGCCATTTCCAATAAGCCTTGACCCTGACGGAGCAGCATTTTTTTCTAGAATTAATTTATACTGCTCTTTTTTCATAATACCTTGGATTCGCTCCAAATCTCCAGTTCCATGGCCCGAGAAACATCCCCAAACCATAATAGAACCACCACCATGCTTCACTGTTGGCACTACACAGTCTGGCATCATTTTTTCGTCAGCTCTGCGTCGCACAAAAACTCTTCTTTTTGTACCAAATAGTTCAAACTTGGATTCATCAGCCCAAAGAACTTTTCTAAAATCTTCTTCAGTCCAATCTTGATGGTCAAGGGCCCACTGCATCCGTTTCTTTTTGTTTTGTGGTTTTAACAGCGGTTTTCGAGCGGCAACGCGACCAAATAAATTTGCATTTCTTAATCTTCTGTAGTAGTGTTTTCACTGTAGTTAATTACACAGGATTAGATCGGGATTTGTTCAGTTCAGCACGGATTTCTAGTGCCGTCAGCCGTCTATTCCGCTTGCTCGTGACAACGATGAAATGATCAAATGATCCTCGCTAGAAGTGGTCCCCGGCCTTCCCGAACGGCCTTCCTGAACGTGGACGATTATGATTACAGTTAGTCAACAGTACTTGTATCGAATTATTGCATTATGAACACAAGTCTTCGACAGCTTTAGTTGTGATGCTATCGCACGTTCAGATTTGCCTTCGTTATGTAAACAACGATGGCAGAACGAATGTCACTACTGAGAAAGATAACTTCAAGAAAAGTCAAGTAAAAAACATGTTTAAACATGTTAAGATATTTTGGAATAATGGTTAACGCAAAACAAAAGCAAACTAATAAGTAAAGAGGAAGTAATAAAAATATTAGAATAACTCTACCATCTGGTCCTTGCGCGGCACTCATTGATATGTTGAAACAATATGCCTTTGTAAAACGACGACTCAAAAATAAACAAAAGAATGACTTTTATGACACTATCTGGCAACAATAGAATGAGCACGTGTGCAAATTGCTTTTTTATCACAAGTATTTTTTAAATATTTCAAACAATTTGAAGATTTTTACAAGTGGTCTCAAACTTTTGACCAGCAGTGTACATGCCCAAGGCTGGTTTTGTGGTGTGGTGACAATAGCAAAATGGTACTTACTACCTTCTGTGTTAAAATGACACTTCAAGTGAAAAAACTAAATACTCTTTAGATGACGTCATATTCTATACTACCATCACTCTAAAAACATTCTGAAACTTTAGCGATAACATTTTTGAGGAACTAACTGTCTTACGTATTTGTCGGTACACAATAATGCAATAAATAAAGTTACAAGCGTGTGCTAAGCTTAGGTAAGACGGTAGTAGCTAGCCAAGTGGGATCAGAAGTCCTACCGCTAACCAAATCGAGTACCGGAGGGAGACCATACCAGGGTCGTCTAGGTACCGGTTTACCTATTTTTGCTACAACATAGCAGTGTTCGCATTCAAGTTACTGGGTACTGAGACTTACATCGTATATCAGAAGTTGGGAACGTAGACTGTATTTTTTGTGTACAAATTTATAAACCGTATATTTACTAGGTATAGGCAACTGTCTATATATTTAACATCTCGTGGCTAGTCTGCTTATTTGTCAATATACAGCAATAAAAAAATTAAACACTTGTGATAATTTATTTATTTCTCCATTCTCTTATGAAATAATATTTTTATAGTTTTTATTCGCCGTAAAGTCCCTTAATTTTAACTATATATTTTTTTTAAATATAAACAGCCAAACGTCCTATCACACATGTATCATCGGGAGTAATCGAAATGTCAAAAATGTCATGGTGTATTCCCGTTATGTATTTGAAAAAGATCGACGACTCGTTGTGGTGTTTATCAAATGATTATTTAAAAGCGATCGTCAATGGTAGGTTCTTTGGACGAATGCATGTAAATATGCATAGACTAAGCATTTTTGTATGTGATATATAAAAAATAGTATTTTTTTTCTATGCATATACGCGATAATTAATTGCCATTAGCATACGCCTGATATGTAGTTGTGTACACAATAGGCTACAATATGTTGAACTTTATACCAATAAATAAATAATATTATAGGTGACTAAGAAAGAAGTTTTACCCGGCAAGTACAGTTTGGCGTTCTTCAAGAAAGGATTAAATTTTTATTAAATTTGAAGCGTCTACAATGCGTTTGTGATATGTTGTGTTATGTGGTGTTCTTCTTCATGTGACTACTTCTAAATGGCAGGCCATAAGTCATTTTGTCATCATCGTGGTAAAAAAAATCCCGTTCATATAGTTTTCCCATTGATCTCAATGTTCAGCCCATTCGGTTTGGTGTTTTGTTATTGTGTTAAAGTATTAGTATGGGAACAACGAGAATTTTAACAAATGAATGTTTATACTTAAAGTACTGTTTTACACTCTTTTGCATCACCGTTAGTCTATTTACGTTTTTCTCTGTATTTTAATATTTTTAAGTGTTGATGAATAAGTGGATAACCGTGACTGAATTGATTTATAATCAACGTCAGTACTTTGTGTATTCACTGTCTCATATTAATTTTATAATATACTTTTAGTTATACACAATTGGTACATGTATATTTTATATAACAACCGTCTTTATTTTTTGGAATCACCAACGTAATAACAAAAAACACCCATGTTAAAACATGTTTTTTTTTTGTACTACTTTATCTCTTAAGGATGAATACGGTTTTTGTAGTAGAGGTGAAAACTGCCACATTCACACTCGTGTGGGTGTACGTTCCTCGACAGCCTTTATAATATAAACTATTCTTTGATAAGAATTTTGTGCCAAGCCGGCACTTTATAAAGGCGACCGTAGTTGATACATACTTACTTTGGTGCTTGAAATTATTAATACAACTTGTAAATTTTACTAAACTGTTTTACTATTTTATTAAAAAACAGAGCGTCTCACAATTTGCCATGTAGCCACATTTTTCTTTATAACGTTAAATATTAAAAGCAACTCCCGATGTCTTTCTAATAGGTTTCAATGCTAAAAGAAAAAATATATATTGTCTAACAAAAAAATATATATTCATCGTATTTTTTCCTAATTCGACATTATTCGAGACTAACCGAAAAAAAAAGAATCAAATGATAAATAATGATGCTTGACATAAAACATACTAGTGATATTAGTTCCGGTTCTACTTAACATACAGACGTAGCGGGGATTTTTCTTTTAAATATCACATCATAAAAGGATAAAAGATAGGGCTACTACGGAAACGATATACCTAAAATGTACTGTTATCAGTAAATTAAGTATAATAACATTAGTTTGTATAGTTATTATACTCTAATTGCACAGAGATAAGTCAAAAATTTAATAGCTGAGTCGTTGCGACCCTTTCAAGGTTAGTTCATGATATTTATTTAGTTCCAAGAGAAACTGTATATTTAGGTATTAACGTAATACAGTTGTAAGAATAAGTTCAAGTCGACTTTTCAGCTGAGATTTGAATTCGCTTAATGGTTTATCCGTCCCGAAATACCAAACCGCGGAGTGGAAACAGTTTCAATTTAACGCCTACCTCCCCAATTTATTTAGTTTGTGACTCTGAATGTTTGGTACCGAGGCCGTCCGACTTGGATAACTAAAACTGTATTTTGGTTTTTAATTTTGTGAACTGTCTGTTTGTTACTTTTCTTGATTGTTTCATATAAGTTTTAGGGCCCAATATGTGGTTGTTCAAACTGTGAACTGTGAAAATGTTAAGTTCACATAAGTGAAAAGTGGATAGCGTAATGTATACGCTGGATAGCGTATACTTATTACGTATCGATGAGTGCAAAAACAACGAATAGGTGCGTGACGGGTGGAACAATGGAGGTGGTGCGCGAGTTGCGCACCTACCCGCAGGTCAATTACTGCATAAATCAATACGGATGTCGCCCTATGCGCTGACTCTTTGTTCCAGCCGACTGGAGATACGAGGCCCGTCTCGGCGGCTCCAGTTCTGTCCGGAAAACTCGCTGAGGTATCGCGGAGTCGAATGATTACTTATTAACGTAGGTGTGGAGGCTGGCTGGCGCGGGCGGGCTGTTGCGAGCTCGTCGCGCGATCGATGCCGGGGCGGCCAATAGCGCGCTGCCGCCTCCCGGCACCCGCACCCTGCGCAACCCTCCCCTACCCCCGCTCGCCCCGAATGCGCACCGCACCCCGCAACAACGCCCCCATAAATCACCGATTCCTCTATAAAACACCCCAATATTCGTAAAAATGTATCTCTAATTGGCGAACACGCATTAAATCTCTACTCACTCAGAACTAAGTCTCAGAAACTTCAAGAGGCAAGAGCTCAGCTCGGCGATTATAAAGCACTCGATCAAAGCCCAGTACCCTCACTTTACCCTCTTCGTTGGGCGGCTTCGTCGCAAAGCGAGCGGGGTTCGTACGAATAATTGAATTTCCATCATAGAACAAAATGAGAACTGAAAACTGATGCGGGCGACTTTGTTGGCACAGTGAATTATTTTGGACGTCAATTATTTAGCTTAACGCTTTGTTCCGTTGAAAATGACACAGTAGAATTACGATAAAGTGTGAGGTGAATTCAGTTTAATAAACGGATTTATTGTTTCTTTTCTGTAGTTTGAAATACATACTCATAGTACTTTAACCTAACATTAGATTAAGTTAAATCTATGAGTGCATACTAAATGTAATTAGAAAATTAGTATTATTGTCAGTGATGACATTTATTTAGCAATTTTAAATATAATGCAGTCACAAATTTGCTTTATAACTTATAAATACTTAAATAAAGTCTACTTTGAAAAAATGCAGTTGAAATATTCTATTAGGACGGTTAGTGCTCGGTAGGTTAAGGTTTAGACACGGCACCTATAACGGTTCGAGACTCGCCGGAGTCGAGAATTTTGTCTACGTTATTTTAATGCTGCCCACATGATTCTTGATGTAGACCATTCCCTACACATATATTTTTGTAAAATCTATTATTATGATATGTGTCAACATGTTTTTAATATATTTTTCACCGCCAATTTTTTATTGTATGCTTTTCTATCTATTCTCTAGGTGTATTAATTCACTGGGTGCTACATCAATCCTGTTTCAAACCATGCCTTATGTCTCGTACCGTAAATATCCCCTCACAAATTAAAAACTGTTTTATCTGTCACTATTTTCGTTTCATTATTACAGTTTGTAGGTAATAGGAAATACATTGTTACTTTTTCGTTTTATTTGAGAGTAAAATATGTGGGAAGTTCTGTCGACGATTCGGTAATATATGCTTTGTTTGTAGTATTAATAATTAAGTGTGCTGGTGTTTATAAAGTAGTATTTTTATATGAAAATTCATTTGTAGTCATTCAAATGTAACATTCGCTTTCGGAATTTCAAGATTTGACTATTCCTTGTTTCGGGCTTAATGGAAATTTACCTGGGGCTTTCTTAAACCGAAGTAGTAATTAAAAGAGGCCTTCTTGTTCATCTTTTTGGAGAACAAATTGAAACCGCCGCTTCGGTTTAACGTAGTGACGTATCTGGTATTACATTTTTTGTAGCATTTCAGCTAAAGTTTGAATGACCTTTTGCCGTAATTAAAGTGCCCCGCTATAAATATATAAGAGATTACTACACTATCTACAAATCATCATTACATACAGAAAATAACTGACATATTACTGCAAAAGTAATTTTAATTTCAAGTCCTATCAAATATAGGATGTTAGGAAGTTGGTCGCCACGTAATAACGCCATACTATGTATCATTACTTGTAACTGGCAGGAATGGAAATTAATTCGCAAAATGTCCGTTTTAAGTTCCGGTGACATATTCACTTATTAAAAAATTAATTAAAAATTATCTTTTCGATAATGTGTGCGTGATGACAGCAGACATGATTGAGCTGTTATTTGCGATTGTTTTTATTTTTAAATATTTCGTTAAGACGTTAATAATTTATCGGGCCAATCACCTGACATTGACAAAAGCTAAATAAATATTATTTAATAAATTGTCTTTTTTTTTTTATTTTGATGCAGACTTTATGACTGTTATCGGTAAATAACTTATGAAAAATGTTTTTATTGCAGCCTCCACGAGGTTATGCAGCTTCCCCATACGGCCCTGGTGGTCCCGGGGGTCCCCAGCAGCCTCCGGGTGCGTACGGGCCCCCGGGTTCGTATCCGCAGCGATATGGCCCCCCGCCGCCCGGCCCTCCGGGCGCGCCCAACTCCAGACCACCGTTCTCGCCACACCAGGTATGTTTTGTAGCAAATCATTAGAGCAGTAAATTTCTGTTGCTTTTTGACACCGGTATCACCATGATGTGGGGTGTTCTCTGCTGACCCATTAACTGGGTGGAACAGTCTTACCTGTTAGACAGTGATGCGATGGTTGCAATTTCTTTACTCTTCTACTATCACGGTTTGTGAATTTGTCGCAGCCTCAAGTCAACGTCACAGCACAAACAAACACGATTGATGAGTATTTTTTTTTTATTGGGAATTCTCTGTAGCAGAAGCAATGATCATTATATCCAACCAACCAAAACTGCTATGCTAATTTGATAGTGTGATCATCTTCATTAATATTATAAAGAAGGAAGATTTAATATTTTTGTATGTTTGTAACGTATAAACTGGAAAACTACTGTTCCTATTATGATGAATTTAAGAGTATATTCAGAGACCTGTGGAGTGTCATAGGATATTTTTTAAAACAGGATAATGTCTTTTTGCTAAGACAAATTTCGATATACCGGTGCCGAAAAACCGTGGACGAAATTCTAGTAATAATGAAATATGATTTTAATTAAGTTAAAAACTTTTACTCTTGCCAGCTATTATTTAATATACTAAATGTGACATTTAAAGTATCTGTTTGAGTTATAATAAATTTATAGCAATAACCACGAGGAATATATTAGAATATTTATATTCAAGGCATTATGACAAAAATGCTGTTAGTATTTTCTCAAATTAAAATAAACCACAATCTATAATTTATTTTACCGGAGAACATTTTCGGCTTAGATTCGAGATGCTTCAACCATTTGGTCGCTAGTTTCAGCGAATTAATTACGCGCTTTATATAACCATTACAATTTTCGCACCTAATATGTTGATGGTTTTCTTTATCATTATAACTGGTCCAGTTCGATCAACTAATACCAATCAATCAAGATATTACCATATTATCAATACCTGGTTTCAAAATTTTATCTATACTTTGTGAAAAATATTATTGCTTGTAGTAAATGAGTTATAACAATAGTATAACACTGATACTGACAATTCGGAAGACTGATAAACGTACGCTTCGCACCTTTTTAATACGCCTTTTTTATTATTCTATGATAGAGTTAGGTCGACTGTTCACGGCGAAGCTTTTCTACAAATGCATGCAGGCTGCAACGACAACAAGCATTTTTGTATGTAGTAAGAAAACGTAATACTAGGGCTTCGTGGGATACCTACACTTTGGTAATAAGGAGCCATCCATAAATTACGTCACACGGTAAGGGGGAGGGAGGGGGTTGACAAAGTGTGACATTGTGTGACAAGGGGGTGGGAGGGTCTTAAATTCCGTGACGTCACATTCAAAATCTATTATAAGCTAACTGTTAAAACAAACTTTAATTTATTACTATTAGTATGAAAAGTGCTGTAAATATTATTTTTTGTTGTAAAGTCTGTATACTCTCATAAATAAATAAATGAATAGTGTCTTCTTCTATCTATTAATAGGGGTACTCCCGAAAGGTACTATTTTTCTAATTGATTATAGGTAGGTGATTTTGAAAAATATAACATGAAAATCATGAAATTACCATATACTTATTTAATATAAGTAATCGTTTTTTGTTTTGTTAATTGATTTGATGTTAATTTTATTAAAATTAAAATAAAACTGATTTCGAATCATTCAATAATTTCTAAATGTAAATTTTCTAAATATGTGACGTCGCACTAGAGGGGGGAATCGCTCAAATGTGACTAGCTGTGACAAGGACGGGGGGAGGGGCAAAAAATCACGAAATTCGTGTGACATAATTTATGGATGACCCCTATTAGGTGTATGGACGATAGCGTACATTGATGGTAGGCTTTGAATGTTTTTACCCTTGTTATGATTTATAATTAAATTAAAATTTCAAAAACAATTACATTTTTCACATCTTACTGAAAATTTTGTGAGTTTTAAATACGCAAATAAATTCTTGCACCCAGACAAATGGAATATTTACAAATAAACTATTGTGAGCAAAAGGCAGTAAGAGCAAAAATCACCGAGAGGTTTCTCTTTCAAACAAGTTTGTAAGGAACTAATTAAAACGAAATAACTGTGCTGGCACAGAAATCTTATAAAAGATAACAACAGAAATAGACAATAAAACTGAATAATAATGTATCCTCATATAATTGCGTTACTGCTCGTTTTGCGTCACATAAACACCTGCATCCTCCGAAACGTGAACCTGGAACCTCGGTTAATAACTTTAAAATGTTGTATATTAATTAAAATAATACAATAAATAGTTTTATTTGCATCATTAAACGTCTATAGAATATTTTTGAACTTTATACCTAGACGCTAATGCTACTTAGTGCTTTTATAAACGGTGTATGTGGACAGACCACTAGAACATGACGTTGATTGAATTACATAATACAATATTATGTACTGTTTGGTATGTTTGCATATGCTCTGCTATATACAGTAAGTACACAAATGCGTGAAATGCGGTTCACGTATTAATTCTGATTGATGGCCAAGATATGTATTGCGGGTCATTGGCCTTGCGTCATTAGCGAAGCTTAATGCTTGCTGTATACATACTATTACATATAACATAACGTGTGTATAAGTATGTAATAAATTATTGACAACGGATTACGTTAAGATGGCATTTATGTGCTATTGATTTATTTGTATGATTGTTTGTATGTATATATATACACACCTGTTGTTTCAGGGCCGGGCCGGCTAAATAATATTTATATTTATTTATATTTGGGAAACAAACAGTAAATATTTTACTTAAAGGCTATACATAAAATTAATTATCATACACCAGTGAAGTTTCCACTTAATCTATACTAATATTATAAAGCTGTTTGAATGTGCTAATCTCAGGAACTCCTAGTTCTTGCGTACTTTTGACGCATGGGAGGGCAAGCGGGATGTAATTGGAGTGTTTTGCGACCTTTCCAAAGCGTTTGACTGTGTGAGTCATGAAACGCTTTTAAGTAAACTTAGACATTATGGTGTCTCGGATGGAGCTGTTAGCCTTTTAAAATCTTATTTATCAGACAGATTGCAGAAAGTCGTTATTAATAGATCAGAATCTGCTAGCTCGCCTATAACTATGGGGGTTCCCCAGGGATCAATATTGGGTCCTCTACTGTTTCTAATATATATAAAAGACCTTCCTTACTACATTACAGAATCGTGTGAGACAGTATTGTTTGCAGATGATACTTCTTTACTATTCAAAGTTGATAGACAAAAGGAATGTTATGACGATGTAAATAGTGCTCTCTCGAGAGTTCTGTATTGGTTCACAACTAATAATTTGTCTTTAAATTCTAAGAAAACAAAATGTATCAAATTCTCTTTGCCCAATGTAAGGCAGGTTGATACTCGTTTAAATATGAATGGTGATGTCATTGACTTGGTAAATAATACTAAATTCTTAGGCGTTACGTTAGATTCACGACTACAGTGGGATCCACATATTGAAACTTTGGCAATCAAACTTAGTTCAGCGGCGTACGCAGTAAAAAAGATTAGACTTTTAACTAATGTTGAAACGGCAAGAATTGTTTATTTCAGCTACTTTCATAGTGTTATGTCCTATGGACTGCTGCTATGGGGATCAGCGGCTAACATTGAAAGTATTTTCCTTTTACAAAAAAGAGCGATTCGTGCTATTTACTGTTTACGGGCTAGAGAATCCCTAAAAGAATTGTTCAAAGAAATTAATATTTTAACTTTAGCTAGTCAATATATACATGATAATTTAGTTTTTGTATATAGAAACTATAATAAATTCAATAAAAACAGTGATCTACATAATGTGAATACTAGAAACAAAAATAAACTTGCCGTTCCAATGTTCAGACTCCATAAAACTAGCTGTTCGTTCTTGGGGAAATGTATATCTATGTTTAACAAGCTTCCGCAAAGTGTCATTGATTTGCCTTTATATAAATTTAAAATCCATATCAAAAATACACTCATGAGTAAAGGTTATTATAAAGTAAGTGACTATCTAAATGATCACAGTATTTGGGAATAGGGACACTATTCATAGAGCCATGTTTGGTAACAACATTATTTATAATATTGTATTATTTTATATGTGTATGTAAACATACATACGACTGTAATCGTATTAGGTATGATTGTATCTTATACTATATTGTATTTTTATATTATATTATTATAATTATTAACATTGAAAAGAGGAGATAAAAAATAGACCTTCAGAGTTTCTTGCCTGTTCTTCTCGAGAAGGCTCTCCCAATTTCCGAACAGGTGTCGAGTCAATATATTTTTTCTTTTTTTTTCCTTATTCGTACGTACGGACAAGGTTTTTGTTTTTTTTTTTTATTATTTAAGCTTTTTTTTTGTTTTGTTTGTTGACGTCAATAAGTGCCTGTAAAGGTCTATGTTGAATAAATATTATTTTGATTTGATTTGATTTTGTTCGAATTGAAAAGTTATTTTTTTATTGAACAGACCATTTATCGAGGAAGGCTTTAGGCTACATAACATCACGCTGCGACTGATAAAAGTGAAGAAATAATGGAAAAAACGGGGAAAATTATTCATTTTTGAGCACTTACGTTGCGTGCGCTGCGAAAACGGTTCAAGATACCAAACAAATATGTAGGATACAATTATTCCTCTTGAAATGATCTAAAAAAATGTCCGCGACAGTATATGTCTATCTTTTAAGGTTAACTCACTAGAATCGTTTTTATGGTAAACAAATTTGGATATGTCGCGTTGTCAAGATCGGGTTGCGGAGCAAACCAATATGTTCTTCTGCCACAAGAAAATAAATTGTCTAAGATAATAACAGAAAAGTCGTGGGCGCTGAGGTGGTTGTTTGCAAAAATAAATATGAAAAAAAAATTCTCATAATAACTATTCCACGTGGACGAAGTCGCGGGCACAGCTAGTTACTAATACATGTTTAAAGTAAATCCCTGAACATTTTAAGAAACAAAATTGTATTCAAAACAACAAACATGGACCGCTATAGGTCACGGATAATAGCACGAATACTGCTCTTAAACTTATTAATATTTAACCAAAAAAGATCGACAAATTCAAAATTATTGTTAGAAAAAGAACACGAACGATCGAAAACAGTGTTCTTACAATAATTTGTTCGTTTGAGTGGGAGGTGAAACAACGACATACTCCTAGAGTTCAGTCGACGGCATCTAAATGAAATTTGACTTAACAAAAATGGAGAATCCAAATAATTGTTAATTAATTTAAATAAGAATAATAAATCCCTTTCCGTACGTCAACTTTCCAACGATATCAAAGTAAGAAGCGTACAATCATTATTATGTTTGAAAGTAAGTAACTTTCCGAACTTATTCTGAATTCGCTCAATTTGATTTTTGTATTTCTTATACTGAGGGTTCCATACTGCATACTCTAAGATGGCCCGTACAAATGAGTTATATAGTTACATTAGTGTAGAAATATTCCTGAAGTCCCTTCCAATCCGAAGAACAAATCTCAGCATACGATACGCTTTAGCAAAAATATTGTCATAATGCAACGAAAAAGACAGTTTATAATCAAGTTAAATGAACTAGATATTAAATGGACTTCTAGATGCTTGTTTAAGAACGAAAATCTTATTATTTTCCAAGATATCTGACTCGATAAAGAAATCAAAAACTTACCCATGTCACCGTTCTCCCCGGAAAGTATAGTGTGGAGTTCTTTAAGAAGGTAGTATATGTTTTTGACGGGTCGGCAAACTGCCTGTAATGCCCTTGGTGTTGCACACATCCATAGGCTACGCTGGCTGCTCACCCTCAAAATAAAATCCTAATCAGCTATTAAACAACTTATCTATAGACAAAATGCGTATATTTTCTAGGACTTTTGATTGTTACAAAGAAACAAATAAAAGTATTTAAAAAAAGAACATTTAATAGTAAATAATAAAAATAATAAAGTTAATTTACTCAAACCATAATACTATCAAAATGTCTTGAAAAACATCACTCGCGGCGATTGCTCTGTGAATTGCCAAAATACGTCAAAACTGCAACTCACCTCTTCTTCTCAGCGATCAACTGATAATGTGGCCGAAGTTAACCATTTCAATGAATGAGAAATGCTGCTTAAATGAGCGAGACCTTCGGCAGGTAGATAACTAGAAGTCATGGAAATTCATGTCATAGGTGTCACATTATTGTGTTATTGATCGAACGGCATTTCTAACATGTCGTCCAATATACAATTCATATATCGTAGGTCATTAATAACAGCCTCGTTATTTCCGGAGCTAATTTAGTGTGGTAATGTTTGATGAGCAATGAAACGCTATGTTCTATCTAGGTTGTTTCTGCCCTTCAATTTTACCCTTACCTAGCATCACGATATGTACGCTGATTAAGTATTAGTGTTGCGAGTTTTTTTTTACTTAAACTGATAGATGGCTTGGTTACATTGCTGCTTTATTGAGATGTCATATGACAATTATCTCTATAAAGCACTAGCTGACCCGACAGACGTTGTCCTGTCAAATGTCTCAAATGTCATGTTGTCTCGCTGTATGTAAAAAAGTTTTTCCCGCTTTTCTGTTGAAATTTTTCCTGAATTTTCTTTGCTATAAACCTCACGGAGCCCGATACCTTTCCAACGAATGCAAAACCGTGGGCATCGGTTCGTGCGTTCTGGAGTTACAGCGTCAGGAAGGAAAACCCGACTTATTTTTTTCTCTATAAAGCATACTAAACGAAACACACGTGTCAGTTTCAAGTAAATTTCATAGTAACAGAGATATATAAATTCGAGTGCACGGAGCCTTATCAAACCAATATTATCAAGGAACACAATTTATCTATTGAAGTACAACGTATCGTACTATATAGTCCTCGACCGGGCCGATATTTTTACGCTGTAAGAATTTTAGAAGAACCGTTTCCAGGTTCATTCTCAATCCCAAATGTAAACAGCGTATTGCACTATAATAATAACATATTTATTATATCATTTATATCAGCACAGTGGTTTTGTAATATTGTTATTTTTAGTATATCTAGGTCACTTACTCTTTCTTAGAGTTTAAAACCTTCTACGTAGAGCAAGAAGGTCAGTACATGGAATGGGGTTGTAACAATAAAACTTACAGTGTGTCACAATAATCCACAGTGTCACATACCAACTCACAAATGTCAAACAACACGTGAAATTTTTGTGCTATATATTGTCAAAGTGGAATCCGTAGTTCCGACACGGTATCAAAGTAGTTTCAACCACGAGTTCTAGGCTGTCTGGTGTTCTGGCATTCTTTCATTCCAGTCAAAGCATTGGCCACAAACTCGGAAACATTATACGATAAAAATGATTTTAAGTATAAGAATGTAGGTCGGAAAGTTTCATTACACATGAAAGTACGACGAGTGCTTGATACCTCCTGATATTAAAAAATATATATTGTTTGAATTTAAAGGGGCATCTATTAGCATTTAAACGTGAAATTTCTGAAGCGTATTTTTTGTTCATATCATATAACTATAATAAGAAGTAGTATTTTATGCTATTTAAATATAATATGTAAACTTATATCTTCTAAGTGATAGTTAAGAGATTTTGACACTTCATAGTCGATACGCGTAGTGGAAATCCATTTATAACCCTTATGTTCTAAAGCGTTGGAACGGTAGTTGAAAAATGATCTTGTACTAGTAATATGTCTATGCGGGGGGTTGTGACAGTAGATTTTGGGTATTATGATATTGCACATCGATCATTCGAACCGTTCGTGCTATTATCATTATCTATACTGTTAACATTGCCTATAATAATCTAAATAATTTTGATATTGTTCAGGACAGATTTAACGGAGTCGGAATAACGATTCTTCAGTGCCTTTGCAGTTTCGTTTTTTAAGAAATTGACGTATAAAGGCATTGCGTTGTCGGGCAAAAGCAGTAAACTTTTAATAAATTTTTCTATTTTTTAACTTCTTTCTTCTTTCAATCTTTCTAATAAAGAAGTTAGTACTGACTCGTTATAATAATACCACATCCTTTTTAATCTATCAAAAAATATCCTTCTATATCCAAAAAGTACCAGAATACTTAACCCATTGTTTCTTAAAACTTATTACTTAACGTGGTTAATGGCTTACAGTCACCTGTTCACTTACACCAAAAGTTACCCGAAGGGCTACTCCTCGGGTTAGTAATGCCAGCCGACTTAAAACTATAACTGTCTCTATATAGTTAAATATACCATAGGCGAAGTCAAAACCTTACCATCAGGTCTCAAGTAAGTAAGGGCTGCTTGAATCCTGAATATTCAAAAGGTGATTTGCCGTCAAGAAATGGTCATACAATAGTTAGTAATGTATTATTTGTGATCTTAATAGAAAAACTGTCTCACACTTAAATCAAAAATGTTACGACACGTTGCAGTCTTAATAGTATCCGCGGACGATGTGGCTGATTGGGACACTGGCAGTCGAATGAATAGTACAATTCACATAAACCTTATTACGGCCCTGGTAAACACACAGATGACTCGCTCTTGTACATAGCTTTCTTAAAAAATAATAAATCACTAAATATGAAATTTAAAAAGAAAAGTATATAAAATATTAACGTACACTTTCTTCTTTTACATATAAGCAATATTTGAAATATACTCTCCCAGAAAAATGTTATTTAATACCATAGATGGATGTTATAACTCAACATACCTATATTTTCAAGTCCAAAACTAGAGAGCCAACTCAAACGTTTCTCAGAATCGTTGAGCCGGCGGCGGCGCGTCGGTGCCTCATCCATCCACTCACGTGAACATAAACGCTCTATCATACCCAAGTGGCGCACACGGCAACTGGGCCCTAAGCCTCGTACGCACAAGCTACAACTTAGCTTGGAGGCGAGATACACGCTCGAATGACGTAAGCCGTGCCGCGCGCTCGCTGACGTAAGCTCGTTGTGCAACGAAGCCAGAGGTACATTTTGAAGCAGGCCTCTTGGAGCGAACTCGTGTAGAAATCGGTGTTAAGAAATGAATCGACGGGGAACAAGGTCGTTTTTGTAACCTATCTACATTTTCTCTCTTTGTTCTGTCTGTTTCAGGTATTTGAAGGTCTGTAAAGCCTTTTGAAAACCTATTTGTTTATATATGGTAGCATTTCTTGAGATTTATTGCGATATTTGGGAGTTATTTAATATGTAATTCTTCATTAAGTTGATCCATCTGTTTCTATACCGTAGTGCCGTGCTAGTGCTAGTGAGTACTTGTATTTTACTTCATAATGAAAACTATGAAGAAATACTGAAATTCGGAATGACCTTCAACTGGAAGTTAACATATTATCTGATAACTTACAGCAACACGTGCATGTTCTTATTTCTTGTAATATTTAGATGAATGTATTAATGTCAATTTACAAACAAGCGTCGTTACTCTTAGTAACAACAAAAAGTTTGTACAATATTGTTGTAAATAATATGCTAGGCCTGTTGAGCTTAATTCCGCCGTAGTGTAGAGGAGTCTATTGGGTTCTGCGCGCTTGTTTTGTGAATAAATCTGGTTCGATCAATGATCAGAAAGGAAAGTCTATAACACTAGTAGCATTCCGATTAATAAAAATTGTTACAGAAAGTGTTATCCAAAATAGTTAAATTATTCTTATATTTCTAGACCTGTCAAAGGCTTTTGATAATGTGTCTCATTACTTGAGTTTAAATAAATGCGAAAATTATGGTATATGAGGGTCTGTTCTCGGAAATCTCAAGTTACCTTAGCTATTGTCAACAATATTTTAGTATGAAAAACCTGGAAGAAGATGCAATTGTAAAAAATATGAGGTCAGACTTTTTTCAATGAACTTGGTGCTGTTCAAGGTAGCGTATTGGGACCACTACTATTCATCATATATATTAATGATCTTCCTGACATCTCTGTACATAAATGTACACATTTGCTGATGATTCCGCGATTGCTTTGATACTTGATGAATTTTGACATAGAAATGTACGAAACGTGGAATTAATTATAGACTGGATGCAAAAACTAACTTCACGACAAACTTGTCGAAAACTTGCTATGTTCAGTTTCAGACACATGATTCCAAGACAGCAAAAACGTATCATCTTTAATGGAATAGAAATAAAAAACTGGATACAGTAAAGTTCTTGAGAGTTAATGTGGATAAATACTGGTGATTCACGTGGGTACTGTGTTTAAAAGTGAATAGATTTGTATACGTTTCGAGTAAAATAAGAAAAAAAATCAAGACGTTTCTTGAATTTTGTTTATCTGCATATCATAGATTTACCGTGGATTCAATATTATGACAGTCTATTGCTTTGGGGCCTTTTTATCACGGAGATGTATACGCTCCATGTTAAGTATTGCACCATATAAATCACGCAAACAATATTTCAAAGCTCTAAGCATTCTACCACCACCGCTTAGTATGGTTTGAATATTTTTGAAGTAATTATAAACATAATAATAAAATTAGCATCATTATATTTTAATAGACAACTTGACAGTCGAAAATGTGTAATTATGCTATAATTTTTAATAGTTGTCAATAATGCACTGTCGTAGATAAAAAAAAAACTAATCTGAATGCATGATAATTGACAGAACATTCTGAACTAGACATTATTATACCATGTCTACCAAAGCAGTACCATGTTTTCTAGTAAATTAACAACTTATTTATTATTACTATTTATTATTAATTATATGACTATATCGGATAACTTTTGAATGATTTATGTAACAAATATACGAATGCCTCTCGGACGAAAACAATAACTAAAAGTTAAATTTAAAAAAAGACGGTGACTATTATTTATTTATGTATATAATAAAATAGTATAGCTTCTTATCAAGATCCAGCTTCAGCCTGATTTCTCGTGAGGATAAAAGTTTTCTTGCTTATATCGGTTGGTGTTAGGGCTTCTGTCCCATTTTGACCAGCAATCACAATTTGACCTAAATTTGCCGCTGTAATATCAATATAATATTATAATAAATAGCCCTGATTCCTTCCACTGAATATGAATATTTTTATTATTAAACTAAATAAATCATTAGATCTAAATTATTAAGCAACATTTGTTAAAAAAATCGAATAAAACGAACACATTTTAAGGTTTCTTACATTAATGGTAAAATTTTTGATATACAAAAAATAAACGTAACAAAGTTGTTGCCAATTTTGTTAATATGCTTAAACAAACCAGGGCTTTAGCAAATTATGACATCGCGATTGCAGTGTATTTAGTATGGAGCGCTTTTGAGCGATCTGCGACTATACCGCAACCGTAATGTTTGTATGTTTCCTCAATAATAATAATAATCATAGGTGGACTGTTTTAGGTGTTCATTATTTGTTAGCTAATGCTCTCATTTTTTTTAAACCCTGATGTCATCTATATAATGACAGTAGATATAATGTAAGAGAAGCAAATATTAAGATTCCACCTGACTCATAAAGTAGTAATGTACCTCCACTCTCCGTCAATTTAAAGCAAAATTTGATAGTTCAGAGTTATGCAAGTAACTTACAGATAATATATTCAAAACCTTATCCGTTCGGGATATAACACATTAATTAATAGCTGTGATTGATGTTGTCACACATTTTTCCGATTCCACGTTACGACGACCTTGTACTTATAATGGTCTAGACCACGACTTAATGTTTTTGATCTAGATTGCGAATCTTTAGATATAGACGTCTATCATTGTAACAACGCCAAGTGAGTGTAGTGGCGCCAGATTTGTGACATGTCATGATCCCATGTCATTTTTACGTCCAGCCGAGTGACAACCAATATACGTCGATGTTATACCGATATAAAGGGGCTTCAGAAACATTCGCATCGCTTGATGGCACAATATTTAGGTCAGACGAAAAAAAGAAAGAAAGAAATCCATTTTATTTTAACTTCACACGTCCGTACACAGTTAACTTAAGTCAACACAGACAAGACAAATTATAACTGATAAATTGTATAACGTCTTGCAATGTTTCGTTAAAACTGCGCCAGCTCAATATAAGCAGCATGCAGGACAAACTGCACTAGTTTTCTGCTGCACGGGTGGAAAATTTAACGGAGCTCCCTTCTCCGCTACGCGCTCCGATACGCTAGAATCTATATTATAATATAATTTTAATTCAGTAGTACTTTTATAAATATAATTTTATATCTTTATATTAGAAGATAGTATAATGTAAGTAAATAGGTACTATCAGTGTATGATGAGATCCATTATCGTGAATCCCAAAATTTTTGTTTCGCTGACGTAAACCCCTTGCAGGGTGTCATAGATCGCCAGTTTGGGAATCCCCACGCTAGAACATAAAAAAATTATCTATTACTACGAACTTTTAATGGGAATCAAAAAGAGTATTTGAGAGTAGATTTGGAACGCAACTGAACGCAGCCACTGAAGCAACGTGATTTTGATGACATGACATTTACAGTGACGTTTGTGCTCTCTTAAAAAATATCGATTGTTATATTTCGAAAAAAGTGAAGTCAAGTAAATTCAACGCGTTTTTAAAACGTATACCTACTACTCATAATTTACAACCACCAAGGGGTAATTTGTGCACTTTTCTTTATATTAATAAACTTTCCAATTTGTTCCTATACATGCCTATTTATCTACATGGCGAAGGAACAATAAAAACAAACATTACATACGTACAATCTCTGTAAACTTACCATGCTTATGATTGAGAATTGATAAAACGTATCTAATTTGTGATTTAAATCACAGGTGACGGATCACAATAAAAATAGATACATTTATCAAAGAATTCATTGAAACTGCAGGAATTATACAAAGTACATAATATAATAATATTAATACTGGCAGTTGAACCTTGTTATCTGGTGTACGTTTTGTTCAACCTTTACGAGTATAGTAGATGTCAGTTATTAGTGGGTATTTAAACAATTGTGCTCCTACTGACGGTGCGTCTCGACCATTTTTGGGATCAGTGAGTCGTCACAATCTGCGCGTCGCGTGAGGTAGACGTTCTGCCTTTTAGTGTGCTACTTATATGGACGTTCCGTGGTTTAATTGAAGTTTATTCTTGTTAAATCATTAACTGTGCAATGAAGTACCTTGAACGTGTTCGTGCACACCACCCTGGCCATAGGACCACCAGAGAGATGGCAATTATTGTGCTGAGAGGGCGAGCGGTTAAGGTCAGTGGAGTACGTTTATTCTCACTAATTTCTGATTTTGCTGTAGAGATTATATATGTTTCTTCGTATATATTTGTAATTAAACAGACCACAATTATGTAACCATCTTGTTGTTACCGCTGTGACGTAAATGACGCGCACGTTAAGTTTTTTATGGTATACAGTGCAGTATACAGTAAACATACATTTTTAATATTTATTTTACAAAACATATATTATATACATAGGTCGTGGTTCTTTATTTTTTTTTTTCGATTTTTAGACTGAATTTAGTCGTTTGAAGAATTTCTAGTTAGAAATATCTACTCCAATAGATAAAGAGAACAATAATATGAGATTTGTAGTTTATAGATTTTTAATATTTACCCCAATTATGTTTTATGTCTTTTACTTTAAATACTCACGTGGAAGTGAGTATTTTTTAATAAATATAAATAATGTCATGCAGTCTTGTCACCACAATGCACCATAACGCACTGGATAGCGTGAGCGTAGTAAACTCAATTTCCAATTAGGAGAACTACACATATGACAAATTATTATTGGTCGAATTAGATTTACCAATAATACCTTACTTTTTACTTCATTCTTTGAAAGTATTTTTAGGCAAAAAGCTATATATTTTGGGCAACTTTGATAAATCTGTAAATGCTGCCAATTTGATGATAACCGTAGTTGTATGGTGGTTTTAGAGTGACGCCATCTCTAAGGCTGCGGGTTCGAATCACGGTGGGGGCAGAGGTTTGTGTTATGAACACAAATATTTTTGCCTTAGTCATGACTGACAATATATATTTCTATTTAAAATAAATATATGTATGTCTAACCGCTACCCTAGTAGGTCCCATAAGCATTGTGTGTGCAGGTGTGAATGTAAGAAATATTTCTTAATTATTTAATATCATAGATCCATCTGTCATTAATCGTGACTTTGCAAATTGATAACAAACAAGTTCAATGTGGTAGCATAACCTAGCCCAGCTTGTTGAAAAAAGTAAGTATAATGCGTTGTACGCGGCGCAGATACGTTTCATAGTCATTGTTAGTGTCGTGTTGAATGCGGTGTGAGCCTTGTCGGGCTGGAGATACAGCCCGCATCCGGGTGCAATGAATGCGACGACGTTTTCAAGGGCGCGCCTCAGGTGGTGACGTACGCGCGCCCCGCCGACCCCCTTGACTCCCGCGGGTGTTCCGGCACCCACCTAATAATGCACGTCTACACTCTGTCTACGAACCCCGTACTCAATGCAGCCTTGAGTGCTCCGGGGACACCCATTCGCACCTAAGGGTGAGCCTTAAAAATGCGGCTTTCGGACGCTCAGCCTATAGATCCCCCACCCTCCGACACCGACTCGCAACAAACGACCGTGGCTACAATTCAAACAAAACTTTTTTTCAAGTCACCGCCTATGTGTTAATGAAGTGAATAGATAATATCTGACCTACTTAATCTGACAGATATCAACAGGTCTCCACGACGCCTAGCAGTTGTGCCGTGTTCGTCTCAATTAGACAATGTCGGTTAATACCGCAGTGATAGCTCTCTAATTATCATAATAATAGTGGAGGCGTATGGGCGGGGTGGCGGCCCCGTCAGCTGAGCGAAAACGAAAGTAAACAGAACTCGGTCAAAGGGTTTGTACTCACCTACCCGCAATATTTATGTGGGTACGAGGGGGTGTACCCACACCCCATCTGGTCACCCTCCTTTGATGGATTGGTTGGCGACTAGCACGGATGTTCGACTGAAACTCAGCGAAACTCGAATGTCTGATGTTAGATTTCCTACTTTAGTACGCAACAAAGTTTTAACACTGAAATTAGCATTCTGTTGACTTCACTCAGTTGTGTTTTGTTTTGTACACAAATTATTTTGAGGTTTGTGGAGGACAATGACTTCAAACATTTAACAACTTTACAAATATATTAACAGAAACGTTTGATGGAGTTCTCTTCGAAACATTTTCTTTTGTTTTTCTTTGTAAACTCATTTCTTTCCACTTGGCGACAAGGTTAAGAAGAAGTTAGCTTCACCTCTGCAAACGAGAAGCTCTACCAATTTTACATCTAAAGACGATGGTTTCTCTTTTCTTAAGTTATAGATAATAATCTTAATTATGATTATTATTTGCATTATTTATTAACCCATGACCATAAATTTTGAACTTTAATTGTTGTAAATAAAATTGTTTTAATAAAAAGTTTAAAATAAAGTGTAAAAGAATAAGAAAATTATATATTTTGACAGAAGAAAAAGAATTACAAGTGAAATACTATTTGAAAAATTGACAATATTATATAGAGTTTAGATTACAAAATAAAAGGAGTAATAATATGATAACATAGCAAAGCGTATTACAACACACCCCCTTAATCTAAAATCTATAAATTAACCTACAACTATAAATAATTAAATCAAATAAATACTAAGTTAAGCCCATACCTTTTAAACAATTCAAATGTTTTATCTTTCCTAAAGGTTTAGTCAATATGTCTGCAGGTAACATATCAGTTCTTAAATATTTTAATACGATACTTTTATCATTAACTTTCTCTCTAATAAAATGATATTTCACATCAATATGTTTAGTCCTAAACAAAATTCAATATTTCCCATGTCTTTAAATGCAAAATATTTACGTAGGTCAGACTTGAAGTTGTCAAAAGTCATGTCGCTTTGATATAAGCAAACCAAATCATCGACAAAAAATGCAATTAAAAGAGTTTTCTTGTCGTTTAATCTCTTCATAAATATGCAATGTTCTGAAGAAGTTTGTTCGAAACCTATAACTGCTAAGGTTTCTTTTAATTTAATGTTCCATACCCTGGGAGCTTGTTTAAGGCCATATAGTGAACGCTTTAGTAAGCAGACCTTGTTACTCTCCCCTTTTGATACAAACCCTTCAGGTTGATGCATATAAACTTCTTCCTCCAAATCCCCGTTCAAAAATACAGTATCTATATCCATATGACGAACCTTATAATTTCGTTGAGCAGCTATGGCCAACAATGTTCGCAGCGAGGAATTAGATAATAAAGTCTGTCTTGCGGAGTTTGTAGTTGAAGCTTCTTCAGGTTGCTCTGTCACATATTTAGCCTTTGCAGTCTGTTTGACTGGACACACAGGACTCTTGTGACCAGGTTTACCACACGTATAGCAAATTATAGGCTTCTTAGTTTTCTTAACTCCATTCTTCCTAAAAGATCGAAATGCGGAAACGTCATTTTGAGTGGACATTTCATTTTTCGATACTTCGTTCAAAAGTTTGGCTTTCACTAGTTCACATGTCACAACAATATTCGAGTTCTCCAAAGCCATAATAAGGGGTTCATATTTTGGAGTCAATCCGCCCAAAATAATAGCAGCTATAGAACTATCCAGTATAGCTATATCCCCTGTTCCGATAGCAGGAAGTTTTTCTCCATTTGCGATAGTGACAGTACCAGCATTACGGAGCAACGGCTTATAATTTTCAAAGTATTCCAATTTAGGGCTCATATGAGTAGTAGCTCCACTATCAATATACCATCGTTCACTTTTCTTGTCGTTATTATCAGTAACAAACGCAGTGAGTAACGTGGAATTTTCTTGAGCGCACAAGGAGGAACTTTTATCCTCCTTACAACCAACATTGGATTTCTTCTTTCCCTTTTTATGTGGACATTGAGGACTCTTATGTCCTGGCTCACGACATTTATAACAAACAATTGGTCTTTTAGATTTACTTTGTGATGTTTTTAAACTTATGGCTAAAACGTCATTCTGAGGGACCTCTTTGGCCATTTCATTCAAAAGTTAAGATTTGACCATATCACATGTTACTTTTATATTAGAGTTTTCAAGTGCCATTGTGTGACAGTGTGTGACACAAGTGACAGGCCTTCTAATAAAATTTTGACGACCTCCATAGTCGAGTGGATAATACACCGGTTTCAAGGTGTCGCCATCTCTGAGGTCCCGGGTTCGAATCCCGGTGGGGGCAGATGTTTGTGTGATGAATGCGAGCATTTGTACCTTAGTCATGGTTGTTGATATATATTTCAATAAAAATTATTTATATATGTATAATATATGTATGTCTATCCGTTACCCTAGATCCCATAGCACAAGCCTTATAGAGCTTAGTTTGGGCTAGGCTAATTGGTGTAAGTGTAACAAATATTTATTAAAAAAAAATAAAAATAGAATAGCAGCGACAGACTCGTCGTCTATGACCTTACCAATGTCTGCTAAATCTTGTACAGTACACATAATAGCATTTATTTATGTATGACTCATATTTACAAAATCATTTAAAGCGTACCTGTATAAGCGGCGTTCTAGTGATAGCCTGCGGCCCATGCCTCTGTCTTCATAAGCATTTGCTAGTGCGTCCCAAGCTTCTTTCGCTGATTTTGCTGATCTGACATCAGTTATGGCTGAACCATCTAACGTGAGCGAAATCTTAGCTAAGGTCTTCTAATCCTTTCTAAGCCTTACATCTTCAGAGGTCTTATCATTAGCAGCATAGCCTTCTATGGACGTCCACAATTCTTCGTGAATAAGCAAAGCTCGAATTTAAATTTCCAGATGCTGTATCCATCTCGACTCGATAATAATTTAATACTACTGAGCTGATCATTCATTATACCTACTAGAACTTCGTGCTGATAACGAATGTTGTAAATAAAATTGTTTTAAATAAAAGTTTAAAATAAAGTGTAAAAGAATAAGAAAATTATATATTTTGACAGAAGAAAAAGAATTACAAGTGAAATACTATTTGAAAAATTGACAATATTATATAGAGTTTAGATTACAAAATAAAAGGAGTAATAATATGATAACATAGCAAAGAGTATTACAACATTAATTCACGTAAGTGATATTTTCACTAGGCTTAGTATGTGTATGTGTATCAGCTAGTAGGCTGATTATGTATTATTGCTACCAAATTTTGATTGAAACTGACAGATAAATACACGTAATTCCTGCTTTATTAAGATTTAATGTGACAATTATCTTCATAAAGCTACAATGTAACTGACCCAACTGCCAGTGTCAGTTAAAACTTGATGGTGGAAGCGAACTTTACGTCTTCCTCAACAATATACAAACTAGCTGTCTCACCTCTAATAGTTCGAGCACCACAATACTATTAACAACTAGCGGCCCCGACAGACTTCGTTCTGTCAAAAAGATTTGTAAAGTGGCAGTATATAGCATAGCCAACCAAATTGCAAAAAAGGTCCAAATGAACCATTACAATTTTGGAACGTGACATTAAATCCTCCAACGATGTATTCTGTGCTCCAACGCACACACGCACACTGTTTTGGTAAATGATTGAATTTTAACTTTATATAGCGTTAATAAAGGGCAAATTGACTCTTTGATGTTAGGAACACACCTACATTGCTTAGACAACAGTGAGTGCATGCAATATGAACTTTATACAATAACAATAAAGCTCAAATTGAATGTACGTTTAGTTAAAAATCGTTTGTATGTGGAAAAAAGGGATGTTTTTAGGGGTTTTCCGATATTTATTCGAATTTTTCTCTGTCGCCGTTCGCTGTAAAAAACCATCCCTAAACTTCAACGAACATTAAAAAAAAAGAATTGGCCAAATTGTTCCAGACGTTGTTGAGTTATGCACTTACCAACACATTTTGCAATTCATTTTTATATATTAACAATATCGTTATGTAATTTATATAAGATCAAGCAGAAAGAGTACTACCTCCACAGGAAATTGAACCCCGGAATCTCGCTCAACCACAAAATTACGAAGGCGGTCAAAAATTTTTAAATAATATCGCTAGTAGTGTTAACTGGATTAACATTAACACCCAAGCCACGATATGTTAAAACATCGCGCTGTTTGTCAAAATACGATAAAATCCACCGTTGTAGTATGGTCAGAATACACCGAAGTTACACCAATTTTATTTACAAATGCATTTTTAGGCATATGTCTAAGTGAAACAAAATTTTGAAACGGCTCTGTTCGACCTTGTTAATTTTATGAGTACCGAGCTTAGTTTTTCTGTAGCCTTGAAACGTGACGCAGAACGTCAGTTTAGTGAAAGCACTGAATGATTGCAGCCATTGACGTGCCTACTGCTAGTGGTTTGTGTCTTGTGTCTAGATAACTACGTAGATGTCGATATCGTTGAGTATTCTGGATACAACCATAAATTGATTCGTTAATTCGGACAAGCCTATCTCACATTTGGAATGAATCAACGAAATTTGCGCGACTTAAACTGACCGTTATTAAGTTAGTAACTTGTTGATCT
Source organism: Scirpophaga incertulas (assembly GCA_036419045.1). Taxonomy (NCBI): domain Eukaryota; kingdom Metazoa; phylum Arthropoda; class Insecta; order Lepidoptera; family Crambidae; genus Scirpophaga; species Scirpophaga incertulas. The sequence continues at coordinate 7,657,253 of CM071628.1, read as the reverse complement.
TAGGAAATCACAATTTATTTTAGAGAACTTTGTATCGTTGTTTTTTAACGGCATTACGACAATACATTTTGCATTATAAAGAATTTTCATTAGTTACTGATTAAAAAAGTCATGTTACTGCTTCATTTCTTAATAGAGAACATCTTCAACACGGTAATGTGTAGAGACGGTTATGGTATCTTTAAAAACAAAACAACATCCTACGCTCGGCTCGGTTGACCTGCGTAGCTTGAGAGATCTTAATAATCTCTGGGGTAGCACAACAGTAGAACGGTAGAACGGAGTGATGATTTCTAAAATGCCGATCTTAACACGCAATACAGAACGGGAGGTTAGATGTTAGGATGATACAATTATCTTTTTTATTAGATTAATCTCACAAGGGAGCTTCACTATCCCGTTATTGTATTGTTGAGAAACGTAAGTTCGGCCCATTAACTGACAGATGGGATGCATCGCGAGATAATATTAAACAATTAGGAACACATTCTCTTTGCCACTTTGCAGGGGAGAGGCAGTGAATGCTCATGGATACATCAAGACGCACCGACATGTCAGAAAACACTGCCTTGTCATTGATAGTATCTCAACAAGTAGCACAATGTGTTGTTGAAACAGTTAAATTCTTAATCTGTTTCTTATATAATGTCTTTTCTATATCCGGATATTATCGTTGGCGCATTAACGCCAATTGAAAGCTTTGTAACTGCGTGTTTATATACAATTTTATTGTACACATTTACCGCCTGCCGCTGCTGGTAGGTGGGCATAGTCAGTAGATGCGTTCCGGTGCAATCGTTTGCAAGTAAACGGGTGTGCATAATGGATGCACGGTCAAGGCCGCGTGTGGCCGCCGACCTGCTCTTTGCACGCGCCCGATTGTTTTCTGTACATACATAATTTGATGCATGTGTGCGTGGTGTGGAGTCGAGGCCTTTGTAACGGTAAAGTTGGCCTATTACGAAACATCAATATCATGAATTGTTAAAAGAAGTAGGCTTATATTTGTACTTTGGACTGATTATTAGATTACTACGAGACATTAATTTCTTGTTTTTGTTGAGAATTTGATAAATGTGTGAACAAGAATGTTCGACACTGGCGAGATTAGACCCCGAGTCTTTAACCGTGTGAACTTATTGACTATTACGGCCACCGGCCACATATGATTATCTGACCCAATCGAAAACACGACTGCTTTGTATGTTTTATGTTTTTCCTTCATTAAGATATAATAGACTTTCTACGTTTATACAGGTAGTGAGTGAGCTATGTAGTGGCAAATCTATTATTATTGTTTGGTTACTTCTCTCTTACGACGTTGGATCCAACAGAATTCTATCTGTAAACTAAATGTCAAAATACATATGGTCAAGTTAAGAATGACTTTCCAAGTTAGTTAAGTGTAACAGTATATACCTCTTCTGTGGATACTTTCGCTCCTACTGCCGATGAAAGAATTATCGAAAATAGAAAGTTGAAAGTAGAAATACAAACCTACAACTAGACCAAACTACAAATAGACCTTTGATTTTTTTTACATATTTGGTAAAAGGTCCTTCTATATTATAAATAGATGAATCGCATTGCTATATAATTTAGGACAGTTTCTCACGTTTTTCCGCCATTCCATGTAAGATTGTTAACGGAGTCTTAGCTTTGATGGATTCCTTTATTAGGCAGACAATCAATGTTTACTTATATCCAAGTTAAATCAGAAAAATGGTTTTTACTCTATGTATTATGCTCGTGCAAATAATATATAGATAATATTTTTTCCATGGGTAAGTCAGAGTATCAGGAATAAATGCCGCTTGTAGAAATAGGTCCTATTGACCTAGGCGTAATAGGATGACGACCGCCTCTTAGGAGATTGAGCGATGTTCTGTTGCCCTTATAAAATATACATATATAAATCAAAATGTATAGTTCGTTCGTGTCTTATAGGGGCGTAACTCAAATAGCACAAAATATTATAATAAGAAGGCTTACGGGGTGTGCGATGGCGCAGATGCCGTCGCTTGCATAAATTGGATGGATCTGAAATGACATTCTTGGTCTTGCGGTTTTGGTATGCGGCTTCGTAAAACCGCTAGGTGGTTTTGTAATGCTTCAGATTTTTTGGAAATACTATAATATTTTTGTTTTTATTTACAATGACTTTGGAACACGTCTTGTCTGCAGGGCTACGAACGAGGCGGTTCCCCTCAACCGTCCGGTCAACCGCCAGGTGCGCCTAGCCCCGGTGGGCAAAGCGCGGCGGGCGCGCTATCGCCCAACCAGGATGCGCAACATGCGCCGCATATGCCGCCGCACGGAGCGCAGCCACCGCCGCAGCATCAGGTATAATCGCGTTGTTTGATTATGTTTTTAGTCAGATTTGATTTGGTTCAGTTAGATATGTAGACAACTGTAAGACATTATTCTCTTCTGTTTCAAAGTAATCCAGAGTGATGTAAAAGTTATCAACTGCGAACAGCAAATATATCTTAATATATATATTTCTTGTGTGCGTGTGTATGTGACTGAACTCCTCCTAAACGACTGGACCAATTTTGATGAAATTTTTTGTGTGTATTCCAGGGGGCTTGAGAATGGTTTAGATTCACAATACGGTCATATAGATATTGTTTTTCAGCTAAATTATTTATTTAAAAACATTTGAGACAACGTGAGACAACGTGACATTTGAGACATTTGACATTTGAGACATTTGACAGGACAACGTCTGTTGGGCCAGCTAGTATATATATATATATATATGCTTTTCGCAGTTGTATCTATATATGTATATATATATATATATTATTTGATAATGCCGAAAGCAGTATGGGCGTTTTATGAATGACAAGGATAGACAGACATACAATATTTACCACATAGCATCTGCCATTTTTGCAATCATTATATCTTTATTATCACAGGGTAAATTCTTCGCACGTTTCGCCAAAAGCCTTAAAAATGTTTTCAGCTGCGGGAATGTTTGAGTAGCTAATCCGGTCAATTGTGAATAACTAAAAACACCGGAGAGAAGTAGTCAGCTCGACACTGACGTGCCGTTGGCTGTTTGCACTTCGTTTATCGTGTCGCTCGACGAAAAATGCTGCTTGCGGCGTCCATTTGTAATTTTATGTTTAAAACGATTGTCCGTTCCGAAACAACTTTACGTGTTGTATAGTATGAAAACTAAATGTTTTCAATCGAATTTGTTTTCTAGCCAAAAATTTGTAGTGTCAGAAGCTTCAGATATGTCAAATCGAGTAAAGACAATCTTAACACTGCTCCTTACTGTCGATCGAAGAAGTGCACCTATTCCAGTGGACACGTGTTCGATATGAATTTAAATCGTATATATTGGAAAAGTACTTAAATTATGTTAGGGTGATTAAGCCTTAGTTAACTATCCTAGTCCAGTGGGATTGTGGGCGTGTGGCGGTAGCATCGCGAAAGCGCATCCCGCCATGCGCCCCGATATGGGCTTTTGACTGGAGAGCCCCACACACGGCCGCGCCTTGACAGCCCGGTGACAAGGTGCATAAGGAGTATTTCCCCTCGAAAAAAAAACCTCCAGTGCGGATTGGCGATTTCACCTTAAATTACACCTATACACACATACACCTTTAATTTTCTCCACAGGTGTAAGCAGTTTTCCTTCAACGTAGACGCGTTAGATTAATGTACATGAAATTCGTAAAATACTAAATGTGAGAATGACTCCGGGCCTACTGAACTTAGTAATTCGAAGAGCCGAGACCACAGTGCCAGTAACGCTTATACATTAAATAGACCAAAAGAAGTTTGTTTGACCTCCTATTACGTTAAAATAATCCTGTTTTCTTTTATTATTCGTCTGAAGACAAGCTGCTTACTATTGTTAGATTAATTTAGATCTGATTTTTATTCCACGATGTTCCTAGTCAGCTCATGATGTTTTAATAACATGATATACATACAATACATATATAGATTTATTCTACATTCGAATTTATACTATTAACACAACACAACAAATTAATAAATCGTGACACTGGTACATTAAGCATATTAAGAAAAGAATCGTAACAAAATGAAGTATGTATAAAAAAATTGTGTACATGAATTTGGACAAAAGCATGAAAGAAACAGATGTAAAGATTTGAAAATTCTTACAATAGCCGTTTCAACTCTTCGTATTTCATTGCGTACAGTATTCTAATAAAAGCATACACATATGTAGAACTCTTTCGTAAGAAAGCTGGCAACTTAACTCTCCAAAACACAGAAATCTGAATAGCTCCCAATGAAATTGAACCACTCTATATGGAAAGTGTAGTGATTCACCGAACTCGTTGGATGGAACTTTGGCAGTGAACTTTACTGTTATAGTTCTTTATTAAACTGCCTCTCGATGTACGGAACCCTCGTTGCAAGCAATTTTTAAAAATTACTCCGCCGACCGTAACTGTTTCAATAAACCGTCTATAGTCATACCGGTCCTAATGGCCAACTTTTACTTTCCTTATATCTGTTTTTCCTGTTTTAAGTGCTCCTCCTATTTTCCCTGTAAACATTATCATAATGGTGCGATGATTTTTATTTTTTCCTTCAGTGACCATTCCGAATAACGTGTGTGTTTTAATCAACATTTGGGATCGTGTTTTGTATGTTTATCTATGCTAATGTTTTGAGAGAAAGCCTTTGAATTTTTGTTGCGGTTTGTGGCTTTCGAAGTGTGCTACTGTTATCTTGCTCAAGTTTAAATCGTTATATCATTCAAGTTGCCGAGAAACGAAATCTTGCTAAACATTCTCCGATGAAAAAAAAAATAGCTGTGAAAAGTACAAACATGATGAATCATCGTGGGTATTTTTCTTTAAATACGTAGTGATGAGTCAAATGTAGATTGTACAACATTAATTTAGAACAGGTATTATTGTATATAATATAGCCGTCAAAATTATTTGTTGTCTACAATAATAATACATTTGATGATCTCCGTTGCCGAGTTTTTGTACGCCGTTTCAAGATTCAATTTTCGGGATTCGAACCCCCGCGAGGACAGTTGTTTGTATGTTGTATGAATACGAATATTTGTACTTGTTATTAATACTAGTTATTAATATATATAACAGATATGTATCAATACATGATTAATATAAGCATATCTATCCTTTTATCTAAATCCCATAACACAAGCCTTACTTTGCTTACTTCGTCTAGGCCAATATTTCTTACACTAATATGAGTGTAAGAAATATTTATTTTATTTTAAGTATATTTATAAATTTATTTAGACATTGGACAGTAATCTACGTTTTAATTATACTGTTATCCAAAATCCTATAATTCTGGTTTATTTAATATAACACCAATTGGTATTATTTTTCCTTTACGCCGATGTTTTTGCTTTGAAAATGAATATGTATTGAGATTTTGTGTGATTCGGTTTCTATAAATATTATAATATTATTCTGCTATCCGGTTGGATTGCTTACACGTGGCCCGACGGACAAACTGCTGTGTAATGGAGTCATAACATATTTGCATGCCGCCGGCTTCTTGAGAACAGACACCGCTCTTAATATGACTTAGAAGGCAAAACTAAATAACACAAAACAAAGACAGATACCTATAAAAAAATCAACAAATATAAAAATATTATTGTTGTCAACAGTACCTGCTAGTTGATTACTTCGTAAGTCGGAGAATATAAATTGTACAATTATCACATCAATATTATTAAAAGTACTTTTTGCTGCTTTATAGTGTTCTGTTTAGAATGTTTTTATTCTAAATAGAACCTCTTGGCTAATTGACTAAGTTTGTGATCCGAAATCTATTTTGAATGTGAAGATATATATATATATATATATATATATATATATATATATATATATATACACAAAGTAGTAGTCTGCAATATGTAATAATAAATCTACAAATAAGTTTGGAATGAATGAAACAAACTTGATAAATGATACGAAGAACATTTCACGCGTTCCAAAACTCTGCAACACGTTTTCTCCTTAAAAGAGAGAGCGCAAAAATTAAACGTCAGTCACTTATCACATAACAGACGGAGCAGAACGTTTCAACCCTAGGGGAGCAAACGAACGCCTGTCGATTTTAAACACGGACCTAAACTGGAGCTTTGCAGCCTTGAATTTATGCCGTCGTGATCCGGCATTATTCAACTATAGAAGTAAAAGCAATTCTGAAAGGACTTGGAATGAAAACAAGGAAAAAATACCATGGAATTTGTTTACAGCAGCACAGCCTTCAAAAGTCTAAGAATTAATCAAGTTATTACGAAACTATCGTATTTACAATCTTTGTAAGATATACAAATCTAAACTAAATCTTTCGCGAAACGTACCTACGAATTAAGTAAGCGACGCGCGGTAATTCTCCATGATGTTTTGGTAGAGAATTTTGAGTCACAAGGGCCATTCCAGCATCGTGATCGCTCGAGAGTCGTACGGTCGAAATGAAACGTCGTATCTTATTTTATGATTAGCGGCTCGAAAGCGCTTTGTAATTTTGTTAGTTCCGCCTTTCTGGTACTGGGGGCGAGCTCAGCGAGTGAAGATCGATGCGAGCGGTGCGCGCGAGTGCGAAAGGGAGGGGAATAGCCGGTACTCGCTTTGTCCTTCTTGCTCGAACCGCCTACCAGTCAGCCATGTTGCGCTCGACCTGCGCTCGCCCGACCGCCATTGTAGCATTCGTTTGTAGTGTTGTTCCTACTGGCTCAGTCGATATCGCTTTTTAAATATGCTAGAATATTGTCAATAAGCAGTGGTCAGTCAAAAGTTTCCATGAACAAATACGGACACAAGCTGTATGAAATTAGTATTAGAACGTAAACTCATTCAGAATTTTATAACTAATCGCAACAAATTCCTATCGAAGTAATTTTTCTCAAAACCAATTCCGAGAAAGGAATCAAGAATGTTACGTTTTCAGATATTGATATAGCAAAAGAAATGAGGATGCAAATTCTGTGATGACACCTCGAGGTTTCATAAAAAACTAAGCTGAGTAATTGAAGACCTAAACCCTTTAGGTCCCCAGTTAATCCGCGTAATACAGATCATCGTCGACCCAGGCACGCCCTTTCTGACCCTCCCGATTCATTGACGCTGGCTCTTCAAGCCTTGCGAGAGGCGGCATCTGCGCCGCCATCCCTTAGTTAGTCCATACTTCGCAGCTTGCTGCACATGTACGAGTAGGCCCCATCATTTCAAGGCCGGACTCACTTTGGCGTACCGAGCATTCTTTCGCGCATATGTCCTCTTCGGAGGGCAGCGCTGATGTGCCCTCCTGAGGGTGCGCCAACCATTCCATTCAAGCCGTAGGGCCATTAGGGCCAAGGCTAGGCTGAGTTTAGTCGGTAGGTCTGTGTGGTAAAAAAAACCCTTTAGGTATAAGAGTCATGTCTTATTCTTGAAAGTTATAATTTACAACCCGAATTCCTGCATTATAATATAGAAAATAAATAAGCCGGTAGCTTTAGCTCATAATATCAGGGTTACCAGTAACTATTTAAATCATCATTTTAGAAGCGACCAGTTGGCCGAGCAGCATATTTATTTAACATTTTACCAGTATTGCTTTGATTCTTGTGTAAATGACCCACGAAGTCAAGACGTGGTCACATGTCACTTCGCGCTCTTAAATTTCAATGTAACTGTAATATGAATTTGAAATAAGAGGTCCATATAAGAGTTTTCTAATCATTGTGAACCTTACATAGCGAAGGACCAAGACACGTTGCTAGGAGACCGACTATTGAGGTTGATGAGAGAAAGATTATAGAATTGTCACCCTTTTCAGGTAATTGCAAAGTTGGCAAGTTCTCCATAAGATGGGTTGACGATTAGTGAAAGTTTTGCCTGTGTGCTCGCAAGTCACTGTACCCTAGCGGTGAAAGAAAGTCTTGATTCACGTCGTGGAATCTATTAGGGGTGTACGCATCCGTATTTGGTTGACATTTTATTTAGACACGATTCTAGGTTACCTTTCCTAACCGAAGAACCATAGAGTTACTAAAGTAAAGAACAAGAAAGAACTGAGGAAGAGAAAAAGATTAACGCGCCTTACAACACAGAAGTAAAGTTCCGACGTGCTATTCCCGTATTCCCGATGTAGATTAAGCTTATTTAATATTCAAAGCGCTAGGTGAGTGGCACGTGTCGATAGGAATATGTCGATAGAAAATTATGTCGATAAACGGCAGAGTGCTGTGCTGTGGAGTTAAGCCGCGGCTCCGGAATTAAAATGTCAGACGTGCGGCGGCGGCGGGCGAGCGTGGGGCTCGCCGGCCGGGGGGCGGCCGCCGTTATTAATAACCATAAGCCGGCGGACGCACGAACGTCCAGAGGGGCCGCGCCGCGCGCCGACCGGTAATGAGGAATCACTAATTATGTTTTACTGGACTACGAGTACATTTTAATGTTTTATTGGGATGTTATTTTCATAGAAATATGGATGGACATGAATGCTATTATAGCACGGAATTGTTTCAATTGATTGCAAGTTACCTTGAATGATGAATACACGTGTAAGATGACGACTATATAAAACATAATTACTTTATAAACAATTAATTAACAATGAAGTGTACAATTAGCTGGAACCAGGATTAGATTTACAAGTAACTTAAATAAATACTAACATACAAGAAAATAAAAATGGAACAGCAATAACGTCATCACTATTAGTTGGCGTCATTACTTCTCGTCAGATAGTTTGCAGCTGATATTCCGCTCCGGGGCAGAACGCTGAGATATAATGTAGCGCTCCCGGTACGGTCCGTTTAATATTCCCCCACGGTAGGCGCGCCGGTTGCGCCCGACAGCTCTACCCGTTCTGTTCTGCCCGCGCCCGGGTTCGCCGGCCGCTGGTAAAAACTCCTTATATTTTATTGTCAAGGAAATATATTTGTCAAAGGCTTTGCGATTAACTGCCTTGACTTTTGCAAAGTGAGCTTGGAGGTTTTTTTCTCTGAAGAACGAAGCTGGCTCGCTACGATGGTGTTTCGTGTTGTTGGGTTTTATTGTTTTTGTATTTATGTGTTTTACAAAAATCGCATGTAATAACAAAAAAGTAGGCACTATTTTGATTCTGATAGTACCCAATATTATGTTTCGTATTATATACTGTAAAGCCTATTATAGATACAATGTCAGGGCCATCTGTTATTTATTACTGTAGTAGATTGTATTATCGTTTGTTTTCGAAGCATGTATTATTCAATTGGTTTTTTAAATTATATTTTTATGATTTTTATTCTAATCAAAACAAAATAACTGTCTCTGATTTCCGTTTTCAGCGCTTTGCTTGCTCTTATAATAACAAACTGCATAATGCTTCGGATTCTCAGAACTTTCGGTGTAGTGGCAGTTATTCCCGGCTGGAAACCTGTAAAACGCTGACTGCGAGGCGCACTTACATTTTCCAGTCAAGGTGTTAGGGTTGTCATCTTCAGAAATAAATATATATTGGGACATTCGGCTACCCGTTGCTGAAAAATACTCAAAGTAGGTTTTACGCTTACATCTATTTACTAGAATTTAACCACTCTGGATTGTGCAGCATTAAATTTACACCGTTTGATTTTCACACTAAATTAGTCCGAACGTTCTCATATGCCACCAAAAATTGGAACAAAATTAATACATTTAATACATTGTCGGGACACGGAATGATATAGAAGCCAGGGCCTGCACGTTTGAACACAAACATTCAATATATCGTTTTTCCGCCACGACATACTCTAGCTTACTAGAAAGTTAGACGGATATCGATATTGACGAAAATATGTCGTAAGTTTGTTTTAAAGAGTACGGGCCCTGGATTGTCCCAGCAAAATTGGGACGAAGGGTGGCAACTCCGGGCGACAGGGCTGTCGGGAATTGCAAAGTTGCGTAAATTATACGGCTTGCTCGTTCCCTTTGCCGTCCCCGCGAAATAAAGCAATTGAGATGTCGAGAGAGCTTGACAGCCCTGTGTTGTCTACGGTTCCTCTTCATTAAATAATTGCAGAGATTGGGATGTTTTTATTCGTTCAATGCAAGTAGTACAGACGTTGTGATTTACTGCGAGCTAATTGTTGTTTACGAATCGTGTTGGTAACTGTTTGTGTCGAATATTTTTTTTTTACATCCATTGCTTATTTATTTTATATATTATACTCATTTTGAGATAATATTTTGTTAATTGGCTTTAATACACCGGTGTGAAAGGCACGAGGTTGACTCCATTAATTCTATTCATATAAGTAGTAATTTGTTACTATTAGGCATTGGATTAGATTGGACAAATCAATAGTTCATAACCTTTCCAATCTCGTTCCACCTACGATTTTAACTGGAAAAAGTGATTTTACCTTCCAAATATAACAATGAACACAATACTAATATACAAATACAAACAAAATACAAATACTATTAATACAAATGAACTTCATTAAATAAAAAGTACAGAAGAATATTTAGTCTAGTAAAATGTTTATTATTTACTATAAATTAATAATCGTATGAATATTTCTTGTGTGAATGTTGGTAAGTACTTTTCTGCATTTACAAGTTTTTGTATGTTAGGTGTGGTTTCATATAAAATGCGTCTGTTATTTTCCACATTGCGGCATTTTGTTATCCATTAACAGATTATTGTCCTTGCAGTGTTAGTCCTATTAATACACATCATCGTATTCTATTATCATCATATTGCAGTGAGTCGTGAACATGGTGTATTCATGTATTTGTAGCCAATAGGAGGAAGAGCAGTAGAGAACCCAATAAAGAACGGATGGATTAAACGAAAAAGCAAATTCATGCTAAGAATATAAGCATTGACGCGAGTCGCGATAACATACTCAAAATGTTGAAAATTGGGGGTGAGTGATGAGAATGAAGATAGTCACTTCTGCCGATTTCACTTTATTTCACTTTTAACGACATCAAATATAATCTTAAGAAACCATTAACTTTCTGTATATGAGTCAACTAAGAACTTACCATAGTAACGTTTCTGGTGTCCCCGAATAATGGCAACAGTCCGCCTCCCTTTAACACTAAAATTGTCGAAGTGTGGGTGTCTGATCCTCCTCCGCCTAACCCTTCGGGACAATAGGCGTGATTATATATGTATGCAAAATACGATCTAGGAGCACTAAACTTTTGTATGTGTTATTTTGAGTGTAGTACGTCCAATTTAAACCAAATTCTGTCAAATTATAATGTGCCCTTTTTACTTGGCTTCACTAGTCTTGCAAACGGATCCAACTTCGTCCTGAACTCGTGAACATTTTGTGATTTTCTTCTGGAGTAAATTGCAATTTAATTTTAGTTTTTGTTACGCTCTTGAAACTTGTTGGCGAGAGGTTTTTTTTGATGGTTTATGTCCCACTAAATGGCGTTTATTTATATTGTTTGTAGGCTAGGACGCTTGCACAAGATGAGCCAACGATTTTGTGTAAATTTCAGAACCGCTGGATGCTAGAAGCGCAGGAGTGATTAGTGTCGAGTCTTACAGGAAGGCCTATATGCAGCAGTGGGTGTTTATTGGTAGAAATAATGAAGATGTAGAGTTTGTAAATAGCCTTAAAAGACTAGCTACATTTACTTCTTCTTCCTAAATGTTGTGTAAAAATAAACTCTTCTTCTTCTTCTTCCTGCCCTTTTCCCACCTTAAGTAGGGTCGGCACAACATGTTTAAAATAAACTCTTGACTAAAGTAAAATATGAAGAATGTAGTTTAAATATTCGATTGGGAACGAATAAGGTTAGTCCCGCACGATTGGAATATATTTATGTATGTAAATACAAAAATATAGTTATGTATCTTAATACATTCTATATTACGTATCATTAATCTATATCCACACGAAATTATTCTTGGTTCTCGACAAATTATAAGTGGCATTTCCAAACATAGACGCCACTCGGCATATTCCTGAAATCAAATTTTAGCGCTCCTTTCTATTAGAGGATCCAGTTTGAACGTTTAAATATAAATTTATTTCACGTTTCCACAAATATTCAGGAATTACGTAAAGATAAAGTGAATTAATATTGTAGTTAAAAATTAGCCCATAAATTCATTCGTCGTCGTCATTAATGCGGTCTACGGAAGGCAATTAGTTTGCGTTAAAAAATAAGATACAGGTTATATAAATAAATCTTCATATAATGTAATCAGATGTTATAGACATTGTGTGCAAACGGTACTTCTCTCTGAGGCAAAAGCTGCTATTATATAAATCGCAAGGCAGGCCCCATGTAATGCGTTCATCCTTGGGCCGGAGCACCTCAATAGAAGCTTGGACCTTTTGACTTTGTCCAAAGACAAGTTGAGGTGATTGTTGACGTTCCCAAAATGTCGAGACTGTCTCTTTTTGTGTCATGTACTGCTCTTGTACAAGCGAATTGTGTTCCGTTTGAGGCAGGATCAGAGTAATCATTTCCATTAAAATACCATCAAACCCAATGGCATGTGTACTCAATGATTTGATGATTTTATACACTGTGTTTTCAGTAACGGTTTGGAAACGAAAAGTAGACTGACCATATCTGTGGAACTCGTAAAATGTTAGGGTTGACAATTTCATTTCTTTATTTCCTGCTAAAGACAAGAAATGGTTATTAAGCAAATCTGGATCCTGTAAGTTAGACGGAAGACCATAAAATTTTGGTTTGAAATTAGCTACATTCCGCTTGATTTCTATTCATAGAACTAAAATATGCTTTCTTCTCGGCATAAAGAGCTGCTGATACAATGCTTTTAAGTGTCTTGTTTACTAATGTGAGCTTCTAACCTAGATGAGCGACTACGGCAGTGGGCTTTATTTCGCAATTTTATATTTTCCCTAACATTATACGTGATCAAGGGTGAGACTTTTCATTGATTCGGTTTCATGTCTGTACGGTGCATGACGATCGTAAAATTGTAAGATACACGCAGAAAATGTACTAACCATAAAATCAATATCATCATTAAATACACTATCCCAATCAAAAGCATTAACCTCTAAATAAAAGAGATCCAAATCAATATTTTTAAGCGATCTATACATTAAAACTTTTGGCGCCAATTTCTCTCTTTTGAGTCGAATCCTACATGATAAAAAAGCATGATTACTTAAATCTGGAATGTGGTCCGCTCTAACATCAACAAGGTTCATATTAGAGCACATCAAATCAATCAATGACTCACTATGGCTGGTGAAATTAGTCGGAACTGCAACATACTGTTCAAAATTTACACTGTTCAAAAATACTGTCAATTTTTTAGTATTTAAATCGTTATTCCTCAGTACATTAATGTTAAAATCGCAGTCAAAACAATGTAATCGCAATTAGTCGGTGAGGTTACCGTATCCGTCAACGCATCCAAGAACAAATCAACACTCTGTCACGGGGGTCGGTATGCTGTTCCAATTGCAATTTTTAATCCATTAATAGTCACGCTCACCCAAATTTGTTCGACGCCTTTGGTCTCCGTATGGGGCAGTAAAATCGCGTTAATACCTTGTCTGATGAAAAAACCAACCCCACCCCCGCGCATCCTTTGGCCTGCAGCAGTGCTGTCCCGTGGTTTATGCCGAAAGCGGTAGCCAGCCGGGACCACAAAATAAGTCATAAGGTTTACAGCAAGCAATAAGTCATAAGGTCACATTTACAACAGCATAAATATCTTCTATCAGCTATTGATTTCGTGCACCCTGCACATTTTAAGTGATTCTTGCTCATAATGGTACACAATAATTAACAATGATCAGATGATTTTTATCAATAAGCTGTAATAATATTTTTGGTGTTATCACGGTATTATATCCACACGATTTAATTTCAATAGGTTAAGGGACGGCAACGTGTTTGTGATGTCATGGTGTTGCAGGCGTCCATAGATTATGGTGATTGCATATCCTTAGCAGGCCACGAGGCAGGCGTCTTTTAGCTACCATAGTGATGCAAAAAAAGACGAAACCCGATGCGAACCCGTTTTGTTCGATATATTTACATAACAACTAAATGAATATGAACATCCACCGGATAAGTCCGGTTACAGCAGACCATCTCTTATCTGTTTACTGTGCGTTATCTAACAATCAATCGAAGCTGCATAGGTAGTCGCATTCTAGACTTCCGCCTGTGTAGTCGGAGTTGGTTGGCTATTAATGTAAATGTTTCCGTAGCTCGTAAAGGCTGGAAGACTAAACTGTGGTAACGATGGTTGCGGGGGAAGCCGAGCTGAGCCGGTTTCAATTAGTACGAATAGTCGTGCCGTGCCGATGCCGCTGGCATTGTGATACTCGTTGTTTCGATACGAAGTCATACCAGTTACTTGCGAATATAGTTTGGCAAATAACTAAAACATATACCTTAAAAGTATATTGTATGTATCGTGGAATGTTATAAAAAGAATACTGTAGCAATCATATTTGTTGATAGCATATAAACAGTGTTCAGTAAACACGTTATATCACTTGTGTCATGTTAAATATAAATATTTTTACAGAGCAAACATCATAGAAATATATATTATTACATTATATCCTATTTATATATATCCTTACATTGTAAATTCAACATATAGTTAGAATCGTTTTTTATGTAGCCTATTTGAACTGTATTTATTCGTTGTCTTTTTTGTTTTAGGGTTATCCGCCGCCAGTTAGGCCGCCCCAGCCGTCCACACCGAACGCTCATGACCCAGACTCGGTAAGTTATCGCTGTCTTTTATATGTTTTGATACGGTATGCATTTAAGGATCTCAATTTCCCACGACTTGTAGAGAGAACCTGGAGAGGTTTTCGTCTCTTTCTGCGACGATATCATCTCGCTGAAATCAGCTTAGAGGTCCCCTTTGATGCTCGGATAGGAGGTAGAAGGCGGGAATGGTCAAACTGCTTTTCATGACAACCTAGATGTCAACTGCGCGCTATGCGTACAAATATAGCTTGCTCTCTCTTTGAAGTCTGGGGATCCGTAAAAACCACGGTAATCCCGCATAGACGCTAAAACTTGGCTTGAAGCTGGCTAGGTTACCAAAGTCCCAGGGTGATTGGATTTCCTAGTCTCTGTATCGCCCCGTCTCTAGACATCCAGTAATAGTACAGATTTCTGAGAAATTGATTAAGTATAAAGTAAGTTTACAAACTTATTTTTCTAATTTATAAGTTTAAACTGATAAACAGACTATTACTGTTTTTAACGTGTGTGATTTGCAGCTGAATTATGTATCTCGGTTGGTATCAAATATTGATTGAAAGTAACAAATAATAATATTTGTCACATTCATTATATAGTATAGAATATAGGATAAGAATATAGATATAGTAGCAATTTAACTGCACTATTCGTAAGTTTTAATCAACATTCGTGGAAGTATTCTCGTGAGTTCCCATTACCTTGTCACGCCGCGATGCAGCTCTCTTCGGCGTGTCCCCCCCCCCCTCATCTGATGGAGGGGAGGACACATCGACGATCGAAGCTCTCGCGGCAAGGCGTCAGTAAGGGGCATTGTCAGGTTTTTAGTTGGTAGGCCACGCGCGCGGAGAGTCCGACATAACCCCGCGGTTTTTCCGAGCCGCGGGGTATGCGAAAAGCATTTTCCTGACATGAAAAAAAAAAGTTTTTAATCAACATTTTGTAGTAAGTTTCATAATCAGCTGCTCTGTAGTGGTTGCATTCTTTAGGTATATTATTTGATATGGAGGCGCAAACGGCCAGAGGGTTTATAAAATATAAGATATTTTGCAAGCGTATACTATTCGCAATCACATAATTTTACATCCTTTTATAAACGCGGTATATCGATTTTCAAGTTACTATTTTGAAGCATGAATTAATGCTCAAAATATTCTCTTATATTTATTATACAATGCTCAAATTCACTCAAACTAGATGACAGCCTGACGGCACCACGTAATGCACTGCCTTGTACTCTTAATGGCTAAATAATGTACGCAACCGGTCACGTAAATAGCAGAGTACAGAACGCTGTTTGTAGTGGCGACGTGCTCATCACCGTTATATTTCTTCAATACCATTGTTAATGGAAATTATTATTTCCTTATTTTATTTATTGAATTCATCACGAGATAGAAAGAAAAACACCCAAAAAGAAACAGTATGTACTATTGACGCTAAAATGTATTTTGAAGCATTCCTTTTGCCGGTGTGTAGACCCTTAGAGAAGGCCAATCCGCACTGAGCCTACGTGGATGACTTGGTCCTAATCTCCTTAACATGGTTAGGGTAGGCTCGTGACCTTCCGTGGGCATTCATATGAGTTGTGATGATTCATATAAGACAATTTGTATAATCACATCACATTGTAAAAATACTGAAATAGGCGCCTACGTTTAAAATTCTTCAAAATATGTAAAGGTTTTCTCTCCGTATTTTATTGGATTATCTAAAAGGAAAGAAGCCTCACAAACCACATTGTGGTATTTGAAGAATTAACCAAGTAGAGAATAAACTAAACCATAAAATAATAATAAATAAATACATTTTCCCGTGTTAAAATTTGTACGATATTCTTCATACTCAATTCTTCTATATATTCTTCATGAACGTCCAAAAAGCTAGGGAAGTATTTTTGGATGGTAGCAAATGTAAAACTGACCTCTGCCCACCTCGACGGGAACGAGGCGTGAGCATATATATGTGAATACATACTTGATTGCATCAAAATCAGGACAGTTGATTTGTGGTAAAATGGGGGGGGGGGGATGATCTCTGTCCTGCTCCGGGTCTAAAACTATCCCTACTTTCATGCCTGTCTATTCAAACTTTATTCTCATTAAAAAGTAGCCTATGTCCCCTTTTTCAGGCTCTAAATTATCTGTGACTTAATTACGACTTAAATACTAATTTTAATTTCAAAATCGGTTCAGTAGTTTTGGCGTAAAACCGCGACAGACAGAGTTACTTTCACATATTGGTAAATAACTAGTATAATTTAAAGTATTTATATGTTTTTGCATATATTATTATCTCGAAATGTTGTCACAAGGCAATCGCACTTGTGATAATATCATTAATTTAGGCGCCATTCATCAATGAGTCTTCATGAATCTCATTATAGTAATCCAACTTTAGTGATACAATTACGTGTTGACTTTCCTGCATACTAATCAGTTATCACTCATTCAGTGTTGTAATAATGATATTGACATGTGACACTGAGAACAATTACAAGGATAATTAATATTACAATCGGTGCACTGTTAACACTGAAGTCGTAGTGGATTTTATACACAGTTTTGAATTAGCTAATATAAATATATTCATTTTCGTCCTGCAGTCTTTTTTATGTTATATCTTGACAAACAGACTACTCTTATGGATGGTTACAATCTCCTATAGTAGCTTTAGTTTCTGTTTGTAACAAATCATACAGAAACGTTACCAACATGTGACATAAGGTGCTAAGCTACAGTACCTAGTAATTTCATTGCCTATTTTACCCTTACCTACAGGAACACAGTAATGCGAATACTGCTATTTGCTGATTTTGGAATTAGGTAAGATCTTTATTGAACCCCTTTGTTGTTCCGTCTGCCTATCAGGACCTTTGTTTTCGTTAACTCGAGGAGGTGTTAAATCTTTAGAAAAAATGGAACTTCTAGATATACGCATTCCAACGATTTGAGCCTTATTACTACAAGTTTTTTTTTTTTTTTTTCTCTTTATTTAAAAGGACTTTTATCCAAATGGATATGTCAGTCCTATCGGAACATTATTTCTACAAGTTGAGAAATCAATATTTATAGCCTGCCTCCGCCAGAGCTACAGATAGCTGATAATTATAATAATGATCTGCTTAATTCTGTATTCACTAACATAATCCCAGTATACTTCTACAGAGAGATTTACTGATCAAGGTTTAAAACGATTTCGTATTTGAATTGTCTTTTTTCTATATTATATTGTGATAGTACTTTCCCAACTAATTTATTACACCGGTAATATAGAAGTAACAATAAATTGAACTAAACTCTCGCATGTTTATCAGTACAGTCTTATGAATGTGTTCTTTGAAGTTGAGAGGAAGCCATAGCGCCCTTTAATCCGAGCGGGTCATAAATAAATACCTCGTGTCCTGCGTTTTGTATTACTGATAGAAAACTGTAAATGACACACATTACTAAAAGTCTCACTGTAGGGTTGAAAGAGTTTATATCTTAGTGTTTAACTAACATTTAATTATAAGGTGTTTTCAATTATTACATACTAGCTTTCTGCCCGCGGCTTCGCCCGCGTGGATTTCGGGATTGGGTGTATAGAGGGTTAAGGGTCATAGCTTTTGCCCACGGCTACATATACGCGGAAGTCGGTTTATGGTGCGAAGATTTTATCGCGCTTCCCGTGGGACTATCCGTTTTTCCGAGATAAAAAATGCCGCAAAACTCCTCAAGAATCACTCTATCTATTGATGAAAACCGCATAAAAATCTGTGCAGTAGTTTTTGAGCGAAGCCTTTATTGCGCATCCCGTGGGATCTGTCGATTTTTCCGGGATAAAAAGTAGCCTATGTTACTCGGGGAGAATGTAGCTTTCCAAAGGTGAAAGAATTTTTGAAATCGGTCCAGTAGTTTAAGCGTGAAGAGGTAACAAACAAACAAACAAACACACTTTCGCATTTATAATATTAGTTGGGATTGACACAGAGTAGCTATTTATCCAAGGAAGATGCAAGCAACAGATTTAGAAAAAAACCTTTATTATGTGCGTAATCTCAGTCTTAACCAATTGGCGATCATCAAAGGATGAATAATAAAAGTACGTTGTACACCTTGAGAGTGTTTTGAATAAACACGCGGCTCGCAAAACTTACAACCCTAGATGGAGAATACAGATACAGTACAGGGGTTGTTTGATGTTGATTGATACCGTTAGGCGGGTGCGTATTGTCTCGCTCGGCCCGCCTGGCGCCCGGGGGAATCCAAATGAGTGGAATTATTAAACCGGGGCCCGTTCCGCGATGTGACGCTTTTTGTAATGAATGTGCCGAGTGCTGAACGCGAGGGGGAGTCACCTCTCCGCCGCGCGTCGCTCGTATCAATTGTAGCGGCGGATTCCACTCCTCTTTTTTTATATACCCACCACCCTGTATTGTGCATGCTTTGTCATATGAATTTCGTTGAAATTGTAATTTGGCTATTGAAACAGGTTGATGTTTAAAGGGAAGCTTTAGATTCAAACGATAGAATATTTTTTAATAGCGATTGTTTTGCGAGTACGTACGTTGCACGCTGGTAAAGGTTAGTTAAAATAATATAGTAAAACTAATATTTAATTTAAAGTAATGTTCGTTTGCGGAGCAGTCTGGGGTATGAACAATGTATCCACCGTCGAACGTGATACAATTTTTTATACTAACTTTTTAAGAATAAGAGTAATAAATGAGTAATTGTGTGTGTGAGTTAAGTTATAATGGGCTTTAATTAGAGACACTTTGTTCGTGTACGTTACAGGGTAATGAATTCCGTGCCGATGATATATGCGAATTTCTCGCCCGAAGGGAAGCTCTTTGTATTTTTTTTTTTCAATTTATATGCGTTTTCTTTTACTAGTTATTCGTATACATATACTGACTGTGTGTATAATGCTTTTCGCTTGTGTAAGTGATCGTGTATATTCAATTAGTTTTAAAACATTAAGACTACACCGATGTGTTTATTGTTATTAATGTAATAAAATATTGGATGAACCAGAAAAAAATGCAACTATATGCCATTAGGTAACCATTGTCCCCTCTTAGATGTTCCTTAATTACGCCTTTACAATTTTGTGGACCAATAGTATTAGCTATTAGAAGTACATCTTAAGATTTATGTTATTATACGCACTTATATAATGTTCGTAAAAGTTCTAGCAAAAAGCACTTTTTTCTCTTAACTTTGTTTACATTATAATTTGCTGCTCTTATATAGATATATATATATCTTGATGTTAAAGACGCACAGATGTTGAATAAATGTTTTTGTAATCATATTAATTTTATTATATTAAAATATAACAGTGACTAAGACTATGTTATGGGTTTTATTCGTTTTTAATAGTCTGCCTAATTAGGAAATATGTTTTACTGTATATACAATGCTTTTAATGCTTTTTCTATTTTGATTACTCCCTATATCACCGTGAATTTGCATGCTGCTTAAGTGCGTTGTTCACATGCACGTAGTTAACTTTCTAAAAGACTCCATTTTTTCATTAACTGAATTAAAAATACTCTGCGCACGGCATGCAGTGTGTCTGACAGAAAAGAGCCGCGCGCGTAACAATGTAAAAGTAATGCAATGCATGGAGCGAAATATTCAAATGTACTCGTAAAAAGAGAGGGCCGCTCGCCTGCACGTTCATAATAAACGAGATTGAGTAGGGCGGCGCGGGCGCGGGCTCGGGCGCGGCAAATGAATGACGGCAACAGCGGAGAATGTAATCAGCCAACGTGCGACGACGTGGCTTCGCATGAACACACGCTGCCCACGATTGAATGTTTGATAATTTAAAATTCTTCTGTCGTTCACAATAACGGCGGTTTTCGTACCACAAATGTAAAACTTGACGCGGTGTAGACTGCACATGAAAACAAAACAGAATAATGTCGTAGTTTGGAAAATGTTTACAGGGGGCGTTTTGGTTAAGCGCTCTGTTGTTGCCTCTATGAGATAAGAATTAAAGTAAGTGGCAGAATTCTTCCACTTGAAGATACGTTGAGCAGTGTCTGGAGATTTGGATATCTCATCATTTACAACTTATCTTTCTTACCTTTAAAACGAGATTAATTATGTAATTCCTGTATTTATATTGTGTGAATTCGAGGAAACAGTACGAATTCTTAGGATTCGGAGCTTGTCTATATATAAAAGTACATTGACTCAAAATTCTAGTAATTCTAGGCTTAGAAGTTATAAAGTTATTGGTTTCTTCAAGACATGTTTACGATACCTAAACGGCTTACCCAAATTATACATTAGCACTACGAAAACAACGGTTATTACGAGCGACAGTCCAGCTTGACATGGAACTTACTATACCTATCAATTTTACTAATAAAACTTGTGTAACTGGTATATGACAAAGAAGATAAAATTTATAAGTTTAATTTGATATTTTATTTGCTCGGCATAACCACAAAGCGTTCACGTGTAAGTCCACGTCGGGAGGCTTTAGCTCGGAGAATAAATCTCATTTGCCAACAGAGGTTCGCACAAAATTGCGGGTATTGCGACAGTCGGAGCCGGGACGGCCGCGCAAGTACGTTTCGTTTTTAATTGAATAAGCACCGGCCGTGCTACATAATCTGGCGCTGGTACGCCCACGGCGCCGAAAATACCGGTAGGCTGTATGTATTTGTTTCTCTTGGCGGCTTACTTTGTTACGGGGGAACGTGTTTTCCGATGTATAGTCTCGTGTTCATTTTTGTAATTTTATTTTTATTAATAAAGTTGCTTGTTAGTAGTTGGTTACTGTTATCTATATATACAATTGTCTATACATATTTTTTCTAAGTAATTTATTTCAAGAGTACAAATAGTAAGCCTCAACCACACAAGGTGGTGCATCATGCTACAACTGCGGTTGTGACATTGACAGAGGTACTTGTGCACACAACTCAGACTGAACCTCTCTCTGGCATGGTCATTATAGATTGACTCACATTCTGTATACATGTGCACTTGTTCAATTTTAATCATGACATATCAGTTCAATGTATTACGTAAACGCATTTCGGCTGGCATGTTTAAAATTCACGAGTCTCTCGAATAATATTCATTGATAAAATTTTATCTCTAAAATAAATTTTATTTTGTCATTTGGATAGATGGATCGAGAGGCCGGCCCGCCGCATTCGGCTCGATGTAATTATTGCGGTCCGATTTCGATAATACGTTGCGGTGTGAGTCGGCTCTCGCGCAAAATGTGGTTGCCGACTCATTTCGATGCGCTTTAATTATTTATACTACTCCCTGAATTGAAAAAAACATTTTCCAGAGAATTTGTTTTGCACACGCATATTCTGTGTGCTTGAAATTAAAATTGAATGAATGTAATTTTCATTCTATTGACCGTGCGGTGACGGATTCCGGATACCTAAATATCCGATACCATTAGTAGCCGATAGCTGATCTATTGATAGTTTTCACCAGATAGATTTTTCATATTTTTATATGGTGATAATATCAAACGCTTACCGCAAATTATACTTCTAAAAGATGCAAAACTCGACATAAAAGCCTCTAGCAACCTAGTCCGGATAGGTCTGTATACAAATTCCTTCTCTATAATTAAGAAATTCACGCTTAAAATATACGCTAATCTCATGCCATATCATCGAATATTGTATTTTGGACCGACTCACTCTTCAATTGTTTAAAAGTAAGTGATTGAGGGGTGAGAGTCGAGTTACCAACATACAATAAATACATTATATAATAACACACATACAACACAACACAACATATAAATAACAATAAATGTTTATTCTTATGTTATAGTTTTAGTATTTGCAAAACCATAGGCCTGCCGCTGTCTGCTGTCTGCTGACCATCACTATGGTACTTAGTACATGTGGGTCTCGTGTGAGATTAATAGCAAATTGTGTTGAGGATCCGCTAAAGTTACTGCAATTTGACTCACACTTCAAACCGTCTTTGTGGCCCAGATTTCTAGTACATATAGCAATATAGTTGCAACTTCTTGTCAGTTAAATAACTTGTACTTATTAACTTGGTGGCTCATATACAAATTGATGTTAGAAAAGGGATAGAGCTCAGCTTTTAAATTTGATAATTTGTTATATAGATACATATTAACATAATATATAGCGCTGTAGTTGCCACATTTTAATAGGCAGTCTGCCTTTCGATTCCGCCCTATATGCCTAATTATTCGACGCTCTTACGGTGACGATTCATTTGCGAAGAAACTCGGAAAGGAGTATTTAAAGGCGGCTGCATTTTAGTAGCGTGGCTAATTGCTGCCTGAACACTAACAATTATTATGGGCTCGTGATCTTCCATGAAAACGTTTATGAGCTTGTTATTATAACATTTGCTTTTGTGCTATATCCACTTCTTCAGACCAAACTAAATGTATTGTTCATTTTAGCTTTATTATGGGTGATCCGTGGTCTTTGTAGTATTTTAACTAAATCAGTAGCACATTGCGGTATATTACTTAATGTCAGCTTATCAATAGAATTGATCAAATATACACATTCCTGAACATAAATAATTTTAAAGACGATTAAAGTATATGAGGTACTGTTTACGTATTTGTATTATTTACGCTTTTCGTAGTAGAATTGTAATGGCCGTTTTCACCAACCTTGTCTTAGCTTAGGTGACTCCTAAGAGACATGCTGTCTCACTCTTTTCATTTAATATAAAATGTGACAGCATGTCACTTAGGAGTCACCTAAGCTAAGACAAGGTTGGTGAAAACGGCCATAAATGTTTTAATTTTTTTATTGTACCATACACTGCTAAAGCCATCGTAATATATTTATTATTTATTTATCAGCAAGTCATGACGTTATATGGAGAGGGATATATAGTGCGATGAAACGAACCTTAGAAGCGATGTAAGCCTACAAATTGCTTTAAGCTGGATCTCATGTGAGTGAGTGAGGTTTCCGAGGTTGGCTATCGTACTACAATATATAGCATTCTATATTTCGGCTTGCCGTACTGTTGGATTTTAAATAGTACTCAAAATAATATATTTCCGTAGCAATAGTTACCGAGATAGAAGAAATATTAAAATCTATTTGTATGATCTTGTGCCCTTTTTTTAAAAAAATGAATCTACCGAAATAACCACTTTTCTCTATTAATTCAATGTTGATAAAAATAAACTGATATGTACTATAATTTCGAAAAATGACCTCCATAGTATACTGATTAGTACAACGGTTTCGAGGTGTCACCATCTCTGAGCTTCCGGGTTCGAGTCCCAGTGGGGGCAGATGTTTGTGTGATCAATGCCAGCATTTGTGCCTTAGTTATGGTTTTTTTTGGGATCTATGCTGAATCCGCAATTGGTTATGTTCAGCTTTACCGTGAGTATATTTGTGGAAGGCGTACGAACGGAAGGTTCAGCACCTTGCCTGATTGCGACCCCTGCGACACCATTCCGGAGTTGTTAGGGTCGAGTCAAAAAGAGTCGATGCAAGTTAAGCGCGACTCTATTGGCACGGACGCTCAAGATCGCCGTTAGTCGTGGTTGTTATATTTCTATCAAAAATATTTCTATATGTATGTCTATCAGTTTCCCTAGATCCCATAACGCAAGCCTTACAGAGCTTACTTTAGGCTAGGCTAATTGGTGTAAGTGCAAGAAATATTTATATTACACTTCTTTCAATTTCAGACTCATACTTATCTCTTGTAAACATACATCCCATATATGCAAACTTTTTCACTTGCTCATTTCGAAATATATTATAATGAACAAAATATCCGAAAAATACTATAATGAACATTATAAATGTTGTTAACCCTATGTGTAAGATAGACAACGCGCTAGTGATTCCTCTGGCGTGGCGTCTAAAGACCATTGCTTGATCCATTATTCTTTCTTTGGTATTTACTAGTTAGAAAAAATATGGGTAAGGTTAAGCTAGTGTAAATTTATGTAGTGTTATTTTAAGACGGGTGTACAATAAAAGGACACTGCCCAATCAATAGTCCATAACTCGACGGGATGGTTTAATCACGCAGTAAAAACGTTGGATCGTCGGTAATAAGGCAGTAAAACTTTGAGCTGAACAGCCCCTCTACGGTCTCCGATCCATAAAGTTATTTACCTACTTAAAACTAATAAGGTGCATAGTATGTTAAAAGA
This sequence comes from Scirpophaga incertulas, assembly GCA_036419045.1. Classification (NCBI taxonomy): domain Eukaryota; kingdom Metazoa; phylum Arthropoda; class Insecta; order Lepidoptera; family Crambidae; genus Scirpophaga; species Scirpophaga incertulas. Next base: position 7,632,405 of record CM071628.1, on the reverse strand, counting down.
AATAATATTATTTTTGAATATTGAATTTCATATTTAATAAAACAAAAACAAACAAAAAAAAATAGAACGCATGTAAATCAGGAAAAAGAATGTAATATTTCAATATTTTTTAAATATATTCGAGTTTGATTGGATTGTAAGCTAAATAAGTTTCTATTTCCAAATTTAAATTACGTATTTTTTAATAAACAAAATGCGTAATAGGTTTTATTTTTAGGCTTTAAATTCAGGGTTTTATTATTTTTTTTACAATTTAATTCGTGTAAATGTTTATTTGAATACTTCTCTCTTTAAGTCAACACGTCGCGCGCGATGTGAAATAAACACAGTTTGTCAGTTTTACAAAAGCACATAAAGTTCGTAATTATTCTTAAAAATGTATTTCTACTTGATGTTTTAGATCAATATTTAAATATATTGCATTCTGGATACGAGAGAATAAACAGCCAGTATATATACCTGAGGCGCTTTCTAGTCTCCTTGGGTAACTCCTTGATCCAGTTTTTATAGTTAGAGCTTCGATATATGAATACTCCTACTTGACATCTTCGTTCTATAGTCCCAACATTACCTTGTACTAAATACCAAACAAAATGATTAGCTACGAGGGCTGCTACTTAAGTATCCGGAATCTGGGATTTCAACATTTTTAAACGCAATATATGACCTCCATGGTAAAATTCGTTCTTTTTTTGAAATACTGGCCGCTATTTTTTTTTCCTTATGTACGCTAGTGTTTTGTTTCTGATGGGTTTAAAATGTCATATCGCTGAAATGATGCAACTCACACGTGAAAATATTCTTGCTATGATTTATTACGATTTTCGACGTGGTTTAACGCAACAGCGTAGATCAATTAACTTCAACTTTTGGTGTTGAAGCTCCATCAAAAACCACTGTGTATCACTGGTTTATTGAGTTCAATCGTGGACGGAGTAAGCTCACGGACGAAGTTAAGGAAGGTCGCCCGAAATCAGTTGTTGTGCCACAAAACATTGAAGCTGTACGAAAACTAATTATGCAAGACCGTCATATTACGTATCGCGAGATAGAGGCTACTCTGGGCATATGTATGACAAGCATTAATAAAATATTACATGAACATTTGTTCATAAAAAAAATTGTTGGCGTTGGATACCGCACAATTTAATTCAGCATCAAAAAGAAGCTCGCGTCGAATGGTGCAAGAATATGTTATCTTGGATCTATGCGTACGATCCCGAAACTAAGCAACAATCTACAGTTTGGGTGTTTCAAAATGAGCCGAACCCTGCGAAAGTGACTCGTGCAAAAAGCACTTTAAAGCAAATGGTGGCCTGCTTGTTTGGTATTAATGGTCATGTGGCTACAATACCACTGGAAAATCGTAAAACGGTCAATTCGGAGTGGTACACGACCATTTGTTTGCCGGAAGTATTTGAAGAAATACGTAAAAACAACAAGCGACGCAGAATCATTCTACACCACGACAATGCCAGCTGTCACACATCGCGCGAAACAAATACATTTTTGGAGGGTCAAAAAATAGAATTGATGGGTCATCCACCATGTAGCCCAGACTTGGCACCTAATGATTTCTATTTATTCCTAAATGTAAAGAATAAATTACGTGGTCAACGATTTTCGACCCGTGAAGATGCCGTCGACGCGTTCAAACAGCACATTTCAGAGATACCGCAATCAGAGTGGAAAAAATGTTATAAAAATTGGTTTCAACGTATGCAAAAGTGTATCGATCATCGCGGAGAATACTTTGAAAAACAATAAACCCATATTAAGCAATATACGTTTGTTTAATTTTTATATTCCGGATACATAAGTAGCAGCACTCGTATTAAGGAAACCCTACACCATTTCGCATCGTCAGCGCGATGTATTAATTGGCTACTCTCCTGATAGAACGCGAACTGTCGCACCAGTTGATTGGGGTTGACTTGACGCTATATTTGTGCGTATTGATCTTGAGAAATTTCTTTGTATCGTATTGTATCATATCACGGCTTACGTTTACACAAATAAGTCAAATCCATTCACAAGCGCGGTTTTATTTCAAACAAAAACGCTTCGAAAATTTACATGAAAATCAATTCTCAGAGTGCTGCGTATTAATGTGCTTAACAAAACAATAACATTCTCGTTCAAAAATAGTCCAATCATGACAAATGCAACCTTTAATATTTATTAAATTTATTAGTGTATATTCATTTTTTGATTCCTTGCGTTTCTGAGAAATGCACTAAATATGCCTCGCTGGTAGTGGCAATTGCTCATCTCGTGTAATTGACGTCTCTCGCCTGCGGCTCGTCCCTCTTAACTCATACTCGACCTGCGCTTGCCTATTTTGCGGCCTTTGCAATAATAACACTTTTAATATTTTGCAGTAATGTACTATTATCTACTACTTCCGCCAATTAAGACACTACTTATATGTACGAACTTGTCAGCGGAAAAGGAATGTTTTCTCGTATTTTTTTGTAGAGTTATATATGTCAGAAGGTCATAAAAGTAAAGGTACTGGAATTATCGCCATAAAACGATCGTTTTATTACTGAAATCTGGTCGAGGGAAAGGATCTACTAGCTCTGTCTGTTGCCGGGTGGTCGTAAACGATATGCCGTGTCCATATCCGTTTTCAAGATGTTATTATGGCTCATTAATATCAACCATTAGATAATCTTCACCTTTTTATGCATAGTAGAGTACTCTACTCTTGACATGTATCTTTGTCATTGTCGGATATCTAGCTCTTTTCAACTGCAACATATATCTCATTTTTTCAAACTAAAATGTCAACGCTAATACAAAGTTTTGTTAATATTTTTTGAGTCTTTATTGTATTTGTCTTCGTTTACCCCATGTTCTAGTCACATTTATATATAAAACATTTTCTAATATCGATTTTGGTGAATTGACTAACATTGAGAGTGTCTAAACTGCTGCTGCACACGCAATGTAGTATTGCATCTGGTTACATTACAATCGAGCACCAAAATGCTACCTACGTAAATTGCAAATTTTACGTAAATCATAACTAAGTTTTAACTCAATATTTGTTAACATTTCTGATTTAATGTAATTCTTGCCCTAGGTAATCTTTATCACAAACACTATGTTTTGATTTTGTTTTGTTTTGTATCTTTCAAAAACTTTCATTTCTTTGTTGAAGAGAAATAAGTTAAACTCATAAATAATACACTTCAAACTCAAAGGGGAAAGTCATACGACCACCTACAAGAGCTATACAAGATAAATAACTTATTGAAATGTAAAGACTCATAGCGAAAGGATATTCAGAAATATGTAATGTCAGAATGCTCTGATAGGACATTGCAATCGTGATGCCGTTGACCCCGCGACCCTGCTCTTGACGTAACAAATGTCACCGCAATCATCAATCACCAGGTCGCTGTGACGTCTGACGACCTAGGGCACGGGCTCGGAGATCCTTCGTAACTAGACAGAATTATTTCATTACTTGATTTTATACGTCTACCACGTAGACACATGTAAATTATGTTTGTTTTTCAAAGTTCACCAGGCCTGGTTCGAGGTTAAATTGTTTGTACAAATATACAATAATTCCAAATTTGATACCGGTCGTTAATCATGGATAGTTGGAATAAATGGATAGATAGTTGTTAATCATACTGGTGGTCTAGGTAGGTATAAATTAAGGTTTCGTAAGATCCATGAAGATTAAGTGATTTTTAACTGTTTTTCTGCCTTGACACAATGATGCTTTTATGGCAATGTTACATTGTCTATAGTATAATAAGGTTGGCTCTTGTTTCTGTCTATTGTTTAATTCGTAATATTAGCTTTTGATGGAACCGTTCACAATGACCGTAATAAAATTCTAGACAAGAATAAATTGTTTATATATAATCGCTTAAATTATATAGCGACAAAATTTGATTGTTTTAAATATACATAAAACGCCAAACTAGACATCGACATTTTGATATTGCAAAATTGTAGTGCTATTGAAAACTTTATTAACATGTATGTTTCCAGATTTACCTACTGACAGTCCTAAGGGGCTTAACGCATTATCATTCGAGATTTATTTAAAGATGGCCCCTTCCTGTTGGCGGCGATCCAAAGGGGTATCCCCAAGATTTACCAGACGATATAATAATTATGGACTTTGATGTGGGTTAATGTTTGTCTACCAATGTTGTTTGTTAGTGTTTTCATTCATGATTTCCCCCTATATATAGTGCTGTGCGGATACGCTTTGCATTACTTTTTCGCCCTCGGAGTTTTCTGTACGATTTGGTATATTTATATTGAAGTTGTCGACCCCACAACACGCTAGCGTCAAGTACTGAAGAAAGTGAGAGTTCCAAGTTTCTGAGTGCGCTCCGCGTCTAAGAATCGACCGATATCTCGGAACTTGTACTACTATTTTACATTAGTCTGCGTGTCTAAGCTCTGTCTAGACTTGTATGATTTAAACATGTCAGAGATGAAGTCAATTCATCGATTCCACATAGTGGAGATTATACACGTTGAAACCAATTTCACTATGATGGGTGTAATTTTGAACCACTCAGTCGTCAGCAGTCTAATATATTTTGCCACCTAAAAGTCGGTAAAATAGCATTTGGTCCTGTGAGGGTTAGCTGACTTCATATTTTTCTGTGCAGTTTCCTCACAGATTAATGCCATATGGATAGGTTGCCTTGCCTCGATGTTGGTCATATGAACGTTTGATAAATGGGGTTTCAGCTCGGAAAGAGGTCCAGTGTAAACCATAGACACTCACTCGGTACCTATTATTTATAACACAATCTCATTTGAACATGATACCGCAATGGTTTTCCTTCAACACTTGTCCATTAGAGGGGTTGACGGCAGACAATAAATTACAAGTGCAACGATTGCGACCGCTGAGCAAGCGGATAAGGGGGTCCGGGGAGGGGCCGACCATTTTAATGTTCCGGCGCCAGACTTTATATTAAACATTCGACCTTGGCAGTGGCCTACATCGACACTGGGACACGCACACACACCCACTCTTCTCGTCACGAAAGAAAAGTTCATTCAATGTTTCGGCACCCAGGTCCGTGATATAAATAATAAACGTGACGTATTCACTCATCCGCTGAGCTGTTTTAACTTATCTTTGTCGTATTCCAATGACATTGCTTGAGGTCTTTGTCACTGTGCGAACTATCTAATTGTGTTTGTACTTATCTAAGTTTCGTTACGTAACTTCACAACGGCCTTGACTTTGTTATATACATTGTTGATATATTATGTTAATAACTGATTACTTAATTATGGACAAGATTACATTAATACTCTTAATTTGATGTTAAGTGACAGCGCGACACTAAAATAGATTCGCTAGATTAATTTTATATCATATGGTTACCTTGGAATTTGGTTTGATACCAATTACCCATTATCCGCACATCGCGTCTGATTTATCGCATAATGCAGTTGAATTGTGTTTCGGCATTGACCGTATCGCCACGTAATTAGCAATAGCACTTGCGAATTATGTAATAAGTTTGCCGTTATATTGTAATTGTGTGCCGGGTGAGTAATGTGGGTCAGTGACGAGAACGGAGGCAGGGTCGCAACTCGCGGTGCTTTGACGTGTCTTACGCGGTGTTACGTAACGGCAGCATGTCGCGCGCTCCGGATGGACGTGTGCGTGTGCGTACGCGGCCACAAAAGGAAGCGACGCTTGGACCATAATTGTGAACAGGAGAGCCTTTTTTTTTGTTCCCCTGAGGAAAATGCATTAAATTGCACACCCCGGCTGTGGCGGTTATGTGGGGCTCTCGTCCCCAGAAGGGGGAGGCCTACCCACTAAAAACCTCAGGTATGGCCTTCCTCAGGCATGTAGGGAGCCCCCGGGAACCCCCAGCCTCCGCTCCCCTGCCTAGAGGGGAGCCCTCCTCGGGGGAGGCTACGCTACCTCCCCCGGTGAACAGGAGAGCCTATTGTTGCATTTTGTTATAACGGTATTGTAATGTTATGTGCGACTGAAATCTCTCCCTGGTATTGTCTTTCATAATTACCAGCTAAGCAATGTTGGTGTTCCATCTTCATGATTCAATGTAAGGATTCAAATAAACATGATAGAATTTTTATTATCTTTATGATGATTGTATAAATGTATACTGTAACATACAATATTCTCTATTTTATGATAGGTGAAACATCTATTGAAAATTAAAAAGTGGTGGTTAAGCTACAGATACGAACTTACATAAAGTTTAACAATTTCTTTTTTATCAATATTTCTTGCGGCATATTCCACTTTCCAATATCTAAATTGCATGTAATGTCAAAAATCTACTCTATGTAGATAGATATTATATACTGTCCTATATATAAAATATATATGTTTATTTTCATAAATATGTATTCAATACAACAATGTGTATGGCGTTCCGTGGATCACACACGGTACTTTAAAAACCAGCGGCGCAGGTACGACATATGCTGAGCCGGTGTCCGATTCACTGGTACAAGCACACCGCAATTATTTATTGCTTACATATTTTTTTGTTAATACTTATCTATAATTAATTTATGTTGTTTGTCGATATGTACGTTTCTGTGTTGCTTATGTATATTCTTTCTTTTGAATTTAGAGTTTACCAACTTTAGTATGTATTTTCAATTGGAAACGCTACTGCGCTGGGTTTACAACTGATCCGTTGTCGTCGTAACTCCCTTGCAGGTGTTCGGTGTCGGTACCAAACTGGTCGGGTATCCGGTCCTTAACTGCCTCAGCGCCCTACAGATGGCGCTGTTTGGTTTATGTTTTACGAGTATTTATAAAACTTTAAAAATATGAAACTTAGAAATAGACATGTAACTGTAACTGAAATGCTGCCGAAAAAATTTTCAATGCTACAAATTTATATACAAGCCGAAGAAATTGTTAGAAGGAATTAATTAATTAGAAAATTCGGAAGCAGTAATGTGCTATTGCATATTTCTAATTAATTTAATATAAGAAGAACAAATTAAGTTTCATTTTACATAAGAAATATCGATGCGAAAGTCAAGAAAAAAGTTTAATGCAGAGAGCATTGTTATTGTTGAATGCGATAGGCTAAAACTACTCATGAAGATAAAAATAACGACGGCGTAAAATTATATTTACAGCCTGATTATGACCAACTGTAAATTCTGTCGAGTAAATTGAAATATAATCTGCAGATGGGAATGAAAGTTTAATATAATTTTATAGCGATTATTGCCCATAAGACAACGTCTAATTACGGTGTGGTCCAGCGGCTTACGTAACTAATGGCAGCATAATCGTTTCCCAGGAATTCGATCGTAAACACGCTCGCTAACCCACTAAAACATATTTCTTTTATTTTGCGAAGCAGCTCACCTTAGCTCGGGCGGCCGGCCGCCACTTTATAGAACAGGTTATGTCGGAGCTAACGATAAATCCTCAGGAGTTGCCTCACAACTTTACCCTCCTCAACGTCGTCGCTGCAAGCATTCCGTGTTTCGAGCACGGTTATTTTTATCTCTCTCAAAATATTTAAAGATTTTATCATATTATCCAATTGTATATGAAAAAATTACACAAAATTAAAAATAATCGATATGAACCTGCCTGTTCTAAAAGTTCTGCTGACACCAGAACCAATCTAATGACTATATTGATAATGTCAACTGGTTTGCATTGCTCCCTCTGAAGTGGCGATCGCCCTCACGATTTCCTACATAGTTCTTAGAACTTCTGCATAAAAGACTGAGTTTTGTCGGTCAGTTTTGTAGGTTGTCGGCCCGTCCGACTGGTATGGAGTCCGACATAATCAGCGCTGCGGAGGTATCCTGAGAACGTTTCGTACTCTTTAGTAAGAATTCTCAGTCTCTCTCTTCTGAGAGAAAAGGAAATTAACAGATTTTTAGGTCATACGGGTCTAAAGAGAATGAAACTCAATTCTCTGCTTAAGCCTGGGACTTTTAGTCAGTTGATCAATCGTTTTAACATTTTAAAGAAAATTCAAAGTAACAAATAAATAAAAACGAATATATGTAGTTACAAATTTGGTTAAAGATTAAAGTATATAATATTTCCCCACTTTTTTTTGTCACTGTAGCATATGTTCTGCTAGTGTAGAGCTAATTACTGTAATAACAACTGACAGCTGTAGTTTTTTTTTTCACTTGTCCATTAATTAATTTATCTTGGGCCATATGTGTATTAACTGTTGTCAAAAATTACACTTGTTATTTCCTGTGGCCTTTTATTATCATTATATGGATGATCCATTTTTAAAGTGAGATTTTCCAGAAAGTATACTCGTGCACGGCGCGACGAATTCTCTTCATTTAACGATAATATCTATAGATGAAAATGATATAGCTAGTTTTATCATTCTAACGTCACTTATAGAATTGGAGCCACATAGAGCCGATGAAATGAGTTCAATACCTTAAAGTTGACTTAATTAAGAATACTTAATGCAAATCGCCATAGTTTTAATAATTGGAAATAATCATCAATATTTATGTGTGACGTTGATAATGGAACACAGGACATTAAACATTTAAAGTTCAAAGTTTCTCGTCTGTTCTTTTCACGATGTTCTTCCACTGTACAAACAATTAACTTATATTAAATGACAATACGTGTATGGGAGTCGAAATTTTACTTCTTACTATTAGCGCACATACATTGATTTTATAAAAAAAATATTTACATAAGTACTTGAAAATACATTTTTTATCGCAAATTTTAGACGTTAATAATATAACATTTATGTAATTATCAATATATTTTAAGAATTACAGTCGTTTTAACATTATCCCACTCCAAATAAATTGTGAAACTTCAAGGTGAATGATGATATGGATTTTGGACCTATACGTTACATTTTTGTAGCGAAATAGAACTTGTTCGTAAACGGGAAAATTTTATCGTACACCGTGGTGTGGTTCCATTTATTACTCTATACTTTGATATTTTATATAGATGATTAATCAATATTATTATGTCGGGAGGACCCAGTGCGCATATGCATTGACCCGCATTCCCATTAGGCCATCACGTTTGCGTTGCGGCGATAATGAGATGTCCGATATATTATAGGTAATATAACGCCGTTCGTATTGCCTCTACGATCAATACTGCCTGATTTGTATCGCCGCAGCGGTTCATGACTATATTCATTATCCTCCGTGTACGTATTATTTTCACCAGTAATTTTCTGTAGGTTAACGATTTCAGCTTTATCTGTTGACGATGATAAATATAACATATAACGGTGCATGTGTGCGTTATTTATTCGAACGCGCCGTCATTACTTTATTCTATTCTCATCGAGTTGCTGAAGATTTATCGATATTCAGACTTGTTTCTTGTTATCATTCCTTTATTCAAACTTTCATTCCATCCTCACTGTGAAGAATTTTATTAGTGATGTAATTGTCTTTGATACAAATATGTAGTTCTATAACGTATTAATGCTACATACAAATTACAAAGTAAAGAAAGAACGTTAAACACAAATAACTAGTCGAGTTGAAGACTTGGTTGGGTGCGTGCAGCTCGGCTCGGCGACCCCCCGCTCCACGTTCTCTGGCGTGCCCTCGCTAGCTAGCTCGTAGCTATACATATGGGTCGGACCGAGCAGCGTGCCGTCGCAATATCAGCCCGGTGAAATCGCTCGCCCGCCCGCCTCGTCGCACCGCACGCCTCGCCTGCGCCAGTCGCCGTGCGCCAACTGAAACGCGCGCACTGCTAGCGCAATCGAACGTACAGTATCCATCCCATACGAAGCTCTCGCTCTCTGGTAGCTTCCATTGCCCGAGCTCGACTCCGCTTCTATAACCGGCATCGGTCGATGTTTCTATGCTCTAACCGTTTTGGAACATTGTTCGGTTCGCGTCCCTAACTTTAACTCATTGTGTGTGTACGGAGTGCATGTGTGCAACGCGCCCTAATTTGTGTATCGGTGTCATTCTAAGAAGTCGTCAAGACGGCCGTCATCATACGTTTGCCCGCGGCCACAGTAAGTATCGCTTTAGTCGCATGACTCGATGTAAAATGGGACGATTCTTATCTACAGCTGTGTAGTGTGGGTATGTACTGACGCGGCCGGTTGCGACTGTGGGGGTGACATCCGACCGCCCGGTCGCTGTGTGCGTGTAATCGTCGTTGGCTCAATACTTGGTTCTATTTTGTGCCAGAGCGGTTTGATGTTTGTTTTTATTATCAAGTGACCGGTGCCTGCTGCAAGTTTTGATTCGATTGAAATAACAATCCTTAGATTGTCAGTTTCAACAACGATATTCTGTGTTACAATGATTGTCTGTAATATTATCATTAGAGACATTAATAATTACCATTTTTTTTAAATATACATTAAAAATATGAATATCAGACAGAATTACGAAATAGACTTTACTTGATGATGTGTAGATCTGTTGTATTGATGTTAGATCAAAATGCTGGTTCTTTTGGAGGCTTTATTATCATTAAATTGTTTATATTTAAATAATCTACATATTTAATTTAATAGTCTTTGGTAAATCCGATTTAGGCATGCTGTTGCTGTTTTTTTATTTCATTGCACATGTTTTACCAGAACTTGCCATAATTTTATTTAAAATGATTATTATTAGTAACTGTTGTTCTAGTTTTCTTGCTTACTCTTCAAAATAATACAAACCGTTTCATATCTTCCTGAGTCTGTTCTTAAAGATGCAAAATAATATCTTTTGGTGTTAACTTTGCTTGTTGTCTGTTATTGTAATTTTAAATTTTTATAAACTATATTCAAAATCGGAGGGTTTTATGTTCTACGAAGTAATTCTGTAGCCAATTTAATAAATTAGTTACAAAATTAATATGAGTAATAATGACATATATGTATGTGAAAGTGATATTAATGTGTATACATATTTGATAAATGTCTGAATTTGGTTAGAGAAAAAAATATATTTACGTTTGTTTGATGAAATCAATTATAGGTATTATACCCGCATACGGAAGCGGTCGAACTTTAACGATTTTTATGATAAATCTTCATTTTTCGTTTACATATATTGTTTATAGCAAGACATAAGGCATTAGCAAGCATAAAGACATAACAGGATGACTTCAGGCACGGGGGGCACTTTGTCGCGTCGATTTTGCACGTAGCTTTCATTCTATGAATTGTATAGCTTCTTAAATTCTCTGGAAAATGTACAGATTTTGAGACTTTATCTCATTGACACCTACGGCACTCATGGGTCAATAATGTCTTTAAACAAGGATTATATTTAAGGTAATATATATGGTATATTAATTCCTATGTGTAAGCATATTTTGATTTATCATGCCACGGAGATCTGGATCTGTGCTGAATCATGTTTGGAGATGGGCGCCACATTAGTTTTCAGATTTTTATCTTCTACATTATATTTAAAGATGGCAATTATGAAGTCGACTATTACATCGCACCATATTTATTCATTGATTCTATATTTTGGGGAACTATTGTTAAGCAAGTAAAATTATAATAAGTATAATATAATTAATTATTCATCTCTGAAGACTATGTCTAAGTTTGATTGATGTTTTCATTATTATCACGTCCAGCCACTCTGTCAGACTTGGGTGAAGACCCTTATCCGATAGTCAAATGTATCCTCGTTTCAGGGCCTGGAGCGGCCGGGTTAGTTTTGTTTTGATAAATAATCTATTGAATAGTTTTTACCCTCATTCTCTTAATCGTTTTTACAAATTTTTTCACATAGCGTTTGTCATTCTAATGTTAAGCTATACGTAGTCTAGTTTGTTCAATGCATGTTCTACCGTTGGTGTGATTTTTGAATACCTAGATGGTTACCGTAGAATAGTAGAAATTACATTACACCATACAATAATTAAATGTTGTGTTATGTTCACAAACATCTCCCAAAAGAAAACGGATAATTATCACGTATTGTAACGATTGCCTAATGTGGTAAACTTTTGATTTAATGCAATCTCGTGATCGAAGCAGTCAATGACGTGAAACACAACAGCCTAAGCGCCGGCGACAACTCCGTCTCTTGTGATTTTATTTGCTATTACATAAAAACTATATTGTCGGAGAAAACGGCGGCGTATCACACATTCCTCGTTTGCCGGTTGCTCATACAAATTATACGATGTGTTACGTATAGCTAGGTAGGTGGGCCGTCATTATTTATGTTCTCTAACAGTCTGCTCAGTGGTGTGGGTTAAAATCGGAGCAGTCAGCTGATCGTCAATGTGTGTGTGCGTTCTTCGGGAAACACCTTTCGATGACGTGTACGAGCTACGTTTAATTGGACATTCACATTGTTCCCTCAACTTTTTTGTTCAACGACTTGATTGATAAATCGTTTTTCGATTTTATCTTTATACTTCGATTCTTACGGTTGTTTCATTATCTGTGTCTTTGAAGTGATGACTCGTTCTGAGACAAATGCATCTAATACTAACAAAAGTAGTGCTAGTTCTAAATTACTCGGAATATATTTACTCTCATACATATACTTTTAAGCCATAAATACTGTTATAATTAAAATTAAACAACATTTGCAATTGTCATTCTTTTATTTATCATTTTCGCGCTAATGATTGTCAAATATTTTTGAGATATTCAAGTGGAGTGGGGTGATAATGAGAAGTTACATATAAAAATTGTTTATGGATCTGATTTTTTTTACAATTAAGCAATATTTTAACAAGCAGTATGATCCTGTTTAGCTTACAGGCAAAGAAGCTTCCCGATTAGTCAACAGTTGTACTCGGTTGTTATCCGGGAATATTATCTGACTAGTGATGGTTTGGTGTAGAGGAGAGACGAAGTTCAATTTTGTATCAATATTTGTATCAAGTAAATGAGTCAAGATACTATTTTTGAGAAGTTGGTTAAACCATTTAATAACATCATGTTCTATGGAAAAAGTGTTAGGAATGTACTGCAACCAATGGAGATTATTTGGAATAAGCATCATATATTCCTCAGGGGAAAAGAAGCATCATATATCATATAATGTTTTATGAACTAGAATAAAAAGGTATTTTGTTTTTAACAATATTTATAACAAGACTAAGTTAAATAATACTTAGTAGAAAATTTTGAGAAGGGTCTGGAAATACTGGCCAAATTGTAAATATTTCTAAGGTAAAATAGAACTATAGTTAGTGAAATAATTAAACTAAAGTACCGATACACTAATTTCAATATACAATCATGTCATATTATGTGGACATTGCAAAACAATAATTCTGATATTTCACATATTATACATCAAATATAATATTATTGTATGGTCCGGTGTTTACAAAACTACTCAATGAAAATCATCATAGACCTCACAAATATCGTCGCCTTCTTCCATTATGATACATAATCGTAGAAATTGTGGGATTTCCATAAATAAATTATTAAAACATTAGGGATGTTGCTGTCGGTTAATCAGTCATTCATAGAACAAAATATCATTAACGTAAATCAGCCATTGTAGAAAATAGTTTTCATCATAAGCGCTTATGAATGTGCTTAGCAACAAAGATATCGTTACACCCATTCTAAATAAATCTACATAAGGTTTGTCTGCGACAATGTTGCTACTCACAGCGCTTAATCCTAGTTAAATTTTATTCCGTGCTCCGGGTCCGTAGTTCCTCAGCAGCGCGCGGTACGGCGTGTCGTGTCGATTACAATCGAACAATAATACAAGTTGACGGGGAAAGTTGAGCTTCGGCACTGCTCGCCCCTCCCTTCACCTCACTCGTCACAAATAAATAAGCCAGTGCCGACATCCGACAACAATAATAATAATTCGCTGGGGCTCGATCAGCTGTTTCCCCGACACCGACCCGTGTAACAGGTGGCCTATAAAGACATTCAATAAAGTGTACCACTTGCTTTCGTGCGCAACCGTCTATTTTACAGTTAACACACACATTCGCAAAATTTGACTTCTCAAACTTTTTCCGTTTGTTCATTCTGAAACATCGTCAATTGTTGCGGTGTCTAGTCTTTAGACTTCCATGTAGCTACATCTTGTTTATGCGGATCCTTCTCTATAGTATATTTGTTCTTACTACGTATATATACGTATATTGTATCAACTTCTTTGCTATATATAATTTCACATTTAGACAGTAGTCGACGTTTAATCTCACGTAGGTATTGAACGATCTGACTTGTTACCAGTAGTCTGGTGTGCCGTTGCAATCAATCCTAAGAAACACATATTGCTCTCGATAGCGCGCGGTTCGATGACGAGCCGGTTATGTAATGTAAATGTTTATGTACCTACTCCACGTGGCTGCCACCACGTGCCCCAACCGAGAACACTAGCCTTGTGAATTATTTATTTACGACAACATTTTCGCACGCCGGTCGACGAACTCTCGAATGATCTTGGAACACATTTACGTCGATTAATCTCTTCATGTCTCTCGAAAAACATAGCTGGCTCCATCTCTTGTTAATATCCGTTCTAATCTTTTCACTTGAGTTACGGGTACTCTGCTCGTTCCTCTGCGATGTCAGCCAAAACTTTGCATAGGGGCTCAGTTGCTTAGTTTAAACAATGAATACAAATTATTGAAGGTTCTTTATTTACAAAAAAGCGACTATGACCAACAGACTTGGAAGATCTCACACTTTGTTCAAAGGGTATACAACAACACAATAATGAGTAACCATTAGTTATCTGAATGAAATATTTATTTTCAATATTTGGATCATGTTCCATTATGAACTAAGTATTGAGTCTGGAAAAAAATCTCGCATTAGAATTTTCCAAAAGGAAAGATATAGTTTCATGCTTCTGGCTTGTGTGACGATACTACCTGACAACCTTTAACTCTCGCATTCAACTCTTTACAAGCCTTTTTTTGCATTAATATTCCTTATGTACCTATCATACTCCAGACATTCCTTTTTCTAAATTTCATTTAAATAAGTTCAGTTTTGGCGTGAAAGTAGACAGAGTTACTTTCGTATTTATTACAATTAGTATAGATATAAACTTATAATGAAACATCTTTGGCTGTACTATTTGTATCTGGTGGTTTTATTAAGAAGATTCCATTTTACAAAAGAAGCAAATTTATAAAATGTCGTTTCCAACTACTTTATATACTTGAAAAACCATTTGAGTGTCATTAGCTCATTAAAAGAAACTAATACACCCTGTACTTATTTGTGATTCTTTATTGTGACGCAATGAAACCGAACTAGGACTTATGAAAGACATAACTGACGATGAATAGTGGATCACGTACGACAAGAAAGGTGGTCATAGTCGATCTAGATCCCTAGCCGTGACGTTACGTATGCTAAGCTTAGGTTAACTCTTAACAAGGTGGTAAAACTGTATTATGATGACGTCAATGGTCGATTTCAAGGTCATTTTTCATTATGAGCTTTTCACCGGGCATATCTGTATCTTTTTCGGTTCTATTACAAACAATTAAATGGATAAAAGCAAGAAGTTGCGAGAAAGAGGCCGAAATTCATCAAGAGAAAAAGTTGTATTTTTCATCTCATTAACGCTGGAGCACACAGATTTTTAGCCACTCAATAAAAGTAAAGAGATTATAGTTGGGAGATGTTTATGCATCCGTCATATAGGCGACGCACTTTCTGATTTCCACTATTTCAGTTTCTTCAGAATTTTTCTTTTAATTTCTTGGTACTGCGGGAAGAGGGCTGCCAAGTCCACTTTTACGTTGTTTTTTTTTTTATCAAAAGTCCCGATAGTAACGGGATTGTGTACTTATGCCAAAAAGTCATCGAAGATAAATAATTGAATTGAAAAATTTGTTAATGATAGAACTTTAGTTTTGAAGGGGCTCCATATAATTGTGATACTGAATTTTTATCTCATGTTTATGCTATTTTCTACTTACTGGTCAAGCCAAGATTGAAACTGCAGTGATACGATATTTCTATTATAATTATTAAAATCTTTTATATTTAGTTTTCAATTATGTGATAAATGGATTATTCTTTTTGGAAAAAAGGAAAATATATACAGAACTAGCTAATCCGTCCGCGACTTCGCCTGCATTATATTCGATTCTCATACCAAAACACATTAAAATCGATTTAGTAAAGACATATTTTACCGGGATAAAAATTATTAAACGACTTTTCCCGGGTCTCAAGTTATCCTCCAACCTATTCATTATCATCCATCCAAGCTACCAAATTCGTCTATGACGTGAACGTTTTGACGTGAAAACGGACGGACAGACAGTTACTTTCACATTAAAAACTAAAAATATGTCGTAGGTTTTATAAAATAAAAATTTCGCAAAATGTGTATAATATAATTTACATTGATAGATAAATTACATAGTAATTTCTCATATTCATTTATTGAAAATGGTGTTTTTAATATTTTATAGTAGTGAAGCATTTTCTATAATGTTATTAGGACAGAATTTACCTTGACACATAATTTGAATTTAGTTTGAATAAACAGCCTTTCCAAAGTTTTTATTGAATTTTCTCACCACACTGAACTTAAAATACAGTTGAATAATCCTTTTACACTTTTGTCATTCATCACTGAATGTTGGTTTTTAAAATAACAGCTTAAAGTCAAACGACTACTTTAGACATTAGGTTTGATATTGATTTAGATATGTGTTGAAAATAGTTCAGACTTTTCCTATATTAATCATCAAACAACTTGAACAGTAAAAATACAAATAAGAAATTCTTAAGATCCCTCCATTTATATCATGCTTCTAAGTTTGGTGCTCTCATCAAACTTGTCGATCAATTTATATCGATCGACTAATAATATCTGTCAAATTTACAGATTTTTGTTTAGTATGTCGATCTTGACATGTCAAATTTGTTTATTGAAAGTTAAACGCTCGCAGTCCTGATAAGACTTATGAATCTGTGCTCTATTACCATTTATAGAAGTTGCAATCCGTCTCCTTCATTGTGTATAATTTGACATCTATCTCGATAGGTTTTGGTATGGCGTTATTACAGGAATCTGAAGCTTTCCAGTACAGACAAAGTCAAATTTTAAAGATACATTAACGAGGTCGAAGGAATTCTGGAATATATTTCATGACCAATATTGCCGAGTTCTCATTTAAACCTGTTGGTTTGCTGCGCGAAAATTACACACCTCTATTTCTGCCGTCCTGTTTAAGTATCCACTGTATATGCCTGTTATTGGCCGCCGCACGTTGTAGCACTCCCAAGAGCAGTGTGTGTTTATTTGTATTCGGATTCGGGCCAAGTGCAGTCAGTCGGCTATTTCATTTAAACATAACACGAGCCCCCCGCGTAAACGAACAATGTAGTTCGTTACCGTGTCGTGTCAAGATGCCATTCTTAAAGTTTTGGTTAACTACTGACTAGATTGACTTTTATATTTTCTTTCAGCCCGAAGTCCTCGCAAAACGAACTTTCTTAAAAATTAATTTTCTTCAAAATGTAGTAGTTGTTCTTTATAACTTTGAACTTATATCGCATTCAATCAGAAAGCAATATACGACACGTATAATAAGAGCTTCATACATGACTCTGATAACATTTTTATGATTGCACAAATACAGTATCTAGATAAAGCCGCCAGGCACATCCCGACAGCTTCCAACAATACAATAATAATTAATTGACTCGTCCGTTCGTTATCATGCTTTTATATTGACGTTCCCGAGTGAGCAAGCGAGCGAGGCGCATTCGGAATGAAATTTCCATAAAAACTTTTGTGCTCTGGCGGACGTTGCGAGCGCACGTTAAAATCGTCGGCTGGCAATAAAACAGCGGCTGGTGCGGCGAGGCGCGACGAAGCGGCCCACGGGTGTGAAAGAGACGGAGCGAGAGATAATGGACTCTGTACGAAATGAAGAACGCGCTGGTGTGCCGAGCGAGCGAGTTGGAGCACGGCAAAAACAGCACGGTTATCGCGCTCCCCCCGCCCCACGCCTCGCCCCAGGGACCGGACTCGTCTGATCGACGCCGGAGCCTCTCGCAGGCGAACTAACCTCGACAGCGGGGGGTCGTGAGTCGCCTTGTCGAGCTCGTTGGTAACATTTTGAACGCGTTGCATTGCCTTGCCTTGGTATACGAGAGTCGATTTAACTTGAAAAGCTCTACTTTGCGCTCGTTTGACAGTTTGCGTTTACTATTATCAAATTCGACCGTGGCCCGATCACGTTCGTCGTGCACTTAGCGTTGGGTTACATCTAACCCACCGTTGCTTTGCGGTAATTGGAAATAATCGTCTTTGAGACGGTACGTATGAATTTGTACTAAGACTATTATTAGTATTGTTATAGTTGTGTTATCAGCATCGTCCATATCTTCTTTTGATATAATGATCGCGTTAAAAGCATTACTTTATTGCATAACATGAGTAATGGCAGTCAATAAATAAAATCTTTGCTGTATCATATTAATATGATATTACTTCATTTTCGTTTTATGCTACTCTATTAATGTGATGTATAAATGTTGCCTCAAAGATACTGTTTGATGTAATTTTGGTATATCAGTTATAATAGAAAGGATATCAGTGGTTTTAGAATAATACTACCATTTATTAAAAAAATCATGTCTTTTGCCACTTATACGAGACTTTTGTACTTATCTAGTGAAACCACTTGCTTTATTGTCAAAATTGTTGTCAATTTTATTGCCAAATTTATTTTCAGTACAATATTTTTATACGTCACGTCGAGCTTACATATTGGTTGTGATGTATCTTAAAGTTAAGGTAGTTCCATATATATGTAATATATTATAAACTTTATAGTGGAAAGTATTTTCGAAAAACTTTATCAATTCCTTGTACTATTTCCAAATCATCGGGAGGTTTCAAAAATCTCCAGACAACTTTCAGAATGTGACTAGTAATTGATGTTGATATGACAAATTTTCATTTGTTGTGAACGCGGTGGCGTTGACTTCAAAAATTATCATGCGCTCTCAATTTCTGTACTATAGTTCTTTTTGAGTCATATTTTTTCCCTACGAATAATAACTCGATACTCGATTTTTAAGTATTACCCATTGATAGAATAATTTATATCTATAGTAAATTCCCCGCTTGCGTTGTATTTGCACAAATTTATAATTCTTTCTTTCGTTGATACGAGTATATCGATCTGAAGCTTCAACATTCTTTTATAAATAAATAAAAAAACACAATTACAATTTGTGTAGGAATTCAATTACGATTATTAGTTTACATTTGTTTTTTTCATGCTTAATTTATCATCGGTATATATGTGTGTCAATTCATCATAGTAATTGAGAGACGAATTTGTAATAAGATACTTGTAACAAATTCTCTTATTCTTTCACTACTTAGTTCTGATTACTCCGTTTTTCACTAACAGACGAGTTGTTAAATCATGGGCATTGACATTATTTATTCGGTCACTCAGTTTCATCTTTGTCATCTTTGTCGCAGTTGCAATCATAGTCACTGATTCTGCGATATCACTTTGACGGAAATATTGTGCCAAATGTAAGATTTACCTGTTGGAAATAATAAATTTACGTAATTCTAAAAGAGCATGATAGTAAATGGACAAAGGCCAATCATTTATTCATAATTTTTTTGGATTCATCACTATTCATAAGAAAATATTTATCATTAATAAATTTTGACGAAAATATGGAAAGATGGAGATCATAACATCATAAGATAAAAAGCATAAACAAGAGAACGAGATTATTATAGAGTTGTGAGTGTGTATATGCAATTACCTATGCCTTGTTAGTGCTGATGTTGTGACGTATGATGGAAAAGAAATCATTATATAGTGTCTCATAAACGCTTAATGCTAGCAGTATAGACTTCTTATGACGTTCACAATAAAGATGGTTTTCATAGTGTAAATGTTAAATTTGATGTGGTTCTTACTGTAAAACAAATTGAATTGTGTTAATTAGATAAATACAACGGAAAACCCCAATATGTAACATTTTTTGTTGTGGAAGACTGCAGTAAGTGCAGATTATTCCACATACATGCACCTCAGATTTTTTTTATGCAGGCTGCCTGATAATGTAATATAAACATATAAAATTGTATGATTATTCTATTAACCGAAAGCGTTATCCGCACATAACCGCACAACACATATTTTGCAATTCCTAGACCAGTATTGTGAAAAAAGTATTAGAGACTTAGATATGGAGTTAGTACTTTTTAGTAGTTTTTTCACAATTATAGGCATTTTGCTTGCTTTAGTTAATTTGTTATTGTCTTATTTACAAATGTTTCTTAATATAAATTTGTGTGTCTCCTGTATTTTTATTATCCTTAGCTCAAATACGTTTCCACTCTTTAAGCGAAGGTCTTAGTCAACCACGCTGGCTAGTGGGGGCTGGACTCCTAACACACACCTTTTTGAGTATCGCAGGTATACAGTTTGCCTTGACTGTTTTTCTTTCCGCCGTAAAAGCATCTGTTAAATGGAAGCTACGTAAAGTTATGCTGTTTACGAACCTTTGGGCCGCTCTTGTGTCGCTCGCGAAAGGGACGGTTGTAGTCGAGTTAACGTAAAGGTTGAGAACGTGATGCCTCTTATATGTATAAAATTTAAAAATAAACACCAAACATAGTAAAGTTCGAATGTAAACACGTGTAACGAACCATAATTTTATGGCATAATTACTTAATATTGTAATATTTTATTGTTTGTAATAGCAAATATTTTCGATTCTATAATTATATATTTAGAGAACATATGTTCGTACCAAATTTCCACAGTGTCGAATGGTTTTTTTAATACCAATCGAGTTAATCCATAGCTCATTCAGTAGCCCTAATTAAATAATAATAATAATAATAAATATTTGTAACACTTACACCAATTAGCCTAGCCCAAGGTAAGCTCTGTAAGGCTTGTGCTATGGGATCTAGGGTAACGGATAGACATACATATATTATACATATATAAATAATTTTTTTATAGAAATATATATCAACAACCATGACTAAGGTACAAATGCTCGCATTCATCACACAAACATCTGCCCCCACCGGGACTCGAACCCGGAACCTCAGAGATGGCGACACCTTGAAACCGGTGTACTATCCACTCGACTATGGAGGTCGTCATACATATAATTGTAATAATAGTAACTTAAATGCCAGCGTTGTGCACTGAAAGTTATTAAATTTTGCCAAAACACTCCTTGCGTCTGGAAAGCTAAAGATATCAAAGATATATCCTGATATATCTTTGATATCTCATGCTTCTCTGGGTTGTACTAACCTATTGATATCGAAACCGGTGATAAACGTATGTACTTTGGATGCAAAGTTGCATCGCCGTGTGATGTAGCGTCCGCGTAATGATTTGGGACAACTTCTAGGGGCTGGCTTTGATATAAATTTGGGCATGTGTGTATATCGCTGAGTAACAGCGTATCCTTTTTTCTCATGCACGTCTCTATTATCAGTGGAATTAATTAAGGCTACGTTACAACTATGTTCGTCTATTGCAGGATCTGACCGGCCAGAACAGCAATGACTCGGGCGGCAGCGGCAGCGCGGGTCGCGCCACCACGCCGCACTTGAGGCCCACGCCCAGCCCCACCGGCTCTAGCGGCTCAAGATCCATGTCACCGGCTGTCGGTAAGTGCAACAAAACTGTTATGATAAATGTATTTTGTCGGTTAAAATTTGAGATGGATTTGTCCTAAACTCAGTACCTACCTTAGAGACTATCCAGCGTTTATTTGTCAGACCTGTAACGCGGCCATAGATTAAAAGAATAAACTTCTTTTCAATCCTTCAATTCAACCTTTAAAATTTTTTGATAGCTCCTGATGATAGTGGTTCAAGTGCCACTACTATAAACCCAATACATAACGCTCCCTGGGGATCTGTTTATAGTTTAGGTGTTTGTCGTATTCAAATTATGTGTTTAATTAACACAGCGAGCTCCGCACCGAGAATTTCGCAAATCCGACCGTTTCGATCAGTTTTAGGAGAGATCTCAGTGGCGTGCATAATCTCGTCGGGCGTATCAAACTGAACCTTACTGCGCGGTAATAGGGGCGTGTATGTTCCTTAAGTGTTTTCGACAGTTCCTTTGTTTGGTCACGGGCATGTTGATCAGATTCGTTGTGCATACTCCGTCACCGGCAGACACGGGCTTTCCCGACATTGACCCACATAGAGCGGGCGCCCGGAGTACGCCGTATTTTGCCCCTTTTGCGGGCGCGAACCACCCCGCCGCCCACCTTATGTACGAGTCGGGGTGGTCGCGGTATATAGGGCCTCGTGAAAAACTTACCCCCACCGTCGGGCGAGCACGCAAAACAGGACCTTCCACTTCATAGCCCGGAACGTAGACACATCGCTACCGGATCACACCCAAAGTGTCATTGACTTGTGTGTGAAAATTGCATAAGAATCGAATTATTCGATTTGACTGTAAATCTTCTAATTAACTATGCGAGTACTCGATTCTACATCTATTTATAAGTAAGCACGCGACGCTATACTGTCTGCCCGAATGGCCCAAGCCTCGTGACCGACCGGCACGTCGATACTTGCCACAACTCATTCTAATATTGAAAAACATATTGATGTCGTACGAATGATTTAGAATACACATATCGTTACTCTCCTTCTCTTGGATATCGCATAAAGTAACTTAAAAACTTACCCTAATAACACCCCAGCATCGAAACATTGCAACAGAAATTACACAAAGCCGTCTTTTCACAGTGGTTATACTTTGCCAATTCTTTTTGTCTAGCAGTGAATACAGGAATGTGACGAACACACAATAGTTTTCGTGATAGTTATAATATTATGTTAAACTGACATAGAGTAATTGGTTTAACTAGGATATACAGATATACCGGAGACAATATAATTCGTATCAAACTAGTTCAGCAGCTGTTCTAAGCATGTCGATTCACTTTCTCATGCTGAAGATAAATTAACAGATGAAGCAGTAAGTATATATTAATGCGACTAGAAGAGAAATCGCAGTTTTATGAAAGTCCTTAATCCTGCAATGGCCTTGAAGTCGCACCCATCGGGGATGCTATGTACTCGCCACAGTGACGAGGCTTTGATATCTGGCTGTTTATATACCTCCTTTGCGTATCCGATTTCACAGTAATACATACTTCTTACTTACCTACTACGAATTCATTCACAAAAGTCGGAATAAATTGTGAATTTGTTACAGTTTGTTGTTTTAGGTTGACGTCGAAATGTGGAGTCGTCGTTACGTTACGTTCGAGTTGTTTACTTTAACAATTAGTGTTAGATTTGAATCGCGATTGATATTTAATTTTTTTGTTTGGGTTTACAGAAGATTCTTTTTACTTCTATAGGAATACGGAGTGATTAAAAACATGGAAAAGTAGTTTTCTCAACAACTCAGTTCTTAATTTATCCTACTTGGCACTAAAATGCCTTGTTTCATATTGTTTATATAATTTGTATACAATAACTAAAAATTAACTTAACAACCACTATTGTAAAATTATTATCGATACTGAGACTTTTCCGAGTCTAAGGTATTTTTGTTATACGTTCTTACTAGTACCAAATTGTTGCTTTAACACTACTTATTCGATTTCAATGATTACGCCGAACAAAACAATAAAATTCTGAAGATCTTCGACTATATAATGTTCGTAAACCGCTAATAGTATTCGACTTGTGTTGGCGTTGTTCGATTGCCGAAGAACGCGGCTTTCTCGAAACACGGGGCCGCTTAGTTGCGGAGTAGACCGGCCAAGCGGCCGTCCCGCCACCAATACCGGTTATATGACCGCAATACACCCGCACTCCAGCCTACGAATAACGTTGCCGCATCGACACGAGCGTTTTCCAATGCGGCATCTTGTCTTTGAATACTTAAACAATCGAGTATACGGGCGTCAGTGTATAGTAGTACAGCGAATACGTTTCCAGTGTGGGTCATTGGTGAAGGGCTAACATTACTGCATGACGTCAACTGTTCGGCTCGTCTGACTTCTCTCGGCAAACACGAACTGAATACGTGAAGTACGACTTAACTCAACCAGGCGAGCGAGAGGGGGGAATAATTTGTAGAAGCTATCTCTTGGCGTTGGATCACTTTTGATTCTGTTCGAACAGTTGAATTTGGTTGAAATATATAATAATAATTACACTTTTGTAATGTAATTCGATTACTGAAATTTTTTATACTAATGACATATCCGTAAGTGGTCGTATTTTATCGATGCATGTATAAAGTCCTTGTTTATCAGCCACATTATAGTCATTTTCCAAGCCGTGCGCCGCCGCCTTCGTCATTATTTTAACACAATGAAGCCGCAATACCGCAACACGACGCGTTCGAAGGTGAATTGCGTATTGTTCAACGCCCGATGCAAGCAACGCAACGCAACGTGACTTTTGAAAACGACTGTAATTTTCGTGTAATAAGGTTTCTTTTAAACGAACTACACTGTCGTCGCGCTGCTAATACAATTTGAACTTTATTTCTTTCTGCCTAGAGTAAATTCTAATCAGTGTAAAGTCCTTAAGTAGTCATATAAGCGCTAAAAGCGTTTCGCAGTCGCCCGTCGTGCGTATCGAAGTCCAAGTACTGGAATGCCATCAAGCAAGATAAGGCCGGCGAAGTTAAACATTGGCAACTCGTAGTCGGATAAGAGATACTTATAGACATATGACACGCTGATTGCAATGTACATTGATATAAATTCGCCAATGATATTTCGTCATCATGGTTTTGTGTTTTCCAAGTTTTATATAACCTCACCATAATATGGATGTCCTTAAAATTCGTTAGTTTTTATAACTCAGGCTTGCCTCGATTTTCAAAGATTAGATTGCAAAAATAACAATCTTATGAATATAAATATATAAGTACCTCACATACGGCAGATAATAATTAGAAAAAATCTTATGTAGGTAAAATTATTAGCTTTACCGTGGTACTTATTTGAAAATGTAACTTAAACACCTGGAATAGTTTACAAGTAGTATTTGTTTCGGTTCAAAGATAACAAGAATTTTAATTGTCCTTATAGTTACGTAATAAATAATTTACTCCCTAAAGATAGAAGATAAATTTGCTAGGCCTTATCTTTGAAGTATTAGGTAAATAAGTATAATATTTATCGAAACTGCGTAATTGGTAAATATCACAAATGGTCCTTCCTTTCATGAATTCTGTATCTGACTACTGCCAATAAGTTATCTAAGTCAAACAAAAATTTGTACCATGTAAATTTCTGAAAATAAAAAAAAACTCATTAAGTAAGGCACGTATTCTGCATATACAGACCTCGTCGTAATCGAAACGCTCTGCAATCGAAACGCATAAAAACATCGAACAACATTCAGATTATTCAATGAATTACAATACAATACCGTTACACGTTTTTATGAATAACCCATCTGCGGAAGATCCTTTTACTTTACATAATGTGACGAGAAAAGGGAAACTGGGATTATGTACACGGGGCAGGTGTCCGTCGGCCGTCACACAGAGTGCCTCCGCATGCAGCCACGTGCCACTGCGTCCTTGCCAAGGTCATCGACCTTCAACTTTAAATGAACAACAGATAAAAAAGTGTAGAGAGGAAACAAAACGCTTTTTGCTCGGATCCCGCCAGCTACTCTGTTTGTTTTGATCGTTTTCACGTAAACCGTCCGTCGGTCTGCGTGACCTGTTTTCTTTTTTCGGCCCACTGCAACGCCCGCCGTGATCGATGTCGTGGTCGTTATTATTTATGATGTCGTTTTGTTTTTGGTGTAATTGAATATCTATGTTTTGCGATTTGTGTACGGTTTGTCTTTACGTAATGTGCCTCAAGTTTTGTACCTGATCATTTGCATTTTTTTTGAGCAAGGTTTTCTTATCTGAGTATCTGACCTTAGACGTCGAAACAATGCACGAAAAGAGCTGTGTTATTTGATATATTATGACAACGAAGTTATATACTGATATCGTACTAGCGCGTCGAAACTAAGACATTCAATTTTGGACAATTGGTCTAATGTCATTTACTTGCATATTATTAATAACGAGAGAATGAAGACGTCTTTCCTTGATTAGTTAGATTCTATGTATGGCTAGCGCAACACATATCTCATTCCGTTGCTTACATTGCATGATAAACTTTTATTTATTAATATTCTCGTGAAATTGAAAATTAAAATACAATGAGGGGTAGTTTTTAAACGTCGTACTGTATGTGTTGTCTATATTAAAACGTCACTGGATTATGGCCTCATATAATAATGGTATATCTACACGAACTCATCAACACTACCTCGGATCAAAACAGACAGAAAATTAGGGCTCAGTATGTATTCCATACCGTGTGCTTTGTACGGACCACGTCAAGAATTATATTTGCAAGCGATGCATTCATGAAAGTTTTAAGAATTGTCTCAATGTCAATCTGCAGTCTGACGCGTTGCTCTAATACACTCGGCGTCAAAAAAATCGCACCTTTTAAAAATCTTATTCAAAAATTCCTAAGCCTTATGTAGAGGATAGTGTTAGGTATCATTAGAAAGGTAACAAAAAGGAGTATCAAAACACAATTAAGTTTAATCTTTTTTTTATTAAAATTATACAAAAATCATTAAAATTTGAAAAATAATAAAAATTCTTAATTAAGTCCTAATTAACAATCGATAATTTACAAAAAAATGTACAAAAAGTGTCTTAAAATTAATTTAAAATCTAATGTTACCCCCCCTTGCCCTGATGACGGCTTCCATACGGTCCCTCATAGACCTCACCAACTTCAGGAACTCTTCTTGAGGGATAAGACTCCACTCTTCAATCACCGCGGTTTGGAGATCCTGTAGAGTCGAAGGAGCCGGATCCCGAGATCGAACCGTCGTCCCAGAGATGCTCTATCGGATTCAGATCAGGACTTCTCGCTGGCCACTGCATCACAGAAATTTGGGACCTCCGCAGGAAGTCACTCACGATGGCTGCAGTGTGAACGCGAGCGTTGTCGTGCATTAATGTGAACCCCTCGCCAAAAGATTAGGCAAAAGGGACCACATGCAAATCCAGGATCTCTGTGATATAGCGGCGAGCAGTCAGCGACCCTTGTCTGCGAGCACCTCCGGCCCGGGAGACGCAGACAAGGTCGGTTTTGCCGGCAGCCGACATACCGCCCCAGAACATGCAGGATCCGCCTCCATATTCCACCGTCTCCTGGATGCAGGCCTGGGCGAAACGTTCACCCTGCCTCCGGTATACTCTTCTCCGTCGGTCATTGCAAAAAAGACACACTCGTGTCTCGTCTGAGAAGAGAACAGCTCCCCACTGCTCAATGGTCCAATCGACGTGGTCGCGAGCAAACTGCAAGCGGGCTCGCCGGTGCGCTGCAGTCAATTTTGGACCTGTAGCAGCTCTACGGGCTGCTATGTCTTCTCCTTCAGTCTTCTTCTAACCGTGGAGACACTCACGGTGCGTCTGCGAACTGCCTGGAGCTCCTGTTGCAGCTGAACAGCGTTTGAGAAGCGATTTCTCAAAGAGTACGACACAACGAACCGGTCGTCTCTTTCTGAAGTGCAGCCACCGGTCTCTAAAAAGCGCTGGTAGACTCTTCTAACCGAAAAACGGCTCAGATTCAGTTGCCGGGCGACATCAACCTGCCGCACCCCTGCTTGCAGTAGTGCAACCACTTGAGCGGCCTCATCAGCTGTAGTATCCATTTTCCAGATGTTCTTTCTTCAGTAAAATCAGTTCGTGTGTCCTCTTCAACGGTTTAATAGCGAATGACCCACATTGACCCGTGTTGACCCTTTTATACCCACAAAGGTAGCGCAACTGGCGACTCTCCCGACCATCGAAATTTCCTTAGAATTTTTGTGGCACTTTATTTGTTGCATTAGGTTTTTTTGATAATGAAAAATAATGTTTTTTTATTAAGCTAATTAAATAACCTTTTAAATAAAATTATAATTAATACGACTGCATGTGCATATCAAGAGTTAACGACATTTGAACGTGATTTTCTCGGAGGTGCGATTTTTTTGACGCCGAGTGTATAATACAATGCATTCAATTATTTAATTTAATAATCAATAGAACCTTTAATGCAAAATTCATAAAATTAAATGTTTAAAGAAACTGAATTGAGCAATTCATTTCGCCATTACGTAAAATTTGCATGACATACAAATAATGAAATGTAAGTAACTCCCCATAAATTTAGGAAAAACAAAATGGGAAGAATGTTGTGAGGTCAACTACCTGTTGCAAGCGGCTCGTGCGACTGCCCATCGTCTAATTGTATTCAGATTACTCCGGAAAAGTGATAAATTTTGCGAGTCAAGGTCGCCGGAGGGTTCGACAGCCCATTCACCCCGTTCCGTCTACCCCACGGTTAATGGTGCGGACATTCTTTCCCCAACATCGTGTTCTTGTGTTATATATATATATATATAACTGTACATAGTCGATTAGGGTTGATGCATAATCCTTGTGCTTACATGGGGGTATCGACCGCTAGTAACACAAAATGTAAGAAAGACTAAGAAAGAAAGTTTTGTTCAGTCATGATAGTTTTCGTTACCATAGTATCGTTAAGTATGTACATGAAATTCAAAAAAACTGTGTTCCTTTTAGTAAGACACAGAACTATCGACGCTTGCCTTTAACACAATTTTGACGAAGTTGAATGCTATTGCATATCTTGCCTGTGGAGTAAAACACTCGTTATGGAGTATCTGATTTCGCGTTAGTGCAATAAAATGTATTATTTCAATAATAAACAGATATAGGTGGTAATTTCTTGAATAAGGCATATCCAATAAACTGCCACAATACCCTTGTCCATAGTTGGGATCATCCAGGGACTGTGAAGTATTTTTTTTGGAACCACCTTATGAAGGCCCGACCAGCTTCGAATTACGTCTATGCATTTGGAAGATTACCGTTGTACATTGGAGTAATCCCCAAACTAGTGGAGATTAGTACCATATTGTGATTTAATAGAATGGATGCTTTTGGGCGATTTATTGTGAGAAAATACTGTAGTTTATAAAACATATTGTAACAATAGACCACATTTACACGGATACGTTACTAGCGAGGTACATTGCGACCGAGTGCAAATTTGTACTTCGTACTCATCGTTAAAAAAACACAAGTGTTCGCTTTCAACTGTACTACCGCGATGCTTGTTAAGTAAGTCTGTGGTGTGACCTAAATTCGACGAAATATGTCGTTCGCGTCATGAAGACTACACGCGCCAGAATGCTAAGTTGCTTTGTGTTGTTACGTGGATTATTCTGTTTACCTTATGGGGATCTTAATATGGAATATATGGTGAGACAGTATATGTTTATAGTTTTATAGATATCATCAGCAAAAGAGAGACTAATAAAAATGACTATAATATTGACAAACATACAGGCTTTTTATTGAATGGTAAGTGGTTACGTATTCCTGTTAGATTTGCAACAAATCTGTATCCTCCTCAAGTGTACTTTGCGTGCTTGTCAAATAAGATGTAAAGTCGCTGTACCTAGTAATTTTATTATCCGTCTGAAACACAGTTTCATCAATGTCTGCGCTGTTTTGCGTTGCTTTGTGGCAGCAATACGTATGTAAGACGGTACACAAACAGAGTACCCCGGTATAGTCTCCCTCTGGTTGTGATACTATATTAATCGAGCTTTATTATGCAATAAACGTTAGTCATAAATATGTTTCCTCGCGCAACTGGCGTATGAAAAATTGATGAATGAATTCGTGATCGACATTGACATGGCCAATGTCGCCGATTGTAAATAGGTCGAGCGAACAGACGGCGCCAGCACCGATTGTCTCAACTGGGCCGCTCTCGTTGAGAACTATTGTCTACGCTCTGTTTCCAACCTCTTATTGCTTGTGTTGCGACTGACGAGTGAGGCGGCTTGTTTCTTCAAATTCTTGTTTCGTTTGGATTTAATCGATGGCATGATGCTTTGTGAGGCATTAATTAACTTATTCATGGGTGAGATACTTAAAAGGACCAGGAATTTTTTTTAATGATTAGTAAGTGGGTCACCGAAATAGTATCACCACATGTACTTGTGAATTTATATGAATGACATGAGTACGTTAGGAATGAAACATTAAGTTCATAGAAAATTGATTACGATAAAAAGTTAAAAACGTCTTGTATTGAAAAATTTGCTCAGGTGACATATAACATCAGTGTAATGATGAAACCTTTATTTATACTTCAGTGACATTAAACATTTTAAAAGTATAATATACTAGATTGTACTCGGAGGTGGTCAATCAGAATTCAATCATGATACGATGCGTAGGTGCGATTGCAATGCGAGGAATGCGACCACAGTTTATCGTTACCGTCTCCGCAGAACTGCGCACATGCCTTCCTTGCCACACTGCGGCCACTCGTAACCGCAGACTGAGTTATAAACGATTGCAATAACCAGATGACAGTAAGAGGTAACTCTACTATGGGTAGTTGTAATGTCTATCTGAGATACCTGTCTAAAGGATATATTATAAATATAGGTTTCATTCAATATCGGAAACAGCAAAAATGAACGTACTATCTGCTTATGATAGCTAACAACAGCGCTAAAACATTTGTTGAATCAAGACAGCGCTCTACGTTGCAAAAGCGTCGTCAGAGACGACAACACAGACATTATTTAACCTTGTTCTAAAAGTTCATGATAAGGTCTAAGTTCTTCTGAGCTCTAATAAGGTAAATAATGGAAAATTATGAGTCACGCTAAATTCTGTGAATGAACTCTAATTTCAATATTTGTTCAAGGCTTCGTATAAAATAATTCTTTAATTTGATATGAATGAACTGGAAAAATATGACGAAGGTAAGAAATAAATTTCACAAGAAAAATAATTTTGCAAATTGTAATAGAATTTGAATTTGTCAATCAATGAATGACCATTTTTAAACATCTAAATTGTCCAATGGCGTCCAATGGCAGGTGTTTCTAATAAAATTCCCAACAAATCACTAAAGCCCTAGGATATATATTTTTTATATTTATGTATATGTTTTCACACTCGCACCTAATTAGTGTAGCCTAGTCCAAAATAAGCTATAGTGCTTATTTTGGACTATGAAATTGTGTTATGCAATCTAGGGTTACGCATATAAAACGGGATACATTGATAATATATTTTTTAAATATAAATATATGCACATATGGCACAAATGCTCGTATTCATCACATACATTTGTGGTGTCATATGTTCAACAACCGAGGTTCGAACCCGGGATCTCAGAAATGACTTTACCTTGAAACTGGTGTACTACTCGCTTGACCATTATATTTGGATCTTGTAAATTATTTTGCCGACTTTATAAATTGTATATAATTGTGGCCTTGTGGCCAGGAGTATTTTTTCTTGGAACGTTCCGTGGTATGTGCGAATGGATTGAAAAATGTTTTCGATATATGAATATCTGATCTATGAATAGTTTTAAATCTGATCTGCTCAATTTACAATATCATTTTATAAAATACCAGTGCAAGTTACTTGTGTTTTCTGCGTCATCAAGTATGATGAAGTTTCAAAACACCATCTAATACTTTTGTACATACATATACACACACCTCTTTCCCATGGGGGTAGGTAGAGATATAGTTTACCACTTGCTACGATCCAAACATACTTCCCTAGCTTCGTCGACTCTAATACATGGACGCTCGTCGGTCACGGTTAATAGTTTTGTGTAAAGGAATAATAAACGTACACCACCCTAAGAATCTTACTAGTAGACTCGGTACTTTTAACGTTGTTTATTTGAGAATCGATAAAACTACTTGTACAGACTAAACAGGTAATTGTGGTAAGCGCTGTACTGGTAGGATAGATAAGGTCTCAGCAGGAAGGTGCGCGCGCGCACTGGTGACGGGCACGCTGCCCTTGACTAGACTAGTTTTCGCCATGACCAATGCTCGGCGCTCTCGCTTCGGCTGCCAACTCGTGTACACTAACTATAACAGTTGAATTGATTTCATTAAAAAGCTACTAGTCGACAAGTTACTAATAACATACTTTAAAAAAAGGTGTGTTTAAATTGTTTTGATTCAAACAAATTAATATCGCATTCCAATCAAATTAGTATGTATGTATGTATATATATTTGCATATATGTCACGATATATGAGCATACTTAACTATTTCTTGTAGTTCTGGTATTTAGCTGATAAACATATTGATCAACGAAACAGCTCATTGGCGTATAATCCTTCACGGTTCTGTTTCAGTCGGAAAGTAAGTTGTATGAATGCGAGTAATGTATTAAAACAGCATTAGGCGCGCGCTATTTTTACGAGTCGGCCGTGCCTCGAGCCGAGGCCGTGGCCCGCGTGGTTGGGACGATCCCATTACCGTGGAGCTACATTCATTAAAGGTCGCCGTAAACAAATATATTTATATTGTACATGTACATAGGTGGGCGCGTATGGCACTAGCTTGTTAGCTGTTATCTATGATTCACCGGCGCCTCGCCGTCTGCCGGCCGTCTGATCGCACCGCACACAATATAATGCTCCGATAATGGCCTGCTGATGAGATTAAACTAACGACCCTCGCACTCACCTCGCATTGTTTACGAGCGGTGCCGTTACGCGGCCCTTTTACGGAAACCTGTGCGCACGTTTCCTCCGAGTAGGTACAGCGTGTTTCCGATTTGTATTGATTTGAATTGGAAACATATATATATATATATATAAATATTTTTTGCATACCACTATGCAATGGTGGTTAATGGTTGGTCATTTCTGTAATGGCCCCAACACATGACACATTCTTCAAACACAGATAATAGTGACACTTACACAAACGATCCTGGTGTGTATAAAACGCTAATAACATCATATACCTAGTTATAGACAGAGTTGTGTTGCGCTCTTATAACTGTGATTCTTGTGGCGGGCAGATTTGCTGCGAATCTCAAAGAAACAATATCTACTGTAGACAGCTGAAAATTATGCTAGTCTATGAATCGCTCAAATAGGCCAATAGCTAACCGACGCAATGGTGACATAACACAGACCAATCTACATGAAAGCTGCAATACCACTTTCGTCGTCACAAATCAGCCGTCGTATCTCGGCCTCGGTCAGTGCGTCGCGCGCACGTTGTATGTACATATACGGCTGCAATAAAGTGCAGTGAGAATTCGCAGACACATCACGTGCCTGCGGAAAGCGAAAGTGATCCGGTGCGCCTCTGTCCACGCTTAGGGCCTAATCGGGCCTTTCATGAGTGACAATCGATCGAGTGAATTTCAACAATGTTCTGTTCTTTGCAAATTAGTATTTTTATTGGGTGTAGCACTTGTAACAACACAAAAATATGTTTTCTTTACTCTAGTTTTCTATTCAGTCGACCCAGGCGTTTCGGAAGTTTCAACATAACCGTCGGAGCAATACTAGTTGGACACCATTCCTTTCCACATACATATGAATCAATTTATATTTTGTCCACGTTATTTTCATGTCTGCCAATTACACGCAAGTGTAATTGGCAGACAGGAATTCCAGCAGGGCATGACTGCGATCGATCATGTTTGTCCGTGTCGGACAACAGCGTAGTCGGCACATCCGCTTTGGGCACTGTGGATACCAAACAAGCGGCTATTTGCCTTGCTAAATCATTCTATTACACCCTAATCACGCTGGTCATTTAATTGAAGTCTGTACTTGTGTACTGTGGAAATAGGAGTCGTACTTTATGGGGAGGTTGGTTGATTAAGAACATAAATCTAATATAGAGTACGTGTACCTATAGAACTCTTATTTATCCCCCTAATTGATAGGTAACTAATAAGTGTACGTATGATTTGAAAGTGTTTATACATTCGAATGATACTAGGATGTTTATTTCATGTACATACGTTTTGATATTTTTTTACCCTTATTGTTTCATGGTAACTGGAGTTGACAACCTATTTTGTGTATAAATATTTTTCATTTATATCCTCATCTATACACTGTGATTAAAGCAAAGCTGACAATTGCTCTTTATTCTTCGACCATATCGGCTCTTCTCGACAGACACCAACAGTCTTGAGTCAATTGTTTGTGTATGTCTCAGAATTATGTTTGTTATGTTAATTATGAATTATTTTGGAGAGGGCAGAGAACTCAATTTATTTTAAGAGGTCCTATTTATTATCTAAGAGGCTAGAAAGGATAGTGACCGTCCCTTTCAGGAAAATTATGATGCAGCAGTTCAGAATTTAGAATCATCTGAAGGATATTAAATACGTTAATAACCTTCAGATGATTCTAAATACTTTGAGTATTACATACAAAAGAGAAGTGTCGAAAGAATTCTATTTATTTTATGCATGTCAATTCGTATAAGTTTTAGTAATAACTTTGGACAGCGAATATATCTCCAAGGAATGGGGAATAACTAGTTGTCGTATTTTCAGGCACGCAGAACGTAGCGATGCCGCCAAGAAGTTCGTCGTCGCTGCCTGAGGGTAGCGGCGCGGGGGCGCGAGCGGGCGGAGCGGGGCCGGGCGCGGGCGCAGCGGGCCCCGCGCCCAGCCCGGGCCCGCCGCCCGGCGCGCTGGTGGCGCAGCCGTATGCGCACCACCCCGCGTATAAGGCACCGCACTACCCGCCGCAGCAATACGCCTACCCGCCGCGCAACCACCATCCGTACCCGTACGGTTATCAGCCGCGTCCACCGCCGCACCCTCCGCAGCATTATCCCACGCTCAAGGTATATACCTCTCACCTCTAACGTTACCCCTTTGTGTGGAGGAACACGGAGCTTATGTTGAAATAAATGCTATATAATCATGGGTCACTCGTCACCCAGCGTTATAAAAAATTCAAGAATATATCATAAAATTAAATTGCAAATTTAGATTCCGTTTGTTTTTTTTTCTAACCGATATCAATCATGTATCGGATTATCGATAGACGTTTGTGATCAGTCAATTGTGCTGTCCCGAGTTCTCGACTTACTACCAGTTCAAGACTACTGATCAATCTCATTTACTGTGTAGTGTAGAGGTAGATATTCTTACCTCAGACAATTCAACGACATGCCTTAATTGTACGTTCGTAATGAAAGACTTATACGAGCCAAAGTTGAGTTTCATAATATTTACCCACAGTTAAATTATTTATTTATTTATCACACACACACATAACAATTCTACCGTCGAATCAGAAGACGAAATAAAAAAAAATAGTATATATTTTATTGAATATTATTATTTTAAGAATTGGCCAAACTGCTAAAAATCCCTGTATGTAAAATAGTGTGGAATTAAATGTATCGATATTTGTTAAGGAAACTTATTTATCTGATGTGACCTTTGGCTGATTTTCAATTTCCATTCAGTGGTTTTATTATGTTATAATCAATAATTTTAATTTATTGCCTGTTTCAATTCTAAATCTTTTACATGATATTCTGAATTGGAAACTCATTACTATGTATGTACTTGTAACATGGTGTCGTATTAACATTAGTATTGTAACTTGCATCATAGATTTGAAAATTGTTAGAAAATTGAACTAACGGCTTCTGAACTCATTTTAGAGGGTTTATGTTGTGTGTGTGTGTATATAAACATTGGTCAATAACGAGCAGTACTCTTTCCAGCCGCGGCACATGGGTCCGCCGACGCCGGGAGCAGGCGGGCCGACGGGCGCTGGCGGGCCGGGCGGGCCGGGCCCCGGCCCCGGCGGGCCGCTCGGGCCCGGCATGCTGGGCGCGGGCCCCGAGGGCACCATGCCGCCGCCCACCGCGCCCGGCGAGCCGCACGACAATGGGCCCGCGCCGCCCGCCACTGCGCTCGTCACCACCGGGCCTGACGGCGCACCTCTCGACGAGGGCAGCCAGCAGAGCACGCTCAGCAACGCTTCCGCAGGTACCGCGCCCTCCCCTGTGCCTGGGACTACTCAAAACTCGCAAGTGTGACGTGTATTATACTAAAAAAATAATAACAAAGTAACACATCTTATAATTATTAATTGACATATATACCTAATATTTTAAACTTTTTTACTTTGCACAACATTCACAAAATATGTACAAATGGCGGACTTAATGCCAAAGGCATTCTCTACCAGTCAACCTGCAAAATGTATTCACAACTGTGGACGGTGTGCGATTTCCACATTGCACATCTTGGGTAGAAGATTCCGTTGATCTGAATTTTTTATTTACCCATATCCTAGCAAATAAAGAAGACACTATTATCAACTCTGATTGAACATTAATCAAATAATATTTTTGTATCTGAATTAATATGCCTAACTTCGAATTGTCAAATCAGTGACTAGTGCCATAAGACTATCACCACGACCGCTTCACGAGGCAGCAGAGCACGCTCGGCAATGTCGTCGTAAATACTTCACTATTCCATCTTTCTATTAATTCTCTAAGTTTATCTGGACTTTTTCCGCATTTATCTTCATTATTCGGTCATTATGCGACCAGATAGCTAAGTAGAACTACAACTACCAAAGTCCTCGTTTTCACAAAATAATTCTCAAGTGGTCGATGTAACAATAACTCGATAAAGTTTATATTGATGAATTATTATTAGCGTCAATTTTTATTAGTAATTCAAACTACAATGCGTGTGTCTAACAGTTTACTGAAACAGCACCAGGAGACGTATTTTTGAATCATAAGACGTGAATTTGGAATTCGAATACGAATACAAATCGTGCGCGAAATTATTTTCTACTGCTTACATTTTTATAGATTTTTGAATCACTCTAATTCAGTGTAGTCATTAAAACACATTCTTAATTAAATTCCGTTTCACGCAGAAAAAATCAAAATCACAACAACAAATGTCAAGGTCACTTCACGTTGGACATTCTACTAGTAGAAATAAAAAACGAGTGGGTTGAACCACTCGTTTCACAACGCACGAAATGAAAGTTCAGAAATAGTGAATTCGGTAATTCGTATATATACGAATCTCACGATTTCGAATGCGAATTGGTTTTCTATTGTTTCCAAAATTCGCCTCCTGGTCGTTTTCTAACCGGAGTCAGTTGGCATTCCAGCGTCCGGCGAGGAGTCTTGCGGCACGCCGAAGGGCTCGCGCAAGGAGTACGGCGCGAGCAGCGCGGCGCCCTCCCCGTCGCCGGGCGGCGGCTCGCACTCCTCCGTGCACGACGACTATGACGCCTCGCCCTCCTGGCCGCGCCCGCCCTCTAGTCCCGTGAGTGTACACAGACACTCACACACACGCACACACACGCACACTCACACACACGCGGACACTACCAAAGTAGACTTTAGACTTCGATTAGCGGAAGAAGCGGAATATATTTGACCGTGGGAGAGCCATGCTTCGGCACGAATTGGGCCGGCGCGACCGGAGTGATACCACGGCCTCACAGAAAACCGGCGTAAAATAGCGCTTGTAAAATAGTGAGTGAGGGTACCGGAGGCCCAAACCCCCCCCCCCCCCCTTTTCCCTTTTAAAAGGCCGGCATCTGTGACTCCTCTGGTGTAGCGGGTGTCCCTGGGCAACGGTTATCGCTTACCGTCAGGTGATCCGTTTGCTCGTTTGCTGCCCTATCCTATACAAAAAAAAAGACGCCGTCTAATTATGTGAATCACACATAAGTCCCCTACTTTTTTTACTTACTTATTTTTAGTGGGGGGAAATGCGACCTTATGCACCATGACACCGCGCTGGCAAGGCGTGGCCGTGTGTTAGGCTCTCCGGTCATAGAGGACTGGCCTACCCACCAAAACCCCCCCGAGTGCTCTAGGCCCATACGGGGCACATGGCGGGGTGCGCTTTCGCGATTCGACCGCCATGTGCCCCGGGGCCGGGGCAAGGAGGGACTGTCCGAGAACTGGACAGTCCCCCACACGGAGAGACATACCTAAAGACACAGCTTAAGTTGACTTTGATGATCACATAAAACATGAGCCGCCTTTAAACGGTCCTCCATCTAGTACCATGAGTTATACAAACTCGCAGACAATTTAAGTTAACCTTAATAGACCACTGTCCATCATATCCTATGAGTTACATTCACATACATAAGATGGCTTTAGAGGGACCGTCGTTTAGTGACGTCACACAAACATAACGCAACACATATACAGCTAGCAAAATTTATGCGTGCCACTAACAAGTCGCATGATTTACACACACCCTCACAGACAATGTAAGCTAGGCCTAAGACAGTCCACGATTTAGTCACGTGTGAATAACATAAACACAACTTAATCTTATAATAGGCCTTTCCTAAATTCCATACCTAATATCAGTTACCTAGGTACCTAGTATCAGTAATAGTTCCATACCTAAATTCTCATGAGATACACACACTCCATATACTCACAGATAACTTTGCTCGAGACAGTCAGCCGCTTATTGATGTGCGTCATCAAGTCCACCCTCAAGTTCAGTGAGTTACTTAAATGGCTCATTATGGCCCGTGGTTTACAAACACGAGTTGGCTTTTAAGAGCCACCATTTTGTGTAAACTTCACACTATACAAGTTAAGTTTGATTTTTGCAATCCGACTTGCAGTCTCATGCGGTACATACAACAGCTGAAATTATGCTGGCTTTTTGTAGTAGTAACAAGTAGTCTTTCGATAGAATTGCCGGTAATGTAACAAAAGTTTATGAGTACTGTTAATATTAGTAAATAGAGATAGAATAGATAGAATTAGTAAACTGTCACACATTTCATAGGAATTTATCTTGTAATTTTATTCGCGTAACGTTAATTAGTCATATTAAATATACACTTTCAATATATATATATATAGTGTGTAAACAATAAAATAGCGGGCTGTATGTCCAGTTAGCCAGTATAAATAAGTTGTGTTAACAATAAGTCAACATTTACATATAACACATTTAATGTTAATATTTGGTTTATGTCTAACAACATTACTATGGAAAACATGTGATCTTCAAATTTTTTATTGTTGACACTGAATTTATGCGATAATTTATTTCCAAAACACATGATTAATTTTTTACAAAAAATATGTGTTTCTATATTACGTATCAAATTATTAGAAGTGTGACATAAACGTGAAAATTAAACACACGAAACACATAAAACTGGCGTGCTAAATATTCCAGATAGCACGAAATAATAGCGTCAGCACCAGTACTTGCTCTAGTTATCAACGTGGTTTATGTCCGTCGGTTGTCATTAGGCATCGCACGAAACGCGCTGAGCCGTCCGTGTTATAAATATAAATGTTTTAGTTCACTATAATGATATCTAGTCATTGCTAGCAATGATTGCACACATATATATTTTTTTATCTTACATCGTTTTATATATTTCTGTTCAACATGCTAAGAATATTTAAATCTAGCGCAGGCCGCACGTGTGTATAATAAAATAAATCGTAAACTCAATATTTACGCTATGACATTTAAGAACTGTAAGAAAGCTCTTACAGAATGGCTTGCTACCCTTAATTATAATGACACTGAAGATATTCTAGTTTCATTTAAGTGACGATAACTTATCATTTACAAGGACACGCACATACTCAATCACATACACACACCACACATTTACACAC
This sequence comes from Scirpophaga incertulas, assembly GCA_036419045.1. Lineage (NCBI taxonomy): Eukaryota > Metazoa > Arthropoda > Insecta > Lepidoptera > Crambidae > Scirpophaga > Scirpophaga incertulas. Next base: position 7,592,888 of record CM071628.1, on the reverse strand, counting down.
ACACACACACACGCACGCACACACAAATATACACACACTGCACATAATTGCTATACTTACTTTTTCGCACATCAACTCTTTTCTTTTACTTTGTAAGAATTTTTCTACGAAAAATGCCATGTAAATCTATAGTATTGTTCGAAGGAAGAGCGAGGTTTCCCATCACAAGTGTTTCGACTACTTTCTGGGAAACCCCAGCTACTTATTTGTAATGACCTATCTAAATAAATGCATTTTTATTTTTTTTTATTATTTTTTTTTATTTTTATATACAATATTTCCTTTAGTTATTTTTTATGTTGTCTAATTGGGTAGATGACAATTTTTTAAATTCTGTATATAATAAGAATACTCTTTTAAGTGAGAAATATTGTAGAACCAACAGTACACCTGCACCTATTACTTTTGAAGATACATCGATATGTTTGCGGCGCTGTCGCGGGTCGCTCATAAATGCTCCATACTAAAAACACTGCAATTGTGACGTCATAACTCAGTAAACTCGCCTAATTTGTATGAGCGTATAAACAAATTTTAAAATATCTTTGTTATTTGTACGTTTATAGGTATACTTTCTATATAAAAAAATGTTACATTTAATGTGAGAATGCTAGAAATGTGTTCGTTTCATTAAAATTACGTAAATAATAATTGCTCATTTTTTAGAAATCTAAAAACAATATAAATTAATAATTAAACTGAAATTTCTATATTGACATACTTTTATTATATATAAATTGCTCAAATCACTGATAATTATAGTATAAAAACGGCAATAATCAGTTGTAGTCGTCTACCCTATTTATATAGAATACATACAATTTGTGTTGTGGAACATTTCATTAAATGGTTTATGTATTACAATACATGTTATTTGAATATTATACACATTACATACATTTCTAGTGAGTGTTTAGTTAGTACTTGTTGTTTTGTATTTGTGTCAGTGTGTAAGAATGAAGAGGAAGCCATTGCATTTTATCATATCCTTTCAGGTATTTAACAGTCACATACCGCCGGAGTCCTACAGATCAAAGGTTTATATCAAGTTAAACATCATAAGCATGCGTAGTTCTCGGTGCCATTGAACATTTAGTTACTGCATGCTCAGACTTCACTACGAATACATTAGAACGCGTACATAAAATGTAGTTTTAATAAGAAAATAAAATGACTTGTACTAATAATACGCTTGCAATCTTCGCTTTCACGCTATTTAGTCTGATGTTTCTGGTGTTGGCCTATTGCTTCCGTGTACGTGTACGTTTTGTAAACAAACATGAAGATCGATTGAAGCTGCAGTCATTTTATTTTGTTTCCGTTGTACAGTTGCCATATAATTGCATGCTCTTGTGTTCGTTCGTTTGCTAATTAATCAGTATATCAAACAATTACGTTAATATTTCTACAATTGTTTTGGAATAATAATAAAAAGCTAATGTGTCAACATATTACCACATTAGTGAAACTTTGCACAGTGATTGTGACAACTCACATAAAGAGTTTTTCTGACAGTCAATAAAAAATTACAATGCTTGAAATAATAGAAAATAGATGATGTTTTTGTATCAGTCGAGTCTAAATTATTGTTTGTTTGTATGAAACAACCTTTGCGTAATCTTAATTAAAGTATAGATTTTATAAAACAATGATTAAAAAAAAAATTGTAACTAGTAAAGCAAACAAGAAGAATTTTTAATTATTACAAAATTTATATATATAAAATCTACGGAAATTAATAAACGTTTTTAATATAAGAGGTTTTAATCTAAGTACAAAAGTTGTCGAAATCTACAGGTGTAATTCTTAGTGTTGCTTTTTACATGTTTTGACGTGATTAATACCTAAAAAGGATAATCTTATTTTGATTTTATGAACAGACTTAGAAATATCATTAATCTGTCACTTGGAAATTCCCTCATCTATTTCAAATTATACTGTGCAATGTTTCCAAATTGATTTTGTAATGATATCTTTTAGATTTATTCATTTTCACTTGATCTTAACTCGTAGGCAAAGTATGTACTTCTTCTATTAGCTTGCATCAGAACAAATTTTTGATAAAATATTCCGACCATTGATTAGATATAGCAGCTTGTGATTTCCCCAGTTCTTATTTAATGCAAGTATTAAAAATATCAATAACCACAGATGTGAAATGCATGTGTGGTTGGAAAAATATGTATTGCTTTAAAAAATCAAGAGATTTATGTTACGTTTCCTATCATTTAACTTTATTGACATCACGGAGATATAAAAAACTTGTCCAATGGCAGTACAAGTCTACAGCAATAGAATACACTTAATTTGTGTGTTTCGGCAAAAAAGACTTATTTTATTATATTCGGATAGCTGACAGCAATAATAGCGAATATATACAACTGGAAGTAATTGGTTTCATGCCAGTAAAGAGCTATCATAAATACTTTAAACCCTTACTTGCAAACCATAATAATATCAGCATAGCAGTAAATTTTCACTTGCTTTCTGTAACCCTAGCTAATAAAGAGCCGCGTCATCACAATTCTTCGGTTTGAGGAACTGGGATCTTATCACAAGTGCCTAAGGCATAGTTAATAGTATATTATTGCAAAGATTCGTGAAATAGACAATTGCAGGCCTATGTCTCGAGTATGAAGTATAGTGGTTTTATGAAAAAAATGCTAGGAAATAAAATACTTTTACAGAATCTAAGGCTATGCAGCTGCCACGTGAAAAAGATTTTATAGCAAAATTCATAAAAGAGATATAAATTTAAATGCCATCTTGAGGATAAATTTCCATACAAATTTTTAATTTTTGAAATTTCAAAACCGCGTCGTCAATTGATTCGTCTTAGTGTGTACTTGTAAATACGAAACTTAATGTGTTTTTTTTTTCGTAGATTATGGCAATTAATGCCGCGCATGTTTGAAGAAAATAATTTTTAATCAGTTTTAACTATGGTGTATCTATCATATTAGACGCTTTCATATTTATTTATATACATGCCTCTTTAGTATACTAGTCAAATAGTGCATGTACAACCAATTGCATATGCTTATAATTGCAATTATTGTACATCATTACTTGTAACAGTCATATTAGTTCAGTATCTGCCAATTATTTGTATACCACAGTCTATTTTAAGCAATAGCACATTGTAGAGTCGGTAAATGCTTATATATTGTCGCTTTTGTCTAACACAGCATAACTCAAAATTGTGACATTTTCAGAATGCAAAATAAACCAGTCTAATTGGGAACATGCTAGAAATTTGTATTTCACCATCAATATTAAAAAGTTCATATATCTAGCATGTAACAAAATCAGACAGTTTTTTTTTATTGTCTTCTGGAAACTTTACATTTTTCAGTTACACGGTGTGTTACAACTTAGCTACGATATGGCAATCTCATTCAGAAGTCTGTGTTGAAATAGTACCAGCCTGGCTGTTGATATCTATTTTTTGTCACTGTTTTAGTTTTTTTTTCATAGTCATTCTCTTTTCGCGTAAGAAGACTAAACATTTAGCACCTATGTACCAGCAGCTCCAAAATGACACAGACCCAAGACGCTTCCCCTTCGACGTTTTTGTTACCTAAAACAGTATAATATTGAACATTCTGAAACGTCAACTAGTCGCAAATCTTTCTGTTGCGTATTGTTCTCTGGCCATGTTTATCTTGTAGCTCTACAATGTCTATTAGCTTCATGAGTATGACAGTCGACTGTTTAAAATAGCTGTTCAATAAAACGACTAGCCATTTTATTAACTCAACGCATCAGTATTCCACTTTATATCTACTACCTTTGCAATTGAAGCATTCAACATTACAACGTTGAATTCGTTTATTTTGCTGCCATAAATAATTGATTTGTTTTTATGTGTCAATAACTGGAGTTATCACATGTTTCTGTGAATTCAAATTTTGTACAAACGTTAAAAAAAAGTACAAAATTCCCCATCAAGATAGTTATTGCAGTTTTACGGATTTGTAAAAATTCATATTGTTACCCAAAAATTGACATTTAACCAGAGTATTTGAGCGTGTTGTTGCTGTAATGTTGAATGTTGTGTCGAGTCAGCTATGCGACCCGACCCGACATTGTTGTATGAAGTTCAATGAAACGGCTAGCTATTTGATTGAACGAGTATTTTAAGGGTAAACGCGCACTACGATTAAAAATCGTTGCGAAAAAATATCGTTTGTCTGTGAAGAACAGAAATATACTTAAATCCGCGCACGGCGAAAATAAATCGTTAGCGATTTAAAATTGTGGATGCGAAATCTTACATATATTTTGTATCCTATGCAGCGGTGCCGAGCTCCGCGCATTGTCTTTTGTAAATCCATGTTTCGATGCACACTCCCGTCTTTCGTGGTGATACGAATACGACTGAAACTGTCTTTGGCATCCAGTATTTCGCACGCGACAATAAATCGTAATGCGCGTAGGAATGACTGTCGTTTGCGTTTTTATATCGCAGTTTAAAAATCGCAACGAATCATTATCGTAGTGCGCGCTTACCCTAAGGAGTCGACCGCGACACGTAGATGAGTGTGCTCGAGCCCCAGTGGGAATTGTATGGTATAGTGTGAGTATGTGATGAGTTGTGTCTGCGCCAGAAGTCGGACTCGCTGGGCAAGCTGTACGAGATGGACGACGCGCCGGAGCGCCGCGGCTGGGTGGAGCGGCTGCTGGCGTTCATGGAGGAGAGGCGCACGCCCATCGCCGCCTGCCCCACCATCAGCAAGCAGCCGCTCGACCTGTACCGGCTGTACCTGCTCGTGCGCGAGAGGGGAGGATTCGTAGAGGTGACTTTTTATCCCACTGTATATATACATACTTCGGCTGGGTGGAGCGGCTGCTGGCGTTCATGGAGGAGAGGCGCACGCCCATCGCCGCCTGCCCCACCATCAGCAAGCAGCCGCTCGACCTGTACCGGCTGTACCTGCTCGTGCGCGAGAGGGGAGGATTCGTAGAGGTGACTTTTTATCCCACTGTATATATACATACTTCGGCTGGGTGGAGCGGCTGCTGGCGTTCATGGAGGAGAGGCGCACGCCCATCGCCGCCTGCCCGAGTACGGTTTGACTCGAGGCAGACTCGATTCCTGCTTTGGATTCGCCTACTCGAATACCAATTTATTTTGATTCGAGTACGTTGGACTCGATTCCAGTACTCGAGTCAGGAAGAATCGGTTCGTACTCGCTAGCTCGAGTCTAGTATTCGAGTTTGGTTAACTCGCTTGTACTCGCAAACTGTTTACATAAGCAATGAAATGGCGCGGGCCTTATATTATTACAAACAAACTCTAGTTCTAGACTGGAGTTTAGGAATCAGACTCGAGTCTAAAAATATTCGAATACCAAACATAGAATTCGAGTACTGGGCTGGAATCAGAGAGTCGAGTCCTGATTCGAATACCGTATAAACTGACTCGAATCGACTCGATCCACCAAAACAGCGACTCGGCACATCACTAGTATATATACACTAGGAGGTAGACTCTGTACCAGGGTCGTCTGCATGGGTACCTCCGTCTTACCTATTTCCGCCGCCAAACAGCAGGGTTCGCTTGCTGTGTTCCGGCGTGAAGGGTAAGATAGGCAGTGAAATTATTGGGTACCGTGACTTTACATCTTATGTCACAAGTTGGCAACGTACATTGTGGTTCTTATGAGCTTTGCAGATTTGCTGCGAATCTCGTGGGAACCACATGTACTATAGGCGACTGTTACCACTTACCATCAGGTGGGCAGCCTGCTTGGTTGTCAATTTTAGCAATAAAAAAAAAATACTACTAATAATCAAGCTGGCTACAGATAAATGTGTAACACCTTTTTCTGGATCACAGTAACTTTCGGCTGGATCTGGAGGCTCGAGACTCGATTCTCAGGGCGCCTTAAATAGGTTTGTTAGTGTCTGGTGGATAGTCTCAATAAAACATATAGATTTTGCACACACAAAAATATTATATATTACACATGTAAATTAATTATTTACAGTAATTTTTATAAAGAGGATAGATTTACGGACAACAATTAGCACTTAACAAAAGGAAGGGACTTCTCCGTGCAGTTTCCCAGCTACCAATAAATAGCCTTCCAAAACCTTCACTTGTGCAGCCTTATGTAACCTCAATAATTCTCTTATATTGAATTATGATCCACGTACTGACGGTGGATATGCTCCCAAAAATCTCTCCAGTCAGGATATAAAATGCTTCACAAGTTACTCTACAAATGAAAATGTAGTTAAGTTGAAATGTAACTTGAGAATGAAATTTAACAATATAATCTTGAAAACTTAAGATTGAAATGTAATCTTGCAAACTTAAAATTGAAATATATACTAACGACATACCTATCCCTAAGAAAGGTATGCTCTCCCTCTTTGCGGACGACACTGCCCTTTATAGCAAGGGACAGTGCGCCCAGAAGTTAGTCAGACGTTTACAACCCCAGATAGATGAGCTTAGTGCCTGGTTTCGCTTGTGGCGGATTGAAGTTAACGCGGAAAAATCTTCTGCGGTATTCTTCGATCAGACCCCAAGACACCGGCTAGTCCCTCTCAACACTGACTCGCTCAGTATTAATAACAAAACAATCCCATGGCAGCGGTCTGCCAAATACTTAAGGGTTACCCTCGACAGTGCACTCACCTTCCGTGATCACGTCGATCGAGTAACCAAAAACGCCAAATTTACAACATGAGCCGCCTCCACTCCATGTTGGGGCGGCACAGTAAAATGTCCCTACGAAACAAGCGAACACTCTACAAAGTTTGCATACGTCCAGTGATGTCATACGCGTGTCCCGTTTTTGCTCACGCTGATCCCAAATCATAAATAAAATACAAGTAGTTAGAATAAATTCTGCCGCGCAGCAACTAACTCTCCTTATATGTTCGAAATTCCGATCTCCATAGGGACCTCGAGATAACGACCATTCTCTATTTGTATAAATATGCACCAGTTATGGATGCCCATCGCAACCAGCAACGTTGTGCGCTGGATTTGTACCTACTTGTTCCGCAAGGGAGATAAGTCAAGATAGAACCTGTTCCATCTCTCAGCCTTTATTATTCCATCAGCAATTATTTTATGCATGGGAGATTTACTGGCAGGGTCAGCTAGCAGTCACAGAACCTGTTTAAATCAATAGATTTAAACAGGTGTAATAACACTTATTTGTGTGTACGAGTATACTTAATTATTCCTTTTAATTTTTATGTTAAATTGTTTTTGTTTAAAGTAAAGAAAATACTGCAAATATGTCAATGTTGGCTGCTATCTTCCGAAAGCTACTTTCCTGTTCGGCTGATATTATATACATTTTATGTAAATCTGATCGTCGGCAAATATTCTCATTGGTATAAAAGGTCAAGTCTATTTATTGCCCTGAGATTACTTCTATAGCATAAATTTAATATATATTAATCTGACAACAAACTTGTAATGTAGCAAAAATTTATCTAGCACACACTTTCAATGGTTATTTTGTTGATTATACGTCCGCTATTCGTAATACTCGTGTAGTGATTTAAACTCATTTCTATTCAAACTCTAATGCAAAAGGCCTTATCCTGCAATTTACGAACAGTTTACTGAACGTTGTAAAATGCTGCGCCCCAGCGTGTATTTTATTGAGAGCGAACGGTTATACGTGGAATTTCAATCACAGTACAGTTTTGAACGTAAATAGTTTTGTATATCGCCTTGACTTATACGAAACGTCGAATAGACCATCGGGATTTATAGCGATACACGTACCTCGAGGTTATATGAATAAATGTCATAAAACTGGCGCCGAGCCTTAACGATAGTTAATAAATTTTTATCATTAGAACGTTTCAAACTGCACGAAGTACACAACTTATATGCAGTCTAATGATGGAAAAAACGTATCTTTGTTGAGATTGGATCATTTGTATCCGGATCAGTACAAAGATTCGAATCAGTAAAGTGCTTCATTTTTATCATTTGATATATGATACAAATACACTGATATAAATATTGATATTGATTCATTTGTATCAGTGACTCTGAGTCAATCGTGTAAGCGTCGCGTATCGAATGAAACCGAGATGCAATTGAGCGACGTGATCCGAAGCACTTCGATTCAAATGATTCATTTGAAGCGCTGTTAGAGATTTGAATCAGTGAATCACTAGGAAGAAACGACTCACTGAGTCGTTTCTGTAAAGATTGAGACATCTCTAATGCAGTCGGCCGCTCACTCACAACGGACGTGCGTCCAGTGCATAGTGTTTAATGTATACGATTGTTAAAATAGTCGATAAGCACACGTAATGGTGAGTCGCAACGTTGTCATTCGAAACGATTAATATTGTGCACTGAACATTGTAAACTTTCGCGTTTTATTTGCACGCGTCGATTCCTGCAGTGTGGCGTTCTGTATTGTGTAATGTTCGTCATAATTTGATATACTGCAGTTTTTTTGTGATATGTTGACAAACAAACAGTTTGACCACTTGATGTGAGTGGTCACAACCGCCTATAGTACCTACAACTAATTTCTGTGAGATTTAGAATAAATGTGCAATACCCACAGAACTACAATGTATGTTAACAACGTGTGACATAAAATACAATGTTACATTATCCAGCAACTTCACTATTAATCTTATTCTTCAGGTACCTTAGCAGAGGACCCAGGTATTGAGTTGCTCTCCGTTTGCTTTTGACTTGCCTTGTTCTTTTCGTTTAACGACCGAACAGACTACGAATTCTTGGAGATGCTTTAATAAGGTTAAGGGGGAAGCAGAGAGGTCTTTAACATAAAACTAAAACTTTTTTTTTATCGCAGGTGACGAAAAACAAGACGTGGAAAGATATCGCTGGCTTACTAGGCATCGGCGCGTCATCATCCGCGGCGTACACGCTCCGGAAGCATTACACGAAGAACTTGCTGGCGTACGAGTGTCACTTCGACCGCGGCGGCATTGACCCGCAGCCCATCATCAACCAAGTGGAGGCTTCCACCAAGAAAAAGGGTGGCAAAGCGAACAATAATAATACTGCAGGTGAGTTTGATGTACTTGTGTGTGATTGAAGTCTCTTTGTTTTTCATCTGTGAGTCAACATTGAAATAAGTCAATGCGGTTCAAACTTGTTAGTGCACAAGTTACACGGGCATATTTCAGACTACATCCCTGACATTTTTGTTTCAGTGATAGTAAATAGCCTGTTATAGTTTGATGTGTACTTTCATAAACAATAATGGCGAATACAAATTTTCTATTTGTGTTCTGTGTTATTTGCTTTATGTATGACATTGATGAAAATTATTTTTTTTTTGTCACAAATTTATGTTAGTAAAAAGATAAGATAAATAAAGTTCATATTTGTTTATTTCTATAGTAATTTTACTAATACCAAATTCACAATTTTGTACCTTCGCGCGTATGACAATTAGACTCATTTTGATTTGAAATAACAATTAGGTAAACTGTTGCTGGCTTGCTTGGTGCCTAAGCTGTTGTCATTTTTTTAGTTACGCATTATTTGCAGTTGTGTGATCGTTGCAATAATTATTGTTGTGTTTGGATTTGCCGTTGTGTGATCGCGTATGCAAATAAAATTACCTATTCGTTGCAATAATTTGTGTCGCGTACGTTTGAAGTAACTAATAAATAATTAGAGTAGATATTGTAAATAAATGGTAATGGAAGAATATTGAAAATATTGCATGTAAATATTGAATGTAAATAACAAATTATGTACAGATCAATGAAAGTTCATTGTTAAGAATAATAACAATCGTACTCAACAACATTTGTCAAAACAGCAATATAACAGGATAACAAACAACAGTTTACCATAACAGTTATAGGAAAATAACACAAGTGTTATTCGTTATTACAAAACAGTCGTTATTGCCACTACTAGTTGCTATTATATATGAGATATGAGAACCCTCCGTCTAACTCTATCTTAATTAGTTGTTATTAATTATTTTACTTGTGCACAAATTATGCAGCATGATCTATAGGATCTGTGTGAAGGCCAAACTAAAAATGATCGTTGATTTTGACCAGGATCATCGAATTCGCAAGAGTCGTTCCAGGGCGGCGGCGCCGGCGGCGGCGCGCCCATGGACGGCTACGGCGGCCAGTACGCCGGCTACCCGCCGCAGCCCAACCAGGCCCAAGGTAATGGCGCTTTCCTTGCGCTACTACTACTGCCCTGCCTCCGCGCAAACACTACACACATTTTTTTTGAGGGGGGGGGGAATGTGGCCTTATGCTTAGTGATGTTCCGAGTCACCGTTTTGGTGGATCGAGTCGATTCGAGTCAGTTTATATGGTATTCGAATCAGGACTCGATTCCCTGATTCGAGCCCAGTACTCGAATTCTGTGTTTGGTATTCGAATATTTCTAGACTCAAGTCCGATTCCTATCCTCGACTCGACTATGGTGACAAATGGCCCCACGTTGGGCGCCATTTGTCACCATAGAGCCAAGGGTGACCTCCGGCTAGCTCCAGATCCTCGACTCCTAGTGAAAGTGGCTTACGGTTTAATAATTATTATATTCCAACTTCACAAGTTTTCCTAAAATTATACTATTTCAATATTCGTAACTTATACAATTCAGCCTGAAATCATTAACATGTTTTTAAAGATTTGGTATAGTATGTTATATATCTTGATAATCAACAATAATTAATTTATAGGAAAACTGACAATGCGTGACATGTTTTTTTTTTTAATTTTGATTTGAATAATGGAGTAATACAGAAATAGGCCGAAAATCTTAAGGTTTGGACAGCGTGCCCGTTACAAACTACAGTCCGATTATAGAACAAAAACGAAAAATAGAAAGGAGTTAGCTTCAAACAGCGTGTAGGTTAGGTTAAGCATAACGACACAAAAATAATAATACTGTCATTTTTATTAAAAGATAATAAACATTGATCAAGACATAGAGCATAGGAGTAAACAGTATGCGAGTATAAGCGAGTTACCAAATTCGAATACTAGACTCGAGTCAGTAGGACTTGTATAAATAGAATCAAGTTAGCGAGTACAAACGATTCTTCCTGACTCGAGTACGGCGTACTCGAATCAAATAAATTGGTATTCGAGTAGGCGAGTCCAAAGCAGGAATCGAGTCTGACTCGAATCAAACCGTACTCGGCATGTCGCTACCTTATGCACCATGACACACCGCGCTGGCAAGGCGCGGCCGTGTGTGGGGATACCCACTAAAACCCCCCCGAGTTCTCCAGTCCCATACGGGACACATGGCGGGGTGCACTTTCGCGATTCGACCGCTATGAAACACTACACACCTACATATTATGGTGAACACGATAATCTGCGAAACCGAATGGCTCTTGGTATATTGTGTAACAGCTTTCCGGGTTCGCTCGCGTTAAATAGAATTTACCGCAATAAAAAAAAATCCATCTATATTTTATATCACTTCGATAAAACAACTCACCTGTAATTGAAATACCTAATTTGGTATGGGGAATGGTTTGAGACCCGAAAATGCGTGTTCGACTATTTTTACCACGGTACAGAATCCTGCATAATTTTACCATCACATCGGTTCAACATAGAGTACAATTAAAACCAAAATAGTCTTTTATTCATCATAAGCCATTATTACAGGCATAATAATTTAGTTATTTTTAAATATGATTTGGTGAATGTTACGAACTTGAATGGAATAATCTAAAAATATCAATCTTTTTTCTTATACGATACAAAGTGATTACAATAATGCATTAGCAATAATATTCCATTATTGTAATTACTCCTTGAATGTTCACAAGCCAGCAAATTTTAAGAAATTCGGCTGTACATTAGCTTTGTCGATTTCAAGCAGTTTGGGGTACTTTCATTTATTGAAAAGTGGCTAATTCATTTGAAGATTGGGTTTGCGATGATTTTATGCACTTTCAATAATTAAACTAAATATATGAATTTGTTATAATCATGTATTTTCACGGTCCATCTACTAGAGTGTGCTATCTACTGACCTGACGAGCGCCGCTTTTTCTCTTTATTTACGCAGTTAACTGACTAACAAACTGAATGGTTATCACCGCTAACCTTCGTTCGACTCTCATACCTGCTTACTTAACACTAATTCTTATGAAGGCACTTAGAACAGTGCAGTTGGTTCCCGAGGTTGATGCAAATACAATCTGACACGTCTACGTAAGAAATGTATGTTTATAGCTGAAACTTGTCTGTTATGTTCTATGCGTAGTTAGAGTTTAATATATCTATAAAATATTTAATGAATACTGTATTTTATACAAAATTATGGAATGATAATACTTTAGTTATTTGTAGAGATCGTAGGTACTTTTATGAATGTACAAAGAAAATGCCATGAAGCACAGTAACTTGCAAATGTTATCTAAAATTTACATTATATGTATACCATTATTTTCATTGTTTATATTTCAATTAGATCAAAGAAGCAAACAATGACAAATTAACTTTTTGATGACGAATGCATAATTCATACACAAATTGGAACTTCTGAAATCAATACTATTACACGCTCCCACCGCTATAGAGGTGCTAAGGGGCTTAGTTTTTTGCATATGGTTACCCAGTGCAGATCGCCGGCAGTCTATGGTACGTTGCAGATAATAGTAAAAACGGGAGTTTCTTACAAAGACGCAAATTGTATGGTGCATCAATGAACGGATAGCGTAGTGGTAGTGTGATGGTGCGCAAGCAAACGCGTGACGCACTCCGGTTGGCACTAAGTCGTGTGGTTGTAGGCTCTGGGCCGGGCGGGGACAACCTCGCCGCCTCCAACCCCTTCGACGAGCCGCCGGGGCCGCGCCGACCCCCAGGTACTAAACACTCACGGCCGCCGCTGGCTCACCCTCTCAACTTGGGCGACACCGCCACTAATAAATATATACAATGCATTAATTGTTATATAAATTGTATACTTACGTTAGTTGGTAGTAAACAAACAAATAAAATAAAAGGCAGAGTTGTGAGTCGACAAATGTTGCAAACATTTTTGGACTGATTATCCAAGTTTTTGACAAATTACATTGAGATGAATAGAGTCTAGTTTTTATTTTATTCTTGTAAATGCTATTTAACGAATTTCTTGCTTTTGTGAACAATGGATTTTTCTAATGTTAAAAGTATCTAAGCACTTATATATCTATGTATTTTAGAAATTACCAAGAGAATTGATACAATACTTCATATATTATACTGAGCTAACTGATAACTGGTTCAGATTTTGATAAAATAATGCGAAAGGCATTCATTGTGTATAAGTAATGAGTTTCCATTCTTTAAAATATTTATACATTATTATCGTTTTAAGGGATAATAATATTATTTGAAATATAAAGTAAAACGTAAAAACGAATAATATTGCTTTTTTGGTGTTATATAAAAACTTAATTGAGTGACACCTCTCTAGCTTACTATGATAGTTATCACCCGACTCCAGCTCTTACCTAAGGAGTGTAATTAGATACTATATGATGTTTTCTTTATAACTTAATATACATGTTGCTATATAGTTATGTCTTGCCTTATGACGTTATTTATGTACTCCAACTAAATTATCCAACTTGAAATTGTAAGCCAGCGGTGTCTCAAAACGCACACCTTAGCCCACATCAATCCAGTTGGTATTCTTTGTCACATCATACGGCCTTGTCTGAGTACACCTTCTTCTTTGATCACCCCGTGAATAGAATAGAAATGTTTTTGATTGTTCACACTAAAAGGAATGCGTATTCGTTTTTTTATTTATATCTTTAAATGAAATACTTCACTGGATTTGATGTTGGTGGGTTACATTATACTAATGGCATGTTTGAAGTATGTTTTTATCTTTTGTCTTGTACATTTCTGTAAACCTTGAAGAAATTTTTGTAAATATTTTATTATTCATGTAAATAGCCAAATACAATAATTCGGCTGTAAATAATTATCCATGTTTATCTGTGATATTGGTCGAAATTAGCCACAGGCTTTCACACTCTACAAATAAACTGGTACTATGCTTCCCTTGTTAGCGTAAATATGATTTGCAAATTTCATCTAGAGGTTCTAATCAAAATAACTTTGCATGCTTGTTATTACACATTACTAAACTAAATATGCATACAGTGCAAGAATGTCAGGCCCCATTTTCATATATTTATTCTTATTTGCCAAATATAAATGTGTGTTTCAGGTTACCAACAGGGTTATGGATACGAATATGGATCTCCTTATCAACCAAATAGGCCGGTTTATCCTCCTTACGGCCCCGATGGTGACAGGTTGGTGAAATTTCATATTTCATTTTTTATGTACCTTTTTATAATATGTTTGTAGATTCATATTGTTTGTGATCACCTATCGGCCCAATTAGTGTTTTAAGTTTTGACGGACACTAGCTAAAAATAAACGTTGGGTGAAGCAATAAGTTTTTATGCACATTGAAGCTGATTTACTGGCCATCTTTATCGTATGCTTTTTTTAATTATAAATTCAGAATTATTGAACAGGAAAGGATATTCAGAGTCTGTTCATTGTTTACACCCGGGTGTCCATGTCAATGTGCTTTAATTTCTTTTTACACTCGTTGATTGATTGGGAGGGCTGGCGTTTTTCTGCTTGATTTGCTAGCTAATAAGTCTTGTTAACCAATTTGGTGAGTTAGAATCAGTTTATGGCCACAGTAATATTCTGATAATTGGAGGCAAGGTGGCAATCTGTTCTGTTCTTTTTGTTTATGGTCGACTGAACAGTCTTAACATTTCCACCACAACCAATCTACGTTTTTTTAATAAATTATGTATGGAGCCAATGAATGGATGACAATATCTTATAAATTGGGTCAGTCTTCTTACGGTCACTAATATATCAGTAATTAAATTATTGCAATTATTTCTAGATTTGCATTTCTATAAACTTTAAATGCTCTTAGTTTGTAAAAAACTTGTATTAGTGTGAACTTTTGGGTGTGTTATGCATATTAACTTTCCTTCACCTTTACACGTTTGGCACTCGCCATATCTTTAACTGTACACAGTATAATTTCATGGTCCTTCGAGCCGGATTGTTATTAGCGGCTTTTTAAAACATACTGTACACATCGTACAAATTGAATAAATGTAATATATCTATGAAAAGAAATGTTACTATACTATTTATTTTGGTTCTTAGAATGGTGGGCGTACGGGCTTGTTACTTATTCTTACATATCAAAAATTCTTCATAACTTTGCTAGTGTTTCGAAACATCCCAACTTACTTGCTAAAGATGTTATAAACTATATTCCTTACGATTCTCACGACCAAGGAATGTTTTTTTAGAACCTCTTGATTTCACTTCAAAGTTCTTAGACAGTGTCCATATATCAGACAAGATTTTTCTGCAATTTTTAAGTAAGTATGTTAAATGAGAATGAAGTGGAGTTCGCCCTTGACAAGCACTCATATTTAACTTATATCCCCGTATATCTATACTAATATTATAAAGCTGAAGAGTTTGTTTGTTTGTTTGTTTGAACGCGATCTCTGGAACTCCTTGTTCGAAATGAAAAATTCTTGTTTTATTGAATAGCCCATTTATCGAGGAAGACTTTAGGTTACATAACATCACGCTGCAACTAATAGGAGTGAAGAAATAATGGAAAATGTGGAAAAAACGGGGAAAATTATTCATCTTTGAGGGCTTCCATTGCGTGCGCTGCGAAAACGTTTCTAGATACAAAAAAAAATATGTATTAAAAATTATTCCTCTTAAAATGATCTAAAAAAATGTCCGCGCCAGTATATTATGTCTATCTTTTAAGGTTTTAACTCACTAGAATCGATGTTATGGTAATCAAATTTGGATATGTCGCGTTGTCAAGATCGGGTAACGGCTGAGGTGGTTGTTTGCAAAAATAAATATAATGCTCAAAATAAGTATTCCACGCGGACGAAGTCGCGGGCATAGCTAGTTTAAGATAATAATAATAATGTTTATTTGCTCCAAATCACAATAGATGAACTTAAAACTAGTTACAAAAGGTCTTCTGGAACAAAAAGGCATATGGCTCAGCATATGATAGCTGAATGTACAACTGTCGCTGATATTCTGCCATAGCCTCCTAGATATTTGTCCTTGTATATATAAAGTCTAATCATTAATTCACTGGAGTAAACTGACGTTTACGGTGTTACCACTTTATGATGAACAGAAAATAGTGTTGTGACTAGAATATTGAAATCAAACTCATTCATTCAATTTCATTCCGTCCTCAAATCACATTACTCATTTTATTTACTTTATTAAGAAATCTTAATCCAATTTTGTTTAATCGATGTAATAATATTAGCATGGTACCTTTAGGGCAAATAGGTGATAACTTTGAAATGGCGTAATTACTCGAATTATATATATGAAATGAAACAAAAATATTCAACGGATAGATTTTTATTCGTCATCGTCAGACATAATTTTATCACTATCGTCGTCGCTGTCAGTGACACTTATTATAAAACGGTCCGTAATATTGTCCATCATATGGTCGAGATTAAACATTTTATTTTCTAAGTTTATTACATGATCCACACAGTTTCTCCATCTTGTCCAGTAACCAGTAATAACCAGCAATAAATAAAAAAAAAAACTTGACGTAAAATTGTCGTGGTTATATCCATTACAACGATAAATAATTTACAGAATTAGGTTTTGTCTAAAATGAAATACAATAACTACTATTACACAGTGGTTAAATCTGTATTTTTCTTTTAAATAGATTGCAATAATTAAAGTACTTCCAAATGTTCGAATAATTACAGCTCAAAAAATTGATTTACTGATTAACTGAACGCATAGTTATAACGCATAATAAATATGGCAACATAATTTTACAATGTGACATTAGCAACTGTCAGTTTACTCCAGTGAATTAATAATCAGACTATAGTTGCTTATGTAGTCCAATATTAGTAATGGTACGGCAGTGGATGGTAGTGTGCGGCCGGTGTAATGTGCGCTGTTCCCGCAGGGGGTACCGGGCAGGCGGCGGCGCGCCGGGCGGCGGCGGCGGCGGCGCGGCCGGGCCGGGCGGCGCGGGCGGCGGCGCGGCCGGCGAGTACCAGTACGGCGCGTACGGCGGCCAGTACCGCGCGGCGGGCGGCGCCGCGCCCGCGCCCCCGCCGCCCGCCGCGCAGCCCTACGACTACTACCGCCCGCACCACCCCGCCGCGCCGCCGCACCCGCCGCACGCGCCGCACCCGCAGCACCCGCCGCACCCGCAGCACCCGCCGCACCCGCAGCACCCGCCGCACCCGCCGCACCCGCCGCCCATGGAGGTACGCACGCGCACTGCACACGCTCGACGCTCACCACTCACACTCACTCACACTGGCCACTGGAAACATTAACACACCACTGTACACGTACACACTGATTAGTAATAATGACGATTCTTAGAAATGAAGAAATGTTTCGCATTGTTTCTTTCTAAGAATGTTAATCCCCGTTTTATAATTACTATGTAATTTACAAAAATGAATATTTTGAATGGAAACACTTTTTTGGATGATATCTTGCGGAATCTGAGAAGCGTAATTGTTGTAGCAAAATTTCAGAGCTGCTTTTTACGGCGAGGCAGTAAGTTTTAATGAACACAAGGTTATTTTAACGCGAACAGTAAACAACAGAATCGTCTCTTGCGCGCTTCTCGCGTCATCCGCTCGGACATCGGTCGCATCTCCACATTCGTTACGCTACTACCCCCCGACTACACAAAAGTGGTGTAGTCAGAACACCCGAGCAATGTCGGATTTCTGGATATATGTGTGTCGGATAGTTCAGTGAATTTTCTACAACAGTTTTGCAGTGCAGATGTACTCCCGTAATGAGACTCTGATAAAAAAAATTCTCGGGATGTCCTAATTTCATAATTCCCACATAGCCAATAGTCATTTTCGTAAAATGTCATTCACAATATTTCCTCAATTCGCTATGTAATAAAATAACATTTTTTGAATGCCGATAAAAATTTTAAATCGAAATTATGTGATTAGGTTAAATAATTGTTTTCTGAGCATGCTTTTTTAATTATGACCATATATGATATGTAGTATTATACTTGTGCATGACAACAATATATTAAAACAATGTCCGTAAATGAAATGTTATCGAGTTAAATTTTTAATTGATAACATTTGTAAACTGTTATAAAAATCTTTGACTAGCTTTAACACTAAAAATTGTATGAATTATGATGTGAGAAAAATGGAAATGGTAGTACAGCTGAATTTCTAGAATATATCAATGTATTATTAGGTATGTAATTAAAATATACAAAGAAGGTTTATTTGGGGACCATTCTCTTTTCCGCTCTTTTATTGTGTAATTTAAAATCCATTTTAATCAAATTTCGATTATAACTTTTGGTCAAATTGTCCATACCATCGGTTAAAAGAAAGACAATTATTACAAAAAAATAGTTTTTTTTGACGTATATTTTCAGTTACACAATAACCCACAACGGCTGCTTTCGTAATGGTCGCACGACGTCGTTCGATAACATTACGACTCGTTGCAACACTAGATGTGGTTAGATGACGATTATAAATAACACCTTCGTTTAATAGATGACATCTGGATATTGTCTGTAAATAACCCAATTTCAATTTATCAAACCACTGATAGAAATCAGAGAGAAACGGGTTTGTGAAACTAAAGATAAAATTATATGATGATTTGCTGCTATTATTATTTTGTCATTATAATGATAATAACACTGACAATTGACAGCAATCGGTATCGTTTTAAAAAACTTAAATCGAGAGCGTCGTGTAATGTCCGCCCTAAAGCGATAGCCCGACTTCAAGCGACGGTTTACGAACGCAGCCTAGGATCTGAATATAGCCAAATTATATATTTCGATTGGCTAGTGCCCGGTTTCTGAATACCTTAGCTAAACTATGTCACTAGATGGGTCTGTTCACAAAATACGAAATAAAAATTGACTTTGTTATATTAATTCATCCATAATTACAATTTAAACATTTATTTTGTAATATTTCTTTATCCGCGATAATAATTTCATAATGATAACATTTTTTTTTTATCGATAGTATTAAAACACTATTTTATGAAATAATTTTTAACATTTCGATAGTATTGCCTGTATGAATCATACCCATAAATCTATAAAATAAAAAGATTATAGATGAAAAAAAAAATAGCAGGATTTCGCACTGATTTTGAATTCGTTTGTGTTTGATTGTTTTACTTTGTAGTGTCGCGGTACTTTATTTAACATTTCAAAAGGATTTTTTCTTTCTCGTAAGTTTCTGGGTATAGATATTCCAGAAATGAACTCCAGTACTTCTGTATCCGACTCTGAAGAACTACTAGTATTTGATATTGTAGAACTCATTGTCTTTTTTAAATATAATACTTTAAAATGTAGCTAACACCATTTTATTTCACATAAAATTACCACGTTATTTCACATAAATTTACCTTAAGATTCTTGCTTGACACATAAACCACAGAGACATAAACGTCAAATAAATTATGGGACCGATGAACGGCACTAAATGATCAGTTAGGTTAATCTAAGTTTAAACGGAGTTTATCTAATAGGGAAGATGCAATATTTTTATTTTTGTGCTCATTTTATAGAACTCCACGTAGAATAGACCACAAGTTTATAAAAAAATGAAAAGACTAGAAAAGACTAGATTATATTACTGAAAAAAAAAATGTGGTTTAAAATTGTCAATTTAAATTTTCGTGCGAAAACGGACCTATAGTTCGTATGACGTCACTCCTGTCTGTCATTGTCACTGGCTCACTGATTGTACTGCGCGTGTCATTGCTGGCTTTAGTTGTTTTCGCATTTATCTCGACTTTGAAGGTATTATTTTGTAAAAATGTACAATGGACATCAGGTGATCATAACTACGCCATTGATACTCCGAAAAAAAAGCCGTGTGGACGTATGTTTTATGCCAATGTGTCCATCTACTTCAAATAAGTTTCCTAATAAATTGTTTTTGATTGGACCTTCTGACCCTAAACTTAAAAAAATGTGGTTTTAAGCGGCGAAGAGGAATGACATTTATTTCCCAAAGATTATCTTTCGATGCTGTGAAGACCACTTTGACGTAAGTCGGCGGATATATTTATTGTAAACTTAGTTAATCAGCTTGTATACAAAAGAAACCTACTTAACACTTACCCAAACTTTTCAATGTCTTTTTGTTTAGTCCTTTTCATTTCTACACTTTTCAAACTCTGCACTTTCAACAAAAAATGTCACTACGATGTCAATATTAACTTTTGGCAGAGTCCTAGAATCTGCTTTAGCAAACCCAACTTCTATTTTTATTCAAAAAAACGCAATTAATTTTGGTTTAATTGTGCACTTTTACTACAACTTATAACCTCAAATAAGTTGTCATAACAGGAGTGACGTCACTGAACGCTGATTGGTGTTTTAAATCCGTTCCGTTTCACGTTACATTTGATTCGTAATTATTGTTAAAAAACAACATTATTTTAAATATAAACCTTGTAGTGGCCCTACTTTGATATTTTTTTAGCATTTTTATAACAAAGTTTTCATAAATATTATGATTGCATGTTCCCATTCTACGGTGTTCATAAACGATTTGTTGGGAGTTAGCGAACTGACAGCGTTAATGAACAGATAAACCATAGACAAAATGTACTCAGAAACCGGGCATAGACAAGGTAACAGAGGCTCGATCTGTTTCGCCTGGCCTCAGGAAGCAGGGACAAAAGCAATTGTTTGGTGTGTAGATGTCGGGCGCTGCGCCTTCGTCGGTCGGTAACCTTATGAGCTCGCAGCTCGCGCGGCAGCTGGTGGCGCCGTTGCTGCCCGGCCCCCGGCCCTACGTACGGACGCCCCGTTTGTACCACGCACTCAACACCGCTTCCCATCGATTGGCAAAACGGGCCCTGAGTTACGTCGCCGGCGCTGTCGCAATCCCAATCCCTATAAAAATTGACGAACTTCACCTGATCTAATGGCCAGAATCATACGCTAAGTCATACGTATACAATACAGTTGCAACAACTCACTGTATTATAAACAAAACTGCCATATATATTGTTCTAGCGATGTGCCGAGTACGGTTTGACTGGAATCAGACTCGATTCCAGCTTTGGGTTCGCCTACTCGAATACCAATTTATTTTTGATTCGTGTACGCTGTACTCGATTCAGGAAGAATCGGTTCTTACTCGATAACTTGATTCTATTTATACGAGTCCTACTGACTCGAGTCTAGTATTCGAGTTTGATTAACTCGCTTGTACTCGCAAACTGTTTACATAAGCTCCTATGCTCTATGTCTTTATTCAATGTTTATTGTATTTTAATAAAAATTACAGTATTATTATTTTTGTGTCATTGTGCTTAACCTAACTTACACATTGTTCTTAGCTAACTCCTTTCTATTTTTCTTTTTTGTTCTAAAATCGGACTCTAGTTCTGGACTGGACTAGACTTTCCAGACTCGAGTCTAGAAATATTCGAATACCAAACATAGAATTCGAGTACTGGGCTCGAATCAGGGAATCGAGTCCTGATTCGAATACCGTATAAACTGACTCGAATCGACTCGATCCACCAAAACAGCGACTCAGCACATCACTATATTGTTCAATGATTCGAGTGAAGTATATTATTACAACATTAAATTTAATCGAAATGATTCACGATAGAGAAAGTAACAATTTTAAATATTACATTTGTTGTTTTGAAAGTTTTTTTTTTGCTATATTATTTAATTTTAAGTAGGTTTTTTAAGTAGTTACGTTGAACGAATTTTAAATTTTATACATCTATTTACTTCATAATTAAAAGAAAATTAGTGTTTTTACATGTTATACAAAAATAATAGCATTGCATACTATTAAATATAGCACTCCAAGGCAAAGGGATTGCGATCGCGACTGTAGTAAGACACTATGGCCCACGGTCCGTACTCACAGGCGACACACGCCGCGACCCCTTCGTCGGTTTTCGTGTGTGATCGTCACGGTCAGCAATAGATATCGGTTCCATAATGGTATCGATATCGATTGTAACGAACTCAGTACGAGTTGTAGCAACAACACTCGTCTGTTCCATTTTTGTACTGTTTAATTATTATTGTGTAGTTCATTTTTCTTTCACATTTCTGAACAATGAAGATTTTTAAAATGAATTTAGAGTAATTTCTTAGCCATCGTTATGAATTATGAACTATAATTTTACTTTAATTGAATTTTATTTGAAACTATTATTATGTTTAAATTATAAATCAAACATATATAAAATAATTTCATAATCACTTTTCTGAGCTTAAAACAAAGGCTGTGATCGATCATGGACGATTTTCAATGATGGGGGTCCTTCATTCGTGGTTTTGGCTTCATTTTAATTATTTTCGGATAATACCACTCGCTTGACGAAATTTAAACTCACTGTTAATTTTTCTTGTATTTTTCGTTTACTAAATTGGCTTGCGGTGTGATTAATTGGCTTGACGATATAATGGTTGCCACTGTCATTCTTTGGCAATCGCTAAATTGAATATTTCGAAAAGTCGTTTGTTGGATCATTCAAAATTTAACATTAATTGACAACATGGAAGTAAAGGTATAGAGTGTGTGGTGGTGGCTTTACCTTACGACAAAATATCACTTAATCATGTGCATGCTTATCACATAATTCATGTAAGGTTAAATGTAAGCTTGAATATGCCAGCTGAATGAACATATAACTTTTTTCACTGTATACACAATATTTTCATTCACACACATTGGTATGTCATTCGGCTGGACTTTATTTATTTCAGCTGTAGAACTAGGTATAAATGGTCGTACACTGTGACAACAAGTGTAAATATGTTGTAAATAGTTTTGAAACGATTAGATTTACATATATCATCAAAGTTCAAACTTTTAAAGAAAAGCTTTAATTGTGTAAATGTAAGATTTTTTTTATATGTTGACTTAATTTAACTCTTCGATATTTTGTATTTAATTTAGATTCGTTTAAAATTTTCGAGTATTGATGTTACTTGGTTAAAAAGAATGTATTTGTACATTATGACAAATAGTTGGCTAGCACAGCTGTATACAGTAATTGTATACTGAATTGGGATTGAAGAATTGAAGAAATATTTACAATTTACACATAAATTGATCTCATTTTTTGTCAGAGGGCCTGATTTGCCTTGTTTTCGTCATTATTATTTTATGTATTGAAAGGGTTCTAAATAAAGTATAACGATATGATTATATGTCGTGTTTGTGTTGTGATTATCATTTGAATATTCTCAATCAAATATTAATTCAGTGTAGTAATTACAAAATACGTTATTTGTCTATATTCATAGTTAATAATTTATTCATTATAATGATAAGTTTCATACCCAGCATTTATTGTAGTGATATTTCATCGT
The DNA here is from genome assembly GCA_036419045.1 of Scirpophaga incertulas. Lineage (NCBI taxonomy): Eukaryota > Metazoa > Arthropoda > Insecta > Lepidoptera > Crambidae > Scirpophaga > Scirpophaga incertulas. The sequence continues at coordinate 7,569,454 of CM071628.1, read as the reverse complement.
TACTAATGTAATGTTTGATTAATACTTTGATAAATATCAGTTGTAACTGTTATCACATATTCACACTGGTATTTTTTAAATACATTTATTATTTTTTATTGTAATTCAGTTATGACTTATAATAAAAAAGTGAGGTACTATGATGGATATGAAACTGTTCAGAATGGGGTAACACGAGATGTAAATTGAAAATCGACTAAGCAAAGCGATTTAAACATTCATATATAGATAGACTGGATTTCAAATGTAGTTTATTTGCAATTCGATTGTAGACCAGTGCCCAGTTGTTCTTTGTTACATTGGAATTGTATGGCAGTTGTATATAGACTATAATTGGTCCGCACGGGTTGGTTTGCAGTTTTATCGTAGTCTAATTCCACTTACAAATTTTATTCAAGCCGTCGTTTTATCTAGTGTGTAAATACACTATGTCGTAATTACGCGGCCGAAGTTTGGCATGATCATGCCGGAGAGGTCAAATAATGCAGCAGTTATATGACGCATTGAGGTATCCAATGAAAGTAAAATCGTAATATCAATGGTTTATTACATAGTCATATTCGAATACGTATCAACGAAAAATCTACTGCGGAACTTCGGACGCATCAATCAGTACATAGTGTGTTTAGATACTTATGGCTCTTCACAATTATCTATTTATCCATTGTTCTACTTTATTGATATATTTTGTATGCGGTAAATGTAAGAAATGGATGGATTAGATAGAATTGGAGAAGTGCCGCTGGAGCCTAAGTAAGAATGGTAGTTGATATGATTGGCGGTGCGTTTGCAGTACGGTGGCGGGAAGGCGATGGGCGCGAGCGGGGCGGGCGGCGGCGCGGGCGCAGCGGGCGGCGCCGGCGCGCCGCGGCGGCACCCGGACTTCGCCAAGGCGGAGGGCGGCTACGGCGCGGCGGCGGCCGGAGGCGGCGGCGCGCCCGGCGCCGGCGCGCGCTTCCCCGGCGCCTGGGGCGCGCCCTTCCCGCGCGCGCAGCCGCCCTCGCCGCAGCCGCCCTGGCGCCCGCCGCCTGCCGCGCAGCCGCCGGCGCAGTGGCAGCCGCACCAGCCCTACCAACCACAGGTACGCACGCGCACACATACACGTTATCACATCTTAATTCGCTTTCAAACTATGTATTATTCATTTATACCGGCTAACATTGTTAATATGAAATTCATTATGTACCTAGTGGAACTAAGACAGTCCGCTTTTTACTGTTATTATCCGCCTAAACCAATTTATTGTAATTTCAGGGTACGGCACCGGGAATGGCGACAGGACAAATAAAACGAGAATTAACGTTCCCTCCCGATTGTGTAGAGGCAACAGTACCCACGGGAGAGAAACGGAGAAGGCTAACTAAAGCCGACGTAGCGCCCGTGGACGCGTGGCGAATCATGATGGCGCTCAAATCCGGACTTCTCGCCGAGACGTGTTGGGCGCTCGATATTCTCAATATCTTGCTGTTCGACGACAACTGCATAGGCTACTTCGGGCTGCAACACATGCCGGGGCTGCTGGACCTGTTGCTGGAGCATTTCCACAAAGCGCTGAGCGACGTGTTCGACGCGCCCGCCACCGACGAGGAGCCGTGGTACGCGACGGCCGAGAGCAACGCCGCGCCCGCCGAGCCCGCGCCGCGCCGCCTCGAACCGCCCGACCCCGCGCGCCGCGTGCGCCTGCTCTCCGGCGACAACTACACCATGGAGACGCGGCGGCGCCAGCCTGTCACCGTGCGCGAGGACGTGCTGTTCGCGCCCGCGCCCGCCGCGCCCGAGCCCGCGCTGCACGACCACCTGCTGGAGCCGTGGCAGCTGGACGGCGCGCCTGCCGCGCACCTCGTGCCCGCTCTGCGCGCCGAGGCCGCGCGCCTGCCCTTCGTGCGCGTCATGGCCGCGCGGCGCGTGCGCCGCCGTACGCGCACGCCGCCGCCCATTGCGACACCCGCGCCCGCGCCCACTCCCGCATTGTCCGCCGCTGAAGAAAGGCTGCGGCCAGAACCCACGTCCGCGGCGCCCGACCCTCCGCCCGCACCGATCACCCCCGCCGCGCCGGCGCATTCTTCGCCGGCGCACGACCGTGATAACCTCGAGGCGGAGCCTATGGACCTGGAACCTGAGCGGAGACCGAACCTCCTTATACGAGACCCCGCCGGCGTTCTCAAACGACGGAGGCTCGACGATTACGAAGACGAGTGCTACACGCGCGACGAACCGAGCCTCAACCTGATAGACGAGACGCGGGATACGCTCGCCAAGCGGTGCATAGCCCTATCGAACATCCTGCGCGGGCTGACGTTCGTACCCGGCAACGAGGCGGAGTTCTCGCGATCTGGTTCGTTCCTGGCGGTGGCGGGCAAGCTGCTGCTGCTGCACCACGAGCACGCGCCGCGGGCTGCGCGCGCCCGGGCCTACGAGCCGGCGGCGCGCGACGAGGCCGACGCGGACGCGTGCTGCTCCAGCCTACGCGGTGGCGCCGAGTGGTGGTGGGACGCGCTGGCGCAGCTGCGCGAGGACGCGCTCGTGTGCTGCGCTAACATCGCGGGGGGCCTGGAGCTAGCCGCACAGCCGGAGGCTGTGGCGCGGCCCCTGTTGGACGGACTACTGCACTGGAGCGTGTGCCCGGCGGCAGTGGCGGGCGACGCGCCGCCGGCCGCGCCCGCTGCGTCGCCGCTGTCGCCGCGGCGGCTGGCGCTGGAAGCGCTGTGCAAGCTGTGCGTGACGGACGCCAACGTGGACCTGGTGCTGGCGACGCCGCCGCGCGCGCGCGTGGCGGCGCTGTGCGCGGGGCTGGCGCGCGACCTGTGCCGGCCCGAGCGGCCGGTGGTGCGCGAGTTCGCGGTGAACCTGCTGCACTACCTGGCGGGCGCGGGCGGCGGCGCGGCGCGCGAGGTGGCGCTGCACGCGCCGGCCGTGGCGCAGCTGGTGGCGTTCATCGAGCGCGCCGAGCACGCGGCGCTGGGCGTGGTGAACCAGCACGGCGTGGCGGCGCTGCGCGACAACCCGGACGCCATGGGCACGTCGCTGGACATGCTGCGGCGCGCGGCCGCCACGCTGCTGCGGCTGGCCGAGCACCCCGAGAACCGGCCGCTGCTGCGCCGCTACGAGCGCCGCCTGCTGGCGCTCGTCATGAGCCAGATCCTGGACCAGAAGGTGGCGCACGAGCTGGCCGACGTGCTGTACCACTGCAGCCAGCGGCCCGCCGCCGAGCGCGAGCAGTGAGCGGCGAGCGGTGAGCGGAGACTGAGACTGATTGAGTATAAGCGCTGCGGCGCGGACTGACGCTACCTGGCGGTACGTGTACATATAGTGTAGGCGCCGTGCGACCCGCCGCTCGACCTCGTTGTGCCGGTGTTCCAAGTGTTTGCGCGTGCGGTACGATTTTGTTATTTATGTCCATGTTTTATTTACGAGAATGTCGATGTGCTATAATCGATTTCTATTGTTCGATCGGAGAAAAAATGTATTATAACTCGTAATTTTGATTTTTATAATAAAATGGGACTTGAATCTGTTTATTGGTTTTATGATGGAGATTTTATACCGAGTACCTTTAGCGCCTTTGTCTATAAGAGAATTCGTAGTTGAGAATGTGAGGAGCTTATGTGGGCTATAAGTTAAGTTTAATGTGAATTATTACAATAATCTATAATATATTGAAATTGAATCTGAATTTTATTTATTTATTTTGTGAATTGGCATTTTTATGATTTTTTTTGTACACCTCTAAAAATTCACATTTAATGAAATTAAATAAATGACGGAATTTTAAAGAAAAATATAATTGATGTTCTAATTGATGTTTGGTCCTCGACTTTGTTATATTAAATTATTTGAACATGCGCTATAACAACATGGGATAATGAAAAGAGCTTCATTAAATATATATCCCAAACTTGTAAATATTTTTAAATTAGAATTATTGTCACCAAAAATAATTTTGGAACAATATACTAAATACATGTAGCATACTACGTCTAAGAAAGTATGTACATAATTATGTAAATTTTTAAGGGAGCAAATGAATGCATTTTTGATGTCTACATATTTGTTGTTTTATGTAGAAAAAATTGTGTATAGATTAGATAGTAGGTCTGATGATTCGGATTTATTGCAAATGCGTCCCTTGTACACTATCCGGGATAATACACAGATGAAACAAATCTATCGAAGTGATTTCTACAGATTTCCCAATATTTTTTAAATTATAATCTAAGTTTCATGACAATGAAGTTGACCGCTCTGGTCGTTCTTTTATTTCATACCTTTTCTCCATTCCTTTTTGTTGGCTTGTAAACATTATTAGTCTTAAAACTGAGTTCGCTGCGTTTATTTTGTTTTAACTTTTCATTAAAATATGTTTCCCACGTTGAAATCATATCTTAAAAGAGCTACTGGGAACAAATAGTTGCAGTCAGAATGAAAAAGGTGTTTCTGTAATGAATGTTGAAAAAACAAAACTTCATCGACACAAGCGCAGCAGCCTCAAATTTATAAACAAGATGTTGAAATTATACATGAATTTAATTTTCAATATTAATAGTTCACGTAAATTTGAAATATTGAAAATTGCATCGATTGGAGGATATGCTTTGACTATTGAATAAACATGAAACAGACTGGTAATATTGATTCTTATTATTCGGCCAGAAGCTACCTTGGTGCTAAAATGCAGCAACTGTTTACTGCTTTAAGTTACAGTTTACTTCATAGCTTAATAATGAACTATATGCTATAACGTATATGGTGTGAAGCGGTTAACCGTGATTTACTGATAGCCGCAACCTAAAATTAGGTCTAATTAAAAAAAAAAACAAAATCAGCTTTATTCAAATATGACTTTATAGAAAGCTCTTTTAAATCGTCCAAGTTCAGGACGTATTTTTAGCTGATAAGAAGAATGGGCGCAAGAAACTTACAGCTTTATCAAAAGTAATAACAACATTTACAATAAATTATGTCGTTATCATACAATGTACATATGTAGTGTAGTATATGTGTAACATATTTCATGACTACGCATATTTTTTATTTATATAATCCATAGGTCGCTGGTTCAAATCCGGCTCGAAGGACCATTTGATGTAGGGGTTATTGCTACATCAGAGAAAAGTACTTTTGGAAAAGATACTGTATTGTCTCGAAGGACCATTTGATGTAGGGGTTATTGCTACATCAGAGAAAAGTACTTTTGGAAAAGATACTGTATTGTCACAGAATTATTTAATTTAAATGATTGCACGCGTAGGTATAAGTCGCGGGTTGTATGCGCACTGGAGACGTATTTTTGAATTATTAGACGTGAATTTGGAATTAGAATACGAATACAAATCGTGCGCGAAATTATTTTCTACTGCTTACAATTTTATAGATTTTTGAATCACTCGAATTCAGTGTTGTCATTAAGAACAAATTCTTAATTAAATTCCGTTTCACGCAAAAAAATTCAAAACCACAAAAACAAAAACAAATTGGCGATGTCTCGCACATGAAACGGATCACTGTCAAGGTCACGTCAGCGTTGGATATTCTACCAGTAGTAATAAAAACGAGGGTTGAACCACTCGTTGTCACTCGTCAATAAAGCCAGTAGGGTCAATAGGACCAAAGGCTAGGCTGAGTTTAGTCGGTAGGTCTGTGTAGTCGAGCCGTCTCGACAGTACCAGGAGTCCGACATAATCAACGCATCCCTGCTTGCCTGTTGCGTTGGTATCCATGATGGATTCTCAGACTCCTCTCCTGAGGAAAAAAAAAAAAAAAAAAAAAAAAACACGTCGTCGCACGAAATGAAAATTCAGAAATAGTGAATTCGGTAATTCGTATACGAATCTCACGATTTCGAATTGGTTTTCTATTGTTTCAAAAATTCGTCTCCTGGTCACCGCGTTCCTATTCGGATTTCCATGCACTGACGTAAGTGCTGACCCCGCTATGTGCGGTGTATGCATCGTACAAGTTTGATGTCTAGCAACGACCACCATGTTAATTAACGAAACTCCTCTGTGGAGAGTTCTTTCAACTTGTATTGCACGTGGAAAGTCCAATAGCTATCGGCTATTTGACATCGTGCATTAAGATTTCCTCGCCCACCGTTTCACCATATCAAATCGTCGGTCTGATCTATGATGTTAAAGTTATCGAATGAACTGTCCTGTGAAACGTAGAAAACATCGACTAGAAGAGTGCGGAGATGTATTTTAATTGTGCTAGCAAATGTGGAACATGGAATTTTGAATACGATAATTATGTCAACGAGGGTTCTTAAATTAGCTGCCTCCGGTATCAGTATTTCCTGCGGCGTGTTACCTGGTGATTTACATCATTCAGTTACAGTTTCTTTCTTGTTTTGAAATCCATATTTAGTCTATTATTGTATAGTATAGCGAGTGACAAAACAGTCTTGTTAACAGGCTCGCAGTTAAACAAGATGTTAAACACTATTACGATAAAAACATGCTCTATATACAACTTTCGATTCATTTGAATCATTGAGCGGGGTAAGTATTAAGCCCTTGTAGTACAAGCAACAAGATATGATAAAGGGTCAATCGTGAAATTATCCTATGTATTTTTACAGTTAAAAATTGCCCTATAGGTGTTCATGCTAAGGAGGTTTGTGTCGACTATGTATTTATTGCATCTATAGGCAGAGACCATATTAACTGCTAATCTGTTACTATAACATTGTCAAAGTTGGCATGTTGTGTATCATTGCAATAATGATCTTATATATAAAATTCTCGTGTCACAATGTTCGTTCCCATACCTTACCCCTTTGTGATAAGGGTGGTCCACCCTTAACATTTTTTCTAGAAATTATATGACAAAACAACGTTTACCGGGTCAGCTAGTTTGCCTATAAAAATATGGTTTTCGTTCTGGAAGTTAGTTACTATGATTAAGTATTTTTTTTATACAAATTCTTTGACTTGGATTTCTTTACAGATAAATAATATCTATATTTAGAGTCCTTTTTAGTCTTGTCATGTGGACTGGACTTTTTGTCGGTAACCAAGTCTAATGGCCGTTTTCACCAACCTTGTCTTAGCTTAGGTGACTCCTAAGAGACATGCTGTCTCACTCTTTTCAGTTAATATAAAAAGTGACAGCATGTCACTTAGGAGTCACCTAAGCTAAGACAAGGTTGGTGAAAACGGCCATAAATGTCCTAAAAATGAGAATAAATTTACATGACGTACGTACGTAAATTGACTTCATTCATTAATGTTTGGCTTTAATATTTTTATTTTTTATGTGATATTTTGATAAAAAGCAGACTGCCCACCGGATGGCAAGTGGCTACTGTCCCCTATAGTAGATACATCTGGTTCATGTGACATTCGGTATATTAAATAGAAAGACTTTGATAGACTAAGTATGTGGTGTCACGATGCGGGGCTCGTACTTAATGCTCAAAAAACAAAATTAATGCATATAAAGTCTCCTTATCTAAAATGTCAGCAAAATGAACACAAATTAGTATCACACACTCATACTTGTCTACACAACAACCAATCAAATTGCAATAACATGTGTCCATTCATCGAGCAAGTTCACACCTATGTGTATTTGAGTTTGACGATAGACAGTAGATTCAATTGGGGAGATCATATTAATCGAATTTGTGAAAGGCTACGCGCAATCCTAGCCAAAATGTACACAATAAATAATCGTATCCCGTTTAAAACTAAATTATTGTTATACAATGCATTCTTCGATTCGGTGGTGTCCTACGGTTTATCTAGCTATGGAAGAACTTACAAAACGTACTTGGATTCTGTCTACAATTTACAGATCAGAATTCTAAAATTAATAATTCCACACAAATATAAAAAACAGTTAAGTGAATCAGAAATATTCAGATATTGCCAAACACTTCCTATACATGATAAAGTAAAATACAACGTATTAAAAGAACAATTTTTTAATAAAAATATTCAGTTTGAAGTGGAACATTCTGTATATACGCGGAGAATGGCTCAAAACAAACTTGTTACAAAAAAGGCAAGGAATTGCTATGGCGAACGAACGAATGCATTCCTTGTTCCTCGGCTTATCAATTCTTTGCCTACCTCCATCCGCAATATTATTAGTAACAAAAACATAAAAGTTCAAATAAAAAAGTATTATCTGTCTGAGTTGTGATTGTAACGTTATTGTATCGTATGGATATCTAAGTAGTTAAAATTTGTGTATATTATGTTTACTTGCTGTTATGTTTTAATAATATAATAATGAGCGTTCATTACCTACCTAAATTGAGAACAGAATTGTCATAAGGGTATCACATTCAAGCTTTAGTGGCTTAAGTGATATCTATATCAAAATGTTAATACTATTATATGTAACTGATAATAAATAAAAAAAAAATGGCAAGTAAAAGTAAATGTGAAATTAATAATAGTTATACTTTATAACACTTCGCTAGCTACTAGATTTCTATATATAGCTAATTAAATAGTTTAATGTTAATATTATATACAATATTATAATGGTCAGGTGTTTATGAAACAACTACTATCAAAAAGAACGGCAAAGCTTAATTGGGTAGACGGCAATTTTTTAAATTCTGTATATAATAAGAGTACTCTTTTAAGTGAGAAATATTGTAGAACCAACAGTACACCTGCACCTATTACTTTTGAAGATACATCGACATGTTTGCGGCGCTGTTGCGGGCCGCTCAAAAACGCTCCATACTAAAAACACTGCAATCGTGACGTCATAACTCAGTAAACTCTCCTAATTTGTATGAGCGTATAAACAAATTTTAAAATAACTTTGCTATTTGTACGTTTATAGGTATATTTTCTATATAAAAGAATGTTACATTTAATGTGAGAATGCTAGAAATGTGTTCCTTTCATTACAATTACGTAAATAATAATTGCTCATTTTTAGAAATCTAAAAACAATTGATAATTAAGCTGAAATTTCTATATTGACATACTTTCATTAGATATAAATTGCTCAAATCAGATAATTATAGTATAAAAACGGCCATAAGCAGTTGTAGTCGTCTACCCTATTTCTGTAATAACGCACGTGTCGTCGTTGCAGCGTCTTCGTTAACGATGGACACACGTCAATATGAGATGCTCATAGTGGGACCATAATATTTTTTAAAATAAGGTCGTGACCAAAAATATTACTATTTCTCACTGACATAGCGAAGATGAATTCAACTGTTTTCTCGTAATTGTCACCCTATCAAATTAATTTGTTTGGTTCGAATTTTTTTTAAATTTCCACTAGTTATTCAAATACTTTACATTATGGAAACACAAGTGAAAACTGTAGTACACTAAATTAAAATTAGATGTCGCGTGAGCCACTACATTATATACGATGGAGTGTCAGCCGAGCGATAGCAAAAAATTGTTCCAAGTTTTTGACTCGTCAAAACGTAAGCGGACACGGAAAAAAATAGAAGTGCTGGAAGATTCTAACTCACTAGCCACTGATGACTCTAACAGCGTAAGTATTCCACTAATTAGTGAACATACATATTTTTGTACCGAGCACACAGTTTTGTACAATATTTATAATAGTACCCATGTATATGCTAGACTAAGACCGCTTTTTGTCAGCGGCGAGCGTACGCCTCATGGCTTCGTAACTGTAGTATATAACATATATTATACGACACCGATACGAACCGAGATTCGCTTTTCGAACTGAGCCATACGAGGGTGGATTGAAAAGTACTCGGCCTAACACAGATCCATTCAATTCTAAAAATCAAATCTACCCACATTATTTAGTTCAATTCAGACTAGTTCATTGTGTGAAGTTCGAAACGTGTGCTATAATTAGTTGTGATTTTATAAATTTATTAACAAAGTAATCTGACATAATTTCCGCGAATGGAGCAAATCGTGCAGCGTGCCGTCATTATGTACCTCCATAAGAAGGGGCTATCATCAAAAGCCATCCATGATGACATGGTCAGTACATTAGGCGATTGTGCTCTGTCATATTCATCCGTCAAAAAATGGATAGCAGAATTTAAGCGTGGTAGAGAGAGTGTGAAAGATGAACCCCGCTCTGGAAGGCCTTCGACGTCAACTGCTGACGAAAATATTAAAAAAGTACTTGATTTAATAATGGGAGACCGCATATTAAAAATTAGAGAAATAGCCGAGATTATAGGCATCTCTTATGAACGAACTCAGAACATCATTGTCAACGAGTTGGGTTTCCACAAAGTGTCTGCGAGGTGGGTTCCGCGACTGCTTTCAGTCGAACAAAAAAGGACACGATTGACTATTTCACGCGACTGTTTGGAGTTATTTGAAGTCGATGCAGATGATTTTTTTAATCGTTTTGTTACTATGGACGAAACATGGGTTCATTACTGTACACCGGAAACAAAACAACAATCAAAACAGTGGAGAAGACCTGGTTCACCACCCCCTAAAAAGGCTAAGTCGATTTTGTCGGCAAATAAGGTGATGGCTTCAGTATTCTGGGACTCGAAAGGTGTGATTATGGTTGATTATCTTGAAAGGGATCAGACTATAAACTCTGATTACTACTGCACCTTACTACGTCGTTTACGAGAGGAAATAAAAGAAAAACGTCGAGGAATGCTCAGAAGAAAAGTCCTGTTTCATCATGATAACGCCCGTGTTCACACGTCAGTACAGTCAATGGCTGAAATTCACAACTGTGGCTAACTGTTACCGCATTCGCCGTATTCACCTGATCTGGCACCATCAAACTTCTTTCTGTTCCCCAACCTAAAAAAGCACTTGGGAGGTCAAAGATTTTCGACAAACGACGAGGTCAAAGCAGCTGTAGACGCATATTTTGACTCTAAGGAAGAATCATTTTTTTTTCAACGGACTAAATGCTTGGTAGGGGAGGTGGCAAAAGTGTATTGAACTTGATGGTGATTATGTAGAAAAATAAAAATATAACTGATTTAGTATGTGTTTATTTTCTTGGTTAGGCTGAGTACTTTTCAATCCACCCTCGTACCATACTGGTGCCGATAGCGTGCTGCCTGTTCATAATTTTAGCAATGTGTGTTTGTCAATTATTTTTATACATACATACATATATGTCACGCCTTGTTCCCAATAGGGTAGGCAGAGACCACCTCTGTCCACTTGCTACGATCCTGGCACACTTCTCTTGCTTCCTCCACTTTCATGAGCGTCTTCATGCATGCTCGTCAGTTGCGAATACTCTTGACCCGGCCTTTCTTTAGGACATCTTCGATTTGATCGAGATATGTCCGCCTAGGTCGACCTGCATCGATTCGTCCTATCATTCTTACCTTGTGTATCGCTTTATTATTTTTATATACTTAAACATTTAGATCTGGACCTTCCTTTAACAAACTGGCATTACAAGAAGAGCGTCGTAGAAGAGTTTCAAACATTATTTTGTTCAAATATGAGTAGATAGTTTACTCCTATTCGGCGTACGGGCAAATCAATCTATCCGACTTTAGCGGGACCAGCTTTATGGACTGTGTCAGGCGCCGGTTCCACAAATAAAAATGCTCTGCCAAACAGAGGAACTCGAAAGTGTTTTCGTACTTATGTCAGCCATCATAGAACGTGACGAAAAACGTTGCAATCGTATCGTGCTATAGCCTAAATGACATACCTATAGGAGTTTTCGTCGTTTATTAATAAACGCTTCCAAATATGTTAGTAATAATATATTGGTATGGGCTTTTTGCAAACAAGTACTCATATTTTAAATGAACTTTAAGCCACATGGCTTATACTTAATTAAGTTTAATTTATTATCGCACACTTCGTTAGACAGAAGATGTAGCCATTTCGTTTCATCATTTAGTTACATATCTTATTCTTAGTATTGTTAAATTTATATCTTAGTTAAGATGTTTTGCACAGGTTTGTCAAGCAACTGTTTTGCACGTACCGTCAGCAAAAGCAAGTCTACAAGATGTTCCTACAACGCAAACGGTCACTATCGGCATGGAGCATAACATTTCTAATAGGTATTATTCCTTATTCCTTAAAGTTGCAAATCCGATGCCAAATCGCAAAGAGCAGCAGTTGATGTTTATTGCTTCAACTTGAGTCGAGCCTATACTTCAGGTGTACCTCAAGGCTCATATTGGGCACCACTATTATTCAATCTGTTTGCCAGTGATATATTCAAATACTGTATGCTCATATTCTAATGCATGCGTATGATATGAAGGTGTTCAAGGAAATCCAATCACTACAAGATGCACTGAAACTTCAGGAAGACTTTATAAAATCCCAGTGATGATATTGTGAGGAAAACAAAAATGTAATATTTTGTCCTTTACTAGAAGCAGAACCACATACACTATAAGCTAAAATAATGTTCCTATTAAACGAGTAGTTGAGGTGAGGGATTTGGAAGTTATTATTGATAATAAATAAAGTTTCGGCTCTCACATCAACTGTTGTTAATAGGGTATACCGAATGTTGGGGTTTTTTATTCGGCATTTACAAGGAGTTTACAAATTACAAAACATCTTTAGTTCGCAAACAAATATGTCCGGACCCATTCGCAACGACTACGTCCGCTAGAACTTCTTTTGGTGAGGCTGTATGAGACGATCCTGGTAAAACGTTACATGCAGAAATTTTACCTTGTAGACGAATTGCATCTCACATGGTCTCGCGAGATAGAGATCTAGACCTAAAACTGGTCTGTTTGTTTGTTTAAAGACTGCTCTCAGGATACGCTTCTTTTTTCCTCATTTCCCTACTAAAAACGCGTGTGTGATTATTAATAAGTCGTCTGATTAAGTTATTAAAGTAATTTAAGCATCTACGAACAGAGAACGAGATAGCAGCCCGTCTCCAGACCGCCGTAATAACCGCGCTGGCCGCTCCCCTAGAAGACATCGCCGTGCGACGTACGTTCTAAAAATTCATATTCCAATTACAATACGTGCACAACCCATATGTATCCCCACCGAGGGGCACGAGTCTATCTTAACTATGCTTAGGCCTTGCTGGTACAGTACGGTTTGGTTGACTTCATGATGTTTTCCTTGACTGTTGAAGTTTCACATAAATGTGCCAATTAGATTGGAAACACAAATATATATGGCAGAATCGACCTCGGACCTTCCGATTACAAGACCAGGATTGATACCACAGAGAACCGACGCCATAGTCTGGTAAGATCCCTAAAAAGCGGATATTTTATCTATCACGGTGACCAGATCGCAGGGCTTCGATGTTTGTGATTGCCAGAATACACTGCGTGTCAAAGGAGTTTTGCTTACAGTATAATATTTTCAAAGAGAATTTCTAATTACATTTTCAGAAAGGAAGGATTGTCTCTGGCTTTGAAAGCTGGTAACACGGTGTCGACGCCTCGGTCTACGTCACCTCCGGTAAGAAGATTAATTAATATCATAGCTCGTATTAAATGCCGAGTCTTAATACCGACTAATTTTAAAATTTGTATCAATAAAACGAAAACCTACAAAATATGGATATATATTTATTTTCACTTTCAATGACATTCTTCAACAGCATATATCATAATTATAGTTCTTGGATATTTCAACAATATAAAAATGATTACTTGCATTTTAAACAGGTCTACGGGCTGTCTGATGGTAAGCAGTTACCGTTTAGTTAGCCTATGGACACTTGCAACACCAAGGGTGTCACTTACGCGTTGCTGACCGCATAAAAACCTATTTACTCCCTTTTTGAAGAACTCCATGCTGTAACCCTCTGGGAAAACCTTGACAGGGAGCTTATTCCACAATCGAACATATATGCGGGAGGAAATTCCTCTGGAACCGCACTGTACGGAACCATTTAAGTGCCAGTGTGTAAGCTTCAACTCCCTGTCGATAGCCAGCGGCGCGGTGATAGAAAGAGGCCACGGGCATCATATCGAACAATTCCTAGGAACATAACTCATTATATAGGCGGTATAATATACATAAGGAGGCTGACTCTCCTTAGAGGCTTGATACTGCTTGTGAGTACGGGATCGTCGACAAGTTTCACAGCACGCTTGTGAACTGAGTCTAGGGGCGCACGCTGGTACCCAGGTGCTTCCGCCCAGAGATAGCAGCAGTACTCTATATGTGGACGGACTTGGGACTAATACAGTAGTAGTTTTTGCCCCGGTGTGAAGTACTGCTTCACGGTACTGAGCACATCGAGTTTTTTGGATGAACGTCGCTGGAGATGTCAACATCAAGGATCCCAATACCCTTTCCAATGGAAAGTCCTGTTTTCCTGAAATTGAGAAATTGTAATAGAGTGAATGGAGTTTTCTTAGCGGTGAATACGCAAACAAACAGCGGAACGAGGGACATTTGCTCAACCCGTGTAAAATATATCTCAGATACTGTTATCCGCATAACAATGTATGTCATCAATGGTCATTGATATGCAGTAGGAAGTGTCGGAGATAGAACGGAGCTTTGCGGGACACCAGAATTTATGTGCTTTACATTCAATAAAAAAAAATTGCTTCTTAAGAGGATTTTTATAACACTATATTTGACACATGTCAAATATAGTGTTATAAAAATCCTCTTAGGAGAGACCACGATATAGCGCTCCGTATAAAATGTAACAGATACGTTTGAAGTGCCGCGAGAACAGTGGTTGTGGACGAATCTGATTAAAGACCAAGTTAAGCTGAACCGATAGCGATTTAACATGCTCATCTTCATCCTTTTTTTTTTTGTTTCCCTGAAGATAATGCATTAAATTGCATACCCGGCGGCGAGCCGGCGGTTATGTGGGGCTCTCCTCCCCAGAAGGGGGAGGCCTACCCACTAAAAACCTCAGGGATGGCCTTCCTCAGGCATGTAGGGAGCCCCCGGGAATATCAAGCCACTTCCGGGAACCCCCAGCCTCCGCTCCCCTGCTTAGAGGGGAGCCCTCGGGGGAGGCTACACTACCTACCCCGGTCTCCTCCACCGACGACGCCCCCGGCCACGGAAGGGGCGTGGTCCATCCCGGGTCGCCGTAGCAGTCGCGACTTCCTCGCGCCCGCCGGCGACCCGCGGCGGCGCCGCAGCTGTGCTACCGAGCCCGGCGCCGCCTTCTTTGAGCGGGATCGGCCATCTCCCGACCCCGCTCAGCGGCCTCCTTCTGTAGCATAACTGCTTCACAGAAGGAGGCCACAGCCCTCCAACCTCCCTCGTCCGCCAGCATTGCCGCAATCAATGCCGGCGGAGACAGATCTCGCCCGATCTCTGTGACCTAGACTCGGCGCTCGGAGGCCCACGCGGGGCACTCCGCCAGCGTGTGCTGGGCCGAGTCAAGGTCGGATACAGTCTTGCGATCACACGGGAGCCCCATACGGATCGCACGACGCCCTCGTAGAGGCGGCGAACTCCATCCCTCGGTCCCCCGAGATTGGGCAGCAGGCGATGCAATGCGCCCGCCACCCTTTTGGCTCGGGGGACCAACCGCACGAAACGCTCCTCGAAGCTCCATGCTCATCTTCATCCTGACTCTGATCAGTGAAATGGGACTTCTGGATCGCGAGTGGGTTCTCCACTGGAACGGATAGGTTCTTTCGGAAAGGTTTAGTTAGATAGACATCATAGGAACTGCCGTGGTCTAATAAAGTCCAATTACACGCCTTATCCCACCTAAAATGCGTCTTTATTGAAACTACTTTATTAAAAGAAAGATAAATGGGTTAAAAATAAATTAAATAATAAATAATAATAATCTCTCATAAAACCTACAAAATAAACTTTTAAAAGTGTGCAACTGCATTAGAAGGTACGTTCAAATAGATAAATAATTTTAATAGATTCATGACATGCCGACAAATATTAACAATAGCTTATATTTTAGGGCATGGATGGCACTATAGATAGTCTACCCAATAACGAGGATTCATTCATATATGCTTTTCTGGAGGAAACCCTTAAAGTGGATAAAAAACGGTAAACATTGTTCGTACACATTTTTTTTTTATATTCTTGATCGAGGAAAATATTTTATTTCAATTAGCTTTATACTCGTAATATAAATTTTGACCTGTTGCTTGTTATAGATAAGACTTTCCGCTCTCGATATATATCTGATTTTGCCGGAAAGATGTTTTCCCGTGGTAAAAATCTGCCCTATGTCCTTTCCTGAATCTCAATCATTCCAAATTTTATCACAGTTCATAAAAAGTCCTAGGACTGGACTCAAGCTATCATGGCCGTATCAAATTTCATATAACAGGTTCAACCGTTGACGTGAATCTATAACGGACAGTAATAGAGTTACTTTATAGGATTACTATGTGATCAGGCGCCACGTGCGACGACATGACGAGGACCGTCGGCGCTCCTCATGCCGGCACGAGGAGCGCCGGCGCGAGGAGCTGCGTCCGAGCCCGAGCCGTGAGTGGGATGGCTCCAAAACGCCTGAGCACCGCCACCACCATCGGCGCAGGCGCGATCACGGCTCCCCTAAAGATCACCACCTGGACAGGTTACAAAGACAAAGTCGTTTATAGTTATTTATGCAACTGTTGTATAATCAGGGGTATTAAAACACGAATGTGTGTGTGATAATAGTATCACATGAGTGTTTTAATACCTAATTATAACAGTTGCATACAAGACTTTATCTACAATCATGATGTGAATCCTCTATAAAAGATTCTCATACCATAAGGTGTTGTATAGTGTTGTAAGAACTATGTAAGTTCAAGAAAAGTCTGATTGCGAAGAACGTAAAATAAACAAACCTTAATAAGTAAAAGAATTATTTATTGTAATAATTTTATTTACATTTTGGATCGTACAATTATTGAAATGCACTTGAACATTTGCACCTTGTTGAATGTTGGCAGATCCTGATGTACTTGGAATATTTATATTCACCACTTAATTATTTCTATTTTGTAAAGTAATATTTAATAAAATGGCGGGAAATAACACGATAAGACGAGAATCCGAAATTACGAATTATTCTACAATTAATTTATGTTGTTCATTTTTCAAAATTTTTGCGATCTGGTGGTGAAAATGTCATTGCTTGAGAATGTTCTTCTTTTGAAATTCATAATATCACGCGTTTCGATGATATAATGATCATAATATCATTGAGTGTTATAATGTTGGCAATAAGCTAATTGTTATAGGTTCTTTTATAGAGGATTAATAGCATGATAGTAGATAAAAGTATTTAAACTTGGTTAATTTACACAATAATAGTAATGTAAACACTCTCTATAACCACCTGCACATAAAGTACGCTTTATAAATAAAGTAATCAAGATGTACCATAGACTTGGCACATTAAGGTGGCTTCACTGACAATTATTTTTTAATTTTCTTGCTTAATTGCAATAATGTAGGCATTTGGCAAGTGGTTATGTAATTGTAGATGACAAGAATGGTGTAGGCCCAGTGGCACATCCATACGTTATATAGCTCTCTAAAGGAGCTCTTCTTTTTATTCATGGTCCTGGTCCTGGTTAGGCATGGTTTGGTTGCGTGACAAATAATTCACTTCGATAAACGATAAAGCGTTACTTTTCGGAAATTATTATTATTTAGCGCAAATTTACATAAATCTTTAATGGTGTGATCATAATTGCAATATTAATAGTCAACTTCGATAAATGTTAACTGTCCGTTAGAAAGAAAGAAATAAAATTTAACTTTAAAACCTATACTAAACACGTCCATATTAAATGGTTTATGATAAGTACAAAAATAAAACAGAAAAAATCCAACTGGCTAGTTGTTCGCGAAACTGTGAAGTTTTTTTTGGTGCTCAAATGCGTTCGTGGTATGCATTGTATTTATCGACAGACTCGAACGTACATGTTGAAACCTGTTTTTGCCAGAGTAGCATGGTTCTGACGTTATGGTAAATAGTATCTATGGTAATAACGGTTAATGGACTTCAGAAAAATTAACGCAGGTTAATTAATAGATTGACAAGCTATGTCTAAAACATGGTTAGGTTTTTGGTTTTAACTTGTTTGTTGCTTACTTTCTATATAGCACATCTAAACGAACCTGAACATTTTGCTAAACTTAAGAAAAAGAATTAGAGTTTTAGATACTCCTAGGAAGTAGGAAAGCACTAGAATTTAAAGTATAATTGAGAATGGGTGTCAATTAAATGGTTAGCATAGTATTGTTATTTCTGTGAGCAGAAAAATATAATCGGTGAGCAGAAATAGCTAATTGGTCAGCAACTCATGGTCAGCAAACATTTCAAAATCAATCAGCAATTTATGTCATTCTGGATGGCTGTAATTATTTTTGTACAGCATATTAATTATATAAGCTGCAATCAGCTGCTCATGTTTAATAAAATTTTGGTAAGCACTCGGAGTGTAAGCAAAAAAATGCATTTTGTGCTGCATATAAGAGTAGCAAAAATACTTTATTTGTCATGCCTAACCTAACCTAACCTAACCTAACCTAACCAACTCTATGGGGAAAACTTAAAAAAAAAAAAAAAACCTAACCTAACCTAACCTAACCTAACATACCAATCAAATATACTGCTTATAGACATGTTTTTCTGCCGCTCAATCATGAAATCTTGCCGCTCAAGTAGTTATTTTGCGGACTGAATGTTTATTATGCAGACTCATGTTATTGTTGGCTGCCTATGTATGATTTAATTTTTGACCATTATCAAAATTAGTTGCGGAACAAGAATTGCTGCCTGTTTTTTTTTTATTGCAAACAAAATCTTTGTATGCTGACCAAATTATTTAAATGCTGCTTTTGGGTGGCTCGCCAAATTTTATAATTGCTGACCAATGTAATTACTTCTCATTGAGAATTAAACTTCAGTAATACTGCATCACAAAAAGTAGTTATTTCACATTACAGATGCAAAAAAGAAGAAAAATCTAGAAAGAAGAACCCCATGATAGATCAAACTATTCTTTTCAAAACTTTCGCCAAGCTTTGTACTCAGTTGAATGAGAAAGGCAATGCGATTGGCACTCAATCGCATATGGTAAGTGGGAATTATTTTGTTTTATTATACTTAGTCTGGCCATAAATATTAATACAAAGGGTTTTTGCTGCATATAACATTTATTACTTTATCTGTATCAGATCTACTTTTTTCCTCAAATTGAGGAGTTTCATTGTACCTGTCAAAAGTGCGCTAAACTATAGCATTCGACTAATACCTATTATATATTTTATGTAATGCGATTACATGCGATTCGGTTTTCTTTAACACCCTACTCCATTTTAATATCACAAAAAAATTGACAACCGATTGGCGCTAAAATAAGAGAACATAATGAACATTCGTCAAGAATGTTCTAAATTGAATTGCAATCTTTTTGTTATTAATTCTAAAAGTATTTATAGACTATGTACAGGGTTACAGGAAAAGTCGTGCTAGATCCGTTAAGGGCGTGGAGTACTCATCATTTCTGACTTATTTTACTATGAAACACCCTATCAATCATGGAATCATGTTTCACGCTGTCCATTAAATTTGCAGCCACGCACGCTCAGTCACAAGTCACTGCAATGCGAAGTTAGTCCACCGTATAACTCGCATGAAGTAGACAACCCACTAGAACGTCGTCTACACGACAACAATCACTCTCGAGTCGGCGTCACGAAGTCCCAAAGCCATGGTCACGTCACAAAGCCATGCTATAGCAATTACGACAGACAAGATCTCCATTCAGATAGAGATAAGAAGTGCATGTGCAGTTGCGAAAAAAACTTTAACCAACATACGAGTAAAGTCAGTTTGGTTGGATGCCGAACGCGGAACATAGATAACAGATATCCTCAAGAATTTCCTGACCAATTAGGAAGAAATATAAACAACAATTACAAGCCTCGACCATCAGAATATAGATGTAGAGATTATGATGAGGAATATGCGAGAGACAAACGTTATGAAGATAAGAGAAGGCACTATGATCAGAAAACTAGTCGAAGTTTTGATGTGCAGAGGGAGTATCCGGATGACGAGAAATATTGCCGTAGGACTTCACGCAGCGATAACATGAGAGATAAGATGTATGATGACAGAGAAAAATATTACGATGACAAGAGAACGGATACGGTGGATAATCGTTATCATTATGTTAAGGATAGGAGAATGAAGAGGAATGTTGATCGCTCTGACCGCATTTCTATTGCTTCGAGAGACGACGATATCAAAGACAGGGATAGGTTTTCGGAGAGAGAACGTGATTCGGGACTCAGCGTGGCTGATGGTGAAACAAGTACGATTAGTGGGAAGAGTAATTATATGAGAGTCGTTAAAGTAAGTCAAATAGGATTTTTATAGATTATTTCGGCAATAAGAGTATTTTAAATATTACGATTACACACACATAACTCAGTTTTCGATTATAATGAAATAAATTCTATCAAGGTTCTTTTAATTTATATTAATAGTTTTAGTATAGCTCTATTTTATTTTACTCTATTTCTCTGTAAAAGATATAATGGTTGGAGTTAATGCTAAAATATAGTTTGCCCAAACATAAGTGAAAATTATATGATATTTGTATATGATATATACATACATACAATACATTTAATTTTGCAGCAAGAGATTGCTGAGCAAAGGGAAACAATGGAAAAAATGATGAAGCTGTGGAAAGAACTGATGCGTTGTTTCAAAGGACTCTCGAAGCAGGGGCAAAATAAAACTGTTCAAGTAATTATCTTTCTTTTGAAAACGTTTGTATGGGAAAAAGGGCTGTTTTTAGGGTTTTCCCGATAATTATTCGAATTTTTCTCATCGTGAAAATTATCCTTGAACTTCAACGAACATTAAAAAAAGAAATGGCTAAATTGGTCCAGGCGTTGTTGAGTTATGCGCTTACCAACACATTTTGCGATTAAATTAAAATTCTATATGATATAAATATATGTACTAACAACCTGACTAAGTACTGGAAAACAAATCTATAACTTACACCGATCCTCTGCACCGTGCTCTCTTCTGAGCTGTGCTCGCTCTCACTTCCAGCCATAAGGTGATACCTAAGTTTATCTGGTAGGCAATACTAGCGTCTCGCCTCGTCTTTGCAAGCTATTCTGAGAGGGCTTCCCGAAAATAATGGGACTGAAATCATGTTTGTTTGAGAATTAGACAAGTGCCCGTTTTTTTTGCAACGAAGTGTATAAATAACCATTTGCCAGGAGTCGGCGACGAATGCGCAAGAGTCTGCCACTGCGCAGCTCCGCTTGTGGCGCGAGTGCATGCGCCGATACGAGACGGTGGCTCGGGATGTTGGCGATACAGACGCTAGGCTCATGGTACCGTATTATTTACAATGATTTTTATATACAGGGTTACCTGGTAAGTCGTGCGAACCCCGTTAGGGGGTCGTGGTTCCCACCATTTCTGACAGATTTCCCCTTGGAACCCCGCCCCCCAACTTAACCCTTTTCAAGTTATAAGGCTTTAAAGACGTTTTTGAAAAAATGTCCGATTTTTCTCTATTGGCCCATTTTTTTTTGTTTATTATAATTCAAATATTTAGTTTTATACTATTTTTGTGTAGCAGATTAGTTTGTTCATCATAATGCAAAATAAAAATAGAGTTACCTCAACTAAATAGGTTGTAGATAGAAGATTGATAGTTATAGCATCAAACAAAAATCAGTACAAATCAAACTTCAACCAGCAATAGTAAAAAAAAAATCTATGACACGTAGGCTGCAGATACCTTTAAAATATCTACGTTTCATTAGCTATTCAACAAGGTATAACAAGGTAGGCTGCTATTAGATTTCTTGGAATAATCTTTGGTAAAAGTCCTAAAAGGAGTAGTGAAATTAATGTAAAATCCAATCAAATGGTCCAATCAAATGGTTTGATATTATGCCCATCCACACATTTACGCTGAATCTTCTTTGAAATCCTCTTGGTTGCTTCTTATTGGGATTTCCCTGTTGTTTCAGGGCCCAATAATGAGCGTTATGGTAATTAGTGATCCCATCTTTGTCAAATTTAGACTGGTCTGTCCACAAGATGTTTTTAAAAAATGATGGATCTTCCAAATCGGCGTTGAGCATAAATCGGCAAAAATCTAGCCTCCTCACTGGATCCCCTTCCTCTATAACATTACTTACCCCTGAATCTTATTAGAAACATGTGGTTTCAACACGACGGTTGCCCGGCACATTATAGCAGATGTGTCCGAGAATGGTTAGACACAAACTATACCAATAGGTGGATCGGGAGAGGTGGACCTATACCGTGGCCAGCAAGAAGCCCAGACCTGACCCCCATGGATTTTCATGTATACCACCCAATTGAGTCTAGACGTGTTAAAGGAAAGGATTCTAATGGCAGCAGATCAAATAAGAAGAGGTTTAACAACATCGGTGGTTAAAAGTGGACTTAGAAACAGAATGCGAGTGTGTGTGCGAAACAGAGGTGGACATGTTGAACACGAAAGATAAAATAAAATACATTTGTTTAACCTAATTTAAATTGTTTTATTTTATTTTGTAACATAATTAATAAATTTTTCATTAATTTCACTACTCCTTTTAGGACTTTTACCAAAGATTATTCAAGAAATCTAATAGCAGCCTACCTTGTTATACCTTGTTGAATAGCTAATGAAACGTAAATATTTTTAAAGGTGTCTGCAGCCTACGTGTCATAGATTTTTTTTTTACTATTGCTGGTTGAAGTTTGATTTGTACTGATTTTTGTTTGATGCTATAACTATCAATCTTCTATCTACAACCTATTTAGTTGAGGTAACTCTATTTTTATTTTGCATTATGATGAACAAACTAATCTGCTACACAAAAATAGTATAAAACTAAATATTTGAATTATAATAAACAAAAAAAATGGGCCAATAGACAAAAAATCGGACATTTTTTCAAAAAAGTCTTTAAAGCCTTATAACTTGAAAAGGGTTTAGTTGGGGGGCGGGGTTCCAAGGGGAAATCTGTCAGAAATGGTGGGAACCACGACCCCCTAACGGGGTTCGCACGACTTACCAGGTAACCCTGTATAGATGACGCATTTTCATGTGTGACGTTTAAAAAGTATTCTGATATGCAGGTATGTACATACTTATCTTTTAACGTTTTACGAGATTAGTAGTGAATTCAAAAGCCCTCGCCTTCAAAATGAAAAATACAGTTGTCACCTCGAGACATAAATTCAAATACGAGGGTCAAACTGAAAGTTCTTAGAACTGGCCACTTATAAACAATATAATAAAAAAGTAATTCTAAAATTTGAAAATAGAACTCTTTGCCAATATTACTGAGTATATATTTCATTCATTTGTCATTTGTTTTACGATTTGGCGGCAAATTGAAAATTGCCTGTGTCACGTCAACATGAATTTAACACGAGAAAATTTTCGTGCAATGATTTTTTATGACTTTCGATGTCATTTAAGTCAACAAGAAAGTTATGATAGACTACGATTGGCCTTTCACGATGAAGCCCCATCTCGTGCGACTGTTTACAACTGGTTTAATGAGTTTAAACGTGGTCGCACTAATCTCACTGATGCTTTACGTGAGGGACGGCCTTCTACGGCGACGACTGAAGATAACATCTGTGTTGTGCGGCGTATGATAGAGACTGATAAAAGAGTGACCTATCAGCAGATTCGGACAAGCTTAGGCATCGGTATGAGTCAAGTGCAGAAAATCCTCCACGAACATTTAGCGGTCAGGAAGCTTTGCGCCCGGTGGATACCTCATAATTTGACTGAGGCTCAAAAACTCCATAGTGTGGATTGGTGCCGTAAAATGATTGAAAGATTTAACGGAGGTGACTCAAATGCTGTGTTCGACATACTAACAGGTGACGAAAGCTGGATTTACTGTTATGATCCTGAAACCAAAAGACAATCTGCTCAGTGGGTGTTTCCTTTCGAGGAGTTGCCAACTAAAGTGAAGAGAGATCGAAGTGCGGGAAAAAAAATGGTGGCCTCGTTCTTTGGAAGGATAGGTCATTTCGCAACAATTGTGTTAGAGGATCAAAAAAACAGTTTCTGCAGAATGGTACACTACAATTGTTTGCCACTTGTCTTGGAAAAAGTTCGTGAGAAACGACCTCGCAGTAGGATCCTCCTTCACCACGACAACGCCTCGTCACACACCGCCAAGCGAACGATCGACTATTTGGCGACATCAAACGTTGAATTACTGGGTCACCCGCCGTATAGCCCCGACCTCGCGCCTTGTGATTTTTATTTATTTCCAAAAATTAAAGAAAAACTTAAAGGAAAGCGGTTTATGAATGCTGAAGAAGCGGTGGCTGCGTATAGCGATGCCATTGAAGAGACCCTAAGGACGAGTGGGCAAAATGCTTTTCCCAGTGGTTCCATCGCATGCAGCGTTGTATTGACGTGAATGGACAATATTTTGAAAAGATATAATAAGACTAATAACTGGCTAATGACTATCAGTTTTTGATTTTCTAAGAACTTTCAGTTTGACCCTCGTATATGCCCTTGGATTTATAGTCTCTATATAGTGGCTTCCTTTGGTCCCACTTTATAAAATATACAATTATTTTGACTTTACCGTAGTCTTTACATACACCTGTGAGTCTACTATTTATAATCAATAGTCAATACACTAAGGCATATTTATTGTTAATTTGATGTAAAAATACTGGAGACGAATTTTTGAAACAATAGAAAATCAATTCGCATGCGAAATCGTGAGATTGGTATACGAATTACCGAATTCACTATTTCTGAACTTTCATTTCGTGCGTTTTGCAACGAGTGGTTCGGCCCACTCGTTTTTGATTTCTACTAGTAGAATATCCAACGCTGAAGTGACTTTGACAGTGACGTTTCACGTGTGGGTCATCGCCGGTTTTTTATTTTTGTTGTTGTGATTTTGAATTTTTCTGCGTGAAACGGAATTCAATTAAGAATTTGTTTTTAATGACAACACTGAATTTGAGTGATTCTAAAATCTATAAAATTGTAAGCGGTCGAAAGTAATTTCGCGCACGATTTGTATTCGAATTCGAATTACGTATATTGGTAGTACACACATCTCTGGGTTCAACTCTTCGCTTCACAAATAATTTGACAACGAAACAGGAAGAAATAAACAAGCAGCGCTCTGAGATGGCCGAGATGGCGAGCATGTGGCAGGAGTGCCTGCAGCGCTACCGCGACATAAGCAGCGACTTCGACACGCTCAAACACCAGGTCAACGTCGCCAAGCCGCAGGTGAGATCTGATAACAAGCTTTGTCCATTAATCACGTGAGACTTGAAAGGGGGGAGCGGTTTGATAAAAATCACGAAAATAACACAAGGGTTTGCACAAGCATTTGATAAAAGCTTGTATTAATTTTTTTTAACGTTAATTTTACTAACCATACCTATTTAGCTAAATTTCTGAACAGTACGTGTCCGCCGAGAGCCCGACTCGATTGCCGGCGGCGGTGGTTGCTTGCGAGGGCGAACCCTTACCTCCCGCCCCCTACCGACTCCCTGCCCACTACCCTCAGGTATATACAATATTATATGATTCCCTTGCTTTTGCTTGATGAAAAATTGTTTCCTGGATTAATTTATCGAACCGTCGTCGTCGTTCGGGTAAACGCTTACTTGTAATTTCGTTTCAATTGAGGAATTATTTTTTCACGTGGTTACGTTAAAAGATTTAGTACCTTTCATTGGATACTGTGTAGTAATTAAAATAATACATAAGAAGGCATCTGACATAGCGAATTGCTTCATCGGAATAACCATAGTATATGGGCGATAAAGTATATTTTCACGTGTTTTAATTATCACGGTTCGATTCGTTGCTTATGACAGAATTGGTTTTGATACAAGTAAATTATAAGTAAATTAAGATTCCAAACAAATTGTTGGAAAAATGTGGTTGCAAAAAAAATATTTATTATTATCGTTACACTTTGCACAATACTTTTTGTAAATATGGGTTATATATGCCTGAAATAAATGAATTATATTTATTTATTTAAAGGTGGTAATCATGTAATTAAATCGGAAATGGTGATCACGTTGATTTGATGGTTTTGTTTTTTTGAATCCCAATTTTTAATACAATCAAATTTCTTTTTGGTGTTCAATTAAAACGACAATTTGAAATGGGTGCATAATTCAAATAATCGTAAAGTTTAGATTACGTCGAAGGGAAAAGAAACAATACAAGTATTTGAAAAAATGTGATAATTATAAAGCGTTTAGTTGAAGTGAATATTATTAACAACAGTAAGCTTGGAGTGAAGAGCGTCAGTGGCGCTGTGGTCTCGGCACTGGTTTGTGCGCCGCACAGAATCGGGAGGCCCGCGATCTAATCCCCACCGTGTACCAATGTGTTTTTCGTTCCGAATTTCATATGTACATTTATCCGACGCTCCTACGGTGAAGGAAAACATCGTGAGGAAACTAATTATATGTACAATAACTTTCTAAGTTGGACGACAATATAATAACCCTAGTCAACTCCATTACTTAACAATTCCTTAATTTATGGCTATCATTTCTATATATATATATTTTTTAATGTTTTGTGGATGTACGTGGTCAACCAACCCGCACTGGGCCAGCGTGGTCACTGGACTAACGGCCGTTTTCAATAACCTATCTAAGATCAAATATAAATTGCTATCTCCGATTAGCAGTTAGCTGTTATCTATCTGTAGTCTGCGTTTCACAATCAAAGATACGAGCTATCTATCTTTGTCTAACTAAGGATAGCTTTATGCCCTCTCGTCTATCCAAAGCCCTGTAGAACGTTTTGTTCGTTGCTAACCATAAAGCCTTAGTACGTTTAAAACATATGTACAATTTATTGATGTATTTTATATTTAAATATTAGGTATGTTGTAAAAAGTGTATACAATGTTACTGTAATTGAAAAAAAAAAAATCTTAGATCGTCATTTTCACTTTATTTGCTGGTGTTCTTTATAAAAATCATAGAACGAAACGTTTATAAATGACAAGTGATGTCATTCGAACATTACTGACAGATAATTTGTTGCCGCCAATTTGTGTGTATTACATGTTTTTGATATAAAATATAAGCAAAAGTGGAAAAAATGAGTTCTATAAGTATCTAGATTTACGATACTTTTGTAATTTAAGTTATAATGTTATTATAGTTAATTTTTTCGAAGCCTATCTGTGTTTTAATCCACCGATGTTGACAGATAGCCAAATGTCGTCACAAGAGATAGCTCCGCCTATCGGAGAGTAAGTTGAAACTTTTTTGAAATGCAGTTACGTCAGATTTGTATGAGCGTCCCTATCTCTAGTAAGCTATCCGTCCTCCCGACGATGGATAGGTAACTTCGGTAGGCGATGCTATCCATCAGTAGGTTATTGAAACGCAAGTTAGGGCATAAGGATAGATTTTACTATCTTTAGTAGCAAAAACAAAGGATAGATAGGTTATTGAAAACGGCCGTAAGACCTAATCGCCCTCGAGGGGACGTATATGAGCTGTGATGAAGCTAGGAATGATAGCATTAGTTGAAGTGGAGCGTAACCATGATCGCTAGATGCCGGTGAGCGGCGGGTGCGGCGGGTGGGGCGGGTACGGCGGGGGCGGGTCGCCGCTGCGGCCGCGCGCGTCGGCGCCCGCGCCCCCCGGTGGCGGGCCCGGCTGGTGGTGGGCGGAGGAGCCGCGCCGCCGCTCGTCGCCCGAGTCGCGCGGCGGCTCGCGCTCCCGCCACGACCAGCGGCGCCGCGACGACAGGCGCCCAGGTAGCCGACTTCACGTGGATGTAGGCGGTGGTGTTATAAGCGCACTTTTTCCAAAAGGTCGTTGGTCGGAAGCACGACACGTATGCTATTCTCGAAAACCGTAATTGTCACAGTCCACGAAACCAACACGTGCTGCTGATATCACCTTTTCGGAAGGCTCGAAGGACCAATGTTCGGGTTGCCCCGACAAATGAAATTGATATTAATGTGGTAACTGGTATATTATAAAAAAAACTTAAATTAACTGAAATTAATGTAGTTTGAGTACACGCGACTGGTATGGTTGGTTAATGCGAACTGAAAAATGTGTAATATAATTGACGACCTCCATAGTCGAGTGTATCCACTATACACCGGTTTCAAGGTGTCGCCATCTCTGAGGTCCCGGGTTCGAATCCCAGTGGGGGCAGATGTTTGTGTGATGAATGCTAGCATTTGTACCTTAGTCATGGTTGTTGATATATATTTCAGTAAAAAGTATTTATATATGTATAATATATGTATGTCTACCCGTTACCTTAGAGCCCATAGCACAAGCCTTATAGAGCTTAGTTTGGGCTAGGCTAATTGGTGTAAGTGTAACAAATATTTATTATTCATTTACTTTATTTAATTTCGTGCAGCAGTGCTAATTGAGGTCAATATAAAAATGTGATGACATAGGAAAAAGCGTTCTACGTAGCTAGCTCGTACAGGAACTAAAGATGATTTCTGATAACGAGAATTGGCTGGAGTATTGAAAAAAAAATTAAAAGAATTACTGAATTTTTTTTTCTAATTTAATAAGGGACTTCGATTTTAATAAGGGACAAGCGTCGCCGCCAGGATTATCATGTAAATCCCCAGCTCCCGCCGTTTCACCCACTTCCACAAAAGCCATCGAGCTGAAATTCTCGCCTACGCCTTTAGATTTGATATTTGTGTAGGTATATTTTTGACAGTTTTTTTGGCACAATATATTAAATAGACAAATAATTAATCATTCAATCGAACCGAAATCATTAATTTTATATTTTTTTCCTAGAAGAATTACAATCATATGCAATGACATATGAAACCATAATTGTTTACGTGTACAAAACACCAATTTTTTTCTTAAGCGCGACTTGAGTCGCTTATAAATAACGTCAGGCCGATACAGGCCGCTAGTGTGTACGTGAATGTTCTCGCCTTTCATCTCACTCTAACACACGAATATCCTATGTTATTCCTTTCTCTCATTGCCGGTCTACCGATAGTATAATAAATCTATAGTTTATATTCTCTAACAAGTTTGATTTCATACCGAATAAGGTGAGTGTTATATTGATGACAATGATGTTTGTATGGTTATATTTGATATTTCAGGGTTGGTAAAATATTATTTGGGGAGTCAATAAGGGGTTAGATACTAGATGGAAGGTGTTGGTCTAAGTCCTGAAAACAGAATATACTCAGTTTTTGTCAGTTAACACAAAAGAAATGCTACCTTGTACTGGAGACGAATTTTTGAAACAATAGAAAACCAATTCGCATTTGAAATCGTGAGATTCGTATACGAATTACCGAATTCACTATTTCTGAACATTCATTTCGTGCGTTGCGCAACGAGTGGTTCAACCCACTCGTTTTTGATTTCTACTAGTAGAATATCCAACGCTGACGTGACCTTGACAGTGATCCGATTCACGTGTGGGGGTTGTTTTTGTTGTGATTTTGAATTTTTCTGCGTGAAACGGAATTTAATTAAGAATTTGTTTTTAATGACAACACTGAATTCGAGTGATTCAAAAAGCAAAAAAATTGTAAGCAGTTGAAAATAATTTCGCGCACGATTTGTATTCGTATTCGAATTCCAAATTCACGTCTAATGATTCAAAAATACCGTCTCCTGATATAGGGTTGTCGATATCTATGATCACGAATAATTTATTTAATCGACGTTAATACCTTTTTTACAGAATATTTATTTCTGATGGACCATTATTATGTATAAAAAATATTAAGTTTGATATAATAAAACTAAGGTCGAAACCGTGGGGCAACTTTAACTGTCGACTTACTTATGTCATAGTTGTTTTTAGATCGACAATAATCCCCTTCAGTTTTAGATTGTTGGTGTTCACTGTCCACTGTGTTGTCTGCTTTTAAGACTACAGAAGACTATATGTATATTATTATACCTACTTCTTATTTAGTATATCTCAAAGCTATAAATTAAAGAGTTATTATGACATTTCTCCTATATTTGTCTATGTATGTGCGTGTGTGTATATAGATTAATATATTTATTTTTGTCTATATAATATATCTGCTTAATTCTTAATTTATAGGTAATTTATTTTTTCAGATACATCAAGGTATAAGGAAAAATCATCAAAACCAAGCGGCGCTCGCTCTGAACACAGACGTAGGAAAAGATAATAAAAATAAGATTTTGAAAGAACTAACATACATTAGATTATTGCTCAATTAAACTATAATTAGATATTTCTTTTTGCGAAGGAAAGATAAATTGTATAGTTTATTACCATATAAATCTATCTTTGTGAATCAACCAAAAATGTTTTTTTTTTAATCATTATAATGGAATGCCAACAAATTTATTTATTGCATAATGGGTACAAATATTTATAGAGGTAACAATTAAAGTGTTTCAGTATCAAACAAGTTTTTTTGTTGCCGTAGACGTAAGCCATTTACGATTTAACTATTCCAACGTATCGTTCGGTTGTCCTCGATTTACTATCGATAAACAAACGTAACAACTTGATTTATTTAGTACCACCGAATATTTTAGTGCTAAAATAAGTATTTACTTGTCTGTGGTTTGATTATTCAGTCTGAACTAATCGGTCAATATTTTTAAGCAGAAAGAAGTAAAATTTAATTATTCCTTAGAAATCAATTCGATAAACATTAAATACAGATCTTAAAGTACAAACATTATGTACAAATCTGTGAAAATTTATTCAGTTTGAAATTTTATTCAATACTAGCGACCCGCCCTGGCTTCGCACGGGTGCAGTGCTGCTAAATATATCTACTACACAATGTCCTCGGCTTTTTTGTCATTGGACAATACAGACATATTTTGCTTAGAGCGCAAAAAAGCGTGCTTATTTACGACATCACATTAGAAACCTCTAAAGTTATCAGTGTTTCTCTACTATATTATGCATGTATTATACATACTCGTATAAACCTTCCTACCTGGAGTAAGGGATAAAACTGTATTAATTCAGTTAAAACAAATCGTGAAAGAAAAAAATACTTGAACAATGAGTCCCCAGTGAATCGAAGTTGCGAGTGTCCACTGCTGTGTTACTTTGCTCAACCGACACAATAATGAAAAGATTTTAAATCAAATCATTACTTGTGATGTGAAGGTGGATACTGTACGATAATCGCAAGCGCTCGTCGCAATGGCTGAACATTGGAGATCCAGCTAAATCTTACCTTAAGCGATTACTACAGCTACTAAATTACTACAGCTTTCTAAAATCTGGCCAAACGATTACGGTCGATATTTATTTTCAGTAACTGCAAACCATGAAGGAAGAATTAACTGCTAAACAACCGAGATTGGTCAATTGCTCTAGGTTCACGACAACGCAAGACCACACACTGCACAACAAACAATCACTAAGTTAGATGAGCTACAATTGGAATGTCTGCGACATCCATCGTACTCCCCGATCTTGCTCCAACAGATCACCATTATTTTCGGAATTTGGACAACAAGGAAAAAAATTCAACTCCGATTCGGCTAAACAAACCGCCTCGGAAGAGCTTATTATTGATCCCCGCCCCCGTGGTTTTTTTTAGTAAAGGTATCAATTAACTAACTACATACATACATACACTCACGCCTTTTTCCCACGGGGGTAGGCAGAGATTACGTCCATCCACTTGCTACGGTCCTTACATATCTCTTTCGCTTCATCTACTTTCATAACATTCCTCATACATGCTCGACGATTGCGGGTACTTCTGACCTGGCCTTTTTCGAGGACACTTTCGATTTGTTCGAAATATGTTCGCCTAGGTCTTCCTCGTCCCGTGTCTCCACTCACTCCAGCTTCATAAATCATTTTGGTTAGTCTACTTTCATCCATCCGTTCCACATGCCCAAACCACCCAAGCATCCCTTTCTCTATTCTTGTCACGATATCCTCTTTCAAACCACATTTCTTTCTAATCACTTCATTATACAATCTGTCACTCAGTTTTACTCCTGCCATACTCCGCAAAGCTCTCATTTCTACTGCATTTATTCTGCTTTCATGTCGTTTCTCCCATACCCAACTTTCACTTCCGTACATTAATGTTGGGACCAGCACGCCCTCATGCACTGCTAGTCGCGCTTTTTCTGAAATTTTCTGACTACTCAGAAACGTATGCATGGCCCCATTCACCATGTTACCAGCTTTCACTCGCTTCTCTATATCATTATTACACCTTCCATCCCTTGTAAACATACATCCCAAATATACAAACTCTTCTACTTGTTCTACTTTTTCTCCTTCTATCATAATGTCACACAATGTCATATTTACATCTCTTTCAAACACCAATACCTTGGTCTTACTTACGTTCACTAACTAAGAGATGGCAAAAGTGTATAAATAGATAACAGTGCATACTTTGATTAATTAAATATATTTTACAAAAAAAAATCACATGTAAGGTATATGCCACGACTCTTAATAAATGTAATTCATGTTTTCGTTTGAGAAACTATTGTATACCTAAATATTATAAAAAAGGAAAAGAAAACAAAATAAACTTGACTTCAAATTTATCTTTATACATTTTTATAAACAGGGTACGACGACTAAAATACTTAAATATTAAAATCTATTTACCATAAATTTTATTTAACTAGAATATTACAAAATTTATCTCCCAGTGCCTGCACGTAAAAATAGTAACTAATTTATGAAGTAGTATTCAATGTTACGAAAATCGTTTTCAAACACGGCAAAATTCAAAATTACACAACATACTTCCAGAGTGCTTTCTAAATATACATAATGTCAAACGTGTAGTTACTAATACCACATAACTCTAGGGAATTAATGAGATCATGAAATCAAATCGAACCTCATAAGAAATACGAGTAATATTGAATTATGAAAACAGGCATTTTCAACTTTCAAACATAATAAAATCAATACTACTTATGCAATACCTCTGAAACTTGAAAACGTCATATTTTTATATCCAAAATATTAATTAATTTTAATTCGTAATAAAATCGCACTATATAAACTTGACGCTATCTTTACACTATCGCTGGTAAATTTGGAAACATGGCAAAAATAAGAACCTAATTGTTACAATGGTAGTAATTTTAGCCTTATATAAATTAAGATAAAAATATCTCTGAAACTATGCATTTTTTTATCACTTGAGATAATTTTTTTATTAATAACAGGAATCATTTTAATTTCACCTAATCTAATGGCGCCGATCAAGCGTAGAAGCGAGCTTCACCTAGACTCTGCAACAGCTGAGAAACTGATATAACCTCAAAATCATGTGATATTAAGAACTACACGTTATACTTAGTACTTACAATTCATAAGATATAACTGAAAAAGAAACGTGACGAAGTTTTATTTACATTTTAGACAATTGACAAGCATCTTACAACTGAAAGGTTTTGGTGTAGTTTTTCAGCATTATTAGTAGGAAGTTCAGTTTTGAACCATTTAAATTACCAATACCATGCGAATAATATTAGGCAAACGATCATATTCAAACACATGAGCGTATAGAGTTAAAGTTAAAGTTTGTAAGTTTGTAAGTAAATTAGGAAATGTACTAGTTTTAAATCGCCCCGCACAAACTTGTAGTCGCTACAATGTTGTTCTATTTGAGACTATGTAAAATAATAAAATTATGAAAAATTATATAAAAATAATAAAATTATGAAAAATTGTTTGTTTTCGATTTTCGATTTGCGAATTTATACAAATTTCGGTCAAATATTCGTTTGTAAACGCAAATCTGCGCATGCGTTTCTAATGTAAAAACTGAGCTTTAGTTACTTTAGATACATTTATATTAACTTTTGTTTAATAATTGAACATTTTATTTCAATAATAATTATTTTTTCTAATAAATAACAAATTTTAAGGACTCATTTGTTTTTCTCATTAACGGTATGAAAAGTATAGTGAATCATTGGGCTACAAAATTCTTTTCTTCTTAAGGGGATTTTATCATCAATATAATGATTAAAATATTGTGCATGGTTTTGACAATTCTGCCATTGTTTCATATTTATTGATGCTGTTTTCTATAAAATAATGAATAGAAAAAACATTCACGTTTTTATATCGATTTCAGTCAGCAATGTTTGTAGCTAAGTACATATGAGATAATATAATAATTTGACAGTCATTCGATGCCCAAAAATATTCGGGCAAGAAGACTACGCAATAAAGTCGATAAATAGTATAAAAATTGACCACGTTTAATTTGTATCAATAACTAAAATACATGTCCTTTTGGCATAATGTCATCGACACATGCAGTTTAAACCAGAATTGTTATTGTTGAAAACAGTCGTAAACAATTCTTTGGAAGTAAGTATAGAGATGTTATGAAATCACAGTGTGTGTGAACGAGCAGAAAAGTCTGGTGTCGGAATCTAAAAAAAAATACAACTGTCTTACATATTTACCCACTGCGGTGAAAATTTCGTTGCTTCGAAAGTCATTATAAATACATTCCTATATTTTATAAAATTATATAAATTCATGGTTGTCGTATTTAATCGGCAGATTAAAGTTCTCCGATTACGAATATTAACAAACAGCCTTTCGAAAGTTGTTTTATATATGATTTAAATAAATTTAAATAAGATGTAAATATATACAATGTGAGTTATAGACAAGATTCTGTCTCGTGGAGGACAATGTTTCTGAACAGACCATTTTGATTTATATAATTTTAGTCCGCAAGATTATTTTGAGAATATCTAATTTATGGGAACATTCGTCTGTAATATAACGGATTTATATTATTCATTTCATTGTCAACAATTTCAGTTTAAAATTTTTGATAAAATTTTGTGTTCTCAGGTGTAATGACGCAGTCTTCAAACGTCAAATTAAATCTTATTAATAAATTGAATTACGGATTTGAGTGTAACTTCACGATGGAGCGAGAGATTTAAAGTTTTAACAATCCTATAAGATATCCTTTAAGATTGCACGTTATGTGTAAAGTTATTTATGAATTCAATTTGTTACATTTTGATGTTAAATTTTTAGTATAATTTGTCTATTAGGGATGGCTAAATGCTTTGAGTTTGTGTGACTTATTAATCTAGGCTATCTTGATTTAAATTTATTATTGTGCTAAAATGTAATTGTTAATTCATTGATTGATAATTTATTTTCTTATATATAAGAATATTATAAAGGCATCTGAGACGATGACATTTACTTTGGAAGGCACGACAAAAAGAATCCATACAGCTAACAAGAAATAAAGATAATGATGATGACAGTCAGTAGTTTTTTAGGTAATTAGTAGATCCTGAAACAGGTAATTAAACAGTTGCGGTCACAAAATCGGACTACGAAGTTTAATATTATTAAGATTTATTGATCACCTAAATATATTGACAAACACATGCAACGATAGTTGATTTCTAAAACTTTTAAATTGCAAATAAACAAATAAATTGTAAATATAAAAACAGTTTGATTATTGTAATAAATTGAAAAATTATTAAGTATGTGTATATTATTCTAATAACTACAGATATAATTTGACTAATACCTGTTAAGACTGGTCTAATACTAAAAATAACGATAGTTAAATAGTTTACATAAGTATAGTTGTTTACGTCAAATAAATATAGTATGATTGTAATTAAAATAAATACATAACCATTGAATTCAACTCAATGAGAGCATGACTTAGATACACATTTCAGAATAACATGGACACTACATAAATAGAACCACACACAAATATTAATTAATATAATATTATATTTAGGTACTTCACTAAATAGGTTACTCTATGTATTGGGTGGACTCAGTTGCTATTTAAGACACTTTATAAACACTTATTAATAATTTAAACTTGTGCGGACATTTGTAAATATATAGGTACTTTATATAAGTACTGAGTTGTATTAATTGAAAAATTCGAGTTTTACGACACTATATGTATATACGTACGACACATTCTTTTACTGTAGGTAACTTTCTGCCATATTCCCAACACTCATTTTGTCTTAAACTAAAACTTAAACTAAAGACTGACAATAAATACCGTAAGGTCAGAAAACACAGTATATTTATTTTCACTCTTGTTTGTCACTAATGTCCTTGCTTGCACCATCTTCGTATCAGTACACCTGGAATAGGAAAAAAATATAATTGAGAAATACTCAATGATCTTTAATTTAAAACTGTGGCTCTACCATGAGTTAGCAAACATTGTCGATTGGTACGTATTTGACGTATAGTAAACTACAGGAGACCTATTTTTGAATTACTACGAATGCGACTTCGAAATCACCGATGTGACTAATAATCACCGATTTTAAATAATTCTTATTTTTGAATATCACTGATGATTACCTTAGGCACAAGTGTGATTTTCATTACGAGTGCCCTCACCCACTCGTAATCAAGTCATACTTGTGGAAATGTTATCTGTGTTTTGTTTAATTTTTCAGTCTATATATACAATATACATATATGAATGTAGCACACACAATATATATATATATGGAACCGAACTCTTACATTTATGTGTGTACTTTATCTATGTTGGCAGCTCTGCGATCGACTTTCAAAAATTGGATGTTTAGGAATCCGTGACCTCAAAGTCACCGCGGACTATTTAGTCAGCGGTGATTTCGAATCGCATTCTATATTCAAAAATAGGTCTCCAGATGTATGTCAGTCTTTTATCTATACATATAATAAGACAGTAAAAATATTTTGTCTGTACATTTAGTATTTTTGACTGAAATGGATAGAGGGGCACTTAAATAGATTATTAGAAAGCAAAAAAAAATTTTTGGAATTTTTTGTCTGTCTGTCTGTATGTATGTTCACGTTTATCTCCGAAAGTACTGAACCGATTTGCTTGACTTTCACTATTTGCTTTGTTTTAACTCAAAATAATATCTAAACTTTGTTTCATCAAAATCGGTTCATTAAAAAAAAAGTTATCGTCATTTTAATGAACTCAAATAAATAAAACTGGAGTGTCATCTGTGAAAATTGAAGACGGTGAAATTTTAATCAAAAGTACTGTGAAAATAGTATTTGTGGAAAAGCTCATTGTTTTGTGCCATACTATACATACATACATACTAATATTATAAATGCGAAAGTAACTCTGTCTGTCTGTCTGTCTGTTCCGCTTTCACACCAAAACTACTAAAACCGATTTAAATGAAATTTGGTACACAGATAGTCTGGAGCCTGAGAAAGGACATAGGCTACTTTTTCATGCAAAAAAGGTTGTAAAGGGTTGTAAAAGGTTGAAAGGAGGGATTATTGGTTGTATGGAAATATTGTTAAAACTACTGAACCGATTTAAATGAAATTTGGTACACAGATAGTCTGGAGCCTGAGAAAGGACATAGGCTACTTTTTCATGCAAAAAAGGTTGTAAAGGGTTGTAAAAGGTTGAAAGGAGGGATTATTGGTTGTATGGAAATATTGTTAAAACTACTGAACCGATTTAAATGAAATTTGGTACACAGATAGTCTAGAGCTGAGAAAGGACAGAGGCTACCTTTTAAAGCAGAAAAAGGGTTGTAAAAGGTTGAAAGGAGGGGTGAAAGGTTGTATGGCAGTATTGTTAAAACATATCCTTCCTGTGGGAAATTCGAATATAAAGCGGGCGAAGCCGCGGGCGGAAAGCTAGTCTAAAATAAGAATAATTTTCGTTAATTTACCCTAGGTGCGTTGAACAAAGTTTCTTTACAAAAATTGACACTCTCGATATCGCCTGCTGACGAATGTAAGCTCATGGTAATTACACTAAAGCTGTAGGAAACCGTATGTATTCGTTAGCGAGTAACGGGTACGCCATCTAGTACCGAGTAACGAAACGTTACTCACGAATACATTTCGTTACTCGCATGTTTTGTATCATGGCAACAAACACTGTTTCAGTCACGCAATGTACCGTTGATGCGTGTATTGAAACGTTTCTTGCTGATCGTATGCTTATTTACGTTTCATTTCTCTAGTATAACATTGCATGTTATTATGAGGTATTAGAAGTAACGAGTAACCATACGAAAGTAACGAGTACTGATTGTTATAGTAACGAATACATACGGGTATGTGTTTTTTCCGTTACATTTATACCTCTAAATTACACCAATGAACTTTGACATTGCTGTAACGTGAGCTGTAAACTGTGCAAGATGGCGGAATTTCAAAACGTATAGTAAATAACTCGTTTTCTACATAATTTCTTTGACTTGCTTTTTCTAGTATTTGAATAGTTAAGTAGTCAAGAAACCTGGTGATAGTTTAATTATATATATAAATATATAAATAAATATATATATAAATATAATAAATAGTTTAAATGGTGATAGTTTAATTTTTTGGACTTATAAGTTTAGTTTATATGATTAACTTGCAAGGATTTCACTTAAAGTGTACCTTATTTTAAGTTTACACTAATATACATATATTTATCATTAGGTATATGTCTGATCTTAAATTTTCTAGATAAATTCTTTAATCACTATATAATTACAATAGCATATATAAATTTGTGAGAAATTGCTAACTATTATTTCAGTTATTTTCATTATTTATTTACACACACATATACACATTATTTATATAATATATTAAGTATACACAATTAAAGTCAGTATTAGAAAAAAATAAATATCTGAAAATTGTGCAACATATTTTTTTCAATACTTACTAATATTATAAAGAGGAAAGATTTGTTTGTTTGTAATGAATAGGCTCCGAAACTACTGGACTAATTTCAAAAATTCTTTCACCTTTGGAAAGCTACACTATCCCCGAGTAACATAGGCTACTTTTTATCTCGGAAAAATGGTCAGATCCCACGGGATGCGGCATAAAGGCTTCGCTCAAAAACACTGCACAGATTTTCATGCGGTTTTCATCAATAGATAGAGTGATTCTTGAGCAAGGTTTTGCGGTATTTTTTATCTTGGAAAAACGGATAGTCCCACGGGAAGCGCGATAAAACCTTCGCGCCATAAACCGACTTCCGGCGCGCAGATGTAGCCGTGGGCAAAAGCTGTGACCCTTAACCCTCTATAGACCCAATCCCAAAATCCACGCAGGCGCGAAGCCTCGGGCAGAAAGCTAGTTTGTTAAATAAATAATGAATGAATATAGATGTTTATATAGATTCATATTAATTTTTTCTCTGTTTCATGGTACAAAGTAGCATGAAATGGTTACTAAATCTAAAATTAGATACATAGCTATTGTTAATCTGACCGCACGAATGTTATCAACGCAAAACATATAATGTTCATTGGTTTAATTTTAATCAGTACAATGTGCATTTAAATCATTCATATTATCTTTGAATTCGAATAAAACTGCATAAAACCACTACAGGAACTTGAAAGTAGTGAAAACAAAAAATTATTCTAGCGCAGATTTCCTCAAAAATGTATTTATGAGACAGCAAGAAAATATGTCCATAATAATATCTGTATCAGCTATAAATCTCAGTGAAATATGTCAATATGTCTTACCTACTCGTAATCGCTG
Source organism: Scirpophaga incertulas (assembly GCA_036419045.1). Taxonomy (NCBI): domain Eukaryota; kingdom Metazoa; phylum Arthropoda; class Insecta; order Lepidoptera; family Crambidae; genus Scirpophaga; species Scirpophaga incertulas. The sequence goes on along the minus strand of CM071628.1, from coordinate 7,530,033 downwards.
AATTGCGTACGAGATTAATACGACGCGGATGAGAAATCATTTAATGCGTTATATTTCATTGCGTGTACAACGCACGAATCCTCGATACTATCTCGATTCTCGGATTACAAAGATTCCTGTGGACGTAACGCGACTTATATTACGTAGTATGTAAGTACTACTTACTGCTCAACGTTTCGGCTAGGTTGCACTAGCCGTGGTCACGAGCTGACCACTGAAAGATTCTTATTCTTCTTTCTTATTATTACTTTATTCCTCTTAGTAAAGAATGTAATTTATTTTCGCACTAGCGCGTGCCTCTACCGCGAATTTCGATGTTATAAACCAAATCCTTAGTTTACTTAAAAATAAAATCCGAATAGAGTACAACCAAATATGGATGATTTTATTACGTAAATATTTACATTTATTTTTATTTTTTTATTTATAAGTCTATATATAACTTCAATTTTTTTCTTTCGTACATCGAATTATATAACTGTTGTCATTTTTACTCTACCAGCGCAATTTTTAATTACTATTGAATTTCATAATTTGTTTAACTGTAATAAGAAAACCAATCTTGAAATAACTTCGTATATAATAATAATAAATTTTCGCCAGTATTTTGTAAAATATTTGTTATAGCTTCGTGAAAACATAATTGTGTTATGAGGAAAACGTTATTATGGAAAAACAAAATTCTTAAAAATTACCAGAAATCGGTAATTTCATTGTTAAAAACTATTATAATTGTGTAAATTATATGATTGTGATCTCATAAATGTTTGTTAAAATAAATGATTCAATACATGTTGTAATATGTGTATACATGAATGGAAATTTTAAAATTTGAGTCCATTATGGAATATTTACCAAGAATAGTATTTAGAAATAAAAAAGAAATACATAGTATATGATGATTTTAATATAAATATTTTAACTGTTTCAATAGGTTCATTAATTTATATAAATCATTTAAAAAGGATTTTAAATTCATTGGAACAAGCGGCTCTATCATGAGTTTGCTATCGTTTACGACAGATATTTGATATAGAATTATCTATAAAAATAATATCAATATAATATCAAAAATAGTACAATTACGTTACCGCTAGAGAAGCTATACAACTTTTCATTAAAAATATTTATGCTGTTGATATCGACTGCACGGAACACGTGTAGCCACATAGATTATAAATTAGGCAATCTGTAGTAAAGTATATAGAATAAAAATACTTTAAAAACGTCCAATGGATACCAAACAAAGCGGCTTTGTCTTACAACTTTTTAACTATGTGTGCTGTTTTGCTTCAAGAATAATGTCTCAAGTCCTAGATAAATTCTATCAAATGTTCACAGATAATTAATAAAGTTTCATCTACCCATACCTTAACTCCATAAGGCATTTCATAGCCGCCTTTACTCTGCATTTGGTTCTGAATGGAGTGTAGCAACGAAGACGGCATGTCCACATCTGAAGATCCTGGAAGGCAGAAAGGTGAAATGTTACCTGATGGAAGTATTCTATGGGTATAAATTAAATTTGGTATGGTTAATGTCGAGTAACTTTGAACTCTGAAATAGTAATCAAATTAATATTATATTCAACGACACTCATTTCAATTACATTCATACTACTCATCCAAAATATATAATCTTTAACAGGAAGTAATCTTTAACATTAACGCAAGGAAACGGCGCGTTGTTAACGCGGACAGCGTGCAAAAAACCTGTGCGGGTATGTAGATAAGCAGAAAATTGATTATAGGTAAGATCATCACTGATGAGCTGACGTGTTTGATTGATTGATCTCATCCATGTGTTCTGATGATTTCCACCCCTTGTTATTTTGTATGTGAGGGATGAATTAGCCTGGCGTTTATATGAGAATGTGTCTGTAAAGGCACGAATAAGAACAGAATATTACCTGCTGCAGAACATAAGCCAGACTTTTAAAAATTGTTTGAAGTTTCTTACACCACGATGGATGAATAGAAGGTAGCTTAAACAGAACACCACAACCACAACCAGTAGAAAGAACATTCTCAACAAACGGTGGTAATTTTGAAGTTTGCATGTAGACGTATCTCGACAAATTTGTCAAATTAGTTTATCGACTGTCCAATTACTTTAGCAATAGTTGTATCTTGCGTGGTTTTGATCGATTGACAACGGCGATCTATTATGGTGTCGAACTGCCGAGGGCGCCCATAAACCTTTATCTTTATGGCGCAATTCCAGCCGAAATAATCATTTGTTAAGCCGCTAGCATTCGAATACGGATGGAGCTTTAAACGATGAATCATTTTTTCTTTAACAAAAACTGAAGGAGTTCTTACTCGGTTTTAGTTACGCAACGACCTTTGGATCATAGATAATATCAAAGGATCATGGAGTATAGATAATATAAACTACAATAGTAACCAAAGCCTTAATTAATATGAGTTAAATAAGTAATTTCATATAAAGGAGTTACATGAGGGCTGTCTCAAGGTCAACGATTATGTTAAAGTTTTATTCTTGTGGATAATGATATCATAACCAGAGTCGCCAAAATATCCAGATGAATTTTGAACCTTAGCTGATATTGAATAGAACAGAACAAAACGATGATGTCAATAGATGTGAAATTAATTTTCAACGACACAACTAAAACTGAATAGTAGAGGTGTTATAATTTGAAGCGACTCTATGCTTCAAATTTCAGTACTTCCCTCTTGTTCACAAAATATTAAGCGAAGAAATGACTTGAGTAGAATCAGTTGATTGCGTTAGGAAGTAATAACAATAGTGTTTAAACTCAGACAATACAAAGTTAATAGTGCGGTGAGATATTTACAAATTGAATGAAGGTCGAAGTCTGGACCGCAGTTTATTATTACGAAGCGGATTGCGAGGCAATTACACGGAGAGATACAATAAAGTTAGTACATAACACGTTCATTTATGACTTCTAAAACATTTTATTGGACATTGGTGATACTTATGCTGTGACTAATAACCTAACCGTTAAACTGTTCAAACAAATATGTTCTTTTTATTTTATTACAATTTACAAGAAAGTTTACAGTTTATCAAATCAAAATCAAATCAAAATAATCTTTATTCAACATAGACCTTTACAGGCAGTTATTGACGTCAACAGACAAAACAAAAAAACAAAGCTTAAAAAAACAAAAACCTTGTCCGTACGTACGAATAAGGAAAAAAAAGAAAAACTGACTCGACACCTGTTCGGAAATTGGGAGAGCCTTCTCGAGAAGAACAGGCAAGAAACTCTGCTCTCTCTTACACGATACTCTTTACACGATAAGAATGTTTCGTAATATCTTGTGCTACTTCAAGTCGCTCTATCACAATTTCAATATAACCTGGAGACCTATTTTTGATTACGAATGCGACTTCGAAATCACCGCTGACTAATAGTCAGCGGTGACTTTGAGATCACGGATTCCTAAACATCCAATTTTTGAAAGTCGATCGCAGAGCTGCCAACATAGATAAAGTACACACATAAATGTAAGAGTTCGGTTCCACGCAGAATGTACCGCTGCCGGTTATTGTGGGTGGGGGCACTCGTAATGAAATCACACCTGTGACTAAGGTAGTCACATCAGTGATATTCAAAAATTAAAATTATTGACAATCGGTGATTATTAGTCACATCGGTGATTTCTAAGTCGCATTCGTAATTCAAAAATAGGTCTCCAGAAATAGCCTTTTTAACAATCCTTTTTAACAAAAGCCTTTCAAGCCTTTTTAACAATAACACAGATTAACAATATTTATATACGAAATTATTAAACGTGGAAAAGAAAGAAACAATAAATATTTTAATTTATAAACAATAAACCTTATTTTCCTTTCACATTTGAGTTCGTTGAGGAACTGGTTGTCTTGTAATGTCGGAACAACAATGTTATTGTGGCGACGACCTTGGGTAATATAGCTGTGATAGCTAGCCAGGCGGACTTAGGGCTCAGGGCCGGTACTCTTAAAATCTTACGATGTACATTGTTGTCGCTTCGTAACAAGTCCCGCTCTAACATCACTGTGTCTACGTAGAACAGAGTAGGACGTGGCGCGATTACGACAATAATATATCAAATTCGTGTGTTCGGACTAGATAGATAGATAGATAGATAAAACGTTTATTCAGGCAAAAACACACTAAACACAATGTATACACATAAATAAAAATCTAATAAAAAACGGTAAGAATTAGATGTGCATGTGTGTTGCAGTGCCTGAAAGGCCAAGGCTCAGTGGGGATTTTTACCTTAGAACGGCAAAACACTGATTTTCAGCCATCACCCTATGAGGAGAGTAGAGGGCTACGAAGTTACAAATAGCATTATACAAGATTGAGACTAAGAAAAGAAGAATAAAAAATCAAAAGAAAATATCTATCATGATTGTAATAACATTTGTTTGGCATTGCTACTTGACATAAAATATGTATCCACTATAACACGCTGTGACATCACTTGTTACGTATAATAATAATTATATATATATAACCTATATTTCAAAAGTACCTATATTTCAAAAGTACACTCGAGAAACATAAAAAAAAACATATACAAATAAAACTATCTACCTACAAATAATGGGCAGTTGTTTCCTTCAAGCAAATTAAGCTTTGGTGCTCCAGTAATATATTTTTTAATTTATTTCTGAAAGTTATCCTGCACATGTGATTCCTTAGAGGTGGTGGAAGATCATTCCAGCATTTTGTCGCTTGAAATCGGAAACTGCCCCTAAAAGCTACGGTTCTATGAGTATGTCCCGCTAGGACAATTCGCGCAGTTCTGGGACCATATCTGGCAGACGCATTGGTGAATATCAGCTTCTTATGAAGATATTCAGGTTTTTGGTATCTTATGACATCAAAAACAAGACACAACAAATGCAGTCGTCTTCTCATTTCCATTCGAAATATACTGGCAGCATTTAAAAATTGCGAAATATGGCTTCTCGCGGTACATCAAAACAGTATCTACAACATGCGTTTTGAACTCGCTGTATTAGTCGCTTTGAACGCGCCAGAAGTCGAGGGCCGAGGGACTACAGGAATACAGAATACAGATGTTTGCCGCTAACTAAACCGAGCGGAAAAACATCTGTCCCCATGGGGAATCACACGCTTTATGTCCAATCAACACCCGTGGACCACAGCTATTAGACTAGTGAGGTGGTTACAGTTTCTTCACGTCCTAAACAATTAACTTTCAAACGGATTTCGGGTCAATTTGACCATTTTAGGACTTTGGTCTTTTCTATATTATATGTTGATATATTTATTATATTCAGTAAATTTAGATTCAAAGGTGTACGTAGTCAACCAACCCGCACTGGGCCAGCGTGGTTGACTAAGGCCTAATCGCCCTAACGTAGTTAGGGTAGGCTCGAGCCCCTCGGTGGGGAAGTATATGAGCTGTGATGATGATGAAATTTAGTGTATCGTTTTATTAAAAAAGTTTTTTTTCTACAACTTTCGATCTAGTTTGAACATACGTATCAGACGAGTGTCATTTGTTAATTTATTTGTTATTAAGTTACTCACTTAATTTGTTGCATGATCGGTTCTTATACTCACAACACTGTTCTTTTTGGTCTGGTATATTAATTGTATTCCACCAGATTCATTTAAAATTGATCTTACTGAAATAGTATTTGAATGTAATGTCAAAAAATGTCCAAATAACTTGCTCCTTTATCATTTTGAGAAGAGTTCCCAAAAAAAGACATTAGCTTGATACTAGAGTTGATACGTTATTAATTTTAAGGTTTGAATTACTTTTTTTTTCAATACCTTTGATACATATTATTTTTAAATGACCTATCACTGAGGGTAGACGTATATATGCTAAAGAATGGATTGATATCGAAAGCATCGAATAGTTTGCATTTATTAGATTACTTATGTTGTGTGATGTATTTCGATCAAGAAACAAAAGGCCTGAAAATTTATGATTAGAATTTTTGCAGCAATTGCACTTTCAAATAATATTAGAGTAATAAGGTTCTAAAATAGAAAAACTCGAAGCGAGCAACATTTGTTAGACAAAGTTCTAACACACGAGGAGTATGTAGATTAAGATAATACCGAAGCTTTCCAATCCTCCCGAAAATGCTGCTGTAATTGAGCTGTGATGATCATGATAATTTAGACATCTTAATTTAGGATTAAATGTTTAATTATACTTAATTTCAATTTGCCTGTTCAAGGCGTTCCTCACGGAAGTTGCGGCATTATCTACTATTTGGATGGTCACGATTAGCAATACACAAAACTTCTCATTCAACACTATGAGCTTCTACCGTTTCCGTTCTGCTGTGATTAATTATGACGTCAAAACCTGTCTGACAATGATATTGCAATTAGTATACTCTTCGATATACTCTTCAATATACTCTTCGATAAACTCTTTGATACAAACATCGTGTAATAATATTTAGTATGCAGTGCGTATTCCGAACCTCAGACTTCTCAATCAATACTAGTTCTACAGCAACTTCAATAAATTTTATATTACCTTTTTTATACGGAGCACACCAGAATAACCTTTATGGTAAACTGTATGGAAATCCAAAAATTCAAGATCAGACATCAACAACGTCAGTGTTCGTTCTGGTGCCCTCATATGCGACTTATTAACGTCAAATCAAAGTTATCCCACCATGAATATTTTCATGTAACATGTTGATAAGGTGAGATATCAAAATCTTATCAGATCACACGTAGAGACAAACTTTATGTGGACTTATTAAAGTATACTAAAAGTACTAGTGACATCATATGCCAAGTTTTCTGTTTACCAACACAAGTTGCGAGGGACCATGATAAGTACATAAATAGCGCCTTGGCATTTCGATTAACGCTTCTTGCTGACTGAACTTTTAAACTTTGAAAATTTTCAATCATACACACAATTATGGAAACTTTAAATGCTTTACAGTACATATATACATAAAGTACATACACAAATGTGTAAATTAATTCTTAATTCGTTTTTCTTCCAGTAAGTTCTAATTGTATTCTAAAAACTATATTGACAATTCGAACCGGTATCAAGACGGTATAACCAGGCCCAGTTTAGTCGCATCATTAATGAGCACATCTGATGCAGTTACACAACAAGAACAAAAATATTGTCGCTAAAGTCTGCATGAGATGAGTTCATAAACGGAACGCATATGATGTAATTTAGTTAAGAGTTTGTGTAGTCGCGACAGTTTCAAAGGCCCGGGATATAACGAAAGACCACAATCACATTCCCGCAATGTGCCAAGTTCTAGACTTTGAGATTTCTTACTTATTCGCAATATACTGGCAGCATTTAAAAATGGCGAAATATGGCTTCTCGCCGGTACATCAAAACAGTATCTACAACATGCGTTTTGAACTCGCTGTATTAGTCGCTTTGAACGCGCCAGAAGTCGAGGGCCGAGGGACTACAGGAATACAGAATACAGATGTTTGCCGCTAACTAAACGAGCGGAAAAACATCTGTCCCCATGGGGAATCACACGTCTTATGTCCAATCAACACCCGTGGACCACAGCTATTAGACTAGTGAAGTGGTTACAGTTTCTTCACGTCCTAAACAATTAACTTTCAAACGGATTTCGGGTCAATTTGACCATTTTAGGACTTTGTTCTTTTCTATATTATATATTATATTCTAAACTTTGAGATTTCTTACATTAAAGCTATAATTGACATTTTTGGTATGGCAATGTATTAAGAAGAGCGAACGATCATGTTACTAGGAAACATGAAAGTAGATAGGCGTGTAGGGAGAGGAAGATCGAAGAAAAAATGGATGGAGTCTTCGATCATATATTTCTGTAGATACACAGTTACCGTCTAAAAAGTGGCACCGGCGAAACAAGGCACAAACAGTAAATGTGCCTTGTTTCGCTCTCATTCATTCGGTGGCCGCGCGCGATTGATAACGTCAGCGATGCCGAAATGCGTAGTTTATACTTGTAAAAATGACACACGTAAAGTGCAAAAGAAGGATGGAATGTCATACTTCCAATAAGTATATCTTTATCTTAATTTATTAGCGCATTTTTTTTTTTTTTTTATAGCAAACGAGCAACCGGATCACCTGGTGGTAAGCAATAACCGTTGCCCATGGACACCCGCAACACCAGTGGAGTCACAGATGCGTTGCCGGCCTTTTAAAAGGGAATAAGAGGAATAAGGGGAATAAACGGGAATAAGGGGGGTTGGGCCTCCGGTACCCTCAGTCACTCGGCGAAACACAGCGCAAGCGCTATTTTACGCCGGTTTTCTGTGAGGCCGTGGTATCACTCCGGTCGAGCCGGTCCAATTCGTGCCGAAGCATGGCTCTCCCACGGTATAAGTGACTAGGAAACATGAAAGTGGATATGCGTGTAGGGAGAGGAAGATAGAAGAAAAAATGGATGGAGTCTTCGATCATAATATTTCTGTAGATACACAGTTACCGTCTAAAAAGTGGCAGCGGCGAAACAAGGCACAAACAGTAAATGTGCCTTGTTTCGCTCTCATTCATTCGGTGGCCGCGCGCGATTGATAACGTCAGCGATGCCGAAATGCGTAGTTTATACTTGTAAAAATGACACACGTAAAGTGCAAAAGAAGGATGGAATGTCATACTTCCAATAAGTATATCTTTATCTTAATTTATTAGCGCATTCTTTATGAGTAAAACACTTTTATTTATATTATGTATTACTAAAATATCAATTTAAAACGCTTGCGTACCATGCCACTAGGAGCATTATTATATGAAATGAATTTGTGCTTAATTGCAACGGACTAAGGGGCTTATTATCCAATATATTTGTTTTCAAATATGTGTTGTTCATTTCTGATTTCATGGCATCATTATATCATCGAAACCAGAAGATAATTATGTAACGACCTTAACAAGGATTTATTTTCATACTTCATTACGTTACTTAAGATTTAAATTGGCTTAAATTATATGATATACATCTATTCTTCTATGTATAGACGCGGGGTCGATATTTTGTTTGATTTTCTATGGAATTGTGCATCTACAGAAATATATGATCGAAGGATGGAGTGTGTGAATGATGATATGCCGAAGAAGGGAGTGAGTGTCGAAATAGCGAGTGACAGAGGAGAGTGAAAGAGGAAGAATGTTGCGCTGGCCTCGAAGCAAGAGAAAAGGAAGAAGAAAAATATACTTCACATCATTTCTGAGAATATGTATTACTGCCAAAGAAGTTTTTAGTAAAAATAAACCATTAATCATAAAACAGAATCTTAACAATTTTAAAGTTCATTTAAATAAATTACTTATATTTCATAAACTAGCTGTGCCAGCGACTTCATCCGCGTGGAATAGTTATTTTGAGCATCATTATTTTTGCAAACAACCACCTCAGCTGTTACCCGATCTTGACAACGCGACATATACAAATTTGACCATTATAAAAACGATTCTAGTGAATTAACATTAAAAGATAGACATATACTGTCGCGGACATTTTTTTAGATCATTTTAAGAGGAATAATACTTTCATGCATATTTTTTTGGTATCTAGAACCGTTTTCGCAGCGCACGCAACGGAAGCCCTCAAAGATGAATAATTTTCATCGTTTTTTCCACATTTTCCATTATTTCGCTCCTATAGTCGCAGCGTGATGTTATGTAGCCTAAAGCCTTCCTCGATTAATGGGCTATTCAATAAAAAATATTTTTTCAATTCGAACCAGGAGTTCCAGAGATTAGCGCGTTCAAACAAACAAACAAACTCTTCAGCTTTATAATATTAGTATAGATTATTGTGAGTCAACCACAAAAGATAGACATATGCTGTTGCGGGATGTTTTTTAGACAATTTTATGTAGAATATTTCCGTCATACATGATTTTTATGTGACTTTAACCATTAAGGCTACACACGCGACGGAAGCTAAAAAAATGGAGTTACTTCTCCCGTTTTCCCAAAATTTCCCTTCACTACTCTGCTCCTATTGATTGTAGCGTAATGGAAAGTATTCTATAACCTGTCCAGGAGTATGAAGAATAATTATACCAAGTTTCGTTAAAATCCGTCCAGTAGTTTTTGTTTCTATAAGGAACATACAGACAGACAGACAAAAATTTTACTGATTGCATTTTTGGCATCAGTATCGATCCAAAATCACCCCCTGATAGTTATTTTGAAAATATATTTCATGTACAGAATTGACCCCTCTACAGATGTATTATACATGTGTAATTGTAACCACAGATAGATTTATTTAATGAGACAAATGTAATTTATCATATACTGCTAGTAAATGTATATATATATTATTCAACTTGCGGTCGTTGTTGACGCATTTTATAAAGCACAATAACTTACCAGACATCGAGACGTCATGCACTTTTTAATGAATATAATCAACATCAATTCGAGGTTGTGTTGTGTCCGTTTTATTTAATTAAACGTTTTAGTTCACACGTAAGTATTATCTTGACATAATTCAATTGTATTATATTGGAATAATTTAAGAAATTTTTAGAATGCATTATTTTCAGGAATTCCTATTTATCTCAATGACGAACATGTGGATGATAAACGTTTGAACCTGGCTATGAATGGCATCATGAATTCCTGCCATGTTACATAAAATTATGAGATTACTGGTAAGAAGCAAGAAAAAAACACTTTTGTCTTGAGAAATACATATCTTCTCACGTTTCTCTTAATACCAATTTAACTTAAATTTACCTACTTAAAAATGAATCAGCAATAATGCAATTTTAAGAATATACGCTGTAGTAAGAACTGACTAAGGGATTATACATAAAAAATTACGAAGGTGTTTATTACCTCACCACTGTCTAACATTACAAGATGCACGAAGAACTCAAGTACCTATATAATATGTTGAATATATAATTGTGCAAAAAATAATCTTCACTATTACGATAATTTGAGTAAATTACATATTAATATGTATTTGTTATGTCAATATTAGAAAGTTTTCTTTTTAACTGCAACACTTCCTTGAACATTTTTTATCTTTCTTGTTCTCGTATAACGCAATAAACATATGCGTTATAATATATTTTGTTATAATGTTTGTATTGTAAATCCATGTGACGATTAAAGAAATGATCAAACTGTGAATTCAGCAATTATTTTATCGCATAACTGTCAATATATTATGTGTCTATAAAATTGCAGTTTTGTTATAGCAACACGTCCGACTGTAGTCTGTAGTCAGTGTGTATACTGACTTTGAGACAGCTCTTATGTCGTTCGTAATAACGGCACGGCAGAAAATGTTTACGTGAAAACTTTAATAATATAGTATACTAGCTTTCCGCCCGCGGCTTCGCCCGCGTTATATTCGAATTTCCCACAGGAAGGATATGTTTTAACAATACTGCCATACAACCTTTCACCCCCTCCTTTCAACCTTTTACAACCCTTTTCTGCTTTAAAAGGTAGCCTCTGTCCTTTCTCAGCCTCTAGACTATCTGTGTACCAAATTTCATTTAAATCGGTTCAGTAGTTTTAACAATATTTCCATACAACCAATAATCCCTCCTTTCAACCTTTTACAACCCTTTACAACCTTTTTTGCATGAAAAAGTAGCCTATGTCCTTTCTCAGGCTCCAGACTATCTGTGTACCAAATTCATTTAAATCGGTTCAGTAGTTTTAACAATATTTCCATACAACCAATAATCCCTCCTTTCAACCTTTTACAACCCTTTACAACCTTTTTTGCATGAAAAAGTAGCCTATGTCCTTTCTCAGGCTCCAGACTATCTGTGTACCAAATTTCATTTAAATCGGTTCAGTAGTTTTGGTGTGAAAGCGGAACAGACAGACAGACAGACAGAGTTACTTTCGCATTTATAATATTAGTATGTATGTATGTATAGTATGGCACAAAACAATGAGCTTTTCCACAAATATTATTTTCACAGTACTTTTGATTAAAATTTCACCGTCTTCAATTTTCACAGATGACACTCCAGTTTTATTTATTTGAGTTCATTAAAATGACGATAACTTTTTTTTTAATGAACCGATTTTGATGAAACAAAGTTTAGATATTATTCTGAGTTAAAACAAAGTAAATAGTGAAAGTTTCAAGCAAATCGGTCAGTACTTTCGGAGAATAAACGTGAACATACATACAGACCGTTTTTTACCGTGGGAGAGCCATGCTTCGGCACGAATTGGGCCGGCTCGACCGGAGTGATACCACGGCTCACAGAAAACCGGCGTAAAATAGCGCTTGCGCTGTGTTTCGCCGAGTGAGTGAGGGTACCGGAGGCCCAACCCCCCTTATTCCCCTCTATTCCCCTTATTCCCCCTATTCCCTTTTAAAGGCCGGCAGCGCATCTGTGACTCCTCTGGTGTTGCGGGTGTCCATGGGCAACGGTTATCGCTTACCATCAGGTGATCCGTTTGCTCGTTTGCTGCCCTATGCTATAAAAAAAAAAAAAAAAAAAAAAAAAACAGACAGACAGACAAAAAACTCCAAAAAATTTTTTTTGCTTTCTAATAATCTATTTAAGTGCCCCTCTATCCATTTCAGTCAAAAATACTAAATGTACAGACAAAATATTTTTACTGTCTTATTATATGTATAGATTGTCATAAATTGTATTGTCATTATATTGTCAAACATATTGGCACAAGAATTGGTTATTTATGTAACAGAGGACTCAACTGACGAGTCTAGTGTAATTTACGAAGAAGAATCTGATGAATCTATGTAATAAATAATGTAAATAAATTTACTTGCTTAATTTTTATATTATATATTTGGCGAATTACCCAATTGGGGTAATCGCCAAATATATAAAATTTTGCCTAATTTCCTTGGCATGTGTAAAACTTTATTTTTTCGTATATTTCTGATCCATTTAAGAAAGTTTTCCTTTTTCTCTCTTAAATGGATCAGAAATATATGAAAAAATAAAGTTTTACACATGCCAAGTAAATTAGGCAAAATTTTATATTTTTTGGCGAATTACCAATTACCTAGCTAGTTTGTTAAAAAAATGGTATGTATGTGATTTTCTAAGTATTCTTGATCATAATTCTTGATTTTAAACTTGACGTAGATGTTATTAACTACATATGCGTTTTAATATTAAAATTCACATACCTATATATAATGTAAGGTAGCTGTCGAGAAGGAAATAAATAAATTTACAAATATTTGATTGAAGACAATTTATCGATTTATCTGATTTCAAGAACTGCTTATTGTCTGTGGTAGTTTATTATGCACAGAGCACTTCACTATGTGGGCGTTACCCGTCTAGAAAGTATATTATTACTGTAGTACTATAATTTGAAAATAGAAACAATATTTCATACGCGCGATCTGTCAAAAAGAAGATAACATAATGGACAGAGTATAGAAAGCAATAATACATGAAGAGGTAATAAACAAACAAACTTTCGCATTTATCATATTATTTTTGATAAAAACTGGTTTCGTTTCATCGTATTTTGGTTCCCTGTTCCATCTCACTGCCCACGAACATGCTAAACGTGGCCTTTGGGGTCTTATAATCTGTGGCTCTGTCTACCCCGCAGGGGATAAAGACGTTATCTTATGTATGTATTGTATCATGATGATGAATTGTCTTTAGATTTTTAATTTCCCATGTAACTTATGTAAGAATGGTGTACATTATAATTCGCAATATTATCATGCCTTGAGTTCATTAAAATGACGACAACTTTTTTTTTAATGAACCGATTTTGATGAAACAAAGTTTAGATATTATTCTGAGTTAAAACAAAGCAAATAGTGAAAGTTTCAAGCAAATCGGTTCAGTACTTTCGGAGATAAACGTGATCAAACATACAGACAGACAGACAGACAGAGAGACAAAAAATCCAAAAAATTTTTTTTTGCTTTCTAATAATCTATTTAAGTGCCCCTCTATCCATTTCAGTCAAAAATACTAAATGTACAGACAAAATATTTTTACTGTCTTATTATATGTATAGATGAGTTCATTAAAATGACGATAACTTTTTTTTAATGAACCGATTTTGATGAAACAAAGTTTAGATATTATTCTGAGTTAAAACAAAGCAAATAGTGAAAGTTTCAAGCAAATCGGTTCAGTACTTTCGGAGATAAACGTGATCAAACATACAGAAGACAGACAGACAGACAGACAAAAAATTCAAAAAATTTTTTTTTGCTTTCTAATAATCTATTTAAGTGCCCCTCTATCCATTTCAGTCAAAAATACTAAATGTACAGACAAAATATTTTTACTGTCTTATTATATTGTATAGATGAGTTCATTAAAATGACGATAACTTTTTTTTAATGAACCGATTTTGATGAAACAAAGTTTAGATATTATTCTGAGTTAAAACAAAGCAAATAGTGAAAGTTTCAAGCAAATCGGTTCAGTACTTTCGGAGATAAACGTGAACATACATACAGACAGACAAAAAATTCCAAAAAATTTTTTTTTGCTTTCTAATAATCTATTTAAGTGCCCCTCTATCCATTTCAGTCAAAAATACTAAATGTACAGACAAAATATTTTTACTGTCTTATTATATGTATAGATAATGCAATTAAAATTAACTTAGTATTTCATTTGATTTTGACGGTATTTGAGTTAATCTTGAGGTAAATGTCAAAAATATTTTCGTGGTAGTTGTGGAAATAATTACCTATTTAGTTTTAAAGTTTATTGGTATAGTTTTTACAACTAGCTCACTACAAGCTTGCTCTCTTCGTTGATAAATAAATAACATTGACAGGAAATATTCAAATATTATCTACACAATACGACAAAAATAAGACCTTGTCCGAGCGAGTGTGAACACGATGCCGATGGCCGCTTAGAGCTGACTCATAGTCTGTACGGCTTAAGCACAGACGGACACGGACTTGCAGTATTTATTACAGTAGTTATTTTTGTCGTTGGCTACGGACGTCTGGCAGTTACATATGATAGATCTCTGGATGTTACATTATTTATTATACTCTTTACTTCATTTCAAAATTTCCTTGAATTATATACAATATACAATACATATTTTGAATTACTTAAAAATTATGCTTATGCTTTACGAATAAAATGTATAATTTAAAACATTAGGAAAATATTATTTACTTACAATGTCTCAGAGTATAATACTTTATATGTACTAGCTTCTTATACATAACTGTTAACTAAATCACTAACAATTATCCCTTTGTTTTTTAATAAAATACTAATAAGAAAGTATTACATCCTTTATGCTAAAGATGACACTCGAAGATAAATTACAGTTTAGAGTTACTTAGTATGCTTTTGACAGTGTCTATTTTCAATTATGTAACGTACGTCGTAAAGCTATATGCGGTACGTCGACTTTACTTTTGAAATTCTCAGTTTGGTCTGCCGGAATTGCTTCGAATACTAATTTTATAGGGCACGCCCACTTCCACGTATGAACTGTGCGAAGCGTCTGAGATATATATGGTTGAATAAACTTAATGTATTCTATAATTTTTTGGTTAACTGCACAGATGTACATATGTACATCTGTGCAGTTCGTTATCCTCCTTAGATGTTAAACGCCCTAAGCTTAATATTGTTTATCTAGAGGTGTGTATTTTATTGAAGTGAATGCATTGACAGCTGTCACAGGTGACAGCTGTCACCGCCTCTAAAAATACTAACTTTGGCTAACCTAAATATCCTTCGTATGGTTAGTCTTATTTAAAAAATAAATACTTATACTTTGATTTTAATTTGACGAGTCGAAATTTAAAATGTTAGCCGTGAGGACCCTGCTAGTAGTAACTGAATTGCTCCCTTCAAAGAGAGTATTGTTCAGCATTTATAGAATTGTATTAGCATAACTTAAGCATTGTATAACGTCGGAATAGTTATTAGTTAATAAGAATAGCTAACTTATTAATTACTCATTAGATATTGTTAATAGTTAATATTTGAATTAATTCCATGAATTGTAAGCAGGCGGAGAAAAAATTAAATAGCAAATACCAAATATTGCCATTGCTGCGTACTGCGTACACTATTTCTAACTTACTAAGAATTATATTACAATCATCATCATCATCATTTCAGCCAATAGACGCCCACTGTTGGACATAGGCCTCCCCCAAGGATCTCCACGCAGATCGGTCCTGCGCTGCAACCATCCAGCGCCTTCCCGCGATCTTCTTCAAATCGTCGGTCCACCTTGTGGGAGGCCTACCAACGTTGCGGTGTCCAGCATATGCCTGCCACTCCAGGACCTTTCCGTCCCAACGGCCGTCAGTCCTGCGAGCAATGTGCCCCGCCCATTGCCACTTAAGGTTCGCAATTCTTCGGGCTATGTCGGTGACCCTGGTTCTTCTGCGGATTTCATCATTTCTGATTCGATCACGCAGAGAAACTCCGAGCATAGCCCTTTCCATTGCCCTCTGGGTGACTTTGAGCCGCCTTATAAGGCCATTGTGAGTGGCCAGGTTTCTGCTCCATATGTCATCACTGGCAACACGCACGAATCGAAGACTTTCGTCTTGAGGCACTGCGGTAGATGGGCCGAGAATATGCCGCGTAGCTTCCCAAACGCTGCCCAGCCGAGTCGGATCCGCCGATTTACCTCTTTCTGGAAATTGGACCTACCTAGTTGGACTATTTGTCCCAGGTAAACGTACTCGTCAACAATTTCCAGTGTAGAGCCTCCAACCTTCACAGGAGTGGGTGCTACATGGTGATTCGACATGATTTTCGTCTTGTCCATGTTCATTTTAAGACCCACTTGTTGTGAAACTCTACTGAGGTCTTCGAGCATTATGCCCAAGTCTTCCATGGTGTCGGCCATGACTACGATATCATCAGCAAAGCGAAGGTGCGTCATGTTCTCGCCATTGATGTTAATGCCCAGTCCTCTCCAGTCCAAAAGCTTAAACACATCCTCCAGCGTAGCTGTGAACAGTTTCGGCGAAATCACATCGCCCTGTCTGACACCTCGCTGGAGGTGTATTGGTTTCGACTTCTGGTCCGGAAGACGGACTGACATTGTGGCGTTTTTGTACAGTGACTGCAACACTTGGATGTATCGATAGTCTATACGGCACCTTTGGAGAGACTGAAGCACGGCCCATGTCTCGACGGAATCGAAGGCTTTCTCATAAACCACAAACGCCAAGCATAGTGGCAGGTTAAACTCTTCGGTCTTCTGTATAACCTGCCGCAGCGTATGTATGTGGTCTATGGTACTATAGCCTTTTCGGAATCCGGCTTGTTCGGGAGGCTGGAAGTCGTCAAGCCTGCGCGCGAGACGATTCGTAATGACTCTCGAGAACAGCTTATAAACATGACTCAGGAGCGTGATGGGCTATAGTTCTTCAATCGAGTTCTATCCCCCTTTTTAAAGAACAGTGCCACCACGCCCCTGTGCCATGCTTTAGGCGTTTTGCCATCGAGTATGACGGAGTTGAAGAGTCTCTGAAGGGCCTTTCGTACTGGTAGTCCGCCTGCCTTCAGTAGCTCGGCTGTAACTCCATCATCACCGGCGCCTTGTTGTTCTTGAGCTGCTTGAGAGCCACACTAATCTCATACAGGCTGACGTCCGGGATGTCTTCGCTGATGTGCCGGGTTAATTTGGCTCTAGGGTCTGAGGCCTGAATAACAGGTGGTTGCGTCGTCGCGTAAAGTTGTCCATAGAAGCGTTCGATCTCGGCCATAAGCTCAGGTCGGGATGTGACGACTCTGCCGTCCTCTGTCTTCAGCTTCGTCAGCAGACTCTGTCCCAGTGACAGATCTCTTGCGAGCACCTTGGAGCCTTTGTTTCGCTCTATTGCCTCTTTAATACGTTCAGTATTAAATTGGCGTATGTCGCGAGTAAGAGACTTCGAGATCTGTTTGTTGAGTCGCCGACGAGCATCCTCAGAGGTCTGCTGGTCCATCGTACGCCGTTTCTCCATTAGGTTGAGAGTTGGTTCCGAGATCTTGCTTCCCTTCGTAGTACGGCGGGGTTTGAAAAACTGTGAACCCACCGTAAGGACAGCTTCCACAACCCTGTCATTATAAGTGTCCACATCCGTGCAGTCCTCTAGGCAATCGAAGCGATTTTGCAACTGAAGTTGAAAGAGTTCGGGGTTTTGGATCTGGTTGGCGTCTGGACGGAGCGTAGACTTCATCAGACGATACCGTTCGGCTTTAACATTAAGATTCAATGTGCCTCTTACCAAGCGGTGATCACTGCCTGTGTTCAGTGAATTGATCACTGAGACATCATTGAATAACCGAGGCTTAGTCGACATGATGAAGTCAATCTCGTTTTTTGTCACGCCATCCGGACTTTTCCAGGTCCATTTACGATGTGGTCGTTTTTTGAAGAAAGAGTTCATCATATAGAGTCCCTCTCTCTCCATGTAATCGGCCAGCATTTGACCACGGAAGTTCCGGTGTCCAGCTCCAAATTGCCCCACTTTCAGCTCATTATCACTCCGCTTGCCCAGCCTTGCATTGAAGTCTCCCATGACAACGGTGTAATGAGTTGTAGAAGCATGTATTGCCCGAGAAATATCCTCATACATTGCTTCCACTTCCTCATCGGGCCGCGTCGAAGTTGGGGCGTACACCTGAATGACCTTCAACGAATACCGTTTGGTGATTCTGAGTATTAGGTACACTACCCTATTCGACACGCTTCCGATTTGTACAACATTGTTTACGAGAGACTTGTGGACAATGAACCCGACACCACCTTGGGACAGATTTTGGCCCTCCCGGAAATAGAGCAGGTTGCCGGATTTCAGGACCATCGTATCCTCACCCTCTCTTCGGATTTCGGATAGTCCTACAATACTCCAACGAATTTCGCTCAATTCCTTCTCCAGTTCCAGCAGCTTCTCCTCGGTCCGCAGTGTGCGTACGTTATATGTTGCCAGGGCCAAGGTCGTTCGACGGCTAATGTATATTACAATAAATAGTGGTAATTGATTAATATTAAAGCTCGGGTTTCGACACTGGTGTTATTGGTTTTAATCCGGAGGCCCGGGGTTGGTCCTGCCATGCACAATGTCTTTTTAGATTGTCATGTGTACAATATTATCTGACGCTCGTATGATGAAGGAAAACATTGCGACGACATTCAATGGTTTATGTAGTCAACAAATTCGTACTGGGCCTAAGGCTTGAGCCCTTCGATGGGGCCATCCCCATATGATTTAAGAGGACTTATCCATAAGCCAATCTAACTGTCTATGTTATCCAAACGGTTACCCGTTCGCTATTGGAGTCTAAATTCTGATCGAACAAATCTCCTCTTGCGCAGTATCATCTTTGCCACGCATTGAGTAAAATGGAAATGACAGAGCCTTTAAAGTCAAATGAAATGAGAGAGATTTCAAATGTGCTTAAACGTTAAAAATACTCTAATGAAGAAAGGTGTGAGTGCTGGCACAGCGCTGTCAAATGAAAGTTTGGAAAAAGAAACTTCATGTCAATAAGAAAACTTTATTGTCGTTGTCAATTCATGTAAAATATATATTGTTTGTAGATTATGTTTAATGTATATTATATTAGTTGTTTTGGATACCAAGTGGTTTCATATTAATTAACCCTCACAAATTGGTAGCAGAGCGTGGTTTTAATGGAAATGGCATCTACATCGAGTTATCGAAATATAGAACCATTGACCAAATCGAACTACGATACTTGGTGTCTACAAGCGCAAGCAGTGCTGATCAAAAATGATTATTGGGACATCGTAAGTGGCTTAAAGATACTGTCACCTAATGCAGATGTTGCAGAAACGTCGGAATTTAACAAAGAAGACTTAAAAGCAAAAGCAGAAATCCTACTCTTGTTATCGCCGTCAGAGCTTAAGCAAATTAAGACCTGCACTACATCCAAGTCAGTATGGGACAAGTTAAAAGCCATTTATCAAAGTACCGGCCCTGCTAGAAAAGCGACTTTATTGAAACAACTAGTTTTGAAGCGAATGACCACAGACCAAGATATACACGATCATATAAATGATTTCATGGACGTCGTGGACAAACTCGCTGATATGGACATAAAAGTTCCACCAGAACTATTAAGCATAATGCTACTTTACAGTTTACCATCCTCGTTTGAAAATTTCAGAATCGCTATAGAATCCAGAGATGTACTACCAAATCCTGAAATTCTAAAAGTAAAGATTTTGGAAGAATTCCAAGCCAGAAGCGGTAGTGAACAACCTGGAAACTCGGAAGCTTATCATGTCAAAAAGACTAAAAATAAATCTTTCTGCAAAAATTGCAAAAAGAGAGGTCATACAACCGAAGCATGTTGGGGTAAAAACAGAAAACCTAACGAAAAAGGTAGCGGTAAACTTCCAAAAACCTATATGTGCTTGAATACTGCAGATTCAGATACAGATAAGAATGCCTGGTGTCTAGATAGCGGATGCTCATCACATATGTGCGCGGACAAGTCTTTGTTTACAAACATGACAGCTGAAAATGGTAACTTAAAATTAGCATCAAACAAATATTCCGCTGAAATTAAAGGAAAAGGCGTCGTGACCATGAGTACTGAGCATGAGGTTTGTAATTTCACTGATACACTCTTTGTTCCTGACGTATCAGTCAACTTATTGTCTGTAGGAAAAATTACGGATAGAGGTCATAGAGTAGTTTTTGAAAATGACAAAGCCTACGTCATAGAGAAAAACGGTGACATAACGTTGACAGCACAAAGAAGACATGGACTATATTTCATCAATTTCGTTAGGGAGGTCACACACTACACGAAGAGTGACGACACCAACATGGAATGGCATCGAAAACTTGGCCATCTAAATGAAAGAGATCTTAACAAAATAGCCAAAGACGAGCTCATGTACGGTTTTAATTACAAAAACGAAAAGCTAGATACGTGTGAAACTTGCATCAAAGGCAAACTATCGAGATTACCGTTCACAAGGCATGATCTGTACACTACGAATGTTTTGGAAATAATCCATAGCGACGTTTGTGGGCCTTTTGAATGCGAAACGCTAGCAGGAAATAAATACTTAGTCACATTTATTGATGACTTTACCCGTTATTGTACCGTATACTTTATCAAAAAGAAGAGTGAAGTATTTAACGCATTCAAAGACTATAAAAATGAAGTCGAGACGTTTCACAACAAAAGGATCAAATACTTGCAAACAGACAATGGTGCAGAATATCGAAACAAAGAGTTCGATAATTTTCTCAGATCTAGCGGCATCCAAAGAAGGTTGACCACAGTATACACGCCTCAACAGAACGGAATCAGCGAAAGAAAGAATAGAAGCTTAATAGAAAAAGCTAGATGCTTACTTATCGAAGCTAATGCTCCTAAGAAATTATGGGCAGAAGCAATAGCTACAGCAAACTACGTCATTAATCGTAGTCCAGCCAAAGCATTGAATTCTAATATACCCTTTACAAAATGGGTAGGAAGAACTCCATCTGGTAACCATCTTAAAATATTTGGAAGAAAAACATTTGTTCTAAATAAAAAGAATAAAAGAGGAAAACTTTCAAATGTTACTAAAGAGGGACTGTTCGTGGGTTATTCAATGACTTCAAAAGCCTACAGGATATATATACCCAAAGATGACGAAGTAGTTACTAGTAGAGATATAAAGGTAATAGATAAAATGTATTACGATGAAATTCGAGAAATGTATGATAATCTTGTTGATGAAGGCGAACAGTACCAAGAACCTGAAACAAAAAATAAGATTAATCATAATGAAAATAAAAACAAAAATTCAACACAATTAGAAATAGAATTTTCTGAAAATAAAAATAAAGACTTACCACAATTTCAAGAAGAGTCTCATGATGGTGCATCGGATTCAGAACCTGTGGAAATATCGGAGAGTAGGAGGCCAAAAAGAGACAGGCACCCACCAGCATGGACGCAAGACTATGTTTTTGATGAAGTCGAAGAAAGTCATTTATTTTCAGAAATGTCTTACCTGTCGAATGAAGATGAGAACGATGAGTACTGGCACGATGCGATAAAATCTGAGATAAGAGCACATGTCAAAAATGGTACCTGGAAAATAGAAAAGAAAACCAAAGATATGAAAGAAGTAGACTATAAAATGGTACTACGAAATAAAATAGGTACAGACAATAGTGTTACCAGAAAAGCCAGACTCGTAGCTCGTGGATTCACGCAGAGACCGGGAGTAGATTTTAATGAAACTTACGCTCCAGTTGCCAGATTAAGTTCTATCAGATCTGTCATCGGTCTAGCTGTGGAACAAGGATTAAAATTGAACCAAATGGACGTGACCACAGCGTACCTAAATGGTGAGTTAGAAGAACAAATTGTAATGAAATATCCTGAATATTTAGAAGAATACCTAACAGAAATAATGATCGATGAAAGTACCAATGAGGATCTGACGATATATAATAAAACAGTAAGTATGCTGAGAGATATAAAGAATAATCCAAACGAAAAAGTTTGTCATCTTGTCAAAGCATTATATGGACTTAAGCAGGCAGGGAGGCAGTGGTACAAGAAACTCGACAATGAGCTAAAGAATATTGGTTTCAAAGCTTCAGAATCTGACCCATGTATATACCTACTGGAGAAAAGAGGAGTAAAAATCATTATAGCTATTTATGTCGATGATTTGCTTATTGCCTACTCATGTCCAAAGATGTTACAGGAAATAAAACATCGCTTAAACGCGAAATTTGAAATGAAGGATCTATATGTACCAAAAAGGCTCATCGGCATAGATGTCACCTATGAAAACGGCGATGTCAGGCTGAATCAAGAGAAATTCATAGAAGATATACTCAAAAAGTTCAATATGGAAAATTGTAAGCCTGTAACAACACCCATAGAGCCTGGCATTAAATTGGAGAAAAACGATAAGGTGGAAAGAAATAATCTGCCATACAAAAACCTAATCGGGACACTTATGTACATTGCCGTTGCAACTCGCCCGGACATTATGTATGCCATTAGTTATCTCTCCCAGTTTAATGACTACTACGGAGAAGAACATTTTAAGTCCGCGAAGCGTGTACTTAGATATCTGAAGGGCACAAAAAGTGTTGGCCTCACATTTAAAAAGAGTGGTGAAGATTTATATGGCATGGCAGATGCAGATTGGGGCTCATGTAAGGTAGACCGAAGATCCTTTTCGGGATATGTTTTTAAATATGCAGGAGCGCCTATAAGCTGGATGTCTAAAAAGCAGAGAAGCGTTGCCTTATCGACTGCGGAGGCAGAGTATGTCGCGCTAACGGAGGCCGCCAAGGAAGCCATTCATCTCAAAGAACTCTTTAAGGATCTAGGTGTGGACTTCGGGCAGATCACTGTTTTAAATGACAATCAGGCAGCGATAAAACTAAGCCAAAATGCTCTGGTAACTTCCAAATCTAAACATATAGACTTGAAGATACACTTCGTAAGGGCTTGCATCCAAGATTAAACCTAATCTAAGTTTGTATATATCCATGTATATATGTTATATATGTATGTATTTATTAGTGTATATATGTAAAAGTATGTATGTAAGTATTAAGTATGTGTACTTTTTGTTATACAACTATTATATATATTTGTACACGCGAACATCCACGTTTCTGTTTTTTTTTTTTCCTATCACAGGTGGGTTGGAAGAAATTTCATTAGAAATAAGCCACACCTATTGTACTGTCTATAATTTTGTATTTTCCTGTTTTTTTTTTTCTTTTGTGTACAATAAATCGTTAAATAAGGAGCAATAAGAGTAGAGTATCTGCAAACCGAAGAAATGGAAGCAGATCTTCTGACCAAAGCTCTGCCTGGACCACGACTGTCAAAGTTGAAGTGCATGTTAGGAATATTCTAATCTTTATTGGAGCGCCGTGAAGAGGAGTGTGAGTGCTGGCACAGCGCTGTCAAATGAAAGTTTGGAAAAAGAAACTTCATGTCAATAAGAAAACTTTATTGTCGTTGTCAATTCATGTAAAATATATATTGTTTGTAGATTATGTTTAATGTATATTATATTAGTTGTTTTGGATACCAAGTGGTTTCATATTAATTAACCCTCACAAAAGGGTGTTAGCTAAATAATTTCATGAATAATAAAAATACTTGGATTTAATTTTTATAACATCTAATTTAATGACTCTGTATTAAATAGACAATGTATTGTTTTTTGCGGACCTACCATTTAGATATGTTTATTATGATCTGTCATTTATCTAATCCTGTAATGACATAAGTTATTATTAAAATAGTATATTTCTTTTGTTATGTTAATACATGTATAATTGTATTATATTATAATATTAAAAAGAGGAGGTTAAAAAAAAATCGGGTGGGGCTGTGCCGGGGCACACGGCCGTTGGTTTTAACGTGAAACGTCTATGTTAGGGAATCGCTTTTAAAGTAAAAGATTGAAATAAAAACAAGATTGACGGTGTTTTAAGTATTTTAATAAAAAACTCAATGTCACAACAGCGAGCTGACTATATAAGTGAAATATTCACATCACATTTTTGTTTCTAAGACTAATAGTTTTTTAATTATTAAGGTACGATGATATAGACCTTTTCGTTACGGTCCACTTTTTAAACCTGCTACCCGTATGTTTCGGCGCGATTTTAAAGACGTTTCACGTCAAAAATACACTTCTCGAAAGGGTTCTCCCAATTTTCCGACAGGTGTAGTTTTTTCCTTCTACGTAAGTGCGTCTAACGTTATGAACTATATTTGTTTGTCGATAAGTGTCTACAAAGGCCCATGTTGAATAAAGATTATTTTGATTTTGTTTCTAAAAGAAATTGTGGGTTACGTGGTTCTACAAGAAACATCTAATAAAATCAGTTGTTGAAGTCGTAATATTGAAAACGACACATGTCAAAACTGACAGATTCTCTTTGTTATCGATAAGATTCAGTTGTGATTACAAAATTCTTTATCACCGCCATAAAGATATTATCAGCTCATACTTAGGATGCGTGCTATGAAAGAATAGATAGAGTTGAGAAGCGTAATCTATAAATGAAGTGATAACAATCTTGTTGCTACAGTTATACTTTTATTAGCAATTATTAGGCGATATCAGATTTTAAATTATCTAGGGGCGAAATAGCTTACTAATAAAGAACGATCTTAACCGTTTGAGTGCTACGCAATTTTTGTAAAAATCTATTGGAAAATGCTATGCATATTTTGATTACTCTATTATGGTGTCAAATAGTCTCTGTGTCAAATAAAACACTCTCATTTAGACAAATATTAATTAATTATAATAAATCTTTTTGGGTTATACAGATAAAAGTGTGTCGTACTCTTCGACCATATATTTCATAATCGAAGGTCGTACTGTTCGATACAAATCACCGCAGCGCAAAATCGCTGCTTAGCACTCTAACGGTTAAGAAGTGAGCGGAAAAGCAACTTTTTGTGCATTTTCTGTACCTAACTTACTCGTTTTTTTTGTGGCTTTACCATGAGTCAATTCACATTTTCAACAGACATTTGACATAAAGTGACTTCATGTTAATCTATTATCTAATATTATAAGAATATAATATTTTAGAATCACGGTCAAAAATTACAAAAATGTATGCTGCAAACGAATGTATGCTCTAGGTTGTAACACTTTTTTTTCCACTGATTTTAAGTAATATTAAAGACACTTTTTTATTCATATTGATTAAAATCACTTTTACAATTGTATCTCGTATTGGTTATGTTTTTTTTTTTTTTTTTTTTCTTCTTTCATGGCTTCGCGCTTAGAGCATTTAGCCAGTGTCATGTGATGATACTTATAATAAATTAGGTAGGGAAACTATACAATACAATAGACACGATATTCAAGTTAAGGAGAAAGGAAAAGGATTTGGTTACAGGAATTGGTGACATTAGGTGGATTATAGGATTATTGACAGACATAGTAGTTAGCTTGGAAAACATTGGCTTAAAAGGTCTTGTACCGAAAGCCTTAAAAACCACAATAATAATAAATGAAAATATAAATACCTATATTGCTTACAAGTTACAACTTAATGTTATTAAATTCTATGTATGTAGCTAAAATACTATACATTTTAGGATTATTATTATATAGAAGACAGTTAATTGATGTTGGAAAAGGAATTTTACTATCTAATAATTGTCTAAATAACTCTGTCTGATCATACAATGGACAGTTGAAAAATATATGGTTTACATCACCAAACTCCCCACATAGACAATTGGGATCTGTGACGATATTTAATTTAAATAACTGTTGTGGTGTACAAACATGCCCGAGACGAATTCGACATAATATTGATGTTGTACTTTTACTGAACAATATTTTGCTAAACCAGGGTTTACGGGGAATCTGATGTTGTATATGATGGTAAAATCTACCTTTACAATTATCCTCAGTCCAGAGCTGTTGCCATTTTTCATATAAATAAGTTGAGGGCAATGAGATAAGGTCATGACTGTAATTATGGTATGGATAAACATCCCCATTATTGACTGCCTCTGATGCCAATTGATCTGCCTTCTCATTACCAAGAATACCAACATGACTTGGAATCCATGCTAATATGATGTCATAGTTTTCAGTGGAACATTTTTGTAAGATATTTCTTATATCAAATATTATAGGTGACTGCTTATGTGATTTAAAAGGAAACCTTGATATAGCCTGTAAGGCACTAAGCGAATCACAAAACACAATAGCTCTCTTTAATTTGAACATTACAATATATTCTAATGCTTTGAAAAGAGCATAACATTCTCCTGTATAAACTGAGGCTTCTGGTGGAAATTTAATTTTTTGCACTATTTGGTATTGTGAATGATAAACTCCTATCCCCACGTTACTAATTAAAGATTTTTTTGATGCATCTGTAAACAGTATGTGTCGATTATACCAATCATTGCTGTTTATAATATTATTAAATTTTGAATTTTGATTACAATCGACTTTATTTATGCCTATGTTATATTCAATTTGTGGATTTATTATAAGAGAACTATAGCTGTGTTGATAAAGAGGAATGCATGATGCTTGATATACAGGTGCTTGGATATTTTTAAACTTATTATAACTATTTACTAGACAAGGTGCCTCTTTATATTTCCAATAGTTTGAAGTGTTAAAATCATGAGTAAGAATATGCACTTTAGTCACTAGAGGATGATTTTTTGACTGTATACAGCGAAATAAGAATCTATCAGTCAAATATTGTCTTCTAAGCATTAAAGGTGGTTCACAACATTCTACCTGCAAACAATTAATAGGACTTGACTTCATTGCCCCAGTTATTAAGCGTAAGGCTTTAGATTGTACTAAATCTAGTTTTTTAAAAGCTGCAGAATTTCCGGGATGTAAAAGTGGAGAGCCATAATCTAATACACTTCTTATAAAGGAATTGTATAATAATCTCATGCTGGTTGGGTGTGCACCCCACCACACTCCAGTGAGACATTTTAATATATTTAAATTTTTCTCACATCTTGCTGCAACATACTCACAGTGAGAGATTCCAGTTAGCTTCGAATCTAACACTACTCCTAAAAATTTTGTTTCATTTTGTAATGGAAGACGTGTCTCACTGTAGTAAACATCAACCGCAGGCAGTGATCTTTTACGAGAAAAAATTACTACATTACTTTTATTTACTGAGAGTTCTAAGCCATAACTATTTAACCAAAATTCTAAAGACTTTAAGGCATTAGTTAATATTTTGCAAATTACATCAATTTCATTACCGGAAATATATAAAAGTAAATCATCAGCATACTGTAGAATACTAACCCTGTGGTTATCACACTCGTGAATAGCTGATTCTAAGTCAATAGTGTATACATTGTACAGTAGAGGGCTCAAAACAGAGCCCTGTGGCAATCCTTTCCAAACTGTTCTATTTATTGATTTTCCAGTGCTTATATCCGTATAATATTTAAGATATCTTTCTGATAATATATTTACAGTAAACTTTACTAAAATAGGGGGTATATTTAGCTTTTCCAGTTTAGCTTTTAAAAGAGAAATATTTACATTATCGTATGCGGAAGTTATGTCTAGAAAAGCAGCTACCACAGACTCATTTCTGGAGAAAGCTAACCGTATATCTGTAGTAAAGATAGACAAACTGTCAAATGTACTGTGACCTTTTCTAAACCCAAATTGGTTATTTGTAAAAAGTTTATTATGTTCTAGAAACCATTCCAACCGATTCTTTATAAGATGTTCAGTGATTTTAATAATAACTGAAGCTAATGCTACTGGACGATAGGAAGCAGGATCTGACTTTGGTTTATTTGGTTTCGGAATAAATATCAAGGATTGAGTTCTCCATGACACAGGTATGGTTCCTGTAATCATAGCAGTGTTTATTAAATCTAAAAAATATTGAAGGCTAAAAGTACTCAAGTTAGATAAGAAAGAATAAGGGATCCCGTCTTCACCAGGTGCCGAATCCTTAACAGTAGAAAGAACTCCTTTAAGCTCCTCCATACTAAACGCAGAATCTATTTCAACCCCGTTATTATTATGTATTAAAGAGGGTATATAACTAAGTGGATGCCCTAAAACTAGTTCTGACTGGGGCACTGAGGCAGGAGCTAGACGATCCATAATTTGTTCAGCAAGTGTTGGTGAAATTTGAAAATGTTGGTTTGTGTTAAAAGCAGACCGGAACCTTCTTATATTTTGCCAAACTACAGAAGATTTGACTGTTGGAGATAAAGACTTACAAAAACTTTGCCAACCTTCAAATTTCTTTTTTTTAAGAAGTTGCTTTGTATTTTTTGCTACCAGTATATACTTATTAAAATTATCGTTTGACATATCTAACTTGTAATTTCTCTCAGCATTTTTCCTCTCCATTACAGATTTCGTACATTCATCATCCCACCATGGAGGGGACGGAATAAATTTGGGACTTCCTTGTTTTTTTGGGAATGTTTCTTCGGCAGCCTCAATAAGAACTTTGACAAATAAATCGGAATGAACTGTGGTGTTTAATGTGTCTATATTAGATAGGTTTTGTAATTTTTGTTCAACTTTATTTTTGTATGTGCACCAGTCAGCATTATTTAATCTATACTTCAAGCGCGGTTGTTTTGTTTGCCTAACAGGTTCATTAAATGGAAATGTGATAATTAAAGGATAGTGATCACTGGTGTATGTGTAATCATCACATTGCCATACCAAACAAGAAGCAAGATCTGGAGTACATATGCTTAGATCTGGTGCACTTACCTTTTCTCTTGGACCTGTAAGGCGAGTGGGCATACCTGTATTCAATATACACAAATTATGATCATCCAGCAACTGCAGCAATTGTTCACCATAATAATTAGAAGAACTACAACCCCATGATATATGATGTGAATTAAAGTCACCTAAACAAATAAATGGCTTTGGAAGGAAACTAAACCTTCTTACCGTGGAGAGCCATGCTTCGGCACGAATTGGGCCGGCTCGACCGGAGTGATACCACGGCCTCACAGAAAACCGGCGTAAAATAGCGCTTGCGCTGTGTTTCGCCGAGTGAGTGAGGGTACCAGAGGCCCAACCCGCCCTTCCCCCCTTATTCCTTTTAAAAGGCCGGCAACGCATCTGTGACTCCTCTGGTGTTGCGGTGTCCATGGGCAACAGTTATCGCTTACCATCAGGTGATCCGTTTGCTCGTTTGCTGCCCTATCCTATAGAAAAAAAACAACCTACTTAGATCATTAATTATTACATTATTTGGACGAGCATAATATATTGATACAAAGCAAATGTTATTTACAATTGCAGCTACTGCAGATATGTCAGAACTTAAAGAAGGAAGAGTTATTGAGGTAAAAGGGAAAGAATTTTTGATGAGTAGGGCAACTCCACCATACCCATCACTTCTGTCTGCTCTAAGAGTAGAAAAACCAGAAATTTTAAATATAAATTCCTGTTTTAACCAAGTCTCTTGAAGGCAGAGAAGAAAAGGATTATATGAATTGATTAAATTAATTAACTCATGTTTTTTATTAATTAGGCTGCGACAATTCCACTGTATCACTGAGGCTTTGTGATCCATTATTGTTGTTTTTTAAAATATGTAATGCATGAATAACTGCAGCAACGTTGGACGGTGGTACTAAATTAGAATCTGATAACAACTGTGTGAGAGCATTAATAATGTCTGTTGTACTTATAATATTACTTTTTAAAGGAGTTTGCACATCTATGGTTGGTTCTCTAATAATTTCAGCATGTGCTATACGATCATAACCTCTGGAGAAAATAGGTAATGTTGATGGTTTTTTATAGACAGTTTTTGTATAAGATTGAGTAACATTATTTTTAATGAGAGAAGTATTAGATGGGTGTCTATGTGTGTTAATAATAGAGGAATAGGAACTTGGTGTAACTACAGTTTCCGCATATGATATTTTTGTAATTGGTGGATGTAATTTGACTGCTTCCATGTAGGATATAACACTTTTGCTCATTGTTTCTTTGATTGCCTTTTGCCTATTGTATTCAAGGCATTTTTTATTAATAGCCTGGTGTCTACCTTTGCACAGGCAGCACCAATAACCATCTTCCTCAACCTCACAACTTTCTCCAGAATGCCCTTGACCACATTTATAGCATCGGGGTGTTGAACGACACTGATTTTTCACATGCCCAAATCTACAGCAATTAAAACACTGTACTGTAGGATATATATAAAGTTCCACGGTTAATATAGTATAGCACATGTATACACGAGTTGGCAAAATCTGCCCATCAAAAGTTGCAACTATAGTGCCAGTGTTAACAAATTGGTTACCATCATTATTATTAACTTTGCGTTTTAAACGCCTTACTTTGCGAATTGGACCACAGCCTACTGGTACATTTATATTACTAATTATGTCCTCTTCGCTCCAATCGATAGGAACCCCTCGGATAACACCCATGCGAGTAACATGAAAAGTAGGGATGAATGCTTTATACTTTTCATTTGTAAGAAGTTTATTGTTTAGAAATAAGTTAGCATCTATATAGTTTGCAAAGCCTAAACTTATTCTATTTCTTCCAATTTTTTTAAGACTACCATTCACAATCCCTTTAATGCAGCTTTTTTGCAGAAATTTGCCAAAAGTAATTGGATGTAAAGATGTATCATCTTTTTCTGTCAAAGTTTCCCTTTGAACATGTACAATAAATGGAGCAACATCTGATTCCTGGTAAAAAGATCGACCCACAGACTTCGGATTACTTTCAATATCCTTGTTAAGTACCAACTGCCCATTAAGAGGTGCTACAGGGCTGGACATGAGTTCGGCTTCTTTATTTTGTGTACATTGACAATCAGACGAATTAAAAACTTTAGACCCTGTTTTACGTGTTCTTTTATTACATGCTGTACATACACCGCGAGAAACCCGTTTACGTTTAAGCTTAGATGATTCAGAGATAGAACAATCAGTATCAATAGATGATTCCAGCACGTTAATGAGAACATCCATCGGTGTTTGTACTGCTTGTGATGCTTCAACATTTTTTTGTATCGGAGGATATGTCCCTCCAGGATCGGGCGGGTCGCCCATTATCAAGATACAAAATTTTAAGACTTACCAATATTTACAGCAAACTACGCACTAATATAATATATAAATACAATTTAAACTAATATTTTACAATAGTAATAATAATTAACCAAATCCTTTTAAATTAACATATGAAAAATATTTGGAAAACAAAAAACCGCGATAACCCAGATCGAAGTTTCCCGCGCTAATCTTGGTTATGTTTTCGTCGAATTGTTACTTTGACATTGACAGTTCTATAGTGTGGACCGCTTATCATGATCCTAACACCATTATCTATGGCGCAAATTAGGCAATCAAATCTAGCCAAGCGTCGTCTACAAAGATAGGTTCTTTATCAATAATACTGAAACGTCACTCCGGAATTCATAGATTAAAAACAGTGTGTATAACTGCCCACAGATTATATACCGGATACTAATTAACAACAAATTATTTGCACTGCCGGTTACAAAAATATCGTTTAGAATTAAACGTATACATTATAACTTAAATTTAGGAAGAATTGATTTATTTGTGGCGGATCGACATAGTTTCCACATCATCCTAGTTTCATTTAAAGACAGACACATACATACATTCTAGTCTGGGATGCACGTGGGTGAATGTCTTTGCCTCATCGGTGGTAAACAATCTGTAATAGGATACTAATCTGTGACTTGGACAGATCTGAAATCTGGGAATCGATCTATTGAAAAAATCTCACGCATATTTCGGGATATAAAAACGTATAAAAGTTACGGAAAGTGGTGTCAGGATCACAAATTCTTCAGGATCGATTTCAGGAGTATTTTATTTAACAAAATTATCCATATCTGTTGGAACATAATTTAATTGAGTTGCCACCGGCACTTAAGAACAAAATAATAAACTAAAATATATATTGAAAGCCCGATAAAAAGGGCAAAAAGGTACCGGGAGGTAGTTATACCTGAAAGGCCCGGCCCTACAAATTTATGTAAGAAAAATATATAAAATATCCTTGAAGAAAATTATATAAAACTTAAGAAGAATAACTGCAATATATTAAAAGAAGAGTTAAAATAGAGTGTCTGGACCCAGTCTCAAGGAAGGTATTCAGTACTAACCACCGGGGGATGGGAATCTAGCATAAGAATACATGTTTTTTTTAGATTTTAGAATTACCATTAAATATTTTATTTCAATACCCTGATCAACCATTGTTGTTAAATATCCTTGCCGAGATTGATCAAACAGCACCAGAACCAACCTGCCCTTGTGTTTAATCATTAAAATTTGTTATTTTAAGTAATAAAGTTGTTCATAATAAAGAGTACACTTATTTTTAATTGGCTATTATTTTTAATTTTTATTTAATTGTTAAAAAACTTAAATATACACTTATATTGAAGTTGATAATTAAATCAGTAACTTTGTTATTTTGTATTATTTGTGTTTTCTTTATAACTCTAGTTGGTGAGTAGGAGAATTATTAGATTACAAGGTACATTCTAGTACTATGATATAGTAACACAGTTTAATTAAAATGTCGTAAGTATAAAATGCAACAATCAATTGATTTTCGTTTTTCTTTAGTAATACTTTTTTTTTATTTCCATTCACAATTATAGTTTATTTATTATATTATATTTTAACAGTTTGTAAATATTAAATATAAATTCAACTTTGTAGATGAATCTCGTAGCAAAGTTTTCTGTAAAATTTTGATAACGAAACACAAATGAAAAAAAATCTATTGCGTAGCAGAAATCGGGAAAGCTTTTTGAAAGGTTTAAATTTTGTCGATTTTTCCAATAATTTTCACAAATTGTACTATATTTATTGCTTTTAACCTAACGAAGACAAATATTATGAGGACCTTTATCCCGTCAAATCGGAAAAAAAAATCTAGTAAATTCCACCCTAACATCAAAACAACGAAAACAACTTCTAAACACCCCAAAATCACCCCTGATCAGTCAGTGAGTCAGTGATAATCGAGCTTTATACATAACAACAAAACAAAGATTTGTAAAAAAAAACAAGAAAATTTCAAATACATACGTGTTATTTTACAATTTAGGTATTCTGGAAATGTATACACCTATAGCCGAGAGTGATGACAAATTTTATTTTTCTACGGCGACTTCTTTACCACATTGTACTATATGGTACTTAGTTTTATATTAGGGCCATCTGCTTGGGCCCTTCCGATTTGAAAACTTGAAAACTTCAAGTTGGCACTGTGAATCAAGTTATAAGTTGGTAATGAAAACACGGTAACCGTACGTACTTACCATTACGTAAGCACTGTTTATTTGCCAACATTGTTTTATTTTTAATTATAAATGTCAATAAGGATAGTATTAGTTACGTAATTATCTACTAATGTGGTGTGGTATGCTATGGGAATATACAATTAAATATAAATAGCATAACTATGTAAATACAATTATTAATAATTATTTGAGTATGTAGAGATCGGATAATCGGGTGCATATTTACCTAAAGTTAATTTTTGGCTCACAAATTAAGGAAGCGGCTTTTTAAAATACATTTTGTTAAATAAAAATCCCGGGAAAATACGGGACTGCAAATTTAACGTAGTGATATTGTTTGAAAATTACTAAATTAGCACGTGGTATTTATTTTCAAAAGACCGAGACTCCGCGATCATTTATACAACTATGCATACGTATTTACATGAAATTTAGTTTCAGTTCCCCGTGCGATTTATGAATGTACGATTTATTACATGAAGAGTGTTATACGAAAGTAGTGAGCTAGTTTGACTAAAACAATAATCAATTAAATAATTGAATAAAAAAACAGAAATGGTGAAAAATTTTATTTAACAAAACAATAAAAAGCCGTTTCCATACTTTGTCTTAAACTAACTTTAGGTAAATATGCATCCGATTATCCGATCTCTAGTTATAGCACACTGCTTATCTATACATACAAATAAATAAAATTGGAGTGTCTGTTTGTAATATTGAAATAACCGCTTTCTACTACATGCATATGAATAAATATACGGTACACATATTACATATTACACATATACATATTTTTAAAAATGTTGTCTGTCTGTTTATTGTTATCTGTTGTTGTCTGTTGGAACGGCTGGACCGATTTGGACGGAACTTTCACTGGCAGATAGCTTATGTAATAAGGAGTAATTTAGGCTACTTTTATTTCATGTGTGTGTGTGTATATATATATATATATATATATATAATAAAAACAAAAGTACAATATATAATAGAACAAATAAATACTTCTTACATTCACACCAATTAAGGCTTGTGTTATGGGATCTAAGAAAATGGAGGTCAAAAATTAAGGGACAAACCGTTTTTCAAATTTCTGTAACCCTTTTGTCAGTGTAAGCATTAAACATGGCCTTGATGTAATGTAAAAAATAGCTTTGACCATAAACCATAGTTTTTACTACACTTTAATTTCAGAAATATATATACATATATATATATATGGAATAAAATAAAATAAATAACCATTATAAATTAATTAATCAATTTTTCATTCTATTTCTATTCGCTAACATAAAAAAGTGCTAAAATTCTTCGTAAGACAATTTATATTTTAATCAATAATTATTATATCTAAAATATCGATTCCATGTCTATCAATAATATATAAAGATAAATAACTATTGACATATTAAATTTGATGAACGTAGCCTTCAACGTAGTTAGTCGCAGACACTTTTACGAATATTTCGTGAACATAAAAAATAATATAAATAAGTGACAGAAGCTTGGTGTGCATTTCTGCCCTACCCATTACCTATCTTGCCCATTGTCATAGTTATTGTGTTAGCATCACGTCACAGATTGGCTCACCTATGTGTCCTGTGTGTTGGAAGTTCGTAGGTGCTCCGATCATGGAGCGGTCTATCCTCCGGCGGGTGCGCTGCGCCTGCGCCGCCGGCTGGTAGCAGCACGCGAACCATTGCAGCCATATTTCACTACCGGTGCTTGCCATTTTGTTATTTATTTTAAGTTCACACTAACAGCACCACTGCTTATTTTCTCAGCTACCACCACTAACTTGTAGAAATTTCAATATCACTTCTGCACTGAGTGAGTGCCGTGTAGAGCTCGGTGCTCAAATGGCGCGCTTCGAAGCTCCACTTGATAACGCTGATGGCATGATTCCACGATAAGATCTGGAAAGAATAACATTTTATCTCAATTTAACTGGCCGGAGTTTGTTGATAAACCATTTGTTAATGCGCAGTAAACAATGATTAAGGTATAACAAATGGTTTGTTAGATTACCAAAAACTAGTCGTCTATTTTCAACTTAATGTCGTAGTAATGAAGTTTAGGATGAATTGTGAGAAAATAGACGGTTAAAGGATAAAATATGGGCTGTTGATCATACTTCACTAATGAGCAAGACGATTAACGTAATGATAATGTGATTTGTATAACTCAATTTTTGCATTAGTACGCGCAGACTCGAAAAATAAATATTAGGATAAGTAATGCGTCCAATCAGTGCCTTTAAGTAATGGTCGTCAAGTAATATTCTAAAATGTTTGAATATTATTAAGTACAATTTATACATATTAATATATTGACGCAAGGATTAGCAAGAATGCTGTCGAAACAAAATGAATTTAAATAGCGAAGTATATTTTATTTGCATTTATTGATTTATCACATAAATCTGCCTTATTAATTTGTCGATGTTACAAATTATTTTAGAATTAGGACATTTCGAAATATAAATTATTTGCGACTATTTCAAAAATAGTAAACTAAAATTTCAAACGCTGGCATTTAATAGAGCTGTTTCTTTTCAATGCTCACTGTATCAAGCGTTAGTGAAAAGATAAACTTTATTTTTGATTTAGATTCAGTCACAAGGATACTAATATTTAACTTTAGGTAATAGTTGTCAGTGATTATGTTGAAAAATGAATGTAGTGAAAATTATAGGTCAGATGAAATAAAAATAGATAGTAAAGGTGAGGGAAACTTAGACAGTAAGACCAAGAAACTATCCCCCTACTAATATTATTACCACGAAAATTTGTATGGATGTTCGTTTCTTTTGTACGTAAAAGTACTGAATGGATTTTAATAAAACTTTACAATAATATCGCTTAGACAGCTTAGACATAGGCTATAATTTATAAAGATATACGCCACGCTAATATAAGCTACTTGAAATAATAATCCTGCGCAGACGCAGTCGCGGGCGCCAACTAATCTATACTAATATTATAAAGCTGAAGAGTTTGTTTGTTTGAACGCGCTAATCTCTGGAACTCCTGGTTCGAATTGAAAAATTCTTTTTTTATTGAATAGCCCGAATCGAGGAAGGCTTTAGGCTACATAACATCACGCTGCGACAAATAGGAGCGAAGAAATAATGGAAATGTGGAAAAAACGGGGAAAGTAATTCATATTTGAGGGCTTCCGTTGCGTGTGCTGC
Organism: Scirpophaga incertulas; assembly: GCA_036419045.1. Classification (NCBI taxonomy): domain Eukaryota; kingdom Metazoa; phylum Arthropoda; class Insecta; order Lepidoptera; family Crambidae; genus Scirpophaga; species Scirpophaga incertulas. The sequence goes on along the minus strand of CM071628.1, from coordinate 7,493,081 downwards.
GAAAATGGTTCTAGATACCAAAAAAATATGTATGAAAAATTATTCCCCTTAAAGTGATCTAAAAAAATCTCCGCGACAGGTCTATCTTTTAATGTTAACTCACTAGAATCGTTTTTATGTTAATCAAATTTGGATATGTCGCGTTGTCAAGATCGAGTAACAACTGAGGTGGTTGTTTGCAAAAATAAATATGATGCTCAAAATAACTATTCCACTCGGACGAAGTCGCTGGCACAGCTAGTTATCAAATCAATGGGTAAAGAATATAGCCATGAGTACGGTGAGTCGTAAATATTTGCAATGATGGTAAGTGGAAAACTGCAAATATGCAACGTCACAAATACAGTGTAACATGATACAAAATATGTCAACAAAACAGTCACAGCGAAGAATTTCTCCACCTTTTTAGCAAAGTTAATGTAATTTGCGCAGAAGGTATCAACTGGTCTTAATCAGAAGCTGCAGAAGGAGGAATGCAGTTAAATATACCCAGCATCATGTAGAGGAACCATTTTAGCTTACGGTCAAAGCTTTTGTCTTATGATTTTCAAAGATATGAAAATGAACAATGGGAAGAAACTTGGGTTACTTAATTGATTTGAATACGAAGGCAGACTAATATTGGTGCAAAAAAGGCAGTCTTGGTGTGAGTTTCATAAATCGTAGAAAACCAGGCACCAGCGGCACCGTCGGTCTTTAATTTTTACAGTTCCACCCTTCGAGCATCTGTCTTTAAGCCTTAAGTGATAAGGATAAATGATCGAAGACAGAAGCAAATTGCACACAATCTCCAAAAGAGTATTGGAAATGAAGCTAACACTTGGTGATGAAAATAATGGTTAGCTTGAGTGTAACGTTTTTTTTAAAATTACAATAAAAAGGATAAATAAAGCAAACGTGCCAATACTGCGTCCTGTCATGTATGCAGAATATATTGTTTCAAGAAACTTGAGTGATTGAGAGTGAAAGCGTTCCGGATCAGTGGAAACAGCCACAATAGCGAAAGTGACCAGTGTCGCTATGTTACCGCATCGATCAGAGGTCTATAAAGACCGCACATAACGTCTGCCCCAATTACACATGAGATTTCCAAGAATATCTCAGATGCGAAGTCATTTATTGTCGGACTCGCAGACGTTACATGTATTAATACCGTAATTAACGATAGTTGCTTTTGAACGAGAAAGAAGAATCATATTGTGTCAACCTCCGTACACCTGTTATTAACGAGAGAAAGAGTTTCAGAAGAATATAGATAAATAAGCAGCAAGTTAAATAAGTAATGTATATTCTTGTATTTCAAATCTGTTACAATAAAACAAAACTGACAAGCTAACAATCAAACCGTTGCTAAGCAACGAGAACTATGTTCTCAACAGTCCCCCCCGCAGTGCTGTTGTCCAGTTGTTCATTACTTGTTGGTAATACCACCACACGTGCTACAGGTCTCTCCAAAATACCGGATTTGGTTTTAATTTCGACGACTCTGACGCGACCATCCTTGTCAGGGTAAACCTTAACAACGAGGCCTCTAGGCCAAACATTGCGTGCTGAATTAGGAGATACTGCCATGTTTGTTACCTAGAACCAAATGGCATCAAGACAAAAGGCCGATAAAAGTTGGAGACTTAGTAATGTTAGTAGATGAGGACCACTTATTAACGAGAGAAAGAGTTTCAGAAGAATATAGATAAATAAGCAGCAAGTTAAATAAGTAATGTATATTCTTGTATTTCAAATCTGTTACAATAAAACAAAACTGACAAGCAATCAAACCGTTGCTAAGCAACGAGAACTATGTTTTCAACACCTGTCAAGAATCTCAAAAATGTACGTGAAGTCCACCAAGCTGTACTGGGCTAGTTTGGTTCACTAAAGGCGTAATCACCACAAATTATGTTATGTAGATTTGTATCCCTCAGTGTAAACGTATATGAGTATCATGATATTGACGACGAGTAACACACTAAGTTAGTCCCGTTTTACCTTTACGTGATACGCGTAATAAAAAAATCTTATATCGCTGTGAATTTGCCGTCAACATTTGATCACCATGGAGATTGTGTTAAAAACAGAAAAGTTTAACTTAAAAAAAAAATACACCGACATATTGCGACCACATAATGCTCAGACGCAGGACAAACGTTTTAATGTCTTTGAGCACAGTTCGAAATTATTCAAATTTTAGTCACCCATCATAGGCCTGGCCACAACCAATGTTACGATGTTGCAAAGATAATAAGACTTGACATTGCTGAGCGACATCATTTCAAGCTTGGGTGAACATTGATAATACATGAGTACGGCATATTAATTCTGGGTGAGAATAGACATTATTTGACTATTATGTTTCAAACTTGTGTGAACATAGAAAGTACATACTCATACTATGGCATTTCAATCCGAGTAAACATTGAAATTATACGTCTACAGATATCAGTTCCGGATGAACGAGGACATCGTATTATTCTCGTACGGCCTGTGTCGCTAGGGTGAAGGTAGACATTAAATGGCTACGACATTTTAAGCCTGTGTGATTCGGTTGATAAAAAATATCCGTTATTTCAAGATATTGTTTGAAGACTTTTCAAAATTGGGAGTCTGTAGTCTTATCTGACCTGTTACCATTTTCGACAGCTGTCTTCTTATTTATTATTACTATATATTTAAAAATACGCAAACTGCTCAATTGATGGTAAGTGGTTGCAGTCACTTAGAAGCAGTTTCTTTCGCAGTAATCCTGTCAGCCTTACAAAAACTGTATTGTCAAGTTTTCGACTCTGTGCTCATTTCTCACTTGCGCTCAATCAGCTGATATCACACTGCGCGCTTATCCACGATAACAACGCCTTAATACTGGACGAGACTTTGCAAGTTAAAAATATCCAATAATTTTGTTATTTCTCATTCAATAATGTTTGGTAGGGAAATTATATAATAAATACGTTATACAATTACTAGTTTTTGCCCGCGACTTCGTTCGCGTGGACTTCAGGTTCGTCCCGTCTAGTCCAGTATTGCAATGTAAGCGAAAAAAATGTGTTTTTTTTACGACCTCACATTAGAAACCTCAAAAATTGTAGCCTATGTGTTATTCTGATGTATAAGCTATATTGTGGTAAAGTTTCATTCAAATCCATTCAGTAGTTTTTACGTGAAAGAGTAACAAACATCCATACATGCATACTTACAAACTTTCGCCTTTATAATAGTATATAGTAGTTATACAATTATTATAATTCCAGTTAGTATTATACATATATTTATATAGTATTACAGTTCTAAATGCGTTGTACAAGTTCCTATATAGAAGACGTCAATATCGATTGCAATCGAAAGCAAAATCGAAGTAGCCCTACTGGCGCCGACCTTCAAATTCAGGGTACCCAAGTATACAAAACAACGCAACAAATCGGCTTAATGGATCGTGACGTTCGTGACAGCTCGCTCGATTAGCATTCGATGAAATCGATTTCCTTCGCGACACTTGATTATGAAAGCTAACTCGATTCGCAATAGTTTGTAGAAACGCCGATTATTGATGAAAATTTGTAACCATTGTACGCAATTTTACAGCGTCAGGTGTATTGGCGTAAAGGTGAAGAAAGGTACAATAATTTGAGTTTTTTGAAGTTTGTGCGATGGTGGATTTAAAATAAAGGATGATGAATATCCACTCGGTGGATCATGTATTGTTACTACAATTATTTTTTGGTATGTAGTTAAAGTCACCTATAGCACTTGTGGCCTTTGTGAGAATCGTTATATATCTGCAGCCTCTACAAAAGCCGCAGTGTACATTACAAAATATAACATAATATGTAAAATCACAATATTCAGTAATTATCTTTTACCGCAATGCGAAGACGCATATAATACACTCATCTATGATATTCACGAGAAGAACGGTAGTGGTTGAGATGTGTATTCTATATGTCGGGATATACACACTTTATATTTAGTAATTATGTGTGTTGTGAGTCGTCTATAATACACAAATCTATGACATCCACGAGAAGAAAGGTAGTAATTGAAATGTGCATTCTATATGTCGGGATATACACACTTTATATTTAGTAATTATGTGTGTTGTGAGTCGTGTATAATATACATATCTATGACATTCACGAGAAGAAAGGTAGTGGTTGAAATGTGTATTCTATATGTCGGGATATACACACTTTATATTTAGTAATTATGTGTGTTGTGAGTCGTGTATAATACACATATCTATGACATTCACGAGAAGAAAGGTAGTGGTTGAAATGTTATTCTATATGTCGGGACATACACACTTTACATTTAGTAACTATGTGTGTTGTGAGTCGTCTATAATACACATATCTATGACATTCACGAGAAGAAAGGTAGTGGTTGAAATGTTATTCTATATATCGGGACATACACACTTTACATTTAGTAACTATGTGTGTTGTGAGTCGTCTATAATACACATATCTATGACATTCACGAGAAGAAAGGTAGTGGTTGAAATGTTATTCTATATGTCGGGACATACACACTTTACATTTAGTAACTATGTGTGTTGTGAGTCGTCTATAATACAAATATCTATGATATCCACAAGAAGAAAGGTAGTGGCTGAGATGTGTATTCTATATATCGGGACATACACACTTTACATTTAGTAATTATGTCGGTTGTGAGTCATCTATAATACATATACGAGTATCTATAACATCCACGAAAAGAGGAGTGTTGAGATGTGTATTCAATATGTCGGGACATAGATACTTTACGTTTAGTAATTATGTGTGGGTGAGTCGTCTATAATATACTCATCTAGGTCATGACGTATAACATTATGCATGGAGGAGCCTAACCATATTTTTGGTGGAACGTAAGTTTCAATGATTCTTATGGCTACACATTAACACTAATTAATAATTTATTATTTTTGCCTTTACATATTTTGATAAATAGATGCAGAAATTAATATAAATATGTAAATAAAGTCTATATCGTAAAGAGAGCTTAGGAACTAGAAACCATGAAAGGAGAGGTTTGTTCGCATTGAGGATTCGTATGACTGCATAAGTTGTCGCGGATATCCGTTACTAATTAGCTAAATTTATGCACGGAATTAAATTATAAGTAACCTGACCTGACTGTGTTGTCACTGCACGGAAGACCGCAGTCCATCCAATAAGTAAGAAAAGTAAGGTGAATGAGGTTTCTACAAGTCTTTGAATGTTAAAGCTTTGAGTCAAAACTTATGATTATAGGTTCTTACGAAGACAAGGAAACTATTAAATTGACCGCAAAAGAAAGTGTCTTCTGCAAATGTAATTACCGCAGTTGCAAAACGTTTAAATACCACCAAGTTATTGATGGTTACAATGGTCAGTAATGGTGTAATTTTATAGAAAAAAAAAGCAACCATATTGACTATTTCAACACAAAAAATATCTTCTCTGTTGATTATTATTAGTGCTCGGAATAAGTAGTTTAATTTTATGGGGGGGAAATGCGACCCTATGCACCATGACACCGCGCTGGCAAGGCGCGGCCGTGTGTGGGGCTCTCCGGTCATAGAGGACCGGCCTACTCACTAAAACCCCCCGAGTTCTCTAGGCCCATACGGGGCACATGGCGGGGTGCGCTCTCGCGATTCGACCGCCATGTGTCCCGGGGCCGGCTCGACCAATAGCTAGTCGAGCCACCGCCAAAGGAGAACATGGATAAACTTAAAATTTTCTGTTTTTATTTGCTATTCGTTTCTTTACGATTTTATTGTAAAATTTTATGTTTACAACTTATTATCACAACAATAAGCTAAAAGATGAAATACTATTTTGAAAGTTCAATATAATATTTTTACATTCTCTGAAAATAGTAAGTTCTCGGGCATATCCATACTATTGATGTCACAAAATCGCAAGTAGGTACATAAAATTAAAGTACCTATTTCGAGCACTTATTATTATGGAGATTTTATTAGAATGAATTTATTTATTATTATATTATAAACTAGCGACCCGCCCCGGCTTCGCACGGGTGCAGTGAAAAAATGGTTATGGTGGGTTATCCCTAAGAGATAGACATATACCATCGCGGACTTTTTTGTGGATTTTTGTAAGTTGTACAATACTGTAGTACATTATTTTGGTCTATCTCGTAGGGTTCAGCCAGCGTTTGCAATATAAGCGCAAAAAAACGTGCTTATTTACGACATCACATTAGAAACCTTTAAATTTATCAGTGTTTCTCTACTATATTATGCATTATTATACATACAAACCTTCCTTAAGGATCACTCTATCTATTAAAAAAACCGCGTCAAAATCCGTTGCGTAGTTTTAAAGATCCAAGCATACATACGGACATACAGCGAAAGCGACTTTGTTTTATACTATGTATTGATATTGATAAATTCATTCTAAAACAAACAATTAACAGAAATTTATTATATTTCTAAAACTATGCGGGCAGCAAAAGCAAAGTATTTATTTATGGAACAGAGTCGTGTTACACGTTTCGCCAATGAAACACTCGTATAAGTATCTTCTGGGGGACGCCTCCCGCTGGGAACGCAGAGGACGTTTCTGAATTCATTGGAATGACATTATCGTGTGTTCCTTTCTCATTGTGTGCATTTATGTTAAGTTACTTACAGAACGAAACTCAATGAGCGATTTGAGTAACGGACTTAAATCAGAAAATACTCAATAATTAGAATAGTGCAATGGTGTTTCTTATACTAAATAGATAAAATGTTGCCAGTCGTAAATTCTATTTAGACAATTATAAAGCCCTTTTGACACTTAAAAATATTTTATAAATCAATCTTATAGTATTGTTTTTAAATTTTGTATTCTTGAATGAAAGGAATGGTAACAGAAACGTTAATCGTTCTTCGTTTTTTTTTTAATTTTGACTATTTTGCTAAGCAATTTGTGCAAAAATGTATAAGAAGCGCTAACTGTATTATGATTAAAATAACAAATTATGGTGTCAAATAAAACCCTCTCCTTAAGACAAATCTCAATCAATTTTAATAATCGGTTTGTGTTATAAATAAAAAAAATCTTCATTGATATGATATGAACATGAAATAATAAACACAAAATATTAATAAAAATCTTAAATAAGTTATAAAAAAAATTAACAATTTTATGTTTTATCTTTTTTTACTATACTGACGGGTTCTGTCGAAATGAAGTATGATGTAAAGATTGCTTTCATTTATTTCTGCTGTTATTTTTACATGTACGTGAAACTAACGCATGCGTTTGCAATGTCTCATTGCTCGTCACAGCTCGACAGAGTTTATTTGCGGCGCATGACTAAGGCTGTTTATTTTAACTGTCATGGAGGTCGATGCAACACCTGACGCAGAAAAAGCAGCATTTATATAAATACATACTGCATCAACTTTTGAGGCCGCTTAGCTTTTTGGACAGTTATTATTTTGAGGAAAATTGCTCAAAAAGTTAATTACGGTGTTATTCATTTGTGTTTTACATCATTAAACAAGGATAGAGTCGAGTCGTCAAATTTATTGTACCTAGTTATGACAAAGTTAGAACGATCAATAGCAATAACTAGCCAAGCGCGAGTTGGACTTGAGCACCGAGAGTTCCGCGAAAAAGTTAATAATAGCAAAAAATGAATGTGCTGGTATAAATTTATTGTTTGCGTTTCATTTTTAATGTAAGTGTGCTATTGTGACATTGTTTGGCAAATTTCATATTTTTATATGAATGGGGAGTCTATATTATATAAATATAAATATATATGGATTTGATTTTATTGTGAAGCTTAAAATCTCGTATATGTTTTCATTGTGTCAACTTAAAAAAATGTTTTCTTAATTTCTGCAAAGTATTGCAGACGAGTATTACTCCACGCGTTCCTCAGAAAAATATTGGACTCTTTATAGTAACTAAGACGTTTTAAATTAGAATATAGCCCAAAAATCGTATTTGTCTACTGTTTGTAAGAGCAGATTTTTTAATAGTCAATTGACATTCTGACAAAAGTTAAAGTTGCAAGTTAAAGTTGTCAGTTTGACAGCGTGAATATGTCCTATATTTATCTGTCGAATTATACATTTATTTTCAAGTTCTTATCTTGTGGTTGGTAAATTAACCCTATGTTCTATTCCATATTGCTGGAGCGTCAAAACGTCGACATATGAATATTTCGGATGGTTCTCTTATATTTGCTTCTATACTTGCGCACCTGCTCTTTCACCGGTGACTCATCGTCTCGTATATCGTCCTTTCTTTGTCGTAACATATTTCGGATCTAAATATATATTTACATATTTGGGTTGGTTCTGAATATGTCGGAATGTTAATTGACTATCTTTATATTTCCTATGTTCGTGTGTTTTGCTTTTTAAATAGTAGAAATTTATTTCTTCTGCCAAATATTTTATAGAAATAAAGAAGGAAATAATAGGAATATGATGAAGCCATAGCTTTTTAGGTGAAAATAATTGTTCTAATGCAATCCAGGAGAAAACAGGGAACTTCGCTTGTATGGAAGATAAGTATGAAGCGCGGTTACCTCTATGCGTTACGTAGATATGATACTTTGCTTATTCGTAAACTTTATTACAAAAACATAAGTTGTACGAACTTTTATCTCCTAACGATTAACTCGCTCTGCTATTCAGTAACTACATATGATTGTAGGACATAATACATATGGTTGTAATGTATTATGTATGTTTGTTTTAAATTAAGTATTATGGATATTTTAAATGATGATTCAAAATGATTCAAACAAGGAGATTCTTCTTAAGAAGACTTTCTTAATTTCTAAACAGTTGTAGAATGCATATATAAAGATATGTCGCAATGAATGTACGTATGTATGTACAAAGTTATATTTAATAAATCTTTTTAATTTCTTTTAATTTTAAAATTCTTTTGATGTAATAAGCGCTTATAAAGGCCTATAAATTTTGTTATGATTTTATTAACATTTTATTATTGGTGTAATGGCGAGTTTCATAAAAATACGTAATTCCGTAAAAAAATACCTACTACATTTTCTTATTTATAATATTAAAAAGTACATAACTCCAACTGCGTAGATTGTTGTTAGAAGCTATAAACTTCTTGTTCTAACCGTTGGCTTCCTTCGATTACAGGGAGGAAACAATTATGTAATCAGACTGGCGTGTCATAGCAAAAACTCTAATTTTACAACTTCGTATCATTAGGATTAAGTAGAAGTATGACGTTGCAAAAACCGATATGTTGAATGTGAGTTAAGTGTCGTAAATAAGTATACATATATAGTTATGAAACGAATAAATGCTCTAGCTGATTGCAAGTAAGTAAAACTGCAGGCACATCTCAGTCGGAACTGCGCATGCGACATATTTTAACCATAGCTTATTTTGTCTCTTCACTAATTTGTTACAACCACCGTGCTTGCGGAAAAATCGACCAAAAACATTAAATGTTTTTAAGGAACAGCTCAATGTTCTTGGAATTGGATGTGTGATCTTAAACAACTCATGTTACCGACTTGTTTGTAGTAATGTTAAAAAACTAACTAACACATGTTATGTTTTAGAGAAAGTAGATTATATATATACAAATTTTAGCAACTTATCTTGGGCAAATAAAATAACATTGAGTTTGAATTATTAAAAGCCAAGCGATACGAATCCAGACAAGCTTTAAATAGGACAAAAAAATATGAATTATATTTTTTTTAGTTTACAAAAATGCTGGTTAAATACCATTTTATAAACCAAATTATCAGTTTTTAGGGTTCTGTAGCCAAATGGCAAAAAACGGAACCCTTATAGATTCGTCATGTCTCTCTGTCCGTCCGTATGTCAGGATTTTTTTCCGAAACTATAAGAGCTATATTATTGAAACTTGGTAGGAAGATGTATTCTGTGAACCGCATTAATATTTTGATGCATAAATAATAATAAATGTTGGGGGCTCCTCATACTTAAAACTGAAACCCAAATATTTTTTTTCATCAAACACATATGTGTGGTGTATCTATGGATAGGTCTCCAAAAATGATATCGAGGTTTCTAAAATATTTTTTCTAAAGCTAATAGTTTGCGTGACAGACGCTTCCAAAGTGGAAAAAAGTTGGTTCCCTCCTCTAACTTCTAAAATAAGGAAATGAAAAATCTAAAAAAAACATATGATGTACTTTACTATAAAAACCACCAACGAAAATTGGTTTGAACGAGATCTAGTAAGTAGTTTTTTTAATAGTTTTTTTAAACCGCAATAACACTTTTTTATCAATCAATACATAGTATAAAACAAAGTCGCTTTCGCTGTATGTCCGTATGTATGCTTAGATCTTTAAAACTACGCAACGGATTTTGACGCGGTTTTTTTTAATAGATAGAGTGATTCTTAAGGAAGGATTGTATGTATAATAAATGCATAATATAGTAGAGAAACACTGATAAATTTAAAGGTTTCTAATGTGATGTCGTAAATAAGCACGTTTTTGCGCTTATATTGCAAACGCTGGCTGAACCCTACGATATAGACCAAAATAATGTACTACAGTATTGTACAACTTACAAAAATCCACAAAAAAGTCCGCGATGGTATATGTCTATCTCTTAGGGATAACCCACCATAACCATTTTTTCACTGCACCCGTGCGAAGCCGGGCGGGTCGCTAGTATAATATAAATCGTAAACCGTTTGATTAAATCAACTCAAATATAAAGATAAACAAAAGGCCTTTAAATTCATAAATCAATGGTATGGAACCCTTTGTGCGTGAGTCCGACACGCACTTGGCCGGTTTTAGCTTTTACGACAGTACCAAGCAAATTCCTTAACTGCTTATACACTATACAGTTTTTCTAAAAAATTCCTTACAAATTCTTTGAGGTACGCCGTAGAATTTATTTATTTCTTTAAGGCCTTAACATTAATTGGCACTAGTTTGGAATAAACTCTTGTATTATTTTTCTATACAATTATATAAACCACACATCAATAGGATAGTGTGTTTTACAACATAATATAATTGTTTCATATATAAGTATAATGTAATATTTATTCAACACAGACCCGTACAGACACTTGGTGGGGTCAAAATAAATTATTTTTTTGAATCTACACCTGATCGCAGATTGGGAGAGCCTTATCATGAAGGACAGAAGAAACTTTCAAGGTAATTTTTTTATCTCCTCTTTAAAATTTTTATATTGGTGTAATCATTTTAATAGTCAATTACACTGTACTTACTGTTCATAATAACTAGTGCTCGGAATAGGTAGTTTAATATTATGTACTTGCGACTTTGTGACATCAATAGTATGGAACTTACTATTTTTAGAGATTGTAAAATATTATGTTGAACTTTGAAAATAGTATTTCATCTTTTAGCTTATTGTTGTAATAATAAGTTGTAAACATACATTTTTACAATAAACGTAAAGAAACGAATAGCAAATAAAAACAGAAAATTTTAGGTTTATAGATAGATAGATAGATAACACTTTATTGTACATACACCACAAAACAGAGAGAAGAAAATAACAAAATACACTTAAAATTACTTGTACAATTGGCGGTCTTATCGCTCAAACAGCGATCTCTTCCAGACAACCTACGGACGGAGAGATATAAAGAACTGGAAAGAACCTGGTTTATCCAGGTTTTGGCGGTGGCCGGAGCGTGACAGACGCTTCCAAAGTGGACAAAAGTTGGTTCCCTCCTCTAACTTCCAAAAAAAAAGGAAATGAAAAATCTAAAAAAAACATAAATATGTACTTTACTATAAAAACCACCAACGAAAATTGTTTTGAACGAGATCTAGTAAGTAGTTTTTTTAAACCGCAATAACACTTTTTTATAAGTACGAGTATAATATAAATCGTAAACCGTTTGATTAAATCAACTCAAATATAAAGATAAACAAAAGGCCTTTAATTTAATAAATCAATGGTATGGAATCCCTTTGTGCGTGAGTCCGACACGCACTTGGCCGGTTTTATAGGTAGTAGAATAGGTAGTTTAATTTTATGTGACTTTGTCACATCAATAGTATGGAACTTACTATTTTTAGAGATTGTAAAATATTATGTTGAACTTTCAAAACAGTATTTCATCTTCAGCTTATTGTTGTAATAATAAGTTGTAAACATACATTTTTACAATAAAAACGTAAAGAAACGAATAGCAAATAAAAACAGAAAATTTTAGGTTTATAGATAGACGAGCTTTATATAATATAGATAGATAGATAGATAACACTTTATTGTACATACACCACAAAACAGAGAAAGAAAATAACAAAATACACTTAAAATTACTTGTACAATTGGCGGTCTTATCGCTCAAACAGCGATCTCTTCAAGACAACCTACGGACGGAGAGATATAAAGAACTGGAAAGAACCTGGTTTATCCAGGTTTTGGCGGTGGCCGGAGCCGGCTCGACCAGATCTTGGTCGAGCCGGCTCCGGGGCACATGGCGGTGAATCGCGAAAGCGCCCCCCGTTATGTACTCCGTATGGGCCTAGAGAACTCGGGGGGGTTTTAGTGGGTAGGCCGGTCCTCCATGACCGGAGAGCCCCACACACGGCCGCGCCTAGCCAGCGCGGTGTCGTGGTGCATAAGGTCGCATTTCCCCCACTCAAAAAAAAAATAAAAAAGGTTTATCCATGTTACGCTTACATTGACTTTCTTTCTGCAAGTACATAAAATCAAACTACCTATTCCGACCACTAGTAATAACGTATAATCATGAGTGTCCTTGACGTGATTTTAAAAATTTACACAATAGCGATTCAATAATTTGTCGTGGAAGCTTCTTAAAATGTATATACATTTCCCAAAGAGCAAGCTGGAAGTTCTATTGAGCCTGAACATTGGAACATATTTTTATTTCTCGTCAATAAACTATGTAAATCTATTGTGTTTGTATAATTTCTTTATACAAAAATGAAATTGTCGTAAATATATGATACGGAGAGTGTGTTGACAGCATCTAACCTAACGTTGTTGACGTCGCCATCTTGCGCTAATGACAACCATTCGTCAACTTATGATTATGTAACTGTGTTGACAGATAAAGGAGATGTCCTCTTATTACAAGGAGGTTGGTTTTTTGTGATCAGCGTTAACTAACAAACACCAAACTACATTAAATTGAAAGCCGAAAAAATATGAAGTATGAAACAAATAAAAGAAATATTTTTACCACCCCCAATTATTTTTAAATAAATAAAACATGTTTTTAAGAAATATTTCATTGTGGCAACACCTTAATGATGTTTTTATTAATCTGTGACTACCGGTATCTTACTCTATGTTTGTTATTATTTTCCGTTGAGTTATGACATTGACAGCAGGTGCCTGACTTGTCAGTTGATTTTTATTAATATTTTTTTCTGGCTCTAGTTAACATACATTAAGTAACATTGCAGTCCCTATATTTTGTTAGTTAAAATCTTCTCAAAATTAGAAATATTCGGTTCATTAAAGCAATTATGTATGTATTTAGATTTTTAAAAGGCTTGTTGATATTTTTTTTAAGCAATGTGTAATTATTGCATTAAAGATATTTCATTTTTCATTATACTAGAATACGAATTATTAAAAATCGGGGGTCTTGAAAATAACATGACTTACGGCGATTACTTTCTTTTAGAGCCTTCTATCCAAATATATCAAATTTACCCGAGTTAGTTACTATAAACCAATATGGGACATCTCCTTTACAGATAGTGCAGGTACATTACTGTTTTATTCAGATGAAATATGATTCCTTGATAAGCAGCAATGTATCTGCGCCACCTGTCAGTGTCAATCAGAATTTCATAGCTTGTAGTCCAAGGCCGTTAAACTTTAATAAAAAAAAAGCAGAATTACATAGCAACAGTACATAAATCCTGGTGTTGATCGTAAATGCTGCGTCATATGAAATGTTGTTAACCAATGTCATTTTTGAGTAACGTTTATTTTTTGATGCGGTTTACGAAAATAATATAGAAATAGAACTTATCATCATTTTGCACGAGGAAAGAGACAAATTAAGGAGGAAAAGTTATTTAATTGTCATATGTTCCAAATATTTGTCAGTTTTAGTGTGATATCCAATTCGAAACAGCTAAGTAGGGCTCGCTGTGCTATAATCATTGTAAGCACATTCGGAACGTAACCTGCGCCATTATGACAGCTTGAGTTGGTTTATCAGTTATTCTTCAACTGTCAACATAGTCCTGACAGTCACAACGTGATATTTTCTCAAATCATAATCGGTGTTTGCACGGCAGCGGCGTTCCCAATAACTTAATGTTCGCAAAATAATATATGAAATACACGTTTTAAAAATGCTGTCCGCGGGTATTATTTTATTTTGTTATGTCATCATTCTGGGTATCTATAACATTATGCATATCCGACAAATATTTCCGTCAATCCGATTGTGCAATATGCGGTTATAAGCAGTGGACATTTATTCCTTTTGAGCAAATTATGCACGCGCATAGAATGACGTAAGAACATAAGCAAACAAGAATGTAGATAATGTTTGTTAAACATGGTTGATCTGTTCTGAGTTTGTATTCATATACATATGCATGACGACCGCCGTAGTTCAGTGATTAGTACAGCGGTTTCAAGGTGTCGCTATCTCTGAGGTGCCGGATTCGAATCCCGGTGGGGGTAGATGTTTGTGTAATGAATGCGAGCTTAGTCATAGTTGTTAATATATATTTCTATCAAATATATGTATAATATTTGTATGTCTATCTGTTATCCTAGATCCCATAACACAAGCCTTACAGAGCTTAGTTTGGGCTAGGCTAATTGGTGTCTGTGCATCCGACCTCGACTCGGCCCAGCACACGCTGGCGGAGTGCCCCGCGTGGGCCTCCGAGCGCCGAGTCTTGGTCGCAGAGATCGGGCGAGATCTGTCTCCGCCGGCATTGATTGCGGCAATGCTGGTGGACGAGGGAGGTTGGAGGGCTGTGGCCTCCTTCTGTGAAGCAGTAATGCTCCAGAAGGAGGCCGCCGAGCGGGGTCGGGAGATGGCCGATCCCGCTCGAAGGAGGCGGCGCCGGGCTCGGTAGCACAGCTGCGGCGCCACCGCGGGTCGCCGGCGGGCGCGAGGAAGTCGCGACCGCTACGGCGACCCGGGATGGACCACGCCCCTTCCGTGGCCGGGGGGCGTCGTCGGTGGAGGAGACCGGGGGAGGTAGTGTAGCCACCCCCGAGGAGGGCTCCCCTGTATCGACGGGGGAGCGAAGGCTGGGGGTTCCCGGAAGTAGCTTGGTAAGTTCCCGGGGGCTCCCTTCATGCCTGAGGAAGGCCATCCCTGAGGTTTTTAGTGGGTAGGCCTCTCCCTTCTGGGGAGGAGAGCCCCACATAACCGCCGGCTCGCCACAGCCGGGGTATGCAATTTAATGCATTTTCCTCAGGGAAACAAAAAAGAAAAAATAAAGGCTAATTGGTGTGAGTGTAAGAAATATTTATTTTATTATTTTATATACGTTGTGACTAGTGAGCAATCACGTTTTAACGTATCTCAGGTGTGTTTGTGTTTCGTGTTTTTATGGTAACCCTTACCTTACCCAGAGCAGCTATTGTATATTAATTATGCCCTTAAACTTGATAAATAGATTCGGTAGCATGACCCTGCAGTTCTCCGGTTTAAGATATTAAATCGACAATTTAACTTTTTCTAAGACAGAGCATGGCAAAGGCACAACAGGTCTCCCATGCCTTCTTTTTTCTTACAAGCCTTGCTGATCTTGGTGCTATATTGTCCCATCTCGGTTATCGTGGGTTTAGTACCAAGATGATCAGTTTAAGCTCCAGCCTTATATGGACTTTACTCGATTTCTATGAAGTAATATGAGCACTTTGTAATTAATATTATTACATATTAGCTTTGTATTCCTTCGCCTGAGGATTCGTCATCATCAGTTCTTCGTAGTCATCAGTTTAAGTTATTAACTTCATCCGGTACAACTTGAGCCTGGATTCCAAGCAGAGTTTAGTTGATAATAATAATAATAATGTTTATTTGCTCCAAATCACAATAGATGAACTTAAAACTAGTTACAAAAGGTCTTCTGGAACAAAAAGGTATATGGCTCAGCATATGACAGCTGAATAAGTAGAGTTAATCTTGTCAAATATAAAGGTCAACCTTTTCCTTTATAGGTAAAAGTGTTATGCATGATTTAGTCTTGGCATAAATACTGTAAAGCCCTTCTCCCATTACGATACGCACAGTCGATTCAAGTATCTTTCAAGTCTCGAAGACTTGTCACCGCGAAGTATCTCACATACATTTGAATGCAGGCTCACACTACGATACCGGTATCCTACACGTCCGCCACTAGTATCGCGCGACTCACCGTGTTGGTCGCTTGTGCGTCTCGTCTCGCGCGTTTCAACAAGATGGCGGCGGAGCAAGAAACAAATATTAAGTTTGTACAAGAAGTTGAAAAACATACGTGCTTATATAATTACAAATTACCTGAACATATGCGGAAAAATACAATAGATAGGAATTGGGCAGAAATAGGGAACAATTTTCAAATAACAGGTTGTTTTTTGACGTGACAACGTCTTAAATTAGGTTGCGGCTGGGAGTCACTTATGAAAAAGTGTAACGCTCGGTAACGTTACGATGAGTCACCGAACGAGAGAGAGGCCCGCCGAATGCCTTGCGTCTCTCTCCCACTCAACTATGATCGGTCTGCCGCGCGCGCAGCACTAGAGAATTAGGCGCATTGAATCGGCGCATGCTTGTGTCTCTGTCTTTGTCTTTTTTTTGTTTGTACACATACCGTAAAACGGGGTGAATAGGATATCGATATATGTCACAAAATGAGGAATATAGTCATTTTTTAGTAGCGTAATCGCGCCAATCGGTTGTGAAATATTTTTATTAATATTAAAATGGAGTGAGATGTGATAAAGAGAAAAGAATCGCTGTGATTGCATTACACAAAGTAGTTACGACGCCACAATTTGATACTCTCCATACCCTAGTAATAATTGAATGTTAGTGTGTGGCTATTAATAGTTACAATTTTTTTTTATTGTTACAGAAAAAATCAAGCCGTGGTGTTCACCTGAAAAAGGCGATCAAAGCAGTTAAGGAAAGAACTCAAAGAAGTCCTGCCTGAAAGCAAAAGATGTTCTCTCAGGAGATAAAGATAGCACCTAGAACCATGTCGCGTATTTCAAAGATGACTTAGGACTTACAGCAACGTACCGCGAGGCTGCGTGCGCGTCTGGCTACCGCGCACGCCGTGGTGATGTCTCTGCGTCTGGGGGACTGTCCAGGGGTTCTCGGACAGTCCCTCCCTTGGCGTTGGCTCGACCAGACCTAGGTCGAGCCGGCCTCGGAACACATGGCGGTAGAATCGCGAAAGCGCACCCCGGCATGTGCCCCGCATGGGCCTAGAGAGAGGGGTTTTAGTGGGTAGGCCAGTCCGCTTAGGCCGGAGAGCATTTCCCCTCACAAAAATAAAAAAAGGACTTACAGAAACGTACTATTCTATACTTGACTGATAATTAAAAAATATGAATAGGGTGGTGTAATAAAATAAACTTTCTTAAAAAGTTAAGTTTACATTTGCGCAATAATTAAACAAAAAGAATGATAATTATTACACTGAATCTTTATAAAACAACAATGTAACTGTGCTATCTATCAATTTCATAATATCAATACATAGTATAAAACAAAGTCGCTTTCGCTGTATGTCCGTATGTATGCTTAGATCTTTAAAACTACGCAACGGATTTTGACGCGGTTTTTTTTTAATAGATAGAGTGATTCTTAAGGAAGGTTTGTATGTATAATAAATGCATAATATAGTAGAGAAACACTGATAAATTTAAAGGTTTCTAATGTGATGTCGTAAATAAGCACGTTTTTTTGCGCTTATATTGCAAACGCTGGCTGAACCCTACGAGATAGACCAAAATAATGTACTACAGTATTGTACAACTTACAAAAATCCACAAAAAAGTCCGCGCTGGTATATGTCTATCTCTTAGGGATAACCCACCATAACTATTTTTTCACTGCACCCGTGCGAAGCCGGGGCGGGTCGCTAGTTATAGGACATATAATAATATAATTCGAGTGCAGATGCTAACGTTATTACATAAACTATAGGAGTGGATTTTTAGAAAATTTAGGGGAAGAAAAGAATTATTGACGCGTGTATTCTAATCCGCACGAAATGGTTACTTCAATGTATAAATATTAATTATCATTATAATAATGTACGAAGAATAATAATGCGTTGCTAATGGCTGCAGACATCTCTAAACCATTACGACATAAGTGGCACACTTGACTTAATTGCTACCAAACTTTTTACATCTATCTATTATCTTCGTCTTTACGCTTATGAATAGAACTACAGATTAAACTTGCCCAGCAGCGTTCGTAAAAGTGGGTCAGAATCTAACTGGAGGAATGTCCCGGTTCAATTGTATGTGTGGTCACATTATGTTAGTACAATGATAATGATGACTAGTTTAGAATTAGATAAAGGAATTATGTTCTCATCTCTTTAGATTAGACGCGATATTTTGAATTCATTTGTAATGTTAGTTTTGTTTGGTAAATTTGTACTAACATTTCTCTACTTCCAACTTGAAATATTTCTTCTTGTTGTTTGTTGAGAAACAGTAAACGCACTTACTATCTGATAGAATAATCTCCCGGTATCTTGGCTGTTTCATTTCGTTCACATGTCTGTGTTTTAATATAACGACTAATCGAATCTTCCTTTTTATTATTAAAATTTGAAATTAAAGATTTACTGTCCTACGTTTTAAATCATACCTAGATGCAAAATAAAAGATTAACATTAATTTAGTCGTCTTTTTTGTCATTAGCGTCGACGACGGTAATTTCATCACTAGCTAATCTTGTCTGGAAATCGAGGATTCGATCCTGTACTTGTATTTATCGTTAATTTTTTATTTATTAAATTTATTTAACTGACTGATACTTTTTTATAGTGAGAAAACGCCACCTGTTTTGCGCAAGCTATACATCTGTGAAAGAACTAAAGTGTGAAGATGATCAATACACCTGAGCCACCGTAATTAATTAACCGCTCTAACTTAGTAAGTTCGTGCCCCTCGATGGTAAACGAACATGATAACGAACATAAAATTACCGATTTTTACTTGCTTAAAATATGTATAATCATATTCGTAATAAAATGTTCAATTAATGTAATTGATTTAAAATGAACGTTTCTATATAGTGGTCGAATGCGCAGGAGTTGCGAGATACGAGAAAAACCCGAGCGCGACTAAAATAGCAGCAGACGGCGTCGCCATGGTAACGCTTCCCCGACATGATCCAGAAATTTCTTCAAATTGGCGCCATCTGACTTGAGACTGCTGCCCGCCCGCGACTTCGCGGACTAGATTACATGTGTTACATTGGCACACCGCTCATATTGTTAGTAATATCTTTCTATAGCCTTATTATCGTCTGGATATGTATTCAACAGTAAAATCATTTTTCAATTTGTTTGAGTATTTCGGAGATTAGCGTGATCAGATCAATCATACTGTTCAGCTTTAACAGGTATCAGTTATGAACATTTTTTAAGACTGAATAAACTTTTGTTAAACTTACGTATTTACGCAAACTTTATCTATAGAGATTAAACTAACTAATAGGTACCATTTTGTTCAAAGCATACTAAACTTGAACAAATTTACTCTTGTATAATTAAATATTGCGCTGTAAGGTCAAAACTAAAAATCTTAAATTTCTAAATTATTAAATGAAATGTACAAATAAAAAAAAAACTCAATTACAATAAATAAAGGCCTATTTTTCAATAGTATACAGTAATATTACGTTTCTGACAATGCGTGGATTTTTTGCTTTTTCATTTCAGATTTCTGTCATTGCCGCTTTGAAATTGTTGCATCAAGAATATACATACATTATTTTCATATCAAATATTCCATGAATGCGACTCACTGCTGGCATAGGCGAGGAGGAATTAGGGTACTACACCACATTGGTCAGTATAATGGTTAGTAACTTTGGGAAGCAAAAATGGGAGAAAGAAGACACCGGTGTCCTATGTTAAGCCGTGATCTGTTAAAATAATTCTCCAATTTAATCATAAGGAAATGGACAAATTCATATTAATTTGATTTGTTAGCAGTCACACAAAATTATGAGTTAAAATACAACTTAGGAGACCCACACATACAGTTCACATAGAGATTCACACATACAGTTTCTAAGAGGATTCAATGAAGTTCCATCCAGATTCAACAACCACGTTTTGTCTATATGGGAACCGTCTTACATATTTCTGCCGCAAAGAAAGTGTTCGCTTGATTCGGTTTGAAGTGAAACATATAGCAGTAAAATATATATAGCATACAAAGTATCGTTGGGGCGTTAGACGAATTGAAACAAACTTGTTGAATATTTTCTGTATTGTATGAGAGCGAACTATTACTTGTTATGAGGCCGCCCATACAGGAACTGTCCCTGCTGTTTTGTGTGTTCTTCTTTCAAATCCTGGTACACACGCCTTATATAATAAAGGAGGCGAGCTTTCAATGAATTTGTCTCAGTATCGTCGCTTAACATCTTGTCGCAAGTTGGAAACGTGACTGTGGTTCTTGTGGTTGCAGATTTACGAGAAACACATGTACTACAGGCAATTCTAACCATTTACCATGGTATGAACTTTGTCCAAGACAGATGTAAATTAACTTAGAAAAGAGGAGATAAAAGAAAATAGACCTTCAGAATTTATTGCTTGTTCTTCCTAGAGAAGGGGTTTTCAATTTCTGAACAGATGTACAGTCATTACTTTCCTTGTTCTTTTGTAAGTGTAAGTGCATGTAAAGGCTTTTAATTTAAAATTGCTGTTTAATAGTCTAATAATAAAAGTTGTTTGTTTGTAAACAAACAAAAGGATAATATTATATGTATAATGTTTTACTGGCAAGCTCTTGTTCAGCGTCAACGTTCTTGTTATTTAATCGTATATAAACTCTAGTGACATTGGCCTCTTAGCGCCTCAGGAGACCTATTTTTGAATTACGAATGCGACTTCGAAATCACCGATGTGACTAATAATCACCGATTTTCAATAATTCTTATTTTTGAATATCACTGATGTGACTACC
Source organism: Scirpophaga incertulas (assembly GCA_036419045.1). Taxonomy (NCBI): domain Eukaryota; kingdom Metazoa; phylum Arthropoda; class Insecta; order Lepidoptera; family Crambidae; genus Scirpophaga; species Scirpophaga incertulas. The sequence continues at coordinate 7,471,942 of CM071628.1, read as the reverse complement.
TTAGTCACAGGTGTGATTTCATTTCGAGTGCCCTCACCCACTCGTAATCAAGTTATACTTGTGGAAATGTTATCCGTGTTTTGTTTGATTTTTCAGTCTATATATACAATATACATATATGAATATAGCACAATAAGAATATAGCAAGGTATATATATATATATATATATATATTATACCTTCTGCGTGGAACCGAACTCTTACATTTATGTGTGCACTTTATCTATATTGCTTTGCGATCGACTTTCAAAAATTGGATGTTTAGGAATCCGTGACCTCAAAGATCTCGAAATCGCATTCGTAATTCAAAAATAGGTCTCCTGGCTCTTGTAGAAAACATTTTACTCTATGGACGATTTTTTTAAATGTAAATCATAGGTATATAATTAAATGAAAATCTAATATAATTATTTATATGTATGAATGTTTATGATTGTATGTATAACTTTTATTTGACAATAATGCAAACATTGCAATGCCCTTGTAGGGCACATGTGTCTAAAATATGTTATAATTACACACTATCTAATATTATGAATGTGACATGCTATAAATAAATATATTATTTGGAACTATCGGCGATATGGGAAGCTCCTTGAATTATGTGCCGAGCGTCCACACTACCGGCACGTCACTTCCTTATTAAGTAGTACCCTATAATAGGACGTGAATCGTGTGCTTATTACGAAACCGTTCGCCGCTGTATATAAATTATAGATAGATTAATGCCGGAACCGTTTTGGTGATGGTCCCTTGGGAAGCTCAATCGTTTCCTACTAGGATTTATTGCTGACCTTACCTTTCAATGTTTATTAGATTCAATAAACTTAACACTGTAATCAGAAAAAGTAATAATAGAGACAAATTTAAAAAAAAATTGCAAGTTTTATGTAGGAAATGTCGGAATTGAATATGTACGTAGCCAACAAGAAGGCGATGGTAAAATTATAATTTTAATTAAACTTTTCACGATCATCACAGTTCAAATACGTCCCCACTGAGGGGCCCTAGCTATGCTGAGACGAACCGTCTTGGCCCAATGCGGATTTCATACGCCATTGATTTTTTTCGCAGGTGTATGCAGGTTCCCGATGTTTTCCCTCGCCGTAGAAGCGTTAGATGAATTTTTTAGATTCGGGCCCCCGAATCAACCGATTCGTAAACCAATGCCGAAACAACAGCGCCATCGACGTAATGGGGTAAAATAATTAAAAAAAAATTGATTTTCTAGTCTTAATTTAAAAATTAAATTTTAACATCATTATAAATCTATTATCTCTAATTCTAATTATCACAGTATGATCTTTGTTTAACCTATATATTTACATTTTCACACACCGTGCGCTTATTGAAATTTTCGGGAACTGAAATTATTCTCAATTTTTTTTATTATGATTTATGATATTATTATGATTTATATACAATTAATGATTCTTGTTTAATTTTTTTACCCTCATAACTGTGTTCCTGGATCGGTCAGATCAGATTTATAGACGAGTTAACACCTGAACTCCAACAAACTTATTTTTTTGGAATTAATTATAAAAAGTATTTAAAGTTAGATGTGTTATATTTTTGTTAACATGAGACTATAAAACATATTAAAAAGACAAATTTTATTATGAAATATCTCATCTCCATGTCTGATTATTTTTGGTTGGTATACCGGTTTCAAGGTGCCGGGTTCGAGACCCGGTGGGGGCAGATGTTTGCGTGATGAATGCGAGCATTTGTGCCTTAGTCATTATTGTTATAATATATTTGTAACAAATTTATTTACGAGTATATATGTATAATATAGGTATGTCTATCCCTTACGCTAGATCCCATAACACTAGCCTTACAGAGCTTTGGTCTTTGGTACTTTGGTCTAGATTAATTGGTGTAAGTGTAATAAATATTTATTTATTTATTATTATTTGTTTAACGACATTAGTCAGTTGGAGACTTCATTAATCTAGATCGCTGGCACACTCCGCACATGGTGCGAAGTAAAATTTCATTTCATTAACCCCGTTTCTTGGAGTCGCTCGTAGAAAGAAAATAGTCGTTAGTTATAATCACTACACTACTTTGTAAGTAGACAATTAGATATTGTACTATTTTCAAGAATTAGAACTAAGTATATTGTACAATTACTACAATATAAGTTACTTTTTAATTTCTCATTTATACCAAATGAAAGATGTCGAATATTTTTATCAGTTCTCAACCGGGAGAGAATCTAATAGCGAGTGTTCAACTAACAAATGAAACTCTGGTAAATAGATGAAGAATATAGGATAGATAAAATATTAATCAGTTAATCAGAATTGATTTATATCAACAACACTATAACCGACCTACTTTCCGATTATTTATATCCAACCAATAAATGTTACAGAGCAGGAAATAATTTGCAAATCTTTTAGAAATCTAACAGATAAGGTGGTGCTTTTAAAACTTTTTAATATTTATAACGCTATATTATACCGCAATCCGGCAGAAAAAGTGTTCAACTGTGTATTTGTGACACAAGCAACATATTATGCAACAATAAATGTTAAATAAATCAATTAGCTCAATGGACTTGATAGTTAAGTTACTGGCACAAAACAAAAAAAAATCACTTCGGCCAATGTTCAATAAAATAAAAATATATTAAAGTAAGAAAATACAGAAGATTAGTAACAAAGAAAACCTAAGCTTACAAATGCATATATGCGTTGTGCCCAGCACCCAGTAAATTCACATCTGTTTAACGCTGACGTTACACTATAGAATATACACACACACACACACATTATATATATATATATATATATATATATATCAATACATAGTATAAAACAAAGTCGCTTTCGCTGTATGTCCGTATGTATGCTTAGATCTTTAAAACTACGCAACGGATTTTGACGCGGTTTTTTTTAATAGATAGAGTGATTCTTAAGGAAGGTTTGTATGTATAATAAATGCATAATATAGTAGAGAAACACTGATAAATTTAAAGGTTTCTAATGTGATGTCGTAAATAAGCACGTTTTTTTGCGCTTATATTGCAAACGCTGGCTGAACCCTACGAGATAGACCAAAATAATGTACTACAGTATTGTACAACTTACAAAAATCCACAAAAAAGTCCGGCATGGTATATGTCTATCTCTTAGGGATAACCCACCATAACCATTTTTTCACTGCACCCGTGCGAAGCCGGGGCGGGTCGCTAGTATATATTATATATATATATATATATATAATATATATTATATATATATATATATATTATATATATAAACGTTTCCAAACTCTTTTATTCCTTTCAATATTGACCAGAGCCATTTGGGTGTACCGTGCCTCTTCTAGCGCATATGCTCTCTTTATAGAGCAACGCTGACTGCGCCTCTCCCGAGTTGCGGTTCTCCCTATCACGTCAAGATATAGGGTCATTAGGACCAACGGCTTAGGCTCAGTTTAGTCGGTAGGTCTGTCGGGTCGGGCTGATCCCGCTCGAAGAAGGCGGCGCGGCGACCCGAGAGGGACGATAGGACGATATTTTGAAGGAATGATAAAAGACTTTACTTTGTTACTCAGATCAATAGGCTCACCTTATTTAGATCAAAATTTAATTATCGGTACAGACTTATCTATTTTTGCTGCAAAAATGTAGTTTTCGTATTGCTGTGTTCTGGTTTAGAGGATGAGATTTACAGTGAATTTAGAGGGTGCTGCGATCATGAATTTATTGCAAGTTTGCAAAGTATACTTACTAGTTACTGAATATTATAGGGTTGCAAAGACCCCCTTAATTACTCTATGTATATACATAGAGTAATTAAGGGGGTCTTATATAAATATGCATATACATATTTATATAGACGACTCTAACTAGTTATCACGAGGCGAGCAATGTGCTAGCTTATAAAATACTAGCTTTCTGCCCGCGGCTTCGCCTGCGTGGATTTCGGGATTGGGTCTATAGAGGGTTAAGGGCTTTTGCCCCCGGCTACATATGCGCAGAAGTCGGTTTATGGCGCGAAGGTTTTATCGCGCTTCCCGTGGGACTATCCGTTTTTCCGAGATAAAAATACCGCATAACCTTGCTCAAGAATCACTCTATCTATTGATGAAAACCGCATGAAAATCTGTGCAGTAGTTTTTGAGCGAAGCCTTTATTACGCATCCCGTGGGATCTGTTGATTTCTCCGGGATAAAAAGTAGCCTATGTTACTCGGGGATAATGTAGCTTTCCAAAGCTGAAAGAATTTTTGAAATCGGTCTAGTAGTTTCGGAGCCTATTCATTACAAACAAACAAACAAACAAATCTTTCCTCTTTATAATATTAGTATAGATATGATATACTTCACTACATAGTATAAAACAAAGTCGCTATTCGCCGTCTGTCTCTCCCTATGTATGCTTAGATCTTTAAAACTACGCAACGGATTTTGATACATTTTTTTAATAGATAGATTCTTAAGAAAGGTTTATATGTATAATACATGCATAATATAGTAGAGAAACACTGATACATTTAGAGGTTTCTAATGTGATGTCGTAAATAAGCACGTTTTTTGCGCTCTAAGCAAAATATGTCTGTATTGTCTAATGACAAAAAAGCTGTGAACGTTGTATATACGGACATTTTGTAGTAGGTTTATTTGCATAAGCATAGCCGTGAGAAGCCGGGGCGGATCGCTAGTATTCTATCAAAGTAACTCTATCAGAATATAGTTCTGTACTATATTCTTTTCTGTACTTTTAAAAATGAATATATACTTTTAAATAAAGTTTAGATAGTTTATAGTTAGCATTTACTTCAACGATTTGTTTACTTTTTCCTACATTTTCTCAAGCATAAGTACATACTTCATGATTAAGTGTTTAATTAAATGTTGCCAATGTTAAATATTCATGTCAACTTACTAAAACAACTGGTTTATTATTTTACATCGATCGAAGTCTGTTACCAGTAGAATAGAACTGAATATTAATTACTTGAACTATAAACTTAACGTACCGATAAGAGATGACTTTTACTAACTGTTGGATGAATATTACCAGTTTGCTAGGACCTGTCTTACCCCTGGCGTCCACACAACCAACCACAAGTTGATCGATTTATCAAAGGTCTTTAAACGTTGGACGCAAACACATGATTCACGGACCGAACGGCATTTGTTTGTTAGTCTGAGGTTTGTTAGTCTGAGGACAAAATGGTTCATGTTATGTTGTAACAATTTGATTGTATACCTTCTTGTTAAGTTTTTAGAGGTTAAATTGAATTGCAAACCACGATTGACGTGTGTGCGATACATCTTAACAATAGTAAGTGCGCGTCACACGCGGTCTCCTATTGTTGGCAGATCTTACGTGTGGAAACTAATAACACACCATTGTCGTACATTGTCGTTAAGACATAAAATGCCAATATTTCGAATGTAAGTAGCGAACCAGCTACCATCAGAATTACTAATGGAGACTACAAAATTGATATTGTAATTCAGAGAAACAGTAAAACTGTTTCTCTGAATTCTAATAAAACAAACCTAATTAATGACTGGTGTGACTTTATGTTACATGATTTAATACTAGTCTATTTCAAATTAACCAATTTAATATAAGCTTATCAACTTGAAATTAGTTAAACAAAAGGATCATTCTTAATTAAAATTAAAAAATCTTGATTCTCATTCAATAATTCGAACCGAAGTGAATCTTTTGTCATCATTAAACAGTAGCAAGAAAATGAGTAAATACACTTTTCTGATGTATCGCTACAGAGTCGTCAATTGGAAGTAGACCTCAGAGGAAATAGTTTGATCCCAATTTCTATTACAACGTTCGATAAATATTAATTGTATTAATTATATTTAATCTATCCTGGACTTGAGCTCACTATGTCAAAGCCACACCACCACACTGAATTTAGGGCACTGGAATTACTTGTCGATGGTAATCGATACAATAGTCGCGTGTGACTGTGGGCATTACTCGTATGTCATACATCTCCCCGGAATATGCTCCATTAAAATACACAGAGTTGCGAAATCTCTTCTGATACTAGTTAATTGTAACGATGAAAATGTATTTATCATAAAACAACCGCATAAAAGTAAAACGAATCCAATTGAATCACAGACTATGTAAACAAGCGACACACACATAATGCGTGTTCAAATATAAGCCATCTAACCTAACAGAGCGCAATCGTCAGCCTGACACAGGTTTACAAAGTTTAATACCAACTTGCGAAATAATGTTCAAGGCCTAAAACTTCAATTATATTCACAAATATAGGTACAATTTATTAATAGTTGGAAAAACTTTGTTGTTGACCAATCGAGAATTTTTTATTAAACAGATTACTTATTAAACTAAATATATTTGTAGTTATTTTGGTAATCCGTAGATTTCACTTTGAGTAGATCAACTTTCCGAAGTAAGAACCAAGAATCAAAGCCAGTTATAGATTTTAGGTACGTCATTTAGTATAAATGTGTTAACAAAGCATATTTTTTGCGGGGTCCATTGACCTGCTGCGTACTTGTAGATGGTTCAAATACTGAGTCATACTCAACAGATATACTGGCTTGCATCAGTAGCGATGTATCGTCTGGAATAAAGGTATCTTATTGCTACTGATACCGTTTCTTTATGGTGCAAAATCTGAAAATGCTAAATGATATAGTATATGCATGATTAATGTGACCAGTGTTAAACAATATTCGTTCCTACCACAAAATTTAATTTGCAGTTGAATTATTGCTTTTTGATCTGTAAAATGAGTGCTCGTTCAATGATATACTGTCACTTCAAGATGAAGTTTCATAATGATATTAGTTTAATATGTTTACAATCTTTAGCAATCCTCTTGGTTTTGATTGAAGCTGTCTGGATGGTAATAGTTTAATTATATAAGATTGCAAATTATATCCGCAGTCTCATATAAATAAAATAATTAAACTTAATTAATCAGCCAGCAGATTTTATATTAAAAATATCTCGCTTATACTAATAGGTATATTTTAATACTAACGGATTATTTAATGAATAGTAGTCAATAGGATAATATAGGGTTCAATTTTAATTTAATTAACTAAGAATTTTGAAAATTGGAAATGATATATTCGGATCGTGGCTGCGGCTGCGTAATGGCTATTCGCCACTATTCTGAAGGTGGTACGGATCTATAGACGAGAGTTACACTAAAAATGTATTTATATGTATGAAAATCTTGAAATAAAATCCTATAAAAATCGGTATTAGGATATAACCTAATATAGCTAAAGTCTTAGTCTAAGGAGACCCATGACTGATATATGGGCGTGGGTGAGAAGTCCGTATATATTGAAGTGAATGAGAGTTAATGTTAAATAAGTATTTTCATTTGATTTCGTTTCGATAAACATTAAATTGTATATTACAATAAATAACTAGGTCAAAATAACGAAACGAAACGATAACAACTGGAAAAGAAGACGTGCCTTCATAGCATCATTACAATGACAAAATTAAAATAATTTTTATGTATCAAGAAAGTTACATTACAATTATATCCATCACACGTTCGTGTTCAGGTCATTTCAGTTTAGACTGAAATCACTCTTCATTTGGTAATCGTACCACACCAATAGGCTGCTATCTGCTTAATATAGAAAGAATAAAACGGAACAGATGTTGGTGTGCAGTGAATTTCCAATTTGGACAGGCAAATGTTGGAACCATACAGCCACTTCTTCAAAGCACAGATATAACGGAGTGCAATAGAATTTTTTGTGGCAATTAGCATACAGTTTCCGGTCAACATTTCGCGAGTGTCATGTTGGCACGTCTCTACCTTTGCCCGAGTTCATCATATCGATGTATGATTTTGGCGTTTCTCTAAATCTTTGGCGTTTATGAACATCGTGAAGCAATGTAGTATTTTTAAGAATATAAATAGTAATGGCGAAGTGAAAAAGTGAAATTGTGTCTATTTACGAATGAGATAATTTGTTTTATTATATTATATATTAATATATTATGTTCTTTTATTAATCGTTGTAAATTACCTACAATTTTTTTGGAAAGTGTTTTGTTGTATTAGATTGAAAAATATCGACAACTATGCGACCTTCTCCTGAGGTCAGCTTCACAGACGGAGACAAGGAGAACCTTTTGGACGTTGAGAGTGAGAGTACCGTTTTCATCCTTCAATATTGTCTGTAATGTTTCTTATTACGTTAATGATACATTGAAAATATTTGTTATAAGAATCAGAAAACATTTAATATCTATCCAAAAAAAATTTATTGAAGTGCCTAAGTAAAGTTTAGTTAACTTTTTATAAGACCTTGTTGTAGGTTTAATGTTGCAGACGGACAGTTGTGGATACAATAATAGCCTGTATAATATGATACCAAACCGCAGTTGGTTAGAGCAAAACAATGATAGTTTAATAATACAGCTTATCTTTGATGAGGAATACTGAACTCAAAGTAAATAAAGTTTAGAGGAAATCAATGACAAACAAGTGTGCAATGAGGATACGAATATAACTGGTTAGATAGTATACGATTGCTCCCAATGCATATTTATGCGAAAATAGAAATTAATGTTGTTTCCCATACATCCGACGGCATTAAGACGGTTGACTAGTAGTCTGACGGGTTCAAAAGAACACATAAGTAACGGAATCACGACCGCAACATGCTTTCTCACAACTCTAAATGATAATTGACAAAATAAGCAACATATAATGGCGAGAGGGGAGTTCAAGTAAATATAGAATGTTAAACTTACACCGCTAGCTAGGTACTGAACAAAAATCAATATACTCACATTTTGTAAATAAAATCCTTTTCCTTTCCTAAATCACGCACTTTTTCATAACCGCACGTTTGTCATAACACTTGAATATTGGTGTCCTTAAACTGATTTTTTTCACGAAATACGTTAAGGTATCATAGAGTTTGGGTTTTTAAGTTTGTAACAAGTTCAAAGCGGCACGGGTCTCCACGACCGAACCCTCTGTGTTACTGATGACGTGAAGTGAGTTTCGAGCCCGGCCGACAGCGACTGAGAACAAGGTTGTCTGCAGTCTTCCAAGGGAATGACAGTTCTAATCTATAGCTAGTTGAGGTGTTTTTAGTTTATCCACATATGCCGGTTTAGTTTCGCTCCACATGCTCGTGTATGCCACGGTCGTTACGCATTTCTTTCGAGCTGGGAGAAAAGGCGAAAGGACATCGTCGCTGGTATATACTTACTATTATGGTATTGGCTGCGTTATATCTTTAGCTGTTAAAATTTTCTGAGATTGCTTTAACTAGTTTAAAAATATTGTTTTACTAAGTCACAAACAGAACAATTATAGCTTGCTACTTAAGTTGTCTTATCTGGACTGTATTTGCAGTTGGATATTTCCTTAATCCATTGAAAATAAATATACTTTAGATCTGAAACTAGCTATAGCCATAGATGCTTCATCATACACATGCGAGGAATACCTACTAACTGTGAAATACTTTTATCAGATATAATTAATATCAACATGAAATTAAAATTAGGAATGATTAATTAGAGGTTAAATTCGATTATGGAGTCGGTTCGTATCGACAAAAATCTCAAATTTATTGGAATATGTGTGAATTGGTGAATTGTGAACTACTGATTCTATTCATATTAGGAAACACTATCAGAAGATTATCAGGTAGCTAGAATGAAGAGAATGGAAGACTTTTTTTTATAGGATAGGGCAGCAAACGAGCAATCGGATCACTTGATGGTAAGCGATTACCGTTGCCTATGGACACCCGCAACAGCAGAGGAGTCACAGATGCGTTGTCGGCCTTTTAAAAGGGAATAAAGGGGGAAGGAGGGGTGGGCCTCCGGTACCCTCACTCACTCGGCGAAACACAGCGCAAGTGCTATTTTACGCCGGTTTTCTGTGAGGCCGTGGTATCACTCCGATCGAGCCGGCCCAATTCGTGCCGAAGCATGGCTCTCCCACGGTAAAGCAAAAAAGAGAAAGGTCTTAAAAAAGAGAAATGTAGCTATAACTGTTATACTTGATGCATGTAGATATATCTTGTTCTATAGTCCGTGAGTTTCGTGGAAATTGCCGAAGCTTCTGGAAGGAACCCTGGAAATCCGAGTCATGAGGAAGACATCACGTAAAAGTGAATCACGGAAAAGAAGAATCAAATCTTTCGGACTTACCAAGCTGTTATATATGTTTCAACGATTTCACATCATTGAAGTGAAAGAAAGATATTGATTTACATTGATAACAAGAATTCGATGCAAGACTACATTTCTTCAGAGCATAGGTACATAACTTTCGGCTCACACTAAAAGTATGGACAATGTGGTATTCATGTCAGCGTTATAAATAACCAAAACCGAAGAAATCTAACTGTGTACAGAACAATGCTTACCGCCCAATAAGCGTCCTTCTCCTTCCTTCTTTCATCCTTTCCTTTGAAATAGACAAAGAAATCATCGACAATAACTTATAATTTGTAATAAATCACGGATTCACTTATAATAAATCAGGTCAATCAACTGGCACCACTGTTCTATACTATGATAACAGCAGGATTCATAAGGCATCAATGACTGCTATACTGTGGAGAAATTGTATTTGTTTTTTTTTTGTCCTTATGTCCAGTGGCTGTACCACAATAGCGATCGTTTTCGAACGCTAGGGGCGCTATACAAAATTATTATACAATGTTGCTCAGTGGCGTAACTATACCGTTCGAGGCCCGTGGCAAATTCATCGGAGGGGCCCTCCCATCTCCCCAATTTAAAAAAAAAGCTGAACCAACAATAATAGCATTTTTTTATTTTATAATACCTATTCATTTATACACTTTTATTTGTAAGAGGTAACTAATAAATCACTACGTGAAGTAGGTTCAAACAAACTTTAAAATTATAATTACTTAATATACACATTTTGGAATGTTTGTCCATGCATGTTTCCGAAATTATTAATTGGATTTTACCCATTCATTCTAAAACTGGGTTAAATCTTTTTTTACTAATTTATTGAAAAATTATAATACCTACCCGTATTCTTTTTTTACTTGTGTAAGCAACTAAGGAGGTGACAAATAAATTAAAGACAATTTTTTTTTTACTTAAGTGTAATAATAAATGTACTTAGGGAGTTGAGACTTTCCTGATCGGGGCCCCTTCGGGCTGGGGGCCCGCGGCATTTTGCCGACTTGCCACCCTATAGTTACGCCACTGATGTTGCTGTCGATATAGTTTGGAAATGAATGTAAACTCATGGTAACTACACAGGTAAGTCGTAATACATTTTTATAGCTGCTAATACAATTTTAGCTATACAGTAATAATAATTTGATTTTTATATAAGGAATTATAATAATAAACTTACCGCTGCCACGTTTTTTTGACAAATATGTCTACCATATAATAATAAATTGCAATAATATTATTCGGTACAAGTGTTTGTAATATTATCTATGATCAGAAACGGAAATATAAACTAATAGCCATGGACAGTTCTGAATTGACATCGCCTGTCAATACAAATAAACAACATTGGATCATATAACGTGAGCAAACTATTAAAAAATACATATTCAAACATGATTACAAGATCAAAATCATCCAAAGCATAACAAAACACACATACGAGCGATAAAACGATGCAAGTTCAATAGATACTTAATCAGCTTCGCTCGGAGACGCTTCCTACTACCGCCACTGCTTCCTTGACACGAGGTTCACCTGTCGCAACTGTCATCCCAATATCGGCTCCAATACTATTACTGGAACAATGACACGGGTTGACCACGAAGTTGATGAGGGAGATAACGTTCAACAAGTTCGGCGGAACAAAGGATCTATGTCAACTTCATAGATGATTATAAGAAGACATGATTCAGTGCCGCATTCATGGCTGGAGAGGATATTTCAACTGTATAAAATCAATACAACTCTGAAATCCTTTTTAAATAACTGCATGCGACAGTAGAGCACGGCCCTTCGTCAACTATGTAGTGATGGCAGTCCCTCTTATTCGCAAGACTTGATCAAAATAGAGAGGCTTTTTCCATGATGCTGAATCCTCTCAGCACTCTGCCGTAGGATTCAGATCTAGGTTATCGGCTACGTAGACAAGGTGAGGTCATTAATCATCTGCTGTACATGGTTGATCTCAAGTTGGTTGCACCGAAACGCCAAGACGTTGTAGAGTTGTAGAAAATCACGTAGATTTTCAGCAACTCTTTAAGGATGAAGTTCGGTGTAGACAAATATGCGGTCTTGCATATACGTCTACATCGAACACCGAACGGCGGGGGAAAGTTGTAAATTAACCGAATACACAACTTACAGAAACAATGACATTCAGATCTCTGTCTCAAGCTGACACGTACAAGTATCTCGGTAGGTCTAGAGTCTAGGTCTTTGGGTATATCAGTTATATATTGGTGAAGATGCGCTTCTTTTGCTGCTTAACAAAAGTACTTCATATTCTTTTGTCTGGTGTAAATAAGGTGCGCGCTTTCAAGGGTTGTGTGATGCCTTTATTGGTATACCCCTTTGGCATACTGAGATGGAGTCACACAGAGCTAGACGCCTTGGATAGGAGAGTCCGTCAACTACTCACAAAACATCGCGTGCTGCACCCAAGTTCGTCTGTTTAAGATTGCACATTCCACGAAAATGTGGTGGTATAGAAGCCTTTTAAATGTCAAAAACCTCCATAACCGTTAAGTGTCCAGTCTCAGGAATTATTTCCTCAACAACGAATGTTAGATGCATCGTGAACATCACGATGCATCTATAACATTCAGTTACAGCTTACAGCTTACAAGGGATTTATTCTCTCTCTCTCTACTCTCCATAATTGACGTAAACCATCGGTACTTAGCATCTAAAATCGCAAGGAAGTATGGAAGGACAAGGAGCTGCACGGAAGGTTTATCGCGCCTTAACTGCCTTACTGTGATGTATAGACATGCCCGCGTCAGTAAACTGGCTGCGCTGCAGCGACCTCTTTAGGGAAACCAAGGGTTTGGCTGTGCAATTGTAGACGAAGTAATGATGACGAGCAACTATAGAAAATGTATCCTTAAGTTCATGAAAATGACCTTGCGTTGCTCTACTAGAATATTATCTATCTATCATCACGGAGAGGGCTATTGCTTGCAATAAACCTGATATCATGGTGGCCAACCGCTCCCAACCCTCATGATGAGAACCTTGTAAAATCCGAGGACAAAGCCAGTAAGCACCTTGACTTGGCATACGAGGTAACCGTTTAAGCTTTGATACTATGATCACCTGACGCGGACTTACCATGATCTGAGAACGTTTAATATGCAGTAGCCATATATAAAATTAATGTGTACTGAACAAGGACAGTTAAATGATGGAGCTTAAATCATTTGTCACTTTATCTAATGTTAAATAAATATGATACTGTTAATAATCATTTATAGCTGTAGAACGACAGACATATAAGTGATTCACTTTGTTTTGTCATTTAGTATAAACTGGTAAATATATATATATATATATATATATATATATATATATATATATATATATATATATATATATATATATATATATATATATATATATAATATATAAATAATAATAAATCCTATTAAAAACATTCTGTAAAAAACTAGCCAAGTCTCGATGGAGCTCTTAGTTTATCTCTAAAAAGTAATGAAATATAACTAAAGTCGTGCCAAGTCTGAGGTTCCTTATTGCGATTTCGTTATCATTATAGTTAATGTTGTGTGACTTTGCCGTTGTCCAATCTGTCGCCAGAACCGCTACCCATTGACGATGGAAAATTGCCACTTGGAAAATGTGGCCTTCAACGGCCAACTTTGGAACTAAATGGCCTGTAGACTTGAAATTTTGGATTTTAAGTAGGTGGTTATAGCTTACTGGATGACGAACATTTCTGCGTTCTGGTCTTATCCAGAGGTTCTCAAATAGGGGCCTGAAAATGCGGCGAAATGGTTCCAGTAAAGGATGGTACGGCAGTGTTTGCTTCGCGCTCGCCAGATTATTTGCTTAGATGATTTGCTAATATAACGTGAAAGTCAGTTATATATACTCCCTGCCTAGCATGGAGGCGGTTACTCAAAGTGGGTAATAAACACATGGCTTACGGGCGAAAAAGTTTTCAGCCTGAGTGACTCGTGGTCAGTCGTAGCCAAGCATGCGTGATTAAAATATTCACTCAATCGGAATTTCGTGTGTTTCTGCTCTGTGAGCCAATTAGGATATATAAGAATTAAAGAGTAATATATTAGAATTATTAAGACTTAGATTATTATTAAGAATCAGATTAGAATGAAACTAGCTGTGCCCGCGACTTCGTCTGCGTGGAATAGTTACTTTGATTATCATATTTTTTTTGCAAACAAGCTGACCCACCCACGACTTTGTCCGCGGAGTTTTCTGTTATTATCTTAGAGAAGAGAAGTTCTGCGCAAATTATATTTTCAGTTTTATTTTCTTGTGGCAGAAGAACATATTGGTTTTCTCCGCAACCCGATCTTGACAACGCGACATATCCAAATTTGATTACAATAAAAACGATTCTAGTAGGACAATTTTTTAGATCATATATATAGCAACGGAAACCCTCAAAGATGAATAATTTTCCCCGTTTTTCCAGATTTCACATTATTTCTTCGCTCCTATTAGTCGCAGCATGATGTTATGTAGCCTAAAACCTTCCTCGATAAATGGTCTATTCAATAAAAAAAATAATTTTTCAATTCGAACCAGGAGTTCCTGAGATTCAAACAAACAAACAAACTCTTCAGCTTTATAATATTAGTATAGATAAGTATAGATATAAGAACTAATTCGCAATAATTCCGCCTGAAATGTCTTTTGTTGTATTCATGCTAAAAACTAATATTTGAAAAAAATATTTATTTTCAATTTGTCAAACATTATTAATTTTTTCGATTATTATGCATATTTGCCTACTCTACCAATTTTTCTAAATTGTACTAGCTGGTTCTTGCGACTTCGGCCATACAGATAGTTCATTTTTTCTTACTTCCTTGACACTTATCATCATTTTGGACAATTCAATGATTATTTAGTAAGAAAGTAACGCTCTAAACATTACTTATGAACCTTGAGATAACGTTATGTCGCTCCTAATAGCGGCTGTTTTCGTAGTGCAGATTTAAAATTTGATGTGAATATTTAAAGCAAGACGAAGAGAAATTGGCTCAAAAGCCAAATTTCTCCTCATTATATCCTCGAAAATAATGTGTCACCATGGTCACCCTACGTTTCTCTTCGAGTTACTGGGAGGTCCCGTGTGTAAAGGTACTGTAGTAATCCGTGGCGAATAATCAATGATATCAGCTTCATAAGGCTTCGAAAATATACACATCAAAAAATGTTTACGTGGGAAATTTAAAAACGCTTATTTCTTATATTTTAAAATTTTAATATTAACTGACTTGCTGGACGATTCCACTAGAAGTTGTTACCTTTTACAAGTCGAAATAAAAAATGAATTAAAATATGAAGATGATTGTTAGATTGAATTTTAATGAAGTCGCAATGTAGTTGCACGTTTGTTCAATTTCAATAGAAATTGAGTAGCATATTTACATAGGTACTTTAGCAAATTATGGTTACTAGAAAAACACATTTATTTTCAGAAGGTTACTCCGAGTGGAATATTTGAAACTAAAAATATATTTCTATGATACTAATCATAAAATCAATAAATCTTTTGGAAGAAATCTATTCCAAATTAAAACCATCAAACTAGCACCATTCAAAATTATTAATTCCGTATAATTCGCCAATAGAATATACCTACGTATTTAATAAATTAAATTGTATTTGTATGTACGCAGAATTCAATAATTAATTAATGGATTTATCTATACTAATATATTCTATACTAATATATAAAGCTGAAGAGTTTGTTTGTTTGTTTGTTTGAACGCGCTAATCTCCGAAACTACTGGTGCGATTTGAATAATTCTTTTTTTGTTGGATAGTCCATTTATCGAGGAAGGCTATAGGCTAAATAACATTATGCTATGACCAATAGGAGCAAAGACAGAGCGGTAAATGTGTAAAAAACGGGGAAAATTATTCATTTTTGAAGGCTTTCTTTGCGTGCGCTGCGAAAACGGTTCAAGATACACAAAAAATATGTATGAAAGAATTATTCCTCTATACATGATCTAAAAAAAAGTCCGCGACGGCATATGTCTATCTTTTAAGGTTTAGTCACAATGACCGTTTTTATGGTACCAAATTTGGTCGAAATAATTTGTTTAAGTTGTATAAGATTTTAAACTTTCGCGTTGCATTGTACATATAAGATATAGTTTCGGGACGTAACGCGACGTATATTACGTAGTATGTAAGTACTACTTACTGCTCGACGTTTCGGCTAGGTTGCACTAGCCGTGGTCACGAGCTGACTGGCGCGCGGCGTCGTCTGCTCAGGCGGGCTCGTGGTTCTTCTTCTACCCCCATATTATCAGTATTAATGTCACTTCGGCACACCACACTGACGGTATCAGGGTTTATTTTTGATTTTGACGGCACAGTACGCGGCGTACATTTGTTTATCACTGGATTCCACGCTGATGATAATTTGAATCCATCATCCCGATTGAAATTCTTATGTTTCTTTATCTCAATCGCTTCACGAACTATTCTTGTATGATAGTAGCGATCATTGGAGAGGATTTTTGGATCATGTAACTCCATCCAGTGATTAACTCCACATTTAAGTAAATGTTCAGCCACTGCGGATTTATTTGTCAGTCGATTTTTGACCGCTGAGATATGTTCTTTAACACGTTCAGCTATTGACCGCTTTGTTTGTCCTATATACGAACTACCACAGCTGCAATCGATTTTATATACACCCGGAGTTTGAAATGGGATGACATCCTTTGGTGTTCGTAGTAATTTTGACATTTTGCACAACGGAGTAAATACAGTCTTAATGGAGTATTTTTTGAGTATTGTTCCAATTTTGTCCGTTATGCCTTTTATATATGGTAAAAATACTACTTGGCGAGTGACTTCTGTACGTCTTTCCCGCTTCTCACCCTTTCTCGCTTTATTTGACACCTTATATCGAGCGATAACGTCGAGCAGTAAGTAGTACTTACATACTACGTAATATACGTCGCGTTACGTCCCGAAACTATATCTTATTTGTTTAAGTTGTATCAACATAATAATATTAATCTTTATTCAAATATAAATATAAATATGTTGTTGGTTAACGAAAAATCTGCCGGAAGTCACTATTCCACGCGGACGAAGTCGCGGGCAAAAGCTAGTTTTATATAATGAAAAAGTAGCCTAGCTATATTTGAAACGTAACAACGTATATCTTCACGATTGCTAATAAAAAAAATAAATGCGTTGTTGCACTCCGGAATCCTTTGCTATGACTACAACTACTGTGATCAAGCGAATAAAAATATTTGAAGCAAATACATTGCTGTTGCAGAGAATACCACATTTCTTTAAACATACTTTTAATTGGGTAACGTGAATCTGATGGCAATCATTTACAAGCAAAACGAAAGCCGGTCTGTTACTCGCTAATCGAACTTTACGCGACCCGACTTCTACTTACCGAAGGGCATCTGTAGACGTTATTAGCATCAATGGCGTCCATTGCGTCTGAAGAACTGAGTTTATACGTAACTTCGGCACATTCGTTAAAACTAAAGCTTTAGCTTAAAATGTTCGGCATCTTTAACATCTTGCTATCATCTAGCCGTTAATGAAGCTCAAGCTAGCTCAAGTGATATCTTGTATGGAATATCCCAGCTTTTCATTAAGCTGGACGAAAGGTTGTATGTGTCTGGCGGTACCGCTGTACGGATGACGACAGACATTGGCAAGACATTGGTGTCAGTGGTACTAAGAATCCCCGAGCCACGTTTACCGTCAAACAACCTTGAACCTAACATGTGTACACTGCAAACCACCACAAAGATTGCTTGAGCTTGAGAAGGTATTGAGCAGAAATACTGTAGATCTGTGGGATTATTTGAAATAATTTGAGAGGGGGAGGAACGATGCTTATGAAATCCAGCAGCCTACTCTTCATTGTCCACAAGATCGAGGTGTAATCTGTAGCTGAAATCTGAAACTACCGCGTAGTCAATTGCTAGCCCATTACGTGTAGAAAAAGGAACTGTGTATTATAAACTATTTCTTCAAAAAACGGCTGCACCAATAAGGGACCTGAAAAAGTCCGAATGGTACGATAAAAAATTGCTACGATACAATCGAAACGATAAAAAACTAAATCACTTCAATTACCTGGAGGACTGCACCGATGTAGGCAAATATAATGAAGCAAAGGTTATGGAAGTTGTCTTTACTGTGGATTCATAGTTTTACAAAGCCCACTATACCAAGAAGGGAAGTACGATCTCAAAACCGACTCCCAAGCTAAAGGAGACACGGCATGTGATGGTGTATCAGCAGACAATTGAAGACGCTCATCAGTGACTTAACATTCAGGTCTAGAAGTCTGATGTTTATACATATATTTAATAATAAAGTCATAGAGTGAAATAAAGGCTCCTTTGTGTTCGCAAGAGATCTATCACTGAATCCGAATCAGTTCACGAAGATGAAGACAGAAGACAGCAAAATTGTCACATCCACCTGAAGGTCGATAACACTTTTACAGTCAGCTTTTCGCGATCCTCAGACCGTGGAGTTAAATTAACTTAAACTTCACCGAAGAAATCCCGGACATCAGCCTGTATGAGTTTAATGTAGCTCAAGAACAACAAGGCCTGATTATGACGGAGTAACTGTAAAAATGAATAAGAAACGGTGAGTTCTATTTACGCGGGACAATTATGTCTGTATCACAGACATATAATACTGATTATATGTCTGTGGTCTGTATTGCATAACTATATCTGTTTTGTACATGTGCTTCCGGTAAATAAATGTTTTCTATTCTAATTTAATCTATACGTTTATTACTATCTTTCTATTAAGAAATAGGTGTCGAGAATTTAGAAGTTCATTTAATAGTTTTTTCCTTAGTTCATGTCTTGATCATTGCTTTTGCCTCCAAACTTGGTGGTTTTTTTTTTGGACGGACCTATGCTGAAGCCTCAGAAGGCTATATTCAGCTTTGCAATGAGTGTGTTTGTGGAAGGCGCACGAGCAGAAGGTTGATGACGTCTTGCCTGCTAAAGACACCGGCGACCGTTCCGGAGTCGTTAGGGTCGAATCTAGGGAGCCGACGCAACTTGAGGGTGAGAATCTACCCGGTACGTGACGATATGGGTATATGTTTGACGAGGGGTGTGTAGCCCGGGTCATCGCTCTCGCTGACGAGCTCTGGGTGTGAACGAGAGACGTGGGTGTGTGGCTTAAGGGACGACGTGGTTGGTGGCCGGCGGAAGGGATTCGTTTGCGTGGGTGATAGGGTCGGGCGGGTCGGATAAGCCCAAACTAGCTGCTAGAGGAAATAAAACCGCAAATAAAAACTTTTCAGATAAATAGAAATTCTGTTAAAAAAATATTTATTTCCAATTTCTCGTCATGAATAAAAAATTTCATTGAGGTCTTTTTCAGGATAGTCTTTTTCATTTTTATAATCATCATCAAGTATTAGTGTTATCTTTATTCATCTGTCAATTTCTATGATAATGATAAGATTACTGACAGGTACGTGACTATACACTCCATTGTAATCTGAGATATAAAAACAATGAATTTGTGATACTCAAATGTAATACAATTCTGCGACAAAGAAAATTAAAGGTTCTATTATTTTAAAATAAAATGGGAAAAGGAGTAGCCATGTTATGCATGCTTAACTTATCAATGCTTATCATTATATGGTTTGTTTACCTTTTATCTCAGATGAAAATGGATAGCATATAGGTAATATAGGTGATAAATTTGATTGCAAAAATTGTTTTCGATGATAGAATTTACACAAGTTTTTATCACATTATAGGTACCTAACTTATAATGTGATAAAAAATCGTGTAACTTCTATCGACAGCTCACACATTCATACATTCAAGCCATGAGGACACATGTTTTGATTGTTAGTCTGTGTACAGTTTTCGCTTCAGGTATCTATATATCCAAAATAATACCTATCCAAAATAATTCTACGTTTAGAAAACAGTTTTAAAAATGTTTCGAGTGTTGTTAAATTAATTTGTAACATTTTTTTTTATAGTTGTTATATTCGAGAATGTCAAACACCAATATGTTATTCAACAAACTAACCTTAAACAATTATATTTGCATTCTAATATTATTAAGACTATAATCAACGATTTTTTTATTAATCCAGGAAAACTCACCACATCGAAGCAAGAAAGAACTAATGTCTTAGATATTGGAGATAAACTGTACACTGGTATCTTGACATTGGATATTCATAACTATACCTGTTATTTGGAGACTCCACTAAATGATATAATAAGATTTAAAGCTGATGATAATTGGGATAAATCAAAGTATGATTTTACCACGAACGATGTCTACGGATGCAGAGTTATTGTTAACATTACTAGTGTTGCAGACAATGGATATTGGCAATTGTACTATAAAGTAAATTCGTCTAATAGTGAAGAAGCGAAAGTTACGTACTATGTAACTGTACGCAACCAGGATGATAAAGGTATGTTTAGTTTCTATTAAAGTAAAATTACTTTTGTTCGAATTCATTCATTCATGTTCCAGATATAGCCGTATTTTTATACCTCTTGTTGTACTTAATGATTATTAGGTCAGTGCAGCATATTTATGGCCAGTCGACCATAGGTTTGTGGTAGAACCTACCCCCACCGGGACTCGAACCCGGGACCTCAGAGAGGTCAACACCTTGAAACCTGTATATCAACCACTCGACTATGAAGGTTGTCATAATACCAACTACATAAGTTACATGGTATTAAATAGTCAAAGAATGAAGAAATTTCCTATAAATAGCTTTATACATTTAAATGACATGTATTTCCAGTTCTAAATTATTTTCACAGACCAATCGGCTGAAGATGAGAACATTTTGATTTATAATACACATTTTTTCAATTCACGATTTGGAGTTGAACATACTGTAACAATTGTCAAAGATTATTCTATACAAACCAAAGCTTGTTATATTATTGCTCCTAGTAGAAAAATATATCATCAGCCCAAATCGCCTAAGCAATCAGTAAAATGGGTCAAGGAGAGTCATCTAGCATGTGGTGTACAAATCCGAGTTGACACAGAAGACATGGTTGGCAATTGGACACTTTTTAGTATGGATATAAGGGAATCAGAACCTTTTGAGAGACGACAACCTTTCTGGATATATGTTGAAGGTATTTATAAAAATGGATAAAATCGTCATAGCAATATCAGTCACGTCCAGAAGATAAGATACAGCTAATCTGATAAACATTAAAATAATTATTATCCTATTTTGGTAGGTCTTACATTATGATATATCCATAATTTAAGAAATTATTGACACTTTTGTCATGGTGTATATTAAATACCTTCTTTAAATTTATGAAAAGGCAAAAATGTTGTAGAATTACACCATAGATTTATTATACACTAGATAGGCAATACATTAAGGCAGATCAGACCTAAAACTAATTTTTCCTTGGTGTGAGTATTCTAAATGACTGTGTTTGACTTGTACTGCACAATTTCAATATATTTATTGATACTATGTGCTTGTAAGGTTTTATATTTGAATGTCTAATACATTTGGCATTTTGATGGAGAATATAGTAAATTAAAATTATAAACAACTGATATCATATTAGATAATTTTTAATATTTTTTTTAATATTGGTATCTAATTTATCGACCTCTACAGAAGTATTGCCAAAATATAATGAAACCACTTATATGTTTACATTTTAAATAGATTTCCTATGACATTTTTATGACATTCTTATTTTTCTATGTCATGGTGAAAGTTGATCATATTTGCCATATCTTTTAGTGCAAAAATTTTCATATAATTTTATGATTATTGCATTATATATGTAGTTACATTTTTGGTACTTGCTAATAAAATGAATAATTCTGCACACATAACCATGGTTCCAATAGATATGTTCAATAATTATCTTTAGATAAATCAGTATCTTAGGATTTGAAAATTATTGCATGACTGTGACTTGATGTGATAAGGAAAACCGCACCTCAGGAGAGGCACAGAAAGTGCTGGCCTATAAAAGAGAGTATATACCCTAAAAGAGGCAATGGATTCGGGTGCTCGTCAGCAGCTTGTAAAGAACCATTCTAAGCATGACCTAAAATGCTGTAGGATGGAGGTTTATTTAGCCAATTATGGATGTATTGATTTTGAATATATAATTTAGATTTGAGAGGTTCTTGCTACATATGTGAATAGTCTTGTTTATCTCATTCTAATATGCACATTTCTATGCTTATCTCTTTCACATTGCCAATCTATATGTCAGTATATAACGAAATCTATCTACCTATTT
Organism: Scirpophaga incertulas; assembly: GCA_036419045.1. Taxonomy (NCBI): domain Eukaryota; kingdom Metazoa; phylum Arthropoda; class Insecta; order Lepidoptera; family Crambidae; genus Scirpophaga; species Scirpophaga incertulas. The sequence goes on along the minus strand of CM071628.1, from coordinate 7,449,451 downwards.
GATTTACACTGAATCCATCCAGCATTTAGAGATCTATTTGTTAAATACAAATTCATATTCAGGTTGTTATTTCAGAAATTGTAACTGGTGTTGCTCCGCAAATGTTAGAAGTCATTGTAGGCGACAATTTTAACGTCAGACTATTTAAAAATCCTCCGATACATCAGGGAGAATCTTGCAAGCTAGTTGGACCCAATAACATATATTTTCCGTATATACACTCTAATGATGATAAGAACAAATGCAGTTTTATTGTCCAGAATGCCTCAGTCAGTCATACTGGAACCTGGCACATTGTTTATGGCCGGAATGTTATTTACAAAGTTCCAATAGACATCAAAGTATATGGTAAATATTTTTTCTATTTGAATACTAAATACGACATATATATACATACTAAATACATCATTCTATAAAACATATGGCTACGTAACTGAAAGTCAGCCCTTTTGATCAATAAATAACACAATTTCTGAAGTTGTGTTATTTATTAGTTAGAATATATTTATACATTATTAGTTGCCATTGCCATTTATCATCAGTATAAACATCACAGTTTATATAAGTTCTCATGTTGTGTTTTTACACTGTGGTATTACTATGTTGGTTGCTCAGTCTTCACTGGAGTTGAATCCATTAATTGGTCCCTTTTAATTAAATTATAAGCACTGATTGACAAATTTTTGGAAACAATTCTATGATTATTAATACTTTGATATTACACAGTAGACTAATATGTCTTACCTTTGACAGAAACAAACCCAAGACCTACGGAATTGGTTTGGACAATAGGTGCTCCTATTGACATTGCTATAGGACCCAATGATGCAATTTATTGTCGAGCGATTGCTCCAAATGGTGATATAGTTTTGGACATTTCTGGAAGATGTCATATCAACATAGAAAGGGTTTCACAACAGCATGCAGGTGTCTGGAGATTCATCATTGGAACGTCCAAAAATATTAAAACTGAGAAATTAGAAGTCTTTGTTGCTGTAAAACGTTTCAGTAAGTTTTTGATTCATCATTTATTTATTAAGTTCAATATTAAATTTCAGTCTAGCATCTACTACAACATTCAACAGAACGTCTTGCTTAGAGCTCTGGTAGCATCTAGAATCATCCTTTAATATAATACATGATGTAATGTCATTCATGGTGCATAAGTTAAAAATCGGTTAATATTAGTTATAAGAGAATTAAAGAAATAAACGTTCCACTGTCTATCGATCCGATATTAAATATATGATAATGTTTGATATCAAAATTTTCAATAAATCACATTTAATATTTTAAAAAGTGATACCATTTTATATTACATATTAAATAATAACGATAAATAAGTAATTATTGCATAATCTCACTTAATAATCACGGTTTGTATACTTCTTAGCAGAGAAACTAAATTTAAACTGCAACAAATACATTTAAATCTTTTGTGCAGATATAAGATCTATATTTAAAATTAATGATGTCAATTGTTCTACAGATCCTACATACAACATCAGTACAAATGTAATGCATAATCATGGCTTACTCAAACTAACGTGCAAGGGCCCTGGAAATATAAATTCATGTTACTTCAAGCAGCCTAACGGAGAAATACTCCTTGCCTCGGTCGGAGACATTTTAGATTTGATAGGAAACAACATAACGTGAGTATAAGTACATGTGAATTTATATTATACCTATATATTTATATAATAAATTGTCAGTTAGAATAGATTTTATGACAGTTCAATACTCAGTGACAGCTCGCCATTCTGTCAGTTAAGTCATTTAATAAAAATCGAGCGTTGATGATGCGGTTATCACTGTACTGGTGTCCGATTCGCGAGATTTGTTGAGATTGATCTTACCATATATTATATAAATATATTTGATAATTTTTATCATGTACATTATTTTGTAAAATCAAAATATTTACTCATTGTAAACATAATTTATTGTTACTTTCTAAGACATAGAGATACTACTTCCTTCATAAGAAAGAGTAATATAATAAATATACTCGTATATGTCACCGCTTACAGGCTAAAGACATCAGTTAGCAACGACAGTTGCAGTTTGCTATTTACTAATCCAAATAAAGAACTATACGGTTATTGGCGATGCTTTCTCCAAATCGAAAACGATACTGCTGTGTACTCTAATATCTTGCATGTCTCGGTGGATAATCATCAGTCACCAGGTAAGAATAACAAATCATTCTTTGGCGTTTAACTTGTGAACGACAAATGAGGGATTTTTCTGCCAGCCTTCTCATAACTTCTTTTTGGCATAATAGAATACATATAGCGCTTTTTTTCCTAAATTATGTTGATTTGTCATTTGTCATTTAAATAACTGCTTTAAATTCAATTTTGTATTGGCTTAGTCAATAAGCTTTAAAATAAAGCCGTATAATTAGGAAACTAAAGCCTTTCTACTATTTTCCTATTAAATGCCGATTCGTGACGCAAGGGTGCATTTTAAAAAAACGTTTTTTCACCACTTTGCCATCCCATCTAGTCGTTTTTACTAGTTGATACTATTGTTTTTTTTTGTATATTGTTTATTTTGTATTTTTTTTTGTTTTGTTATTTATTGTGTATTGTTTATTTTCATGAGATTGAGTACATCTTAATTTATACTTTAATAACTAACATGGATAGAGAAAAAGTAGTTCAATGAAATTTATTCAGTTTAACTGGCCTTGTGGGGTGGTAAGGGGTAAACCTATTAATAGGTTTACCATCCGCGTAATATATATATGTATATATATTTTTAGAATATACAGTCGCACCATATTATAATTACGTCGAGCGAATGGAGGGTCACGTAGCGACCATGTTGTGCTCATACCCGGCCGCCATCGACTACTGCTACTTCCGAGCGCCAAACGGAACATTGTATAATGTTATCCCAGGTGAGGAATCATTCTATATCTTTTCATATAATATTCCGGTATCAATTCTATACCGTTTGTTTGCAAAGTATTATCACAGTCATTCGGTTTTACTAGTTATTGTGTCTGATGATATTATCCTTACTAATATTATAAATCGGAAAGTGAGTTTGTTTGTTTGTTTGTTCCGCTTTCACGCCGTAACTACTGAACCGATTGCTTTGAAATATTGCAGGCGTAACGATAAGGGTCCGGATTAAATAAAAGGCTACTTTTTATCCCGGAAAAATCGACAGATCCCACGGGATGCGCAACAAAGGCTTCGCTCAAAAACTACTGCACAGATTTTCATGCGGCTTTCATCAATAGATAGAGTGATTCTTGAGGAAGGTTTTGCGGTATTTTTTTATCTCGGAAAAACGGATAGTCCCACGGGAAGCGCGATAAAACCTTCGCGCCATAAACCGACTTCCGCGCATATGTAGTCGTGGGCAAAAGCTATGACCCTTAACCCTCTATAGACCCAATCCCGAAATCCTCGCGGGCGATGCCGCGGGCAGAAAGCTAATTTGAAATATTTTGCTATCTTTTGCAGTTGACAGTTTCTGTAAATGCTTTTGGAAACGTTTATACGCTAATTTTGTTCGGTTGCAGAGATGAAACAGGACAGTTATGAGTACTTTGGCTCAAGCTTCTTCCTTGGCGAGTGCGGGATCAAGTTCGACAAAGCTTTTGTGCCGGACTCGGGCAATTGGACCTGCCACGTTGGCCCGCTAGAAGAACGGAAGGAGGAGCAAACCGCTCAAATTGAACTTCGAATATTTAGTGAGTTTCATTTTATTAACCAAGAGACGCCTACTAGCGATAGCGAACAGTGGGTTTTTGTCGATTGATATGTCTCCTCCAATTATTTCTTAATTAAATCGAATTGTACTAATTTGAATAGTTTGAGAATTTAGTAAGGTTTTCGCATTCGTTTCGATTGCAACTTTTTTGAGTTAAAAATCGGAAAAGAGCGATCGAATCAGCTCACTCACACCTACTACACCTGTATAGCTACCATGAATTTACATTTGTATACAAACATTATCGACAGCGTACATTTGTTTAAAAAAAAACTTTGTACTAATGCCCTTAGTAGATCGTGATTGTTTTGTTTTGACATATTAAAGATATACTTATCGAAAATGATAGCAAACTCATGTTAGAGTCACTGATAAGTGCAGTGACGGCCTTTTAAATCGAAATATTCTATATAATACTGGAAAGCATCTTTGTCATCTGACTTTGAATTGACGTTTTAAATAGTTGCCATATTTAGTTCCCACAAACTACAAGTTAATTTTCAGAAAATTTCGTTAGTTCTTATTATTTCTGTTTTTTAATTTTCTATTAGTTTGTGTATGGTTGTAGTTTGTAGCAATTGATTTACTTATGGAACACGTTTTGGAAACACAGATTTCTGGATTTCGTTTTAGAACTGTCATTATAATTAGAGATCGGATAATCGGATGCATATTTACCTAAAGTTAATTTTTGGCTCACAAATTATGGAAGCGGCCTTTTAAAATACATTTTGTTAAATAAAAATCCCGCGAAAATACGGGGCTGCCAAATTTTAACGTAGTGATATTGTTTGAAAATTACTAAATTAGCACGTGGTATTTATTTTCAAAAGACCGAGACTCCGGGTTCATTTATACAACTATTGCATTACCAAAATGTTTACAGTACCGGAATTCTGGGATTTTTATTTATGGAAATAAAATAAAAAGACAGTTCAATACTTTGTCAAAACTAAATTAGGTAAATAAATAAACATCCGGCTATCCAATTCCGCGATCCCGGGATTTTTATTTAACAAAAACAATAAAAAGGCCGTTTCCATACTTTGTGTTAAACTAACTTTAGGTAAATATGCATACGATTATCCGATCTCTAATTATAATACATACTATATTCAGAATCTCGCCCACGCTTAGATTTAAGTTTGTTAAAGTTAAGAACTATTGTTATTTTGTGTTCACAGAATTTGAAGTTTCCCAAACAAGAAAGGACGGCGCAGTCGTCATAGGCGGCAGTTTTTTGCAGTTTAAATTGTTTGATTCGTGCAGATTTGTAAGGGCTGATGGTGTTGGTAAGCCAATTTCAGAGATTTTGTATAAAACCAATACGGATGTTATGAATTTGATATTGTTAATGATATATCTATATCGTCAATTTTCGTATAAAAATTCTATAGCATACGTTCTACACTTATCTATTGCTCCTGATTCGTAATTGTCGACATTTTCTAAACCACTTTTCCAGTTCACGGTTTCCAATATTACAGATTCGTGGTAATTTTTACTAGTTACTTCATAGCCCTGAAAAAAAAACCATAGAAATTGTTGCGACGTAATTTTTTAAAAGTCCAAAATAGATTTTTTATCATCTTCCACAGAGGATATTTAAACAAGCTATTTAACGTTTTTTATGTTTATTTTGGATCACTATAAATGTGTAGCTAGATTTGAAACTAATTAATATGGTACATAGGAATAGGTAATAAGTACTGCAATCTCTGAAAATAGTAAGTTCCCAGGCATATCCATACTATTGATGTCACAAAATCGCAAGTACATAGAATTAAACTACCTTTTCCGAGCAGTAGTAATAAGTAAGAGATGGCATCACAACCTGGCCGTTTACAATAGGAGTTATGAGACAAGAAGTCTATAGAAAGAGCAGATTCACCGACGTAGCTCAAAGAATTGCGAACCTTAAGCGGCCTTGTATTAGTGACACAGTTGATAGCACTTAGATGTGTTAATAATCTGAATATACAAATGATCTGTCCTTCAAGCCCTTCAAAACAATATTATCAACTCTGTCCTTATACTGGAATGTCATAATGTGCGCTAATCTATAGTAAATACAACCGAGTAACTTTGCAATAGGCTATTTGACAAATTTTGGGAAAACAGTTTTATATTAATGTTTATATGATAATAATTACGGTATATTGATATTTCCGAAATATTTAATATTTTAATAATGAAAAAACAATGTTGAAGTTTAAATTTAATAAAACCGCTTTTGATTAGTGCAGTTGGATAGTATTTTAATTGTTAATTGAAATTTATCCCCTAAAATGGTATTAAATGGTGTGTAGTGCCACAGTGTACAAGTACGACTATAAGTAGTCCTCAAAAAATGTTTGTTTCCGTTCCAACAAATCCCAAGAGACAATAAAGTTAGCTACAATTAGCTCGAAGAGAGCCAAAAAGCATTTTATCGTCTCCATGGGACTCCCTTGCAGACCTGTGAAACAATACGAAAAATTATGACAAAGAGTAAATACATATTTATCGTGTAACTGAGCAATATTACTACCTATTCAATAACATAACCTTAAAATCATTTTTACCTTATTTCGAAATAGATCAAATTTTAATGTAAAAGTTGGTGGATAAATATTTTTTTCATAATACTTACATTCATATTTTTACATTCTTAAGTCCCGCATTATAGTAATCTGCGTTATTCTTAAAGAAATGTGCAACCATGAAGGCGTCAATCTTAGGTAGTTTGCTGTGATCGGCTCTCACAAAATTCGGATCCGGATCGATATGTGTAATAGATAGGTATTACGCAACGTCGCAGAGATCGGGCGAGATCTGTCTCCGCCAGCATTGATTGCGGCAATGCTGGCGGACGAGGGAGGTTGGAGGGTTGTGGCCTCCTTCTGTGAGGCAGTGATGCTCCAGAAGGAGGCCGCCGAGCGGGGTCGGGAGATGGCCGATCCCGCTCGAAGAAGGCGGCGCCGGGCTCGGTAGCACAGCTGCGGCGCCGCCGCGGGTCGCCGGCGGGCGCGAGGAAGTCGCGACCGCTACGGCGACCCGGGATGGACCACGCCCCTTTCGTGGCGGGGGGCGTCGTCGGTGGAGGAGACCGGGGAGGTAGTAAGCCTCCCCCGAGGAGGGCTCCCCTGTGTCGACGGGGGAGCGGAGGCTGGGGGTTCCCGGAAGAAGCTTTCTGTTCCCGGGGGCTCCCTACAAGCCTGAGGAAGGCCATCCCTGAGGTTTTTAGTGGGTAGGCCTCCCCCTTCTGGGAGGAGAGCCCCACAAACCCCGGCTCGCCACAGCCGGGGTATGCAATTTAATGCATTTTCCTCAGGGAAACAAAAAAAAAAGGTATTACGCAACGAGATGTAAAACAAAACGGAAGAATATCAGAAAACTGCTATTAAACGTAGTAAAACACGAAAAACACTCACGAAACGAACTATACAAGCAACTGTTTACTTGCGTGTGACGTCATCGGATTGTCAACCAATAACAGGCCGTTCACGTTCCAGATAAAATTTTCAAAAATATTACAAATAATTTGTTTTATTTTGTTAAAAAATACACATGTTTTACATCAAAATAAAATTAAATATATTTCTTTAAAGTATTATCTTTTAGGATGACCACAATTTGTTGTATATTTTGAATGTTGTCAAATAGCCTATTGGCGAAGTAAATAACACAAAAGAACCTTTATTACCCAGACCCATATAAAAACTTGTCTACGAGCGAAATCTTCAACTAATCGTAGGTCTGCCTTATATGGTGGCCTCTGTGTTTATCTCTCGTGAGCTTCCTTGACGTTACAATCAAACAGACAGTCCCGATGGTGACAAGTTACTGTTAAGTTACAGTCCGGGTACTTACGAAACTATAGTCTGATTATTAATTCACTGGAGTAAACTGACAGTTGCTAATGTCACATTGTAAAATTATGTTGCCATATTTATCGTACTAGTGAGGTGACCTGCAAATATAATTGGATAAATTGAATAAATCGATAAGGACTTCACCCTTCGTTGTAATTCAGATCACTCACACAAAGTCAGTAACAACGTTTATTAAAAAAAGTACTCAATTAATTATAATATAGGTACATGAATTCTATCAGATACAAAAAATGAAATTCACTCACTTGCTAGCGTTCCCGAACTATGCGTTCAGTTAATCAGTAAATCAATTTTTTTGAGCTGTAATTATTCGAACATTTGGAAGTACTTTAATTATTGCAATCTATTTAAAAGAAAAATACAGATTTAACCACTGTGTAATAGTAGTTATTGTATTTCATTTTAGACAAAACCTAATTCTGTAAATTATTTATCGTTGTAATGGATATGACCACGACAATTTTACGTCAAGTTTTTTTTATTTATTGCTGCTGTTATTACTGGTTACTGGTACAAGATGGAGAAACTGTGTGGATCATGTAATAAACTTAGAAAATAAAATGTTTAATCTTGACCATATGATGGACAATATTACGGACCGTTTTATAATAAGTGTCACTGACAGCGATGACGATAGTGATAAAATTATATCTGACGATGACGAATAAAAATCTATCCATTGAATATTTTTGTTCATTTCATATATATAATTCGAGTAATTACGCCATTTCAAAGTTATCACCTATTTGCCCTAAAGGTACCATGCTAATATTATTACATCGATTAAACAAAATTGGATTAAGATTTCTTAATAAAGTAAATAAAATGAGTAATGTGATTTGAGGACGGAATGAAATTGAATGAATGAGTTTGATTTCAATATTCTAGTCACAACACTATTTTCTGTTCATCATAAAGTGGTAACACCGTAAACGTCAGTTTACTCCAGTGAATTAATGATTAGACTTTAGTGTACGCTCTTAAGATGTAATGTCATGAAATATCATGACAGTTGAAATGTCAATTGTAATGCCCAGTGACATTCCAGTACCCAGTAATTCAACAAACTTCGAATCAGATCAAAGAATGCTTTGCAGCAAATATTGTAACCGTAACGATTGAACTCAGCATGTAAAATCAAACGTATTAAATTGAGAATTTTTATTATTTTTATAGGATTTTCATGCAAGAACGAACCATATGGATATGAATGTATATACTTCAATTATGGTTGTGGAATTAGAATCAATAACCCAGATAAAATTGACCTTCTCCCTTGGACTGTGGTGTTAAGAATTACTGAAGGCAATGAGGTCTGGGGTAGAACTGAAGGGTTGTTAAAAAGAGAACCACGTTATGGTAAGTATATTTAATATACAATACACAGCCCAGTAACAACTTATTTTTTAGTATATTTCTTTTTTATACAAATGTATTATGTAAGCATACATAGTTGTCTATATAATACATTGTATCTGAACATCTTCAATTATGTATAATAATAATATGGTAAATAAGATGTGAAAAGAGGAAATAAAAAAAAATTGATCTTCAGAGGTAGTCCCAATTCCGAAACAAATATTTTTTTCTACTGTAAGAGAATTTTATGTCATATATATATATATATATATATATATATATATAATATATATAACAGTGGTGGTGATATAATTAGAAACACTCCATAGAATCGCATAAGCAATAATGATTTAATATTTGTTATGCAACAATTGCCACTACATTTAAATATGCATACAATAAAAAAATATAATCTACTTATTATTCTGAATTTTAAATGGAACTTTACTTCATTTGATAGCAATTTAGATGCAGCTTGGACAAATAATTAGAAACATAATCTATTGTATGTTCTAATTTTGAATTAAAAAGAAATAAATTCCTTTCTTCGCTTGTTTATTAATTTAAATCGTGTTTTGGCGGCATTTTAACATCAACTTCAGTTTCGGGACGGTCAATTTTGTTTAAAAATGGAAAAAAAATAAAGATGTGTCGCGTCAACTCGCCAAATAATTGTTAATTTCCTTCGCTGACCACATAGAAAACTCCGTAAAGAAGGTAATTAATGCTATTGACCATTACAAAAGATATGGAACTACTGAAAACAAAATCAGAAAGCCACGTCAAGGACAACGACGCCCCGGGAAGATATGCATAGTGTACGTCTTGCTAAACAAGACCCGTTAAAAGGATCCATTGAAATTAAAAATGAGGTGTTTTCACCTCCAAATGACTCCAGAAACGTATCATCAAGACTAATACGCAGGCGATATTTATAATAAATTATTATTAATAATTGCACTCATTTATATTATTTTTATAAAATTTCAGTATTGTTTCTAATTAGTTGTCCATTACTGAAGATTCTATTAATATGAATAAGTTCTTTTACATGCAACAAAATGCTTAAATGGTTAAAGTTAAGTGTTCAATTTTTAGGTTTTTTAATAAATTTTAGATCAAACAACATATTTTATTCCATTTCATGAGTATTTTATTCGTAATATAAATATTAATAAGAATTCTATCAAACAATCCAGCCTACATGAGGACTGTTTCTAATTATGTGACCACCACTGTATATATATCTTAAGCCTTATTTGGTTTGACATCAAAATTGGCCTATGTTGAATAAAGATTATTTTGATTTGCTGCATATAATCACAAAAGTAAGGTTTGGAAATAGCTTTTATTACGTAGTGAATACAGCGGTCTCAAAGTTCGCGTCTGTAGTCTTAACTTGTATATGTCACCGGAAAATAACAAGACTCGTAAGTTGATCAATTTTCTAGGTAGTTAACTCTCGGAAAATAATAAACGGCAGTTGAAATGTACTATTTAACGCATTGAATTTTAGCTAATTCATCAACTTACGGTACTTAGCCGTAATTTAGTAATTAACTATATTGCTACAAGTAAAATCATCCACAAATAGACCAATCGTTGCCCAGTGTACTATTTGACGGTACACTATTATCCGTCATTTAATACACTTTTCTATGATTGGTCGACAGCATTCATTATAACATTTAGCAAGTGTTTATTCATAAAGTTACAAACACTTAGATATCTTGTTTTAATATTTATATTTTCGATATAGGAATATTAAAGATCGTCTATGCTAGACGAACTTATCAACAATGTATTTCAAAAAAAATATTTCTAACTACAAAACAAACAACAATTGTTAATTTTACTACTGTAAATAAAGAAAAACAAGTACGGACTAGATAGATTTGTTTACGTTGAAGCCGGTAATGGCGGCGGCCGGGTGGCGGGGAGCGGTATAAAAGCACGTGAGTCTTTTCACCAATCAACGTACACCTTGCCTTTGTCGTATGATTTAACGGCAAGACGCCGTAAGTTAATCTATTTACTAAAAATTCAATGCGTTAAATAGTACATTTCAAATGCCGTTTATTATTTTCCGAGAGTTGATTAACTACCTAGAAAATTGATCAACTTACGAGTCTTGTTATTTTCCGGTGACATATATATGTCGCAGCCAACTGGTTAAAATAGCCGTTCAGTCAAACAGCTAGCCCTTTGACTGAACAACGCCATTCAATCACACAGCTATACGTCGTTTAGCCGACTCGTTGATTGCAACGTTTCACATTACAGCTATTGTAACGGTGTATTTTTATTACATACGTGTATATAATATAAAGTATCTACCTACTTTTATGTATTTAATCTTACTTATTATATTAGACATATTCTCATTGTATTTATAAATAAATATAGTCAATAAAACCATACCAGATGTGACAGTAAACAACATAAAAATTTACAAAATTTACATATCTATACAATTTATGTATAGATACACTGTCACATCACTCCCTGGCCCGGCTAAGACAAGCAGTGTTGCGATCAGAAAATAAAACTAGTACAAGATATTAACAAAATATATTTACAAGAAATTTAGATTTAGATACATTTTTTTTATTTACGAAGTATTGAATTAGTTCTGTGTCAAAAACTTCAAGGTCGAACCCTAGAGTCACCATCCGCTCCATCTTTTGTATTATTAGTGTAGGCTTATTTAAAGAGTCACCAACCGCTCTGGTGTAGGCTTAAAAACCGGTTGCCCTGTCATATTGGCACAAAATAAGTCAATAACTATGATTGACAACCTAGTGATGAGTATCTAAATGTTACTCACACGCAGCGTCACACACTAAACAACATAAAAATTTACAAAATTTACAATTCTATACATATTATGTGCATAACTTATATACTACTACTTAACCTAACAAACTAAACCTAAACTCTATATACAAAGAAAATACTTACAAAATATACACGAGGATATGAGTGGAGCATCGGCCCTTCGAACTCATACCTCATGGTCATATCCCCATGACCAGTCCCTACTGCACAGATGAAAATATGCATCCCCAAAGACATTACTCGCCTTTACGAGACCCGTGTAGGGGTGGTGCTATTCTACTCCGGAACCACACAGAGAACTAATTTACAACTTTACATCCTTTAAGAGAGCAATTATCAATAGATCATTTATCTAGATAACAAATTAATCTTAATAATCAAGATATAGTTATATCCATATCAAAATAATCCCTCCTCAGCCTCGCCTAAAAAAATAACAAAATACATGACGAGATATAACAAAACACAACTATATGCATACTACCTATATAAGAAAACAAATGCGCTTACCCATAAAAAAGTAATATAATACAAACATCCAGCTTTAGATCTTCGTATACAAATTGGTGGTACATACTGCAATTATAATAAATTATGTGTTAATAAATACTTATAAAATTACAAAATAACATAAATATATATGGTTTTGTATTTCTATGAAAAATATATAAACTTACCCGATCGACAAGTTACAACTGTTTTGAGTATTAATTTTTATATAATTAATATTGCATTTATCTTATTCACTATAAATTTTTATTGTATTAATATCGTTTTATTGAAAATATTATCATTTATAAACATATCTCCACAAGCCGCTGTAAAAACGCCAATCCAAGCAAAAAAAAACAAAAAAATCGAAATATTTTCACCAGCGCCGGGAAACCTGTCACCGCGTATGTGTCTAAAAAATTGATTAAAACCTACAAGGAGGTTTTAATCAGTAGATGTATTTGCGTGTTATTTACTATGCGCCTATTTGATAAATGTATATAGGTATGGTTATGTTGACTATATTTATTTATAAATACAATAAGAATATGTCTAAATAATAAGTAAGATTAAATACATAAAAGTAGGTAGATACTTTATATTATATATACGTATGTAATAAAAATACACCGTTACACTATACGACGCTTAGCCAACTGGTTAAATTTCAAATTACCTAAGGTGACCATTAGTACTTAATTTGAGAGAATAGGAAGACTTTGTAATTTCTTGGGAGGTTATTCTTGACTTAAGTTTAAGAGGTGACCAAAAGTTTAATGAAATAAGTAAAAATGAAAATCTAATTATTAATCATAATATTGTTTATTGCACCAAGCAAAATATTACAAACTCGAAAATTTACGAAGCAAGAACCATTTCATAATCATGTTGCTCGTAATAGTGGTAGTTTTCTTAGTGCAAATGTATGCAACGGTAATCCCTTATTCACAATCTAGGAACTCCGCTTTGACAGTTGTCATCCCCTAGTTTAGTTGTCAGATAATATTTTTGACAGATAAACTATTCTACGCGGGCATTGGAAGCTAGTTGTCAATAATAATAAGTCATTATAGTTATTTATGCAACTGTTGTATAATCAGGGGTATTAAAACACGAATGTTGGTTTAGGTAAACATCAATAGTATCACATGAGTGTTTTAATACCTAATTATAACAGTTGCATACAAGACTTTATCTACAATAATGATGTGAGTCCTCTATAAAAGATTCTCATACCATAGGGTGTACAGTGTTGTAAGAACTATGTAAATTCAAGAAAAGTCTAATTGCGAAGCATGTAAAATAAACAAACCTTAATAAGTAAAAGAATTATTTATTGTAATAATTATTAACATTTTGGATCGTACAATTATTGAAATGCACTTGAACATTTGCACCTTGTTGAATGTTGGCAGATCTTGTATGATGTACTGATGTACTTGGAATATTTATATTCACCACTTCATTATTTCTATAAACCTTAAAATTTGACACATGGATTTTATTGGATATGTCATTGCATGAGAATGTTATTTTTTTGAAATTCATAATATCACGCGTTTGGATGATATAATGATCATAATATCATTGAGTGTTTTAATGTTGGCAATAAGCTAATTTTTATAGGTTCTTTTATAGAGGATTAATAGCATGATAGTAGACAAAAGAGTTTATTCAACTTTTATTATTGTTCTAGATAAAGATTTGTTGTTACATTAAGTACATATAGTTGAATATGCCACTTGCAGATATCATCGCGTGGCTGTGGACCATACTGCTCTGGCTCGGGGTTATAAGTTGCACAATGATTGTGACCAAGAGTGTCGTCCTTCTTATGCTCAACAAAAAGGAGACTATAATATACAATGAAAACCAATTTAAGAAGCCGTCTGGAGAATAGTGCTTCTCAAAGTATAAATAAAACATCTTACAGCTATATTTTAATTTACACCTATACATCACAACAATTCCATCCCTTTCGTTTAAAAAAAACGGCAGGTGATTGTATTTTTTCAATAATAGTCTGATTTGCTATTGCTAGTAGCAAATTAGTACACTCAATAAAATAAATATTGAAGTAGAGGGCGCCACTTTCTTCATAGCCCGTTCCTTATAGCACTGCCACAGTCTATTTAATTTACATGGCTTCTATGTTTAAATTTTTACCTCTTTGTTACCTCTTTTCAGATTGTGATTAGAGAAAGACAATAAGAGTACTGTCGTTAAGTTCACTCTTTCTTTCCTTCTTGTATGTACATGATTTATATTATATAATAGTGTAATTATGTATAATAGTATTGTCTTTTATTTTCACAAGCATTACCCATTTAAATGAAAATAATATCGGATTTATCTTGTGTAAATTTTTTTGCTAACATGTTAATTGGTATAAAAATGAAATAAATGTGTTAATACCAAAATACACAGAAGATACATCTGAAAATTCGTTTTATTATGTATGCATTGTAAAATATATAAAAATTTACACATTGGTAGCGTTCAAGTATTACGTAACGCAATTGTTGAAGATGTTTGACCCCCCCCCCCCTGTAACGCACCGTAACGTTAAACAACTTGCGTGAAAAAATTAAAAATGACGACCATACGAATACAATCGAGGGATTCCCCGTAAAACGTAAACGAAAAGGGTTGCCCATTTGTTATAAAAAAGAAACAATGTTACATACGGTGTTGTAAGAAAGACCCGCTCCCGTCCCTATAACGCATCGTAACATTTTACCGAGACCCCCCCCCCCCCCAATTGCGTTACGTAATATTTGAACGCCCCCTTAGCTGTGTTTTATTTAAACTTTAAACACATGTGACTCCTGTTACTTTAATGTAATTTTAAGCATATAATATCATAACTTATTTTATTGGTATCATAATTATCGTGCTTGAGCTATAATTGAATTTATTAATTATTATGTGATTATTTTCCTGTGATTTGTTAATAATAAAGAAAAGGGATGAAAGTACTGAATAAGTAATAAACAGTGTGCATTTATCATTTTTGGACTTTTATTATATCTTGAAATTGAAATGTATATATTATATTTGCCATGTGCAAATTTATTTATAATACCAAAATTGACCATCCTCTTACTTTATGGCCTCCGAAACAAGGTTACTGCCGCGTCAATTATACAGCTGAGGGGTCGGCCCTTTCACCACCTTGCCGAAATCGCAGCGTTGAGGTCCACTTGCTGAATAAACTATAAACTGTAGGTCTCTTGAGAATTCTCGTAACTGCGGTATATTTGTTGTTATATAGGCATTATTTTACACAATTTTTATATCTCTGTTGAAGATTGATTTGCAAGGACATTCCCATTACCGGCTGGGTAACTGTGTTACAATTTTGAGATTTAAAATAGATTTTAGAAGAGAGATTGAAAAAGAGATAAAAATGTTGAGTGCGTATCACCTCTTACATTCTCCGTCGTTCTTAAGGCGTATGTGATCATTTGTACAGAACGGTTACTCTTTTAAAACTGTATGACACGGCGTTCACCTTTGGATAGAAAGTGTTTTTTTGTACAATAAAATAAACTTTTCATAAGTGGAATAGTATCAAATATCAAAATCTCTTACGAGTTTCAAAACTGGTCTTCTTATGACGGCTCCATCTCCTATTTACCGAAGGTATTGGGAAGGGTAATTTTTTATGGCCTTGCTTAACCCACCAAGTTTGTTGTTGGGAATGAATATATAAAATAATGAATATGCCTAATAATGTATATCCGCAGCAGATCCCCTCTGACAACTAGGTATAGTAATAGAATAACAGTCTCTATTACACTATAAAAATAATTAAAATAAATCAATTTTTACAATAAATCAATTTTTTAATCAGTAAGTTGTTAGCTAACTACGATATCACAATATTGGGATCCCGCTGTTCTCGTGAATCTATTTTATACCTACTTAATGATTTCGTATCATCTATGAATTGGGCAATTTCATTATTTATTTTCACAATTGTGTCAATAGTCCTGTAGCAAAAAAATTATTCATTTAGTTTTGTTAGAATTAAACGACAAATTATTCATGGTGAACCAGTGTAATACTTTGGAGAGTGTACTATTCAATGTGTTTACTTCCTCTGCCAACTTAATAAAAAGTATCTAATATTAAAAAGAATCATTTGCAAAAAATACTGTATCACACAAGTCGTTAGTAAAGTATGGATGTGTATATATTGAACCAATTGTATAATTATAAAGGCACCAGCAGACTCAGTGATATTAATGACAACTTACTGAACCCTATTGGATAAATAACACTCAATAATGCTAACTGCTTCAGAAAAGATACCATAATGGTAGAATTTATTTGGAAGAGTTGATGACAAACGCAATCAAAAGAATTTGAATATGCCGATTACCTACATCATTTGTAATGCATCGACCTTTAGTGAAACCATATTATTAATTTATTGATTTATATATGTAAATGAGTTGACTAGAAATTACTAGACTAGTAATTGATTAGATTAGCTTTCAAAAGTTTGCTAAGTGCAGGTAAAACAGAAATAGGTATATTATTAAAGGTCTTTTTTATTACCAGATTTAAGTAATGGTATTAACTTTTTTTTTATAGGATAGGGCAGCAAAAGAGCAAACGCGATCACCTGGTGGTAAGCAATAACCGTTGCCCATGTCCATGGGCAACTCCACTGGTGTTGCGGGTGTCCACCCGCAACACCAGTGGAGTCACAGATGCGTTGCCGGCCTTTTAAAAGGGAATAAGAGGAATAAGGGGAATAAACGGGAATAAGGAGGGTTGGGCCTCCGGTACCCTCACTCACTCGGCGAAACACAGCGCAAGCGCTATTTTACGCCGGTTTTCTGTGAGGCCGTGGTATCACTCCGGTCGAGCCGGCCCAATTCGTGCCGAAGCATGGCTCTCCCACGGTAAGACTAACTTACTATTATTCATTTGTTCAGGTAAGACACCAAATCAATACATTTATTAAAAATCAATGCAAGATTTAGGGAATTTTATGTGGATTGATATGCCTCAAAGGTCTTGAATTTTTTTGTTATTAATTAACCAAAATGTTTTTAAGACCGTGTGTCCGCGATAATGTGACTAAAGTGTGTGATACATTAAATATATAGTTTAAAATTGTTTTAAATTTACAATGAAAAAGAAAAAACCGGATTCAATTTCCTGAAAAAAAAACCACATATTTATGTTAGCACATTATCGTATTTTTATCGCATTTTCTTCTAACATTTTAATGTATTATCTCTTGATCCGATAAGCTGTAAGGTTATAAGTGGAAATTATTCATTCGGTTCTCAACTACTTAAACATGAGGATGTTGGTGATTTTTGGGCTTCTGTTCGTGTTTTCTAAGGGTATGTTACTCAGTAACACACTTGTATTTTTTGTAGTGACAGAGCTGTTTGCTGATTCTGTAACATTGTTGTTTTCACATTTTTATTGAAGCTGACAGATGTTGCAATTAGATTGCTTCTTTATATACATAATTGTCATATATCTAATATATATAAATCTCATGTCACAATGTTTGTGCTCAATGAACTCCTAAAGTACTTAACCGATTATAATAAAATTCGCACACCATGTGCAGTTCGATCCAACTTGAGAGATAGGATAGTTTAAATCTGAGTGTCATCATCATCATCATCATCAATTTTAAAAATTCTTTCACCAATAGAAAGCCACATTATTGCGGAGTGTCATCATCATCATCATCAGCGGACGGCGCGCGATGGCTTCGGGTTTAATTCAGTTCGTTTTCGTGCTCGCTTCGGGGATTATTAATATTATGCCCAACGAAGTGGGCGCGGGTCAGCTAGTAATCTTTATAAAACAGTAATGTAATTGCACTATATATCAGTCACAATCAAATTTATTAGTCACAAGGTCATATCAGTGAGCTGTGCCTAAAAACAAAATAACCCTCGTCACATCATTCGTTTCGTTAAAATGGAATGTACAGGAACTCCAATATGCTCTGTAATGTGTAATCGTTCCTATACATTGATATTCAGTACCATAACGATATAGATACCGAAACGGAAGCGAATGATTCTTCATCTAAATCCTCGCTTTCCTTCTTTATTCGCTAATCCTTAGGTACTAAAAACGTAAGTACATGTGAAGTAAGTATCTATTTAATAATATTTAGATTACTTAATGTAAATAATGTTTTGTTTAGGAAGTTATAAATATAACTTTCAAAACAAAACCAACAGTTGTATTAGAAAATCATATTGCAACAACATGAATAAAACATGCAAGTTAATTACGCGTTAAAGGATAAAATTGCAATTTTTTTTATTTGAAATATGTATAAATATTTGCTTTATTGTCTCATAATCTTCAAAACAATTGAAATAAATCTTTCTCAAATTTAGATTTACTGTCGCTAGTACTATTTTTCTTTAATAAAATTTCGTAGCAAACAGCAAACATTAAATAAAATATTGATAAATAATGACATGTCTAAATAAATGTGGTCAAAATTGCAACTGCATACTAAATAAGACCATAATTAACAATAATTCTCGAAAATTTTGAATGTTTTCAATAATATAATTTACAAAGTTAATCGCACACTATATTTTAATGATCAGTGGAGCAATGGGGATCAATTCAGATTATTGGTAACATGACATAATTAATTATAAACCTATAAAAATGCAAAGGAATTGTCTAATTACAATGAAAAAAAATTGCATAAATTATTAGCTATCAACAATGATGCTACCATTCTTACAAAACTGAGTCCTTAGCTGTACTACTGAAAGACTTAGGACATTCAAATTCGATTCGTTAGAATGACATTTATTGGAATGATTCCACAATTTTGAACCATTTCCATGCATTACCATTAGATATCGAAACGATTTCACTAACGAATCCAACATAAATTATACTTTTGTCTAGGGTAGCTTTTCTATTATTTAATTTTTAATTTTGTTATAGTTTCACGCAAACGACGTTTAGCACTCAATTTTTACCTTTACCAACTATGTTAACCACAGAACTGTCAAAATTACATTGTTTTTTGACTCATTATACCTTTCTCTACTATCTTTGAAGATCCTGTGTTTTAAATAAACATTTTCTCGACATTATCTTACCCCCAAATGTTTTCGAAACAATACTTTCATTCTCCAAACAAAATGAGACATAGAAATCGCCAGAATCAATTACTTTCATTATTCACAAAAATCTAATGATGAGAATGCCATGGATTTGTCACCTAAGTACCAAAGAGTAGTATTAATATAAAAATAAATTAATCTATAAAATGTGATAGCCCGCGAAGCGAAAATTTTAAATTCACCTTACTTCTTAATCTCGGTGTTTCCCTTATAAAAATATCTTATTAAGATTGGAAGAATGAAATCTAGTCTAGTCCATGTATAACCCTGTTCCAGCGGAAGCGAGAATAGCAGGTGGCAATGAAACCTCAATCACGGAGTATCCGTACGCGGCCGCCCTACTGACCAACGCTGACGGCCGCCCGACATTCGAGCAGGCGTGCGGGGGAACTATAATCACGCCGAACGCCATTCTGTCAGCTTCATCCTGCTTTTTCAGCGGACAAACGTAAGGGTTTTTGTTTTATACGACAAGGAAGACCTTCATCTCATATATTACCAACCGACAAACTATCAGCAACCCGGTTAGTTAAAATATTTTTTCTTAACTGACAACATTGCGTCGTGTGCATTGGTAATTTGGTATCATTTAACACGAACTTTTAACCGGAAATTCATCACAGTTATTTCACGATTGAGACTTGGTCATTGTCTGATCCCATCTCATTTACATAGAATGACAATAACCAACAGCAGTATCTGTCCACATTGCCATCACGAAAATGCAGATCTTCAACATTTTTTCTACGATTGCTCTGCATTTTATCCGCAGCGAAATATATTATTTAATGAATTACAAACTATTGCTGAAACCAATAATAGCGGAACTTCACCATGAGACAGGAATGCCATTGACAGTGTTGCAGTGACATCCTAGTGTTCCCCCCCGCATTCAGGATGGTTATTAAAAAAACAATAAATTTCAAGTCTATTTTTAAGTTTGTACAAAACACTTTAGATAAGATTTAATTTTAATTTACTATGTAGTTATATTTAATATGAAATAAGTGTAGATAATGAATTGTTAAAAAAAAAATCTATGCGACTAACGGCGGGTTTCTGAAACACATGTCAGCGTTAAAACGTTGTTGACACGTTGTTAATCTCTCATTAAATGTTAGATGTATGGATAACGGCTGGTTACTGAATGGGTTTATAGTGTAAAATTATCTAATTGACTATTTTTTGGTTATTTACTCATATATTTGGCGTTTAATAAGAAGTAGTAAACGTGTTAACAGCGTGTTAACATAACATGCGTTTCAGAAACCGGCCGTAAAGGACTTGTATCCATGTCACGAATAAATGATTATTAAAAAAAATTGCATTGGTAATTAAAATACATCCTACTACATACTGACACTGTTTTGCCTGTACGATATTACCCGACAATTTACGACTCCTGCTTTGTTTTGTTCAGTTCTAATCTACCCTAATCCATGGTAGTATGTGTTATTTAGATTGAGTTATTGAGCCAACGGAGTTTAAAATAGTTAATGCGGCCGCCGCTGCGATCCTATATGTTATCGCCTACCGTAGTCGGTAGGGCCTAAAAACTATAATTAACGAAACAGATTGTAAGGTCCCGTACTCTAAATTAAACTTACGACATGTAGTCCCCAGTCAATCCGCGTATTACAGAATATCGTCGACCCAGGCACGTCATTTCTGACCCTCCCGACTCATTGACGCTGGCTCTTCAAGCCTTGCGAGAGGCGGCATCTGCGCCGCCATCCCTTAGTTAGTCCATACCTACTTCGCAGGTTGCTGCACATGTACGAGTAGGCCCCATCATTTCAAGGCCAGACCCACTTTGGCATACCGAGTCTTCTTTCGCGCATATGTCCTCTTCGGAGGGCAGCACTGACGTGCCCTCTCCTGAGGGTGCGCCAACCATTCCATTCAAGCAGTAGGGCCATTAGGGCCAAGGCTAGGCTGAGTTTAGTCGGTAGGTCTGTGTGGTCGAGGTCGACAGCACCAGGAGTCCGACATAATCAACGCATTCCTGCTTGCCTGTTGCGTTGGTATCTATGAGGATTCTCAGCCTCCTCTCCTGAGGAAAAAAAATTACATATAGTCGTAACTTCGCTACACGTTTCGTTCTAACTTTACTATATGTAAGTAAGGTAGTGCAGGAATATATATGTATCGAATTTGTGTGCCCAAAGTATAGAACCAGGGTCAGCCTAATTTGTCGGTTGGTAAGAAACTATCTTCCATGACGACTTGAACCTCTTAGCATTCAATCATCATCATCACTAAGCGGAGAGATGCCCACTGTTATACATAAGCATCAAGAATTTCCACACCGAACGATCCTACATTGTACCACCTCGTAGTTGGTCTACCGACGCTGCGTTTACCAGTGTACTGCGAATTTTATTATTTCTGCTTCAATCACAGGAAAAACTCTGAGCATAGCTATGCTGGACTTATGGACTTTAGTCCATAGTAAGTGGTAAGGTTTCAGTTCCTTATGTCATCACATGGGAACACGCACGAATCAAAGACATTCATTTTTAGCCATTGATGACCTGAGAATATGCTATGTAACTTTCCAAACACTGGATCCATAGTTTGACCTCTTTTTGGAAGTTGGAGTTACCTAATTTGTCCATGTCAAAATGTAGAACCTCCAACTTTCACACACGTACTACGTGATAATGCTTTCCCCGAGACTGGAACCCGAAGCTTCAGTAATGCAACATCTTGAAATGTGCATACAAACTACTTAGCCACGTACGTTTTCTTACACCAGCCTGCCTGATTAATCGAAAGTTAATAATGTATTTGATAAAAAGCTTCGAACATAAGGAAAGAGATTTGAAGTATTTATAATAAAAGTTAATAGTTAATGAATTAGTTAATTTGCAGTGTGCACCAGGCTGCCTCATGGCGCGCCAGGGTCGGCTCAACGCATAGTAACACTGGAGGCCTGACGTATATGGTTCGTGCGATAACCGTGCATTCTAAGTTCGTACCAGGCAAGTTATTTCACATATAATGAAGATATTTTTTTATATTAACCTTTGCATTTCCTGACATTCAATAAAAAAGGGAACTTTATTACTCGACACTGTATAACATCTGTTTGGAAATTCGGCAAGCAAGAAATTGCAAGTCTATTTTGTATGTTCTTTTTTCAATTGTAATTTACAATAATACATAATTTAATACATCACCATTATATTGTATTGGGCCAGCGTGGTGGGAGAAGGCCCAAAACTCCTCTCTTAGAGATTGCCCTATATTTAATAGAGGGCGCATCTAACCTAAAATCACTATGACTTTTTATTATAATACAATGCAATTGGAATTTTTGGCAATTTTATTATAATGCAATTGGAAGATAGCTTCAGAAGAAAAGATTTGAACCCAACTTTTATTTTAATATTGATTAATAAGTGTAATTGAGACTCATTGACTTTGTAAATGACCATTGTTGGATTCTGAACGTATCTTATACTGGCACCAAATTAGTTGTCAAGTTGACACTTGGCATTTTGTGTAATCTATGTTCTAGAATGGTGAGCTATTGTATTAAATTCGATGTGAAATTGTGAAAGCAAAGTTCAATAAAAGTAATGTTTAAATACGTTGTATAATTATTAACAACACCTCAACAACCATGAAACGTTGGATCAATAACACTTTGTGGAATCTTGTTGCAAAGGCTACAGATTTCCCCATAAATCTTTAGTCTATTATTTATAGATTTTAGGTCTAAAATAAATGAATTGGAAAATGTGTATGTAATCTATTATAATCGTAATCTTATAACTTTAATATATTATACAACACCTAACATTTATAAAAATAAATGGTAGGTGTTGTATAAATCTTATATCTAGAACTAGCTTTCTGCCCGCGGCTTCGCCCGCGTGGATATCGGGATTGGGTCTATAGAGTGTTAAAAGCTATGAAGCTTTTGCTCACGGCTATATATGCGCGGTAGTCGATTTATGGGCGAAGGTTTTATCGCGCTTCCCGTAGCACTATCCGTTTTTCCGAGATAAAAAATACTGCAAAACCTTGCTCAAGAATCACTCTATCTATTGATGACAACCGCATGAAAATCTGTGCAGTAGTTTTTGAGTGAAGCCTTTATTGCGCATCTGTCGATTTTTTCGGGATAAAAAGTAGCCTATGTTACTCTTCATCCCTTCAACTATCACGTAAAAAATCATGTCAATTCGTCGCTCCATTTTGCCGTGAAAAACGGAGAAACAGACAGACACACTTTCCCATTTATAATATTAGTTATGGATGATACATGACATAGTTCGTTTCGTGCAGTCTTCTGTAAAGAATAAAGCAATTTTCGAATGTGAATATGACACCGCTGCAGGTCAAGTGGACTACAACGTAGCCGTGCTGAGGACCACGTTTGACATCGCCATGCGGCCGGGAGTGGCCGGTGCGCGCATCGCCGGCGCAGGGTACGCGTTCGATGACACCGCTGTTGTCACCGCCATCGGATGGGGAGACAGCTCGGTCAGTATTTGGTTAATGCCATCTGTATATACGAACGAGCATTTGTGACTATCAGCGTCAGGATATTGTCATAGGCGGATGATAAAAACTAAGTCTGAGGAATGCTCATCTGGGTCCTGTCAGACACCATCATTTCGCATCAAAGCGTCGGTGACGCTGTGCTCTGGAACTTGTTGGACTTGTCAGGAATTGTGTCATGTACAATATGTTTCTTGTATTTTTTAAATTTAATCGTACATTTATTTTATACGCGTATGGTGAATGTAAACATTGGGCTTTTCCATCAGAAAAAGAGCGGAAAGCCCAAAATTCAATAATTATGGCGAGCAAAGCTGCGGGTGGAAAGCTAACTGTAACAATATTTTTATATGTGATTATTTAGACTAAGTACGTACCAACATTACGCCACTAGACTGTAATTTGAACATTCTGCAAATTACTTATTTTGAATACATTGTATATAGCCAATAATTTATTATCAATCATGCGAAAGTCACGATACCAATAAAATATATGTATGTTTGTAGATATGCACAAAATGCGATTAATGTTTTATGCATACCTACTGTAGACCAAAATTTTATCTTCTCTCAAAACTAACATTGAAATGAGGTCAGTCAATGAAGTTAATTAGGTTTGCGTTATTTCTGTTAATTGCTATTTGTAACTCCTAATAAGTAGTTATAAATACAAGTACATTTTGCTTATGAACATAATTGACTATATATTTTTGTTATTTTATATTTTTATTTCAATGTTTCGGGATCGACGAATATAATATTTAAGATTCAACAGAAAAAAATTGGTTGTCTGTAGAACTCCGTCTACTGCCGATATTTGAACGTGACAACGTCTGTTACATGGTATTTTTTTCTGGGTGTAATGAAATTATTTAAAATAAAGTAATGTATAACATTTATATTTTTATTTAATAGTTTGTTTAAATTTTCTGCTTCTGAAGTTATACATAAATTAATTATTATGAGTAATGTGCGTGGCTCCGTGTGGCGTCAGATTCGGCCGTTACGGTGTTTTCGAGAATTTTTTTTTTTTTTTATATTATAGCAGGCAAACGAGCCAACGGGTCACCTGATGGTAAGTGATCACCGCCGCCCATAGCACAAACAACACCAGAGGTATCATCAGCGCGTTGCCGGCCTTTCAAAAATGTATACGCTCTTTTTTTGAAGCTTCCCATGTCGTAACTGTTCGGAAATACCGCGGCCGAAAGTTGGTTCCATAACTTTGTCGTTCGCGGGAAAAACGTACGCGAAAACCGCACTGTGGAGGACAGCCAACCATTAAGATGGTGGGGATGGAAAGCAAGTCCCCTCCGTGACACACGATACAGGAAATCGGTCGGCGGCAGTATCCCAAACAACTCGTCAGAGCACTCCCCATGGTATATGCGGTAGAGAACACAAAGAGACGCGACATCTCTCCGCAGCGCCAATGAGTCCATACGACCACAGAGCACCGGGTCGTCGACAATCCGAACGGCTCTACGCTGGATACGGTCAAATGGAAGGAGCTGGTACTGAGGAGCTCCGGCCCAGAGGTGAGAGCAGTATTCCATATGTGGCCTGACCTGTGCCTTGTAAAGTTGTAGGCGGTGGGTCGGCGTGAAATACTGTCTCGCCCTGCTTAGCACTCCCACCTTTTTTGAGGCTAATTTAGCCTTGCCTTCCAGATGACAGCGAAATTGAACATCGCTCGATATCTCGACGCCCAGGATACCGATGGTTGACCCGGCATCAAGGGAAGCGCCTTCAAAGTTTATGGTTGCGACAAAAGGAGATTTCTTAGCGGTAAACGCGCAAACTTGTGTCTTAGAGGCGTTAAACTGGACTAGATTTAGTCGGCTCCAATTCGAGACATGGCTGAGTATGTCATCGATAACAGACACAAGCTTGTTTCGGTTCTCAATGACGTTCTGATGTGGAATATTTGCACTTCCGTGATATAGTGCGTCTCCAGTGCTATCGTCTGCATAGCAATGGATACCGCAATTATGCAGTAAATCATTGATATACAGAAGAAACAAAGTGGGAGACAGCACGCATCCCTGCGGGACACCAGCGTTCACGGGCTGGAGTTCCGAGCATGAGCCATCAACTACGACTCTAATGCTACGCCCAGAAAGAAAACTGGTGACCCACGTGCAGAATTTCCCAGATAGTCCGTACTCTGGAAGTTTGCTAAGTAGAGCCCTATGCCACACTCGATCGAAGGCTTTCGCTATGTCCAGACCGACCGCAAGAGCTTCCCCCTTCCTCTCCACAGCCTCCGCCCAACGATGCGTAAGGTACACTAAAAGGTCACCAGCTGATCGCCTACTACGGAAACCGTATTGTCGGTCACTGATCAGCTGGTTTTCCTCCAGGTACGCTAGGAGCTGGCGGTTTGTGATAGATTCCATTACTTTAGAGAGGATAGAGGTGATAGCTATTGGCCTATAATTGGACGGGTCGGAGCGTTCACCTTTTTTAGGGATCGGGTGTACTAGGCTGTCGGCTGTCTTCCAGGACTTCGGGACGACGCCAGTGGTGTAGGAGAGCCGAAAAAGGCGCGTGAGTACCGGTGCCAACTCAGGAGCGCAAACCTTTAGCACGATTGGTGGAATGCCGTCCGGCCCACTCGACTTATGGATGTCAAGGGAAAACAGTGCCTTCCGAACGGAACTTTGAAAGAACCGGACATCAGGCATTGAACTCGCACAAGGCGGTAGAGTAGGTGGTGATATTCCCATGTCATCCAGTGTCGAATTTGATGCAAAAAGATTACCAAGAAGTTCGGCTTTTTCCTTTGCAGTGTGGGCCAGAGAGTCATTATTTTTGTGCAAGGGTGGAATTGATGAGCGAGAATGACTCCACGCCGTACCAATTTAATAGACGTTGTCACGTCAAAAATAATACCAAATAAACAAAATTCATTTGAATAATCCAAATGTTAATTCAAAATCTTAAGGACAAAATGAATTAATAATTAATAGCAATATGTCAAATGACTTATTTAACAATTTTATCTATGAACACTAACAATATTTAATACACAAAATTAATTCGAATATTCCGAATATTAATTCAAAATGTTAACTTACAGGAAAAATTATTTAAAATAAAGTAATGTATAACATTTATATTTTTATTACGTTGCCGTGTGGCGTCAGATCGGCCGTTACGCCGTTTGTGGACTCCGTGTGGCGTCAGATTCGGCCGTTACTGTATTTTCGAGAATGACTCCACGCCGTACCAATTTAATAGACGTTGTCACGTCAAAATATAAGCTCTAGTCAAGCTATATGTTTTAATTCATTCATATAAACAAAATTATATGTTTTATGATCCTAGGTTATTGAAAACGTTACGTAAGCGTACGAGGAATCTGACACTTGTGACGTCACTTCATTCACAATCTGTTGAGCGGCATTGCTTTACGTCTACGGAATTTGTAATTTACCTATGATAAAGTAGCAAGTACACTCGAAGAGGCCTATGTCCAGCAGTGGACGAAGAGGGGCTGATGATGATGATGATGATGATGAAAGTAGCAACTTCATGGCAGCCACAAATATGATGACACAAATGATTACTTATTAAGACTATATTGATTACTTATATATGATTAACTGAAAAATATTGTAGAAATAATAGTTAATCTGCCCATGGGTAAGGCCGCGAAAATTAGCATCCTTCGTTTTTGAGTTTCGTGTTGTTTCACTAACAAAATTATGTTTGAAGTTTTCTAATTATTTTTTACGATTACTTATAAATTAATCTTTCACTCCAAAAATAAAATGTCCGTATAACTTACTTAGTTTTGTCAATAAACTAACTTATGTTGTTAGAAAAACCATATTTTGGCCATTTTGCGAGATTTCTTAATACTATATAAGTTTTAATAATCAATAACTTTTTTGTTAGTGACAATACGAAAAATGTTTTGATACCATTATTGGGAAGATTAGAATAATCTTTGCTGTGAGAACTATGGCTGTTGAAATTGTTATTATAAAACGTATTTTATAGATAAAAGAATAATGGTATTTCTTTTTCACTTTTGTGTTACAACTATTTGTGTTAGGCTTTTTACTACCCAAAGTATTCAAAAAAACTCACGGCAAAAGTGATATGAAAAGTGGCAACACTATAGCATTTCATCAACTAAAAAAAAAATATCGCCATGTTAGTTTGTCTATGATTCATAGCAAAGTGGCTGCTTGTTTGATGACATCTTGGAATAAATTTGTTTTTCATCGATGAAATACCGTAAATATCATTTCTCTTTAGTAACTTTACTTGTAGTGAGCGTAGAAAGTGTACTCTATGTTTATCAGCATGTAGAATTGTGTAATTGTTATAAATTTAGAAATTATAACCTAAAAACACGAGATTTGGGTGACATTTGTGTGACTTTTATGATGCTTTTGTGTTATCCGTGACGCAAATTTTATGTAACGTAACACAAATCTATTGTAAAGGCTCATTCATAATAAAGCAAGTGTTCACTTACTTTTAAAAGTTTATTAAGTTTATTAATTTGTCAATAATAGATATTATCTTATAATTTCTGAATTTAACACAGAAATTACACTCAAACAGTTATGTTGGTACACCAGCTATCAAAGTAGATTGTTGACAGTTGTAGATCAAAATATGTAGTTATAGGTATGAGGAAATGCAGGTATCGTATGATTTAGTTAAGTCTAAAATAATCATTAATTATAACTTTGGGATAACTTTCGAATTTTATAACATTTGTTAGATGGCCGCCATCTATTGCAAGGCGACGTTTTATAGGTTTTTTGGAGATATGTATACAAAGTACATGTCAATTTTTAGATTAAAGACGACTGTCGTCTAGTATGTGCAAAATTTCAAATGTCCGCACGGTTTCAGAATCGCTTAGGGACCGCGCGGGTCCTGTTAACGTAGATTTATATGTTTCATAAGCAATCGCGCGGTTTAAGTGCGGTAACCGCGCGATTCCCACCGTGTCTGAACCAACTGTTACTTCCTACACACATAAATCTAGAACTAAAATTTAATGAAACAAAAATTACATGTCTTGTTTTGGACATTGGGTCCGATTCTGGACTTTAAGACTAAATTTAAGATCAGTCTCTCTCTTTCATTCTCTTTCGAGCATGACAAAGACAGAGGCTGTCAAATTTAGTTATAATTGGGAGAAGTGGTAAGAAAAAAAATTTGGACGATTCAAAAGAGCTTTTTATAAAGTCATATTTGAATAAAGTTAATTTTGATTTTGAAAACGCGATGGCTTATCTAACATTCATTATGTGAGCTTGTTTTTCGAGTAGGTAGATTATTTTTTTTCTAATCTATTCTTTACCGCGTTCTGTCGTCGCTTACCCCATAACGTTTCCAAATAAACATTTATATAGCAAAAAAAAATCATAAATACATAAAATTTTATTATCTTCGACGCTCGCACATATAAAATTAACAATGTCAGTAACAGAGGTACTTTTGTAAATGCGGGTAATAATTATTTTTTGAACACACTAAAAATTATGTGCTGAACGGTGCACATAATTTTTAGTGTGTTCATACGAGACAGTGTATACGAGATAAACTTAAAGTACCTAACTAATATATCTGTAAACTTCGACGAGACGACGAAATAACGACGAAAATGTACAGTCAGCAACATGTCAAGTTTTACATTCATACTACGAAAACTACAACTCACAAATTATAATCAACCGTTAATCAAACTTTAGTTCTCAGACTGTTTTCCAAACAGACGAAAAATAATCTCGTATTTGTTACGCTAGTTTTAAAAGGTTTTTCAGCAGCAGTTTAATAATAAAACAATGAAATTAAATGACAATGTTTTATAATGTAATAAAAATAGTAAGGTTTATAAATTATACTTGAAAAATAATATCGGATAAATGTGTGCCACGAGCACAATTAGAGGTTCTTCAGTTATTAATAATTTCTTGGCTAAATGTTCGGTCTATTTCGTTAATCATATTATTATCGAATCATAATCACGAGTTTTGAATAAAACAAACAAATGAATCCTATTCTATTAGATTACATGATCGAACCACTGGATATCACTGCTGGGTTCCCAATCGACAGTGGAATCTCTTAATATATGGAATGTTTAACTAATAATTGCAAGCCAAAACATTACACGCTAGCTTCATAAAAATAAATATTTCTCTTATTTCATTTTAATACACGAATCGTATCAACACACATATAATACAACTAGCGAACCGCCCCGGCTTCGCACGGGTGCAATGATAAATCTCGTAGGGTTCAGCCAGCGTTTTTGCAATATAAGCGCAAAAAAAACGTGCTTATTTACGACATCACAGTAGAAACCTTTTATAAGTGTTTCTCTACTATACATGCATAATATAGTAGAGAAACAACCTTCCTTAAGAATCACTCTATTTATTAAAAACCGCATCAAAATCCGTTGCCAGTTTTAAAGATGTTTTATTTTTATTTTCCTTTTCTTTTTACATGTTTAAATTATCAATAACATCGCCAAACTGTAGACAGTTTGTTGGCGATTAATACGCTCTTACTCTACTTACACTATCTACAATTTACTTACATTTTTCCTTACAATTTTACTATCTACAATTTTTCTAAAAGTATTGCCTTTAATTTCTTTTTAAAAACGTTTATTTTACCAGTTTGTTCTATATCTGGCTTTAATTGGTTAAATAATTTGGGTATCAAATATCTGCGCGTTCTCTGACCAAAATAATTATTACTAACAATTTCAATGTATCTTTTCTGAGTTCTTTCTCTAAGGTATATATTGATATATACCTTAGAGAAAGGTATATATTGATATATACCTTAAACACATGAAATTCAAGTGTTATAAGACAAACCAGCCCGTCCCTAATTCTATGTCTTCTCTAGCATTACGTCGCGCCGAAAGAGACCAATTATTTCTTTATAAATTGATTAATAATCATTTAGATTCGCCATTCCTTTTAAGCAATATTTCATTTAGATGTCCTAGACTAAGTTCTAGAAGTAATAACGTTTTTCATGTTCCAATCACAAGAACAAGATATGTTAGAAATATGTTTCTCATCCGCGCATGCCAAGCTTATAATGAATTTTACCAAGATGTTGATATTTTTGGCTTAAGCTTGCAGAGATTTAGAAACAACATTCATGATGTCTCAAAGCAACTTAATATTCATGATAGTTAAATTTTGTTTAAGCTAAGTGTAAAATTGTTATTTAAGATTACTTTAAAGTGGCTTAGATATTGTGCCTATCTTTGTTAGTATGTTTAATTGGATTTTAGAGTAGTTTTTATTTGTTTATAACTAATGTAGAAGCAATGTTTAAACGCTTGTTTATAACTGTTGGTACTTGTATTTTGCTCGAGCCGTTTAATTGTACTAGCTTTTCTGTGAACACTTTACTGGTTTTTGTGTAATATCTGTGTATTTGTCACTTTTAACTGTTTGTGTTCCAAATAAAATAAAATAAAATAAAATAAAAATATTTTTTAATATTTTGAAATTGTCAATGCCAAAGTCTTCAACACATATCAAATATATAATTTTTCCTGAATTGGTAATATTTTTAATTTTTTGAACAATATTTTATAATTTTTGTTACAACTCATTTTAGTTCTTTTATCCACTAAGACATTTTTGATTAATCTAGTTTGTATGTTATCAATTCTGTCGAGGTATGTTTTAAAGGTACGCCCATAAACGCTTAGGCCATAGCTTATTACTGATTCTGCTAAACAGTAATATAAGGTATACAATATTTTTTAATATGCAAGCATATATAGGGACAGACAGACGGCGGATAGCGACTTTGTTTTCTATACTAATATTATAAAGAGGAAAAATTTGTTTGTTTGTTTGTTTGTAATGAATAGGCTCCGAAACTACTGGACCGATTTCAAAAATTCTTTCACCTTTGGAAAGCTACATTATCCCTGAGTAACATAGGCACTTTTTATCCCGGAAAATCGACAGATCCCACGGGATGCGCAATAAAGGCTTCGCTCAAAAACTACTGTACAGATTTTCATGCGGTTTTCATCAATAGATAGAGTGATTCTTGAGCAAGGTTTTGCGGTATTTTTTATCTCGGAAAAACGGATAGTCCCATGGAAGCCCGATAAAATCTTCGCGCCATAAACAGACCTCCGCGGATATGTAGCCGTGAGCAAAAGCTATGACCCTTAACCCTCTATAGACCCAATCCCGAAATCCACGCAGGCGAAGCCGCGGGCAGAAAGCTAGTATACTATGTAGTGATATAAATATTTCCTTCAGAACGAAGATGAACCTTCTACTCAATTGAAGTACGTAGACATGTGGGTGGTGGACCAGGATATCTGTACCAGCAGATACAACAAGCTGGGCGTCCAGCTCACCCAGCGGCAGCTATGTGCGGGTTGGATCGACGTTGGCGTCGTGGGGCAGTGCAACGTACGTATATAAAGTTTTAAATCAGGAGACCTATTTTTGAATTACGAATGCGACTTAGAAATCACCGATGTGACTAATAATCACCGATTTTCAATAATTCGTATTTTTGAATATCACTTATGTGACTACCTTAGTCACGGATGTGATTTCATTACGAGTGCCCTCACCTCACCCACTCGTAATCAAGTCATACTTGTGGAAATGTTATCTGTGTTTTGTTTAGAGAACCTATTGACAGAGTCTGAAGTTAATGTGTTGATTTTTCAGTCTATATATATATATATAATAACCGCAATGGTTTACATTTATGTGTATACTTTATCTATGTTGGCAGCTCTGCGATCGACTTTCAAAAATTGGATGTTTAGGAATCCGTGATCTCAAAAGTCAGCGAAATCACCGCTGACTAAATAGTCATCATAGCGGTGATTTCGAAATCGCATTCGTAATTCAAAAATAGGTCTCCTGCAGATAAAATCGCTTTGATACTTTTTAAATTTGTAAGTGTGCATACATTTCTGATCACTGAGTTTTATTAAACTGAGGTTATCGAAGTTAGCCCTATAATGTATTAATGCCTATTTAGTATAACAATCTGACAATGGATAAAATGATTCTTCGATAAATATACTAAATGAACTTAAAAAAATTAAATAAACACAGCCAAAAAAGGAAAATGTGAAAAGAGCACGTAAGCACGCTTCCGCGGTGGCAGGCCTTTTGCTCGTCTTTGGGCATTCGGCGACGGGCCCGCTTTCATTCCAGATTACGATATTTCAAACGTAATCCACATACTGAACAATCTATCACCTGGAGACCTATTTTTGAATTACGAATGCGACTTCGAAATCACCGATGTGACTAATAATCACCGATTTTCAATAATTCTTACTTTTGAATATCACTGATGTGACTACCTTAGTCACAGCTGTGATTTCATTACGAGTGCCCTCACCCACTCGTAATCAAGTCATACTTGTGGAAATGTTATCTGTGTTTTGTTAGATTTTTCAGTCTATATATATAATATACATATATGAATGTAGCACATATATATATATATATAATATATATATACATATAAATATATGTATATATATAATAAAAATAATGGTTAAGCCGGCAATGACCGGCAGCGACTACATTCTGCGTGGAACCGAACTCTTACATTTATGTGTGTACTTTATCTATGTTGGCAGCTCTGCGATCGACTTTCAAAAATTGGATGTTTAGGAATCCGTGACCTCAAAGTCACCGCTGACTATTTAGTCAGCGGTGATTTCGAAATCGCATTCGTAATTCAAAAATAGGTCTCCTGCTGGGTGATTTTGAAACGTCGGAAACTTTTCGAATCCGAATGACATTCAATCCGAATCGAATCCGTTCGACTCGGAAAATGCTATTTTAAAATACCGTCGGAAAGGCAACGGAAACTTTCCGTTCGGAAAGTCAACCATAGAGTAACATGCATTTACCTTTACGTTTACAAAGTATGATTGAAAATGGTAGGTTTAGTAGAAAATGACACGCACCATATTTTAGTTTCGGCACAAATAAATAATGTAATAATTTAATATTTTTAAGACTTAATTTGCATAATTACTATCTTAATTTACATAATTAATTGCAAATTGTTCAATAGAAAATATTTAAAATAAGTAAATAAAGAAATACATGACAGTGAAGTCTTTTGCATAAACTATCTTTGTAAACAAGAATAATGAAAGTGAAGTTTGTGTTCTTCGAAGTTTAAAACTTTTTCTATACAACAAAATTATCAACAATTTTAATTTGATATGTTATCCATAATAAAAAATGATAAGTACCACTTAGACTGTGTTATAGTTCTGCTAAACATTATCAAACTTAGACTGTGAAGTTCTGTTAAACATTATAAACCTCGAATTTTAGAGTACCTATTCTAAAGAAAACTTACTATTATAGACAAACAGAATATCGCATGAACAACGTGAAGTGATGTTGGTATTTATGCGCGCCCACGAAGACTATGCCAAGGGCAGAGTCATGGGTGCCGACGCTGCGCCGAAGAAAAAAAGTTTGGCGGAGGAGTTAGCCCAGACTCTAAATTCTTTAGGGTCTGGTGCAATGTGGCGGCCTGGCGTACGCAGCTCGAATTACGGATCTGCGTCGGTGCCGTACTCCCGCACCTCGAAGCTTGGCTCCACGGGAAGGAGGAGGTCACCTACCGATTGACTCAGATACTCACCGGGCACGGCTGCTTCGGTGAGTATCTGTGTCGAATAGGACGGGAGGGATCGACACATTGCCACCACTGCGCATCCGACCTCGACTCGGCCCAGCACACGCTGGCGGAGTGTCCCGCGTGGGCCTCCGAGCGCCGAGTCTTGGTCGCAGAGATCGGGCGAGATCTGTCTCCGCCGGCATTGATTGCGGCAATGCTGGCGGACGAGGGAGGTTGGAGGGCTGTGGCCTCCTTCTGTGAAGCAGTGATGCTCCAGAAGGAGGCTGCCGAGCGGGGTCGGGAGGTGGCCGATCCCGCTCGAAGGAGGGGCGGCGCCGGGCTCGGTAGCACAGGTGCGGCGCCGCCGCGGGCGCCGGCGGGCGCGAGGAAGTCGCGACCGCTACGGCGACCCGGGATGGACCACGCCCCTTCTGTGGCCGGGGGGCGTCGTCGATGGAGGAGACCGGGGGAGGTAGTGAGCCTCCCCCGAGGAGGGCTCCCCTGTATCGGTGGGGAAGCGGAGGCTAGGGGTTCCCGGAAGTGGCTTGATGTTTCCGGGGGCTCCCTACATGCCTGAGGAAGGCCATCCCTGAGGTTTTTAGTGGGCAGGCCTCCCCCTTCTGGGGAGGAGAGCCCCACATAACCGCCGGCTCGCCACAGTCGGGGTATGCAATTTAGTGCATTTTCCTCAGGGGGAAAAAAAAAATGTCCCAGTGGCTCTCTAACGGAAGACCGCAGTGAAGTTCCTGTCACAAAAAGCTCAGGTTTTGTGGAGGTTCCCACACAACCTGAACAAGGCTCACATAATACACCACCAAAAAAAAAAAAAAAAGCCAACGTAATTTTCCGCTTTCTTGCGATTGCATTCGTCGAGTTATAAGAAACTCCATCTAGAAAGGGTCATCAACCGATATTTTTTGGGGTTTTCATAAGTGTCTTTTTTTTCATAACTTTGGCCATGTTATTCACGACTTCCTAGTAAAACTATCGTGATTTTAACAGTAAATAATCAGTTAATAAGGTATAAGATTTATACATGAACAAAATAAACAAACTTATTAAGTACATTCTATTTTACATTCACATTTCCATCATTCCTTAATCAAAATCTTTTTTTATCTGATGCAATTTATTAACTTACCTCTAAACATGTTACAAAAGGCCGAAAAACGTTGAAAATACAGTCTTTTGGCCAAAACTCGAGATTCGACAAAAGTTTCCGACAGCAAAAACCTCACGGAATAGTTTCCGTAAGCTAATGTTATTCGTTTCGAATCCTAATGTCAAAATCTCTCGATCCGACATTTCAAAGTAACTAGCCTTCGGAAAGTTTTCGAATCCGAACGGAAAGTGGGTTTCCGACGTTTTAAAATAACCCTACTGGTCGCGAAGCTGTCACGACTTTGAAATTATTGGGACGCTATGTCCGTGCGGCTATTATTCAACAAGAACGGTGTATTTTTAATCTTATTGTGTTATGTCTATCATCGTAATCATCAGGTAATCGGTTGTATGCATAGGCATGGGATAGAAAGGTTTGTGATGTACCATAAATATTAATATATTGATATTGCAAAATTATAAGTTGGCGTAACCAATATCCATCCGATGAACTGTCAGATATCACTATTTGCAATATCCGAATTACGCGTGCGTCAATTAAATCATAACCCAGAGTAGACTCTCAACTTTCTGGTGATTCAAATGTCGATAGCCTATCAAAGCAGGTCGTGATGTAAAATTTAGCTCTGAACTGAGACAAAAATGTTAGTTGAGCGTCAGTGACCCTCTAGCATCAACACAGGCCTTCTAATTACAATCAAACTATCTTTCTTAAACTCTAACTCTAAATCTTTGTATGGAGTTCCATACAACTTAATATCTTTCAAGGCTTGCCAAAAACAAATATATTTATTGTAAATAATAATCTTAAACGAACGGTTAATTAAAGTAAAATTATTAAGATTTAAGTAGATGTAGAGACAAAATAGATTGGACCTTGGCCCAGATAGATGATGCGTTGCAGGAAGAGCAGGTCAAGAGTACCCGTGACCTTAAAAAATAGATGATGCGCTGCAGGAAGGGCAGGTCAAGAGTACCCGTGACCTTAAAAAATAGATGATGCGTTGCAGGAAGGGCAGGTCAAGAGTACCCGTGACCTTAAAAAATAGATGATGCGCTGCAGGAAGGGCAGGTCAAGAGTACCCGTGACCTTAAAAAATAGATGATGCGTTGCAGGAAGGGCAGGTCAAGAGTACCCGTGACCTTAAAAAATAGATGATGCGCTGCAGGAAGGGCAGGTCAAGAGTACCCGTGACCTTAAAAAATAGATGATGCGTTGCAGGAAGGGCAGGTCAAGAGTACCCGTGACCTTAAAAAATAGATGATGCGCTGCAGGAAGGGCAGGTCAAGAGTACCCGTGACCTTAAAAAATAGATGATGCGTTGCAGGAAGGGCAGGTCAAGAGTAACCGTGACCTTAAAAAATAGATGATGCGTTGCAGGAAGGGCAGGTCAAGAGTAACCGTGACCTTAAAAAATAGATGATGCGTTGCAGGAAGGGCAGGTCAAGAGTACCTACCCGTGACCTTAAAAAATAGATGATGCGTTGCAGGAATTGCAGGTCAAGAGTACCCGTGACCTTAAAAAATAGATAATGCGTTGCAGGAAGGGCAGGTCAAGAGTACCCGTGGCCTTAAATTAAATGTATAAATAACTGCCGACCTAGTGTAGAGGCTCTACCATGAGTTTGCTTTCATTTTCGATAGGTATTTGACTTGTAGTACCTATACTACAGAAGCCATGTCAGTTTAATGTCAAAGTACAATTACGTTCCCCTAGGGGCGCTGTATAGCGTCGCCGTATCCCGCCGGCGACCCGGGGGCCACACGCCCCTCCCGTGGCCAGGGGGCGTCGTCGGTGGAGGAGATCGGGGGAGGTATTGTAGCCTCCCCCGAGGAGGGCTCCGCTGTATAGACAGGGGAGCGGAGGCTGGGGGTTCCCGGAAGTCGCTTGGCGTTCCAGGGGGCTCTTTACATGCCTGAGGAAGGCCATCCCTGAGGTGGATAGGCCTCCCACTTTTGGGGAGAAGAGCCCCACATAACCGCTGACTCGCCACAGCCGGGGTATGCAATTTAATGCATTTTTCTCAGGGGGAACCAATAAAAAGGGGCGCTGTATAAAGTATTCATGTAAAAATTTACGCTGTCTATATCGTTTGCAAACGAATTAAAACTCATGACAGCTACACAGATCGGAACAGGCTCTATCGAAATAGTAGTCCTTCGAAAATGTCTGTTGGCAAAACATGTTCAGCCGAAAGTATGATTTGGCAAACTATGTTTTCCGAAGTTAGCGACGACGTGTTGTAGTCATGCATTATCATAAATCAGTGGTTTATCCTTTAGTAGAGACATATGAGGTAAGGAAGCTAAACTGTTGCAGGGAGATATAGGCAGCCCCTTGGTGGACAGCGATGGCATAGTGGTTGGAGTGTTTGCATTCGCTGAAGGCTGCGCGCACCTTTGGTACCCCGGCGTGAACACCCGCGTCTCATCCTTCACAAATTGGATAGTCAGCGCCGCTGTGGCATAATTACAATATACTGGTTAAAATTATGTTGTGTTTTTTTTTTAATAATCTTATTTATATAATACTTATAGTGTTAGTGTATAGTTTATAATACTGTGTGTGTATAGTTTAGTGTATAGTTATATAATACTTATATTTATATAGATACTAGCGGACCCGACAGACTTCGTCCTGTCAAAAAGATTTGTAAAGTGGCAGTTTTTTGTTCCTACTTATTTTATAGTCAGCGCAAAAAATTCTCCTGTACAGAACCGTCACCCTGGTGGTAGGACGTTGTAAATGAAACATATATAAGCATTTAAAACTATTCAACTTTGGAACGTGACATTAAATCCTTCAACGATGTATTTTGTGCACCAACGAATACACTCACAATGTTTTGATAGATATGATTGAATTTCAACTTTGTATAGCGTTAATAAAGCGTAAATTGACTTTTTGATGTTAAGAACACACCTACATTACCTACTTAGACTAGAATAAAGCTTAAATTGACTGTACGTTTTTGTTAGAAAACGTTTGTATGGGAAAAAAGGGATATTTTCAGGTATAATTAAAAACCATCCTTGAACTTCAATGAACATTTCAGATCAGATCAGATGCGTCCACAATATTGTGCGATGTAAATGAAAATAAAGCAAAATAAAATTAAATTAACTTTTGTAATATTTTTCATGTATTGCTTGTATGTACTTTTTAAATACCTAAAAACTTGTAATACCTAAATACTAAAAACTGGTTCATTATTACACCTGTACATCTACTGGTTGTATGCTTGGAGTGTATTGTAATCATTGCTAGAACTATGATCTGTATCAGTCTTTTGTAATATATTTGTGGATAACGGAGCTGGTTATACAATAAGAACCTGTTGTAATGTTTACATTTTTTATATAAGTACATTGTATAACTGTTTGTTATTTCAAAATAAATAAAAAAAAAAAAAAAAAAAAACATTTAAAAAAAAGAATTGGTCGAATTGGTTCAGGCGTTGTTGAGTTATGCGCTGACCAACACATTTTGTGATTCATTTTTATATATAAGATTTATAGTGCTCACAAACCTGGCAATCGAGTGTGGTCACAATTTCCAACTTGTGGTATCATCGTAGTATACCAGGAGTCTGGTTACATCAATATAATCCATGGCCATGACAAACCTTGGTCTTATCATGACCCCTTGGAGCAGGGTTGAACAGTATTGAAACAGAGACGGCACTCTTGCAGCATATAGTGCCATCTCGCTTGCACTACGGTTTTAGTCTCGTTTTAAGAGATCATAGTACCACATAGCCCAACGAATGATACAAATTCGATATACTACATAGTATGGCTATTTATTAATATACAGTTATATAAAGTCATAGGTAAATGCTAACCTGAAAAATTATCTACGTGATTACATCATATGGGACTGGAGGAAGTCATTATGGCATACATAGTAAATGCACAACTTAATTGATATAAGTACCTACCGTAAATTGTCGAAAATATACCAATTTAATGTTTAACCTATACTAACATATAAAGCTGAAGTTTGTTTGTTTGGTTGATCGCTTATCTCAAGTACTATTGGTTGATTTTTTTTTGTTGGATAGTTAGTTTATCAATTATATTTATTAGAGTCTATATAGCGCATTACCGGCTTCGATTCCCGGTGGGGGCAGATGTTTGTGTGATGAATGCGAGCATTTGTACCTTAGTCAAGGTTGTTGATATATATATTTCTATGTAATATATTTATATATGTATGTTTATCCGTTACCCTAGATCCCATAACACAAGCCTTCAGAGCTTACTTTGGGCTAGACTAATTGGTGTAAGTATAAGAAATATATATATATATATATATATATATAATATATATATATATATATATATATATATATATATATATATATATTATATATATATATATTATATATATATATATATATATATATATATATATATATATATATATATATACACTACGACCAACAGGCAGTAGAAGAAACTGAGTGCGGGCATTTTGCAATTCAATATAATTCATGTTTGTGTAAATAAAACATTAAAATAGCGATTACAAACAAGAAAAAAGAATTAAATGATTGGCAACTTATACAAATGGCTATCTCAATTTTTGGATAAATTGGCGTGACATCTGGATATGCCTTCAAAATCAAAATAAAAATGTTGTTTAGCTTTATTCAACATAAGTTTTTATAGGCTCTTCATCATTATCACCTTGGTGATTTCGACGCAACATATTTTCTTCATCGCACGGATAATCTTCAAGAGATGGACATGCATATTTATCAATTCATCTACAGTTTCTTACATCTTTCCCTAACCTTATTTCCATAAACGATTGTTCAGGCACTTATTGCCTTTAAAATAAATTAAAAAAAATCTCCAAAGATCTATTAACTCAATTCATTTACGAGTATACGTAATTTTACACCGGAAGGGCTCCAGAAACTACCAGAGTCGTGTTCATAAGTGCCTTTGTCTTAGAAGTAGTGAATTCACTGAATCTATGGTTTTACAAATGTTGGTAACGTTCACTATTTTTGGGGGGGAGTTGTAGAGTTGCTGCGAATCTCACAGGAACTGTAAACATTTACATCAGTTAAGTCCGCTTGTTTGTTAACTAATCACATAAAATCCAGACGAAGTTATATGAAATGAAATGAAATCATATTTATTGGTTATATTGCAATTAAAACAACAAACAAGGCAAAAATACAGAAATTATAACCAAAACCTATATATATATATATATATATGACCCTACCTTGAGTTTTGCTATCATTTATGATAGGTATTTGAAGTTTAATAAATTGAAGAATTTATGTCAATCTGATATGGGAAACTAATACAATTATGTTGCCGCTAAGGACGCTGTAGAAAGTTTTCATACAAAATTTACGCTATCAGTAATTTAATGCAAACGAATGTATAAATCAGGGTAACTACCTGGGGTTGACTGGTAAAAAAATGCCAGTGTACTTATAAATATTTCATATTAAACGCGGCTGTAACCAGTGGCGGATTTGCAGTCCTAGCCGCTCTAGGCCCCAGGCCATGTGCCGCCCCTTTCTCAACCCCAACATTAGACATTTAGACTATAATATACCTCAGTAATGAATTTCTTTTTCCACTTTTAATGAAAAGAAAAATCTTTACTTCCACTTGTAATTGATTCAAAAAATTGGTTAACTAAAAGCTACCTTATAAAGCCGTCTTATTCATAAAAAAATGTAAGCCCTCAATAGCTAAAATGTGCTTTCCAATTGAAAACCTCTGTGTAGTAAAAGAAACAAAACATATTTTAACTAGAACAGTGTTATAATATTTTTATGGATAAGGCGGTTAGTTTATAATATTTTCCGAGGTTTTAGGGATGATTGGACAATTAAATAAAACATTTAAAACAGTTTTATGCTTTGTTTTTAATAACATACATGTGTTACAAAACTCGTCTGCACTTAAGCGCAGCAAAATCATTAATTAAATCTTCGCAATCCAATTTGCTTAAAAAATCAGCTTCTATGTTAAGCAAAGCAAGATCGTTTAACCTTTGCTCCGTCATTGTTGTGCGTAAATAGTTTTTAACTCTGCGCAAACAAGAAAACGATCTTTCTCCTGTACAGTTACTGGCGGGTGTACACACACACATACGAAGAGCAATATCCACGTTTGGGTAAATGGTTTGAAGACCTTCGGTTCGTAACCATTTCAACAGACTGACTGCACTCTTTCGCTCCTCATTTTTTATGCTGCAGTGAGAACGAAAATGAAGACATTCTTCTGTAAAATTGTCTTCTAAGTCAGTAGAATAAATCATTTGCAATGCCTTGGCCTTATCTTCGACTTCTGAGATGCTTAGATTCGTCAGGTTGGTAATAAAGTAAAATTTATTGTTGAGTAATTTATAAGCATCCCGGCGTCTTTTCAGTTCTTCTGATAATGTATCAATGACTACCAAAAACGTATTTATTCTAAAATTTTCACGGCCATTTTTTTGTTGCATGTTTTCACCTGTGTTTGTCTCGTCGGGAAGCAGCTTACTTAGATTGCGTCGAAAATCTTTTTCATATTTCTGTACGAAGGACAGTTTTTTGGCTTTATTTTCGAATTCATCGAAATTCTCTCTTGTTTCGCCAACAAAATGTATTAAAGCGTCGTACAGTTCTATGACAATGGTAATGTCAATTTCCACACTCTGAAGTTTTTTACTTGTGGCGTTAATCAGGGTGTCCACAGCTATTGGTTAAAGAAAATCCCTGACTTTCCATGACTATCCCTGACCATTTTTTCAAATTTCCATGACTATTTTTTCAAATTTCCCTGACCATTTTTCCAAATTTCCCTGACCAAACTATTTTTTTTTTAATGACTTATAAAAAAAAAATTAAAACATTTTTTTTTTATAAGTCATTCACTCGCTCTAATACCACAATGAGAAGTGTTGGCAATTAAAAAATAATAAAACAATAGCAGGCTCCCAAGTGGGGACGTGGGACTTTTTCAGCAAATAGAATGACTTTTTCATCAAAAAGGAGGACTTTTGTTACTGAAAAGTAAAACTTAATTGTACAAAAAAATCAAACACTTTTTTTGCTAAAACAAATTAAAAACCAAATAATATTTCGTTTTTATAGTCTATCTTTTATCTAACTTTTTCTTATTATGACTATCTGGAACAAATGCGTTTGTAACGAATTCCAATACTTTATCATAAACTTTCAAAGCTCGGTCAATGCAAGGGCCATTTTCAAGCCATCTTATTGAAGTGAACTTCTGTGGAAATTCTGTACTGCCAGTAATTGTTGTATACAGAGCTCGACGTGCCGGTGAGTCTTTGAAATAATTATACATTGTTCTTAAGAGTTCGTTTATTTCCCAATCAGTTTGCTTATGTCCGG
Source organism: Scirpophaga incertulas (assembly GCA_036419045.1). Taxonomy (NCBI): domain Eukaryota; kingdom Metazoa; phylum Arthropoda; class Insecta; order Lepidoptera; family Crambidae; genus Scirpophaga; species Scirpophaga incertulas. The sequence continues at coordinate 7,406,353 of CM071628.1, read as the reverse complement.
TTTTAACAGCGCCATTCACGGTGTATAAGCCACAAACTCCGATATCTATTAATGAAGATTTTGAATTTTCTGTAGCAAGTTCTGCTTTCAATTTATGAAGAAAGCTCAGGTTAACATTGGGTCCATCCATCGAACTGCAATAACTTGTCATGGTCTAGATTTAACAAACCCTTTAAAAAATCCAATTAAATCTTATAACAATATCCATTTGACATTTCTGGGAGACTTTATTTAGTGATTCATCAAAGGAAATTACGTAAAATAGACAATCTTCTAAATTTTTTTGCAAACATGATCTTAAATAAGGTGCTATTCCGTAGTTTATTACATATGACGCTTTGTTTTTCCCAATGTGAAGTTTAGGGCAATTTTGCTGTCAGGAAACATTCTTTTGAATGCATGCTGGTTCTATCACTAGAATTAAGGGACATTTTGTTAAAAATAATTTCTAATGCCCAAAGTATTTCCGCTGATGTCACATCATCGTCTTTGTATGTAGGTATACACATTTTTGTAACTTTACTTTTATGGGAGTCATAAGAAGTTAGAAGAAGGAAGAAGATATTGAGGGACGAAGTCTCTGTGGCGCTTGCAATTGTCGAAGTTGATGGTTCATCAGATTCAACCTTTTTTGTAAAGAATGAAATGTTTGGTTGCATTTTTCTTAATTTATAATTTTTAACGTGTGTAGGTCTTTTGGCATGTGAAACCAGTGCATGTTTACCCATGTTACTTAATTTGATGGACTTGCAGCATATCTTACAGAATGCTAATCCTGGATCATTTGGAACATCATTCAGCTATTCAAAAAATTCAGGACTGACTTTGGGATCTAGCCACAATTTATTAAATGAACATTTTTTGGCATTCATTTTAGTTCTAGTGTTGTAAAATTTCTATAATTCCTCATAGATAACAGTAATGAGCTGTTTTGTATGAAGAAATAGAAGATTTCTAAATACGAAGAATTAAGTAATATTAAAAGTGAGTAAACTAGTTATAACCTATAATTATAACATAGTTCACTCCAATTTTGAAGATACATGTCCATGTGCACAATATGACTGATAGTTCACCCTGTCAAAGTAAAACTCTTTATTTATTGTACCTAAATACTCATTTATTTCAAAACAAGAAAGGAGTAATTTTAGTAGGTAATGGCAAAAAACTACGTAGTTTTCTCCGGACCTATAAAAATGCTTCAATGGTCTGGATTAAGAATCAAACCAGAGCATAAAATATATTCCTCATTTTACAATCATTGGGAAATTTTTGCATGGATTTCAATTTACAGTTCAAGAAATTTTTATTGACAAATATCTTAAATTTTCCCTGACTCTCCAGGTAGCTCCTCAATATCCCTGACTTTCCCTGACCACCTCAAGCGTCCCTGACTTTCCATGACTTTCCCTGACTTTCCAGAATGTGGACACCCTGGTTAATGTGATCTAGTAAACATCCCCAAAAAACAGCCATGAGGGCCGTTTCAAAACGTTCCAGTTTCAAACGAATACCTCTTGCTTCGCATATAACGGTCCTCTTCTGTTGTGTCATTTTCGATGGTGACTAGCGCTTTATGGATTTCATTCCAGAATTCGCGTAAACTTTTACATGCGTCTGCACGAGCTGACCAACGAGTCGTTGATAGACTTTTGACGGTGAAATGGGTTTGAAGGAGTTCCCAACGCTGAGTTGACGCTGCAAAGAAATTGTATAACTCTTGGAGTAGAGAAAAGAAGGAACAAGCCTCTTGGCTGCTTTCAGCTGCACATTCACCTACTAAATTAAGCGAATGTGCTGAACAGGGAACATAGTCGGCAAGGGGTGAAATTTCCTTTATTTTAGTTTGTAGGCCGTTGTATATGCCTGACATGTTAGCTGCGTTATCATATGATTGCCCGCGGCAGTTGGAAATGTCAATTCCCAATTCAATTAAAGTTGAGGTAACAGCATCTGTCATTTGTTGTGATTTGTGGCCTGTGTTTGGAATAAACTTGAGGAACCGTTCTACAGGTGATCCATTAGGCAGGACATATCTGATTACATAAGTGAGCTGGTCTACGTGAGATATATCCGGTGTCGAGTAGATGATCAGAGAAAAATATTTTGCTGTTAATATTTCCATTACAATTGTCTTCAAAACTTTGTTTCCCATAAGTCGAATAAATTCTTCGCACGTTGTTGAAGAAAGATAACTCGTAAATCCTGAGCCTGGATTTCCATAACGTGTAATGTGTTTGGCTAAGAACGGATCGAATTCAGCGATAAGCTCTAAGGACATCAAATAATTTCCATTGTGGATTGATCCAAATTTTTCATCGTGTCCTCTGAAAGGCAAACCACGTGATGCAAGCGCTTTTACGCATGCAACTACTCTTTTCAGAATGTTTTTCCAGTAATTTATTTCTTCATCTAATTGCATTGTTAATGCGTGGTCAATGCGACCTAACACGTTACTTCGTTGTTTCATTTGCAGAACAGATAATTTGTGAGTAGGCGAATTCTCATGGGATGAAACTCGATGATATGAATTTTTCCAGTCATTGAAACCTTCTTTTTTGTCGAACTGACTCTCCCCGCCATTAAAAAGTAGACAAGGACCACAATAAACACATCCAGTACTTTTGGAATAAATTAGCCACTTTCGCGGAACTTTTTCGCCATTTAGAAGCTGACGTTCGAATAAATGTCTCGACAACTGTCGCACTTTATCTTTGTAAATACGCTCACTCTTAGGAAAATCATTTTGGATGTTTTGATTGGCTCCATTCTTACAAATGTGATCACGCGTGAACTCGTCGATTGTCCATTTAGCTGGATCGTCGCTGATTTCGTAGAGCTCCTTGTCCGGAGGACTGGGCTGCACTCCTACTCCTAGTGCTAGTGGGACATCTCCGGCTTGTTCTTTTGATATACTTGCCACATCGACCAAAGTATTTTCACTTGAAGACACTGCAGAATCATCAGTTGACGAAGCTCCGCTACTGCTTGGAACGTCGAGTGTTGGTTCAAAAGTAGGATCTTTAATATCTGTAGACGGTTTTCTAAAGAAATCGTCTAATTTCCGCGTTTTTTTAATCGTATCCTTTTGCTTATCATCTTTTTCTTTAGCTCGCTTGCGATACTCTGCCCCACTTAACCTTACCCTTTTCTTTCCGTCCATATTTAACCATGCAACACAAAGTTTTTACGTAAGCGTTTACTAATTAGTAAAAAACTGAATCCGTCCGCTCACTGCAATTGCTATACGCACATTGTTGACATAACTCGCAGGCGCGAGCGGGCAAGCGAGTAAGCGTGGGTGGGGGGAGGGTAGCGCGACGCACCGCACTTGACTACACGCCGTACACGCGCGTAATAACAATCGATACCTATACTTCCTAGAACACTTAAATTAAACTAAAGTACAAACTATTTTATATGTACCTACGATGTATGAAATTATTTATACTTTGATATGTAAAAATAGTAATTTAGGAAAATTTTAATCATACGGTACGCGATCCATATGTAAAAACATATTACGATACTTTGCATTTGAGTTACTTCTTGTTAATCTTGTTATCATGAGTGATTTATTTTGGCACGATTTGCCGCCCTTAATACCTGGCCGCCCTAGGCCCGGGCCTACTGGGCCTTAGGGCAAATCCGCCACTGGCTGTAACCACTTACCATCAAGTGGGTAGTCCGCCTGTTTGGTACCAAGACAAAATTAATTTTAAAAAAACATTGAGATTTCGTGGCTTAATTCGTAGAACTGTTTATATTAATTATCTTTTAATCAAAATCAAAATAATCTTTATTCAACATAGCCTTTACAGGCGCTTATTGACGTCAACAAACAAAACAAAAAAAAAGCTTAAGAAAAAACAAAAACCTTGTCCGTACGTACGAATAAGGAAAAAAAAAAATATTGACTCGACACCTAATAGAAGTCCTGTTATTCTTATTCAAATTATAATTTAGAAATTTATCTAGAATTATTAAAAAAGGCAAATGCGTAGGCGCACACATCCAATGTTTGTCCTGTAATATTACCACGTTCATTGTTGTCAATGCTAGACAACAGATGTGTGTCGAAATTTGTCTGTGGGCAAATATACTGTTCACGTAATTTATAAAAAAACTCTAATAAGCTTAATGAGTTTTATATGTGAGCCAATTCATTTATACTAGTATGGTTCCTACCTAGCTCCTGTTAATTTGGGTGCGACGTAAAATACAGCTATTGGAATAATTGTTCAAACAATAATTCTATTCAGTTATGTACTATACTCTACTGTTTCCACAAGTGAACGAATAAATGATTGTTTGACCAAGCACACTGGATAACTGTTCTCGGGGTGTGAAAACAGACTCTATGCAGTCCAGATAAAGGTCACGATAGCGAGTACGACCAAGGAAGCTAGTTTCAGATATCAGTCTACATATACACTCGAAGATATGTGCGCGTGTGTATTTATTATTGTTATATTTTTTTCATTTATTATTACGACGTTTTCTGTGAGTGTGCATCGTTATACCCAGTCTAACATATTTTGTAAGTACATCTTTTATCTATGGTACGTATCCACGTACAAAAATTTTTGCTTTTATTATTAACTTAATTATTGGGTTTCCACATTCATAAGAAATCATTTGACAGTTTTATGAATAAGAAAAGATGTAAAGGTATATCTCCTAGGTCCTGATATGATATTGCGTAAGTGAATTTTCGTTGTCTGTAATCTTGTAAAAAACTACTTCATAGGTTTCATAAAAAATGGTTTCGACCGTGAGGGAGCGTCTATTTTTTTCGACTGTGAGGAAGTGCACAATTATTTGGACTTTTTTCGACCTTGTTCAAAAGACGAACATACTTTTCATTCATTTTTATACATCACTAGCTTTCTGCCCGCGGCTTGTCCGCGTGGATTTCGGGATTGGGTCTATAGAGGGCTCAAGGGCTTTTGTCCACGGTTACATATGCGCGGAAGTCGGTTTATGGCGCGAAGGTTTTATCGCGCTTCCCGTGGGACTATCCGTTTTTCCGAGATAAAAAATGCCGCAAAACCTTGCTCAAGAATCACTCTATCTATTGATGAAAACCGCATGAAAATCTGTGCAGTAGTTTTTGAGCGAAGCCTTTAGTGCGCATCCCATGGGATCTGTCGATTTTTCCGGGATAAAATGTAGCCCATGTTACTCTTTATCCCTTCAACTATCTCCACGTAAAATAAAATCACGTCAATTTGTGGCTCCGTTTTGTCGTGAAAGACGGACAAACAGACAGACACACTTTCCCATTTGTAATATTAGTATGGATTGTACAAACTGAGAAAATGACATTTGTATAAAAAATTATATGAGTATGTAATAGGAATCCGTTATAATCACCGCTTCACTTGGTTGCAGTTGTATCATAAGGATTCTCAGCCTCTCCTCTTCTGAATGTTAAAAAGAGACAACTTAATGTAAACATAACGAATGTGAGAAAGAAAGGTAAAAGTGATTTCAAGTAATATACCTAACAAAAGTATTCAACTTACAATTAATGAGAAATACAAGTACTACAAGTGTTTACATGCTAACATTTTTGAACAAGACATTTGTAAGTCTGTGTATGAACCAGCCACTGTTCCGGCTACCTACTATCAACATAACGGCACTATTCCTGGTTTTGATATTTGATCCATTCATGTCAAATATCAAAACAATTCATTGTATGTTGCCGCCATTGCTTTAGTTCTTTATTGTTTTGTATTCGGAGAAATTAAAGTAAATTAAATTAAGAAAGTAAACTTATGTCCTTTTGTATTTAGTTAAAAAGTTTAATTAAAACTTTATCTATAAGTACAAGGTGTAGAAAAGTCGATTTTGTGGAGACTGCAAACCGCAAATTTTGTATGAAAATTTTATACAACGCCCCAAGCGGTAACATAATTGTATTAATTTTACATATCACATTGACATACATTTATTATATCCTATCGGAAAAGGTATCAATATTCAAGGTACAGCCACAGATTATATATAGGTATGAAGAGTACAAATTGGTAGTATGTATACTCTTATACAACATGGTGAAGATTATTTTATATGTTATGTTAACAAACTGCCTAACTGATGGTAAGCGCTTACAGCCGCCTATAGTAAGTGTGGTTCCTGTGAGATTCGTACCATAATTACAACTCCCACAAAAATCACAGTGCTTTATTAACATTGTACGTTACATAAGATGGAAAGTCACAGTGCTTAGTGCTTAGTGCAGTGCTTAGCTTATCTCATGGAATGGAAACACTGCTATTTTGCAGCAGAAATAGATAAGATGGGGGTATGTTAGGTAACGCAATTTGGGGGGGGGGGGTCTCGGTAAAATGTTACGATGCGTTATATTATAGGGACAGGAGCGGGTCTTTCTTACAACACCGTATGTAACATTGTTTCTTTTTTATTACAAATTGGCAACCCTTTTCGTTTACGTTTTACGGGGAATCCCTCGATTGTATTAGTATGGTCGTCATTTTTAATTTTTTCACGCAAGTTGTTTAACGTTACGGTGCGTTACAAGGGGGGGGGGGGTCAAACATCTTCAACAATTGCGTTACGTAATACTTGAACGCTCCCTTAGCAGGCTACCCTGGTATACAGTAAATATGGAAAAATGTATTGGAAAGAGCTGTAATATAATCCCACTATATTCTGGAGACGCGGGCCTGTTACCACTATCTGGGTACTTCGCCATAGATGTAATTGTAATTTCCCCTTAATCGATTCTTACGACATTCATGGGAAGAAAGAGAGTGATAAAACATGCACTCTGAAAACTTCATACAGCAAAACTTAAATGCCATTAAATAAATACATCTAATGTAAAAAACTTCTTACCATTCAAAACGGAAATTACAATTGTACAAGCACTTATCCTCACAATATTAGATATCGATGTATGTTATTTAGATGTCACAGAGGAGCTTCTAAACAAACTTGAGCGTTTACAAAATCTATGCATTAGATTCTTCGATCATATATTTCTGTAGATACACAGTTACCGTCTAAAAAGTGGCACCGGCGAAACAAGGCACAAACAGTAAATGTGCCTTGTTTCGCCTTCATTCATTCGGTGGCCGCGCGCGATTGATAACGTCAGCGATGCCGAAATGCGTAGTTTATAATTGTAAAAATGACACACGTAAAGTGCAAAAGAAGGATGGAATGTCATAACTCTAATAAGTATATCTTTATCTTAATTTATTAGCGCATTTTTTTATGAGTAAAACACTTTTATTCATATTATGTATTACTAAAATATCAATTTAAAACGCTTGCGTACCATGCCACGATGCGCAACGCATCGCATCTATCTCTTTCTGTCTCGAGTGGCTCACTCATAGGAAAAAATAGCACAGAGCTAATGTTTCAGAAATAGGTCAGTGGAATGATGGAGTCGCCTATACCATTTTTTGTGATTTTATTTCTTTTTTTTTAGTTTTACGCTTTCTTTGTTTATAAGGCTCGGCAAAATAAAGGTTGAGAAACCCTGTCTTAATAAAGTCTGTACTTTCCTTAGCACCTAATTCTACATACTTCTTGGTTTATATTTAAAACTAGCTGACCCGCGCCCACTTCGTTGGGCATAATATTAATAATCCCCGAAGCGAGCACGAAAGCGAACGGAATTAAACCCGAAGCCATCGCGCGCCGTCCGCTGATGATGATGATGATGATGACACTCAGCAATAATGTGGCTTTCTATTGGTGAAAGAATTTTTAAAATCGATGATGATGATGATGATGATGATGATGACACTCCGCAATAATGTGGCTTTCTATTGGTGAAAGAGTTTTTAAAATCGGTTCAGTAGATCCCGAGATTACCCCTTACAAATATACAAACACACAAACTTTACTTCTTTATAATATTAGTATAGATTCATTAAAATGACGATAACTTTTTTTTTAATGAACCGATTTTGATGAAACAAAGTCTATACACTGCCCGGAAGTGTGCATTCTTCATTAGTGAAAACCGCATAAAAATCCATTCAGTAGTTACGAAGATGTGCTCGAACAAACAGACAGACAGACAGACAGACAGACAGACAAAAAATTCAAAAAAAAAATTTTTGTGTTTCATTGGTTTTCTTTTATCGCCCTGACTCCATTTTTGTCAATTATCTTCAATGTACAGACACACCGGGTCCTACTGTTTTATTATATGTATAGATTTAAAAAGTTTCCGTACTGAGTGTAAAAAAAAACGTAAGATAAGTGTAAAAAAAAACTAAGCATCTCCACTGCTGTCTATGTTCAAGTAGGATGCGATAAGACGCGAGCACAATATTCGGAGTCAAATGGAACGCAAGAGCATTATTATATGAAATGAATTTGTGCTTAATTGCAACGGACTCAGGGCTTATTATCCAATATATTTGTTTTCAAATGTGTTGTTCATTTCTGATTTCACGGCATCATTATATCATCGAAACCAGAAGATAATATGTAACGACCTTAACAAGGATTTATTTTCATACTTCATTACGTTACTTAAGATTTAAATTGGCTTAAATTATATGACACTTTAGAACTTTTTTCAAAATTGGTACTATAATATACATCTATTCTTGTATGTATAGACGCGGGGTCGATATTTTGTTTGATTTTCTATGGAATTGTGTATCTACAGAAATATATGATCGAAGATTAGATTCATTTTCAGTTTGAAGATTTCCGAATTTCGTAATGATCTCAAGTGGCTCCCTATTCGTCCTATTAAATAACACGTATCCTTCTTACCTTCGAGAGCGTTTTTCCTTTGCCAACTCAACAAAGGCTCTCTGTAGATCCCATCTTAAGTTTTAACTTAGTATTCCTGCCTGAAATTCCAATTTTCTTTCTTACTTTCTTAATGCTCATGCAGTCAGATTTTGGAATTCGCTTCCACCGTTCCATTCGGGATTGTCGAAGTATTGGCTCCTTTAAGCGTCGCTTAAGGGAATAATAATATCTATCTGTACAAAATGTGTAAAAAATTATCAAATAAATAAATAATAATACATATTATTACAAATTTTCAGTGTTTTCGTAGGTTGGCGTTCGATCGGCGTCGGTGACGCTGTGGTCTTTTCACTTCTAATCGGAAAGCCAGGGGTTGATCATGTCATATTCCAATGTGTTTTTGAGTTTTTCTTTAAAGTGAACATTTATCTTACGTCTTATAGTGAAGGAAAAAATTATATGTGTCCTTGTCACATAGTGTCTCCTTGGTTGACCACGATTTTAATTTTCTTCAAATTGTTTATTTAAAGCTTAACCTTGAACGATGGTATTGTGTCTATGCATCCGTATGTGTGCAGTGTTTTAATATGTAAAAAATTTAAAAATTCGCTTAGATTTTATTTATTGTTTGGTGCATTGTACATCACGAAAACGGCATTTGTGGAAAACCAGTGTAGTAAAACTACACCTTATTACTCCTTATTTTATTTATTTAATATGTAGCACTTTTATTTTATTCCATTCCATCACACGAAATATCATTCTATTCTAGGAATAATTGTTTGTTATTCTCGCATGCAAGTACATTTTTGCTTAGTTTGTTCCGGCAGCATTTATTTACAACCAATCTATACTACTTTTTCTATACTAATATATAAAGCTGAAGAGTTTGTTTGTTGTTTGTTTGAACGCGCTAATCTCCGAAACTACTGGTGCGATTTGAATAATTCTTTTTTTGTTGGATAGTCCATTTATCGAGGAAGGCTATAGGCTAAATAACATTACGCTATGACCAATAGGAGCAAAGACAGAGCGGTAAATGTGTAAAAAACGGGGAAAATTATTCATTTTCGAAGGCTTTCTTTGCGTGCGCTGCGAAAACGGTTCAAGATACACAAAAAATATGTATGAAAGAATTATCCTCTATACATGATCTAAAAAAAAGTCCGCGACGGCATATGTCTATCTTTTAAGGTTTAGTCACAATGACCGTTTTATGGTACCAAATTTGGTCGAAATAATTTGTTTAAGTTGTATCAACATAATAATATTAATCTTTATTCAAATATAAATATAAATATGTTGTTGGTTAACCAAAAATCTGCCGGAGTCACTATTCCACGCGGACGAAGTCGCGGGCAAACTAGTTTTTCAAATAAACGTGGATTATTACCCAATTGTTTTATTATAGACGACGCGTCTCCATACTGTGCGATATTTAAAAACTGTGACCCCGCTTTGCATGTACGTACTTGTATTTTCTTTTTGATTTGTCATGAAACAATCTGTCCTGAAATCCTATATAACGTTTTAAAGCATTTTATTTGTAAACCAATATCTTCGTAATCCATTTTTTTCTGTTTTGGTTTAGTTTGTGTATAGGTACTAATTTGAACTGAACTGGCGAATTTATGTCCCTTGGTAGACGTGCTTATGCCGTTCATTCAATGAATACTTATCTGAGCCCTTCGGTTTGCAAGTATTTGATCGCCTCGGTAGGCATGTATATTAATCAAGGGACTCAAAGAAGTCCCTTGATTTTATTTTATTTCATTAGGTACATACAACAAGTGTTGGATTACAAAGGATATTGATTACGTTTGCTGATTCCGCGCAGTTATATATATATATATACGAGTATATATATATATATATATATAATATATATATATATATATTATATATATATATATATATATTAATATATATATATATATATATATATTATATTATATATATATATATATAATATATATATATATATAATAACCATAATGGTTAAGCCGGCAATAACCGGCAGCGGCTACATTCTGCGTGGAACCGAACTCTTACATTTATGTGTGTACTTTATCTATGTTGGCAGCTCTGCGATCGACTTTCAAAAATTGATGTTGAGGAATCCGTGACCTCAAAGTCACCGCTGACTATTTAGTCAGCGGTGATTTCGAAATCGCATTCGTAATTCAAAAATAGGTCTCCAGCGCTAAATAAGCATTGACACTTAAAATCACCCAATACTATACACACAAAAAATGTAAATTATAACTAACTATAATAATGAACACAATTATTGGCAATATCGATCTATAATAATTATTATACAGTTTTGAGATTGTCACTTATTTGAGTCCCTCATTTGACACGTCTTTAAACTAATGATGTTAAATGTAATTACCTAGCGAAAATGATACTTTTGAAAAAAATACTTGAAATGTAATATTATACATATATATCGAATGAATAAGTACTTAATGAAATAAATTCCTTCTTGCCGCTAACGTTAATGCCGCCATTGATCGGATCCAGTGGACCAATTCGATTACGTTAATAACGAAACTCAATCGAACCGTTATTCAACCCCAGATTATTACGCTATGAATCAATCTAGGCACTAGTCAAACGTAAAATAAAGTTTATTTTATTTTTTATACCACGACGGTGACAATTAGACTTATGGCCTGCCTGATGGTGAGCAATCACCGTAGCCATTGGGCATTGCAGGTGCATTGCTGATCCTTCAAAAAGCTAATTGTTGTGGAATTAACTGTGATTTACGAGCAGAATTGGCTCCCTAGAAGGCTCGGTGTAAACAATACTAATACAATGTTCCATTCAAACACTCTACATTACAAAATCCGTGATAGTCACGCTTGTTCGGCGGAGTTAATGAAATTAACTTACACACAAAGTATGTGCATGCCCGTACTACTAATTCTTACTAATCTATACATATAATAATCTATACATATAATAAGACAGTAAAAATATTTTGTCTGTACATTTAGTATTTTTGACTGAAATGGATAGAGGGGCACTTAAATAGATTATTAGAAAGCAAAAAAAAATTTTTGGAATTTTTTGTCTGTCTGTCTGTCTGTATGTTTGTTCACGTTTATCTCCGAAAGTACTGAACCGATTTGCTTGAAACTTTCACTATTTGCTTTGTTTTAACTCAGAATAATATCTAAACTTTGTTTCATCAAAATCGGTTTATTAAAAAAAAAGTTATCGTCATTTTAATGAACTCAAGGCATGATAATATTGCGAAAGACAGTAAAAATATTTTGTCTGTACATTTAGTATTTTTGACTGAAATGGATAGAGGGGCACTTAAATAGATTATTAGAAAGCAAAAAAATTTTTTGGAATTTTTTGTCTGTCTGTCTGTATGTTTGTTCACGTTTATCTCCGAAAGTACTGAACCGATTTGCTTGAAACTTTCACTATTTGCTTTGTTTTAACTCAGAATAATATCTAAACTTTGTTTACGTGGCTTGCTCACGAGTCAGCAGTGCAGAGCATTTGTTTTTTTTAGCCCCTGAAGGAAAAACGAATAATGTGGTATATAAAGAAATTCTTTGAGTTTACTTTACCTCAAGGAATTGCTTTATACCAAAAATATTTTAATCGGTAAAATCGTATATTAATATGATTTGTGTATCAATAACATTCAACTCGAAATTTACGCAGACGAAGTCGCCGGCAACAGCTAGTATTATATAAATTATTAAAAATAACTGTCTGTTACGTTTTCATGTCAAAATTTTGACGATTTTTTAGTTTGAGTTTGAAGACATACAATAATATTTAACCGGGCGTGGTTTTGATATTTGATGAACAGGATAAAATTTTCGGAGTCTGTATAAAACTCCGGGTGTTACTTATTGAATCGTCGTGGTTAAGGTCTGGAGCACTAAAGGTTGCGGATTCGATTTCCCATTTCCTCAGACGATTAGCTGCTGATTCTTTTTTTGCCTTAGGAGAGGAGAGGCTGAGACCCTCATGGCTACCACCGCAATCAAGTGTCACGGTCGATCGAGGCGGCTCGACCAAACTCAGACTAAGCCAATGGTCTTATTGACCCTGCGGCTTGAAGTGAAAGCGATCGCTCCTCAGAAGAGGGCGCTTGATTAATCGTCTAATTTTAACCAGAGCTCCCCAAATAACTATGTACTAGAAATAGTAACTGCGACCCAAACTACGGATAATGCATGTCACCGGCTCGATAACAATCGTATTACCCGTATAGATTTTATGATTTAAAAAAAAACTTCATAACTTTTTTTTCCTCAGGAGAGGAGGCTGAGAATCCTCATGGATACCACCGCTACGGCAAGTAGAGAAGCGGTGATTATGTCGGACTCCTGGTGAATCGAGGCGGCTCGACCCAACAGACCTACCGACTAAACTCAGCCTAAGCCTTTGGTCCTAATGACCCTACTGGCTTGAAGCGACAAGGAGCCGCACCTCATGGAGAGGTACGGATAGTGCTGCCCCATGGAGAGGGCATAAGCACTAAAAGAGGTACGGTACACCAAAGTGGGACCGGCCTGTATTGACAGAGAAGCTACTCGTGGCTAGGCAGAAGGCTGCCGATTAGGGGATGACAAGGGAGGCGACGCCGCCGCTTGCAAGTCTAGAAGGTCCTGCGTGAGTTTATTAGGGGGATCGCTTAGGACATGTCGCGGTCTATGTATCCTCTGGCGATATTGACTGTTGCCTAATGATAGGCTCGCGGAAGGCGGTGTTGAAGGGACTTCATAACTCTTATTATATACATATTTATATATTAGTTATATACATGTTGTGGTCGAATCTCGCACACACACGCACGTTTCAAGGCAACTGAAGTTTAAGTTAGTTTCTTATGTCAAATGTTAATTAGAAATATATTATACTTAATTTGAAATATTTAGAAAATTTCAATACAAATACACTTAATACAAATACAATTATAAGACGTCTGTGTAATAAATACTTATTCAGTTATGTTAGAAGTATAATGGCTTCCAAATCAACCAAAAGAAATCCATACACCAAAAGAAGCTACGAGTGTCCCGCTCCGTTCTTACCTTTCTTTTGAAGACAGCTCCCAAAATACACGTAGCTTCCTTCATTTCTTTTGCTGTCTCGAGTTTCAGTAGCTACATATTTCACTAAAACTAATAATGTTGATGAAAACTCAAAATAATGAATAATACACGTAATTAAATAATAACACTTTGGAAAAAAAATATGTAACTAGGTAATAAATAAGTGTTTAGTTTGTTTTTATTTTCTTTTCTATTAATGCAATAGAAATAGAAATGAGTAGCGTTTTTATCAGCTTTTGAAATATCTGTATATCACTTTCGGACTGTTCATTTTCATATATTGGGTACAATAATTTACCTCTATTTGGGTGTGACTGTCACTAGTTTTTATTATTTCCGTGTGGAATGGAATATGGTCACTGTTTGTTAGGTATGTTGGCATTACCGATGGAGAATGATTCAAAAGTTTTGAAGAATAATATTATACGAATCAGAAGTCGACAATGACTAAGCCGCATGCGATGTATGCAATTTCAAATTGATAATTCAAATATTGATCTCCTGACATTGCATTGAAAATATGCAATCGTCAAAGTAAACAGACACAAAAAATCTGTGTAGGTACATAATGTGGACGAACAAATAAACGAAATTACTGTCTAATCTGATAACGGACTTGTAACTTTGATAACGAATTTATAAAGTCTGCGTGTGATGTTATCATTATCACTGTTGGTCACAAGTAGGTACACATAACAACACGTCATATATTACATATTTCCCTTGAGACGGCTCCTATGTCTCTTGTAATTAGTGACTGTTTTCGTATCTTTCTTTATTTACTACAAAAATTTTGTTAACTCAATTTTTTACATTAAGAAATAAAAAAAACATTAGGTACGACAAACATATATGAGACATGGGAAACTTTTCCACACTATATGTCGAGAATACTCGAAAAATAACGAGTAAACTAAAATTAATTAAGTCACCGTGGCGTAATGAAAGACTAGAAGAAGCGGGAACTGAAACAATGAAAGTCGACATTCATTTTTCTTGAGTTTGCAGATTTTTAATGTACTTACCTACAAGCTTGTTTGAACACACAGTGCACAAAAAAAAAAATCATAGCTGTATGAATGTACGCCGGTTACTGATTTGACGATTTAACATTATAAATTACTCAACCCAGAATCAGCATTATTTAAAATAATATTTTAAATTGTCGTTAACACGTTCGGAATTTAAGTTGTCATCAATAACTTCCCGGTAAATAATGAAATTAAAGCGCTAAAAGAATAATCCGGGAGTCTAATGAAGTTTCTTAAGAATGAGATCGAATGACATTTAATGACGCAAAGTAAAATGATTATAGCATCTTATCAATGAAGAATGATATATAGAATAGAATAGAATGTTATATAGTTATGCCTCCCTCCCCCCCAACTATTCAATCACCTACGAGATGACATTAAAGAAAATAAGGTTGATATGATTATATTTAAATAATCAAAAAAAAGTTAATGGAATTGTTATTTAAAAATATGTTTTTTTTGTATAGTATGGATTATACAGTATATAAATGACAATCTATAGGTGCACAGATATTGTGCACCTATAGATTAGGTAATTTATTTGACATAAAATGTATAACTAAGCAATTTTTGACTTTTATATATGAATTTTTATCTGACTTTGTAACTATATCTTCTAATAAACAAACATAGGTATTTTTAATCCGTCACAGACATAAATTACTGACGTAAAAATTACGCAGCAAAATATTTTAGATTTAACTCAATGAAAACACTTCTTTTGTAAATCGTAATTATAAATAAAAAAATAATATAATTATAGTAATGTTTATTGACATAAATAGTGAGTTACTAATCCCAGAGCAAATTTACCTTGTATTTTGGACACCGGTGTCATCGCTTTTACACAACACGAGAAATGATGAAGTAACGTTGTGGGCAATAGGTAAATAATATTAATATGAGTAAGTGTGTGTTATTTGTAGAAATGCCAGTATTGAACCTTTCTGCAGATCCTCAATATTATCATGAGTTTTTTCAGATATTTTTCCTGATAGTTTTTACCTACATCAACTGAATAATGATCGTTAGGGGTCGCCATGTTGCTGTTTCACTATCTATAAAATACAACTTTTCTTCAACACAAGGGCCTGTAGCGAAAAAAATATTTGTGGACCAGTTGCTATATCGAAACGAGGTCAAATGATACTCCCTCCGTGCACGTGCATGAGGGACCTCCGGCGTGTTATATATTTATGAGGCAGCACAACGCGCATCGCAATCAATTCATGTAATTTAAGGCATAGTCGACTCACACGTTCTTTCTGACCCTCTCAACCCCTTAATGCTGGCTCTTCAAGCTTTGCGAGAGACGGCATCTGCGTCCACCCCTAATTAGTCCATACTTCGCAGTTTGCTGCAAATTTACGAGTAGGCCCCATCAATTAACATAGGCCGGAGCCACTTTGGCGTACCACGCCTTCCTTCGCGCATATGTCCTCTTCGGAGGGCATCGCTTTTACACAACACGAGAAATGATGAAGTAACGTTGTGGGCAATAGGTAAATAATATTAATATGAGTAAGTGTGTGTTATTTGTAGAAATGCCAGTATTGAACCTTTCTCCAGATCCTCAATATTGTCATGAGTTTTTTCAGACATTTTTCCTGATAGTTTTTACCTACTTCAGTACCTATTAATCAACTGAATAATGATCGTTAGGAGTCGCCATGTTGCTGTTTCACTATCTATAAAATACAACTTTTCTTCTTTCAGGTAATACAAAAATCGAGTTATCACCCTTCATCATTCCGTGCTCACCTTCAGACATAATTGTGATATCTGCACCACTCGTAGAAAACGCTCAATACTACTTATATAATCCACTCGGCGATGCTAACAAACTAGACATTAATTCGAGCGAGTTTCGACTAAAATCTATTAACATACAACATATAAATACGACAAATAAAGATATAACGAGATACACAGAAGAGAAGAATACGTATCCGTTAAATAACTATAAAGTCTACAGCCTTGATCAAACAAATTTGAATTATGTCAATTTGTTTGCGAAATATTCAGGTAAAATGGATCCGAACGATTTTATGATTGGACCCCTACTGCACGATAATCACGGAAACTGGGTTTTGAGTATATATCAGCAAGATAACAGTGGAGAATGTGTAGAGATGTTTCAAGTGATCACAATAGAAATTACAAGTAAGAATAATTCCTATATTTTTATCTCTCGTTTTATTTGGATGAAATTTCCACAAATGAAATTAATGAAGCCATTATTTACGCAAAAAATTGATACGCTATAAAAATAATAATGGGATTAAATAAAAAGAAAAATAAAAGGTATAAAACAATTTTAAAAACTCTACACAAGGGCCTGTAGCGAAAAAAATATTTGTTGACCAGTTGCTATAACGAAACGAGGTCAAATGATACTCCCTCCGTGCACGTGCATGAGGGAACTCCGGCGTGTTATATATTTATGAGGCAGCACAACGCGCATCGCAATCAATTCATGTAATTTAAGGCATAGTCGACACACACGTTCTTTCTGACCCTCTCAACCCCTTAATGCTGGCTCTTCAAGCCTTGCGAGAGGCGGCATCTGCGCCGTCCACCCTTAATTAGTCCATACTTACGAGTAGGCCCCATCAATTAACATAGGCCGGAGCCACTTTGGTGTACCACGCCTTCCTTCGCGCATATGTCCTCTTCAGAGGGCAGCGCTGACCGTACCCTCTCCTAAGGGTGCAGCCTAACCTCTCTCTATTCAAGCCATAGAGCCCTTATGGCCAAGGCTTAGGCTGAGATTAGTTGGTAGCAGACGCAGAGCGGCATTCCCGTGTCTATATAGTTTGAAGGGTAAGTAAGGGTAGTGACATTACTGGACGCTCTAACTTTACATCTTACTCGTATGTCACATGTTACTACGAGTTACATGTCACAGTAACCAGTCCGAACACCTTCAACCCTCGTGTGTACTGTTAAATGCAGACACAAAAGAAAACATTACACAAAAGCGATCTTATCGCGTTCGTCATTTACATAACATGTGTTATATTCCCGTCATACTGGCGCAAAATATAATTTATGTGAGCTATCTTTTGTGATATTGAGCAGTCAACGGCACTACTGGTATTTTAAAGAAGTAGTCTCAGTTTTTATATTTGGGTTAGATTTCTATACTACGAATCCTTTGATGAAATTTGGTACAATTTAAGACCCGACGGAGGAAATATCTCAATCTTTTGGGAAATTTTCAATCGTTCCTCAATGCACTTACCAAATGCCCATCACTCTGATGTACGAGTATATAATATTTTCTGCAACACCCTTCTCCCGGGATATTTAAATGGCACCCAGCTTGTGATTCAATCGAGGTATTCAAAAGACGTTCTGTAATTTATTGACAGTTGATTGGTACGTATCTATTTTCTTTTCTTTTAAAATTTCTCATATTTTATCAGATTTCATCTTATATGTCTATGTATGTATTTGTATAATAAATAATATTGTTATTGTTTTGTACCGGACATATACATATCAGATTTGTTTAATGCGATATGACTCTTGTGGCGGAAATATTGTTAGTTGTTAACTATATTATTTGTTAGTTGCTTTAACTTGTATCGAAAGTTGGGTTCAGACTGTGTATTTGAAGCCGGCTTCCAACTGACGACTCTGTAATGATACAGGGCGAAAAAAAATTCAATCTTGTGTTTTGATTAGTAAGAAGTTTAGACAATTAGACATTTAGATAAATATGTACATATATGTAAATTTATTTTTCAGAGTTCGTCCCTGCCAGCATAAGAACGGCAAAGTTGCACGAAGGCGACAGTTTGAAAGTCGGCTTCGCGTATCCTATTAGTAATCTTGAAAGCTGCGAGCTCTCAGCACCGGAGTCAACGTATGACAAGCCATATGCCAGAGATCAATCCAAAATGGACTTTTGTGGGTACATCGTGAAGAACCTCACAGCAGACGACGCGGGAGTGTGGAGGATCATAGGTGTAGGCGACATAGTGTACAGGACTCACGTGCTTCTCGAAATACTCGATAGGACTAGTACAAACTCTTGTGCAATTTATTAAAAATGAGTCTGAGCAGTGAAAAGTCGAGGTAAATAAACAAGAGATTGAACAGTTTGAATATATATTTGAAGATTTCACTCCACAGAAATTAATCTAAAAGATTACCATTTTTTCAAAAGTAACAAAAACCAGTCACGGAAATAGACATATAATGTAGAATACAAAATTATAATGGCAGCATCTGATATAGTGAAATGCTTCTTTATGGAAGAAGCACAGTACCTACGAACTAGGTAGTCCTCTTTTCCTGATTATCTAAAGATCATCAGGAAATTTTTGTTAAAGGGTACCTAGTTGATTTTATAAGCAACAAAAAAAAATGCAATGAACAAAGATACGCTATGCAAAGTTTCAGTGTCAAGTGAGACATGGACCGCACTGCGCGAGTTCTAATCTAACTTAAGACTTATTAACGGATGTACCCATTACTGACAATAGGGTACTTCCCTCTATATTAGAAAAGATCTAAAAGCATATAACTATGATAGCTTATGCATTAAATAGTCGGAACCATCATCTTTAAGTACATAAAATAACAAAAATAATATAAAAATTAGTTTCAAAGTATTCACTTTTTTAATCTATACGTAAAACAAGAGCGAAACATAGGCCGCCATGTCGTGACGTCATAAGGTACTGTAAACTTATGCGTGTCAATGTAATTACGAATCATAGTACGTATAAAGCCGCAAAACAATAAAAAAAGAAGTTTGTAGGTTGCTTTTTTAATGTAAGAGAACGTTATAAATACGTAAGTTAAATTGGAATCTCACGTGAATCACACTATGGAAAGCAGCTTTGTAAAAGGAGATAGTACGAATTTACCAAAAATAAATGCATTAATGGTCGGAAAATTCTTTACTGCAAATCCCGACTTTTGTTTTGCCGACTTACGG
This sequence comes from Scirpophaga incertulas, assembly GCA_036419045.1. Lineage (NCBI taxonomy): Eukaryota > Metazoa > Arthropoda > Insecta > Lepidoptera > Crambidae > Scirpophaga > Scirpophaga incertulas. The sequence goes on along the minus strand of CM071628.1, from coordinate 7,386,518 downwards.
AGTATTAAAACATCGATGTCAGTATTACTCTTTTATTATTATTCCTTTATTAGTTGTTTATATATAAAAGGTAATAACTCATTTTTAAATTATGAATATAATAATACATAGCATCAAACATAGAGCTTTGTTTATTATTTACATGCCGTATTGACGTCATCGCTACAGAGTAACAACTCGTGCGGCGCCTTCGTCTAATTACGCGCGAAATTTGAAAATATTAAATTTTAATGCAATTTTTATAGTAAGTACTTAACGAGTGTACAATTTTTTTATATTTTTACTATATGGTTTACTGGCACGGAAGGATCAAATTAAGATTCTTTTCAAAAAAGAGATTAATTCCCTATTATGAATTATGATCATCTTCACTTCACTCAATCACTTCAAAAGAAAATATGAGGCGTTAAAAGTGGACGAGGTTTATTTTTTTGATTACTTTAGGATGATTATAGCAAGTTTTTAGTTTGATATCGCCTCATTTACAAAAGAAATACATATTTAGAACACCCATCGAACTTTTGTAAATTTAAATGTAAACTTGTACACATATCCCTCCTTTTTTAAAGTTCTGTTTTAAAAAGTTTGTCTTTGAATTCTGATATAATTTTGTCCTAAAGGACGGATCGTTTGCGAATTAAGAATATCAGGTAGTCGACATCGTACTTCGCGATATTGCTTGAAAAACGCGTGTAATTCATTCAAATCAAGGATATCGACTAAAGTCTAAACCATAGATTTGACGACCTCCATAGTCTAGTGGATAGTACACCGGTTTCAAGGTGTCACCATCTCTGAGGTCCCGGGTTCGAATCCCGGTGGGGGCAGATGTTTGTGTGATGAATGCGAGCATTTGTACCATAGTCATGGTTGTTGATATATATTTCAATAAAAATTATTTATATATGTATAATATATGTATGTCTATCCGTTACCCTAGATCCCATAGCACAAGCCTTACAGAGCTTACCTTGGGCTAGGCTAATTGGTGTAAGTGTAAATATTTATTTATTTATAGATAAGTTACACTAAACGGGCTAGCGCCCAGTGCCGGCGTGGCACGGCATGGCACGGTAAAGGACTTTGTTACTAATTCATGTTATTTTATTTCGGTACCACGATGCCGCGGGATGCTGCGGCATGACGTGTCATGGGAGGGAGAAGTCGCAGTGGTCTTGGTGGTCGTGGTCGTGGTCTTCAGTGGATGTTGTTCTCCACAAATTATGCACCCAGAATATATTGTCTTTTTGTCAAATTAGCAGTTCTTGTTTTATCTCTTCCTCTTTAGCTAGAAGTGTTATTGATACTAAATCCCAGTCAACCATGATGACACAATCAACTTAGAATTCGCGCGGAGCAAAACTGATCTATGTCAGAGGGGCCTTTAGCAGGATGCCACGGAACGCCGCGGGATGCCGCAGTACAACTTGGCGTGTCATGCCGTGCCACGCCGGCAGTGGGCGCCGGCCCTAACACTACGATGTGCCGTCGCATCGGAAATTATAGTCCATTTCAAATAAGATGATCTCTGTGACAGTTCGATTTCGACACTTGTAGAGAGGTCCTACAGTAAAAATAAAATCGATTGTTTGTGGTAATCGATTATACTTTATATGGAAATGAAATCGATATTATCTTACTACCAAAACTTTAAGTATCATTAGTGTTTCTGTATTGTATTGAAAGTTTTTGTTGATCAATGCATTTATCTTATGTATATAATATTATGTAGGTATAGTAGAAATATAGTCAAGTGTTTACCTGTGATTTTTTCGGCATTTTGCCAAAAAATAACAACAAAAATTTAAACAAAAACAGCAACAACAGTCAACAATAACAGAACACCACGCAAAAGTTGATGAAAACACAACTCGCATACAAGGCTGACACACTCGTACTGACTCGATTGTCAGGCAATCACAAGATGGCCGCCGATTATTCGATGTCCCACCTCTATGTTTTTTTGACGTTCCGTTTCATGTTTGCGAATTGCATAGTTATTTAAAAAAGATTTATTTTTATTTTTTATTTCATTAAATTAAACTAAGCGATACTGTCTTCGTTTTATAAGTAAAATATATTGTATTTTATTATTTTTTGCAATGAAGCTACTATGAATAAAAAATATTAAAGAATAAAATTATTTTTGTTTATCAAACGAAAAATGCGTAATTCGGAGCACGATGAACTGTCACAGAGATCATATGGACTATAGTGTTCTACAGTGTTGTAGATATTTACGATTCGACGCCGCAACGCAGTGTTGTGGCCGGGCACTATGGGGGCGTATAACAACGGGTTACATACCACATGTCTCTGTTTAACTATATTTTAAAAAAATATCAGTGTTTTGTTTATCCAATATGTTCTTAGAATATGTTGAAAAAGTGTGTGTGTAAAATGTTATCTAATTTCAATTTTAAAATAGGTGTATAAATAGGACTGAATTATTGTTCACTTTATTAATATCTAGTGTTGTGAATAACATAAATGCAAGTGTTCAAAGGCTCAGATTCCACCTACAATCTATTCCGCTTAGCACATACCGCAGTACAAAGCAAGAAAAAATATTTTCTTCCCAATGAACTCCCAGCATTTGATATTAAGTTAAAAATCGGTTAAAGAAATCTTACAGATTTGGATATGTTGTTGTGTTTCTCTCCGCGCATAGTTTGAATGTTACTATGTATTAATAATAACTATACTGTGATTACCGTGAGTTTTCTATCTTTTCGACAGGTATTTAACAAATAGTACAGAAATACTACAGAATTGTGTGTGAAACTATAAACTAATATCAGTACAATTTTAGTTCATTACGTTTCCGCTAGGGGCGCTGATTAAAGATACTTTGTAACAATTTACGGTATCGATATAGACTTCCAACGAATATTAAGAGCGAGTACACATTAGGTACTATCAAACGCGCGCTTTGCAAACCAAGAGCTTCTATTGATGTGTACACATGAAAGCACACGTCGGACGCGCGCTCTTGTAGATACATACGCCGCCATTTTACTGTACATTTCGCGCGCTTTCAAGACAATCAAAATGTCATCAAACATTCCATGCGTCAGTCTATCTCGTAATATTGGGTGCGTCCAAAATTCTCTTCCACTCTGCTGTCGACGGTACAGAAGCCACACACAAACGATCACTTCAACTTCCATTTCCGAACTGAGCTAGTAGAGATGTGTCAATCTTTATAGAAACGACTCAGTGAGTCGTTTCTTCCAAGTGATTCACTGATTCAAATATCCAACAGCGATCATATGAATCATTCGCTCAAGTGCATCTCGGTTTCAATCGGCACGATTGCGATAAGTAGGTAAATAGTTCAGAGTCGGAACGCTTCGGATCACGTCGCTCAATTGCATCTCGGTTTCACTGATACAAATGTATCAATATCAATATTTATATCAGTGTATTTGTATCATATATCAGTGACTCGGAACCGATTTAATCGGTACAGAGTCACTGATACAAATGAAGTACTTTACTCATTCAAATCTTTGTACTGATATGGATACAAATGATACAATCTCAACAAAGATATGTTTTACCCATCATTATGAAGCTAGTAGTATGAACACCTTGGTAACGCTCGTTAAGCTACACTGAAGTAGTAGTTTCACTATTAACATTATGTTAAATATGACGTTTTGGTTATAACATTATTGTAGTATTATCCTACAAATTGTTAAGGATGTTTTCATTGTATAATGTAAGACATTATAATCTCTTAAATGTAGATGAAATGTCTATATTTTTCAAATAAATTGATTTATAAACGCCATTTTTTTTTACATTTTAAGCCTTCTTACATTGATTATAACATTTTTCAATAGAAATAAAATAGTATAGTATACAAATAAACAAAGTTATTGTCTATTTTGTTTCTTTACTCATACAAATTGAGCAACTCTACCACAGCGTATAACGGCACTAACTCAGCTTTGCATACATTCGTACGTGTCACGAAATCCACATCGTAGTGACAGAAAATTTGTGTTTGAAACAGATCCTTCAGAAAGTATGGGACGGAAAGTGATAGCGCTGCGCCAGCTATACAGAATCGGAAAGAGGAACGTCTTCATTCGCTCGCTATTCCGCTAGGAGTAATAATGTTCTGTGATTACTATGCGACTAAATATAATTACACCAATTAACCGAATTTGAACACCTCCGTAGCCGCGTACTAGTGCGATATCTATCTACAGCCTGTATAAAATCATTGATGAGAAGTGAAAAAATGATGAGAATTTGTGATTGTGATGCTAATTCCTTGCTTTGCGGAGTATGGCAGGAGTAAAACTGAGTGACAGATTGTATAATGAAGTGATTAGAAAGAAATGTGGTTTGAAAGAGGATATCGTGACAAGAATAGAGAAAGGGATGCTTGGGTGGTTTGGGCATGTGGAACGGATGGATGAAAGTAGACTGACCAAAATGATTTATGAAGCTGGAGTGAGTGGAGACACGGGACGAGGAAGACCTAGGCGAACATATTTCGAACAAATCGAAAGTGTCCTCAAGAAAGGCCAGGTCAGAAGTACCCGCAATCGTCGAGGATGTATGAGGAATGTTATGAAAGTAGATGAAGCGAAAGAGATATGTAAAGACCGTAGCAAGTGGAAAGACGTAATCTCTGCCTACCCCCATGGGAAAAAGGCGTGAGTGTATGTATGTATGTATCTTCTCACAGAATTACGCGCCTACATCATTAGGATTATAATCGTCATAGTATTCATCAAAAGACTGTATTTGATATATGTAACACATAATTAAAAAAAACATTTTTCATATTGTAGTCTTTTATTTAGAAATCCGCAACAAATGTATGTTCGAGGACGATTTCATAATTGCAAATTATCAACTATTTTAAAAATCTGTCATTACATCAGTAATATTCAAATTTTTTTTATTGACAACTAATATCTGAACCAGTAGTTCTACAATTTATAAAGTGAAGAAGAATAATTTATCCTATATATATATATAATATATATATATATATATATATAATATATATATATATATTATATATATATATATAATTTCGTCAATGATGGTCTGGAACTTATACATAAATCACACTATTTATTGGGTTAGACGCACACTCTTAGATAATTTTAATATCCCGGTGTTATATTATCACTGGTCTAGTGCCTCTGGATATTATTGCGTAATGTTCCGTTAGTCTAATCTTACGACATTGTTCGTGTTCATGCAGGCAGTTCATTCATGTTTCTTTCTTTAAGTCGCCTACGACTACGTGATGTCATGACGGGTAATTTCAATAAATGCATTACGTTACTTAGATCTAATTTATTTACAATAATAAAACGTGTAATTATAAGTAACATACAAATAATGTCAAACATAAGTCATTGCTATCGTATACCAGTGATAGATAGAAATATAGTCTTCTACCTTTAGTTGCATGTATGAGCACAGATCAAAGTTTCTATGAAATTCTTTGACATTTGTAATTTCTATATACAATAATACAGAACAATAATATGTAGTAGGAAAAGATCTATAATAAATGATTTGTCGTATCTTTACATCTCAAGTTTTGAAACAAATCTTGTCATAAAATTAAATCTCTACTATTTCCTGTGATAAAACTGCAAAGATTTTGCTTTATTGTGTGTTTATAATTTTTTCGTAATCTTCGAAACCTTAGATACTAACTTCCAACAACTTAGATTATAATCTAAGTTCACTTCATACAACAGTTTCTTCCTGATAGATGTATAAAAATAAATCCCTTACTCTTTCAGGTGAACAAACAGATTTCACTGTTGCAACTCAAAGTACTCTCGTCACGAAAACAACTTCAATTGTATTAAAAAAAAAAACATCGTTGATTTCTGTAAACAAAAAACACATATTTTAACACTCACTTTAAAATAACACACTTTTGCACACTCTCAGTATTTATTAGTGCTCGGAATAGGTAGTTTAATTTTATGTACTTGCAGAAAGAAAGTCAATGTAAGCGTAACATGGATAAACCTAAAATTTTCTGTTTTTATTTGCTATTCGTTTCTTTACGCTTCTATTGTAAAATTGTATGTTTACAATTTATTATTACAACAATAAGCTAAAAGATGAAATACTATTTTGAAAGTTCAATATAATATTTTTACAATCTCTGAAAATAGTAAGTTCCCAGGCATATCCATAGTTTTGATGTCACAAAATCGCAAGTACAATACGCGCAGCCAAAGATGAGACCTGTCAAATGCTAGTAGAGGGGATTTTGCGCAGGTATAGTCGCGCCCAAAATAGTTATATAAAACTATGAATTTCGATTAATAATTTTTTTTATTGAATATTTAATTCGGTATCGCTGTCGTCGTCATCTATAAAACGAACACCAGTTATATATTCGTGGGTTCGATGGCAACCACTATCACGAGCTGTCCCACTTGTGCTGGGCTGTGGTGTGACTGGTCCGTCTTCGGCGGAGCTGTTTTCACTGTCCTCCGTGTCACTGTCACCCTCATCGGAGGAATCCCCTAATGATATCAATATTTCTTGATCAGTCAAATCATCAATAATATGATCACTTTCAATATATTCTTGTTCAATTTTCCTTGTTTTTTCACACAGCGCCTTCCACTCGTTTGGACCCATTTGGTCCACCTTTTCCTTCACCAACTCCATAACTCCTGAAATAGTCCATTCCACGTTCTTGCTGCTAACATGACGTTTTATTGCTGCCCATGCCATTTCGATAGGGTTTAAGTCGGGATGATATGGGGGCAATCTAAGAACGCGGTGGTTATGCTCTTCCAGTATTTTGTCAATGCTATATTTTTTGTGACAATCTTTGTGCTTTTTAATTAAATTATAAAGCTCTGGCTTTAACATATCTGCAGTAAATGCGATGCCTTTTCCTGCAAGCCAAGAATGCATTTCTTTTTTTTTCGTATTTGAGGTTGGCGCAGTCTCATCCTCCTTGTTATGGTAGGACGCATTGTCGACTACCACGACGGCATTCGGTGGGAGATTTGGGATTAATTGAGTCTCAAGCCATTTTTTGTAATTAATGAAATTCATGTCGTCGTGGTAGTCTCCTGATTTTGTTCCCGATTTGAACATCAACAATGCATTCGGAACAAAACCATCTACGGAACCTGCGTGCACGATGACTACCCGCTGGCCTTTGGACATTGGTTTCTTAAGTCCTTCCAATGACAGATCGGACCAACCTTTTGATGTTGTGTGCGTAGAATGCACATAAGACTCGTCAGTATATATTATAGGACATCCTTCTTGACGGTATTGTCCGAGTTTCTTTAAATACTGAATTCTTTTGAGGCGGAGATCAGACTTTTCAATAAGAATTTTCCTATTATTTTCAGTCTTCCGCCACCGAAACCCAAGGTTTTTTATTATTTTGCGCAAACTGGTTGCGGATCCCTGATACCCAATATCATCACGCAATTTATTTTTTATCATTTTTATTGTCGGGAGTGCCTTATTTGTGATATGAAAATTGTGGATACATCGTTTTATCACCCCTTTATCAAAATCGTCTACGTCGGTTACAGGATTTGATCTCGGTCGTTTTTTTCCAGGAGTGCGAAACACCGACAGCAATTCGGAGCTATTTGCTTCCTTCACAATTCTCTTCACCGTAATGAGTGATGTTTGGGTGGCAGTAGCAGTTCGTTTTTGTACCGCTTTCAAATTTCCGACGCCTTCCTCGGCTTCCTTAGCCATAAACTTGTAGACGTCATACAGCATCTTCCTACTTTGTCTTCTCAAAGTTTTGCCTCGAGGCATTGTCAACAAAAAGTACAATCTAATATATAAAATAGTAACAATTAACAACTAGTAACAATTAAAAATAACAGAAAACAATAACAAAAACAACAACACAACTATAAGCTTTTTTTCTCGACTGTATACTCGGATCACAGCGGCGGTGAGCACGGGTTGCGGGGAACGTCACACGACCGATACGCATGCGCGGCCACCATACCTCGCCCCGCACGCTCCTGTCTCGCCGCGCATTGGTCCCGCCCCTCCCCGCTTGCCTTGCTTACCGCCAAAATGGCCTGTAAACTATCTACTGCGCAGGTTAAACCACGTGATCCGTCAAGTCTCATCTTTGGCTGCGCGTATTGTACATAAAATTACTACCTATTCCGAGCACTAGTTATTATGTAGTATTTTTGACATATAAAGACAATTACTGAACTGTAAGTTTGGCTGACATATATGGCATGGCATATATATACATATATGGCATATATATACACATATATGGCAATATAAAACTTAAATTTACTTTACTTTAATTGTAAAACAAAACATTCAATATTAAATATTGATCACGTATTACGCAATATGTTCATCACGCTCTTTTTAAATGGTTTGAGACACTGTCCAAATATGTCTATTGTCTCGTGATGATTCTTTGAGACATCATTGGTTTATGGATTATTCTGCTAGGTTGTGTGTTTGGAGAGAAAAGAACGGGTGAGTGTAATTCTCTTGGCTGAAACCATGTTTTTCTCTTCTTATATATCGAAAACCACGATTTTCTAATTCAGATTTCGGAGCCCCTAGCGGGAAAATGAGTCGATAACTTTTTTTGCGACCATTATAATTTTTGCTCAGCTCGACCAGGAGAACAACATATCCAAAATTCAGACCTGGATCCCGAAAACCACTTGGCCATTTAAACAGTATCATGTAGTGAATGAATATATTATGATGGCACGCACCGAGTCTATTCACTGCCGCTTTGGCTGGCGCTGGCGCTGGGGCTGTTGGTGGCGCTGGCGCTGGCGCTGCCGCTGCGGCGGGCGGCCTCGCCGGGCGCCGCGTCGCTGCGCTCGCCCTCGGAGTCCGAGTCCTTGAGCGCCTTGGCTCGGTCGTATCATCTAGTGAATGAATATATGATGGCACGCACCGAGTCTATTCACTGCCGCTTTGGCTGGCGCTGGCGCTGGGGCTGTTGGTGGCGCTGGCGCTGGCGCTGCCGCTGCGGCGGGCGGCCTCGCCGGGCGCCGCGTCGCTGCGCTCGCCCTCGGAGTCCGAGTCCTTGAGCGCCTTGGCTCGGTCGTATCATCTAGTGAATGAATATATGATGGCACGCACCGAGTCTATTCACTGCCGCTTTGGCTGGCGCTGGCGCTGGGGCTGTTGGTGGCGCTGGCGCTGGCGCTGCCGCTGCGGCGGGCGGCCTCGCCGGGCGCCGCGTCGCTGCGCTCGCCCTCGGAGTCCGAGTCCTTGAGCGCCTTGGCTCGGTCGTATCATCTAGTGAATGAATATATGATGGCACGCACCGAGTCTATTCACTGCCGCTTTGGCTGGCGCTGGCGCTGGGGCTGTTGGTGGCGCTGGCGCTGGCGCTGCCGCTGCGGCGGGCGGCCTCGCCGGGCGCCGCGTCGCTGCGCTCGCCCTCGGAGTCCGAGTCCTTGAGCGCCTTGGCTCGGTCGTATCATCTAGTGAATGAATATATGATGGCACGCACCGAGTCTATTCACTGCCGCTTTGGCTGGCGCTGGCGCTGGGGCTGTTGGTGGCGCTGGCGCTGGCGCTGCCGCTGCGGCGGGCGGCCTCGCCGGGCGCCGCGTCGCTGCGCTCGCCCTCGGAGTCCGAGTCCTTGAGCGCCTTGGCTCGGTCGAGCCGCCTCGCGCGCCTCGTCTCCACATCCGAGCCCTCCGACTCGGACGAGTATATCGCCGCACCCGTGGTCGCTGCAATATTTAAATAGTACATTACGACATTACTGCGCTATAACTAGTAATGATCGTTATTTCAATAACAAATAATATAATGAATTATTTTCCCGTAACAAATAACACATTATTTAACAACGGCTTATACTGTTATCCTGCTGTTGCTGTTGACAAAAGAATCGCCTAGTCGCATTGTTGTTGTTGCCACTTGAACCGTTGTGTATGCGTAGGCGCTCGCTCTGTTGCTCGACTACTTATTCTATAATATTAATCTTTCTCACAAGGAAATAAAGTTCCTATTTGTTTATTTCATATAGTAATTTTATTAATACCAAATTCACAATTTTGTACCTTCGCGCGTATGACAATTAGACTCATTTTGATTTACAGTGTGATTTGAAATAACAATTAGGTAAACTGTTGCTGGCTTGCTGGTGCCTAAGCTGTTGTCATTTACGCATTATTTGCAGTTGTGTGATCGTTGCAATAATTAGTGTTGTGTACTTTTGAAGTAACTAATAAATAATTAGAGTAGATATTGTAAATAAATGGAATTGGAAGAATATTGCAAATATTGCATGTAAATAATGTAAACATTGAATGTAAATAACAAATTATGTAAAATCTAAAGGCGCGCCGCTTGGGCCGCGAGGACTGATGAATGATACAACAGAGGCCGCAGAGGTCGGCTCACGGCTCACCTTTCTGTCCCTGCTTGTACTTGTTCTTGATGGCCTGCAGCGACACGCCGCCCTCGTCCTCGGAGTCGTCGGCGGCGCGCGCGCCGGCCGCCCGCGCGCCGCCGCCGCGCCGCTTGGGCCGCGAGGACTGATGAATGATACAACAGAGGCCACAGAGGTCGGCTCACGGCTCACCTTTCTGTCCCTGCTTGTACTTGTTCTTGATGGCCTGCAGCGACACGCCGCCCTCGTCCTCGGAGTCGTCGGCGGCGCGCGCGCCGGCCGCCCGCGCGCCGCCGCCGCGCCGCTTGGGCCGCGAGGACTGATGAATGATACAACAGAGGCCACAGAGGTCGGCTCACGGCTCACCTTTCTGTCCCTGCTTGTACTTGTTCTTGATGGCCTGCAGCGACACGCCGCCCTCGTCCTCGGAGTCGTCGGCGGCGCGCGCGCCGGCCGCCCGCGCGCCGCCGCCGCGCCGCTTGGGCCGCGAGGACGCGCGCGACCGCATCGCCGCGCGCAGCTCCATCTCCTCTTTCTGTTGCACCGCACAGAATACAATTCCGAAGGCGTCCATATCATTGGTAGCTTCTACTTTCAGGAGACGTATTTTTGAATCATTAGACGTGAATTTGGAATTCGAATACGAATGAAAATCGTGCGCGAAATTGTTTTCTACTGCTTACAATTTTATAGATTTTTGAATCACTCGAATTCAGTGTTGTCAATAAAAACAAATTCTTAATTAAATTCCGTTTCACGCAGAATAATTCAAAATCACAACAACAAAAAACCGGCGATGACCCACACGTGAAACGGATCACTGTCAAGGTCACTTCAGCGTTGGATATTCTACTAGTAGAAATAAAAAACGAGTGGGTTGAACCACTCGTTTTTGATGCACAACGCACGAAATGAAAGTTCAGAAATAGTGAATTCGGTAATTTGTATACGAATCTCACGATTTCGAATGCGAATTGGTTTTCTATTGTTTTAAAAATTCGTCTCCAGTACTACAACAACCGCTGCTATGACTATTGTATATATAGACTATATGATAACTGATAAGCACCATGATAATTATTTAAAAAAAATATCTAAATAATTTTTATTCAACATAGACATTTTTTACAAGCTTTTATATTAGCTTCACTTGTAACTATGTAAGTATATCTTTGAATCTTAATTTGACCCACTTCCCGATTTCCAAATTTTGCATGCACGTGTAAGTCGGATGACATGCATGGTTGTGTGTGACGTCATTCTAAATCCAACATGGCGGCATTACTAAGATGGCGGATCAATTATTTTAATCTTACAACAATTGGTGTCGGTGCGCGCGATCTTAAGTTGAAACATGTTTCGACTTGCATTGCGCGGCGAGTCTTTCTTTTGTTTTGTTTTAGTTTAATGTGACACTGGGCAGCATAGATAACGCTTGCGTTTGGTATTCTTATTGTAATATACATTAACACTGTATGTGTCACGCAGTACTAGTTTAGATTCTTAGAAAATCATTTAATTCGAATTTAAAATATTACGAAGATTTAAATTTTGTTTTCTTAATAAAAAGTGATCTCATAACTTTTTAGAGTAAAGCGCACTAGCGACGCCAATTGCTTGAAATTGTTAGCTACAAAACCAGAACTATTTTAAATAATTGTAGACCGTCAGAATCACGGCAACTAGCGTCGCTAGTGCGCCTTACCCTTCATCTTAAAGAATATATCCTTACTAATATTATAAATCGGAAAGTGAGTTTGTTTGTTTGTTTGTTTGTTACGCTTTCACGCCGTAACTGCTGAAATGATTGCTTTGAAATTTTGCAGACGTAAAGATAAAAGTCCGAATTAAATAAAAAAATTAAATAATAAATAGTACGTTTTATCCCGGAAAAATAGACAGATCCCACGGGATGCGCAATAAAGGCTTCGCTCAAAAACTACTGCACAGATTTTCATGCGGTTTTTATCAATAGATAGAGTGATTCTTGAGCAAGGTTTTGCGGTATTTTTTATCTCGAAAAAACGGATAGCCCCACGGGAAACGCGATAAAACCTTCGCGCTATAAACCGACTTCCGCGCATATGTAGTCGTGGCCCTTAACCCTCTATACACCCAATCCCGAAATCCACGCGGACGAAGCCGCGGGCAGAAGGCTAGTTATCTATAAATTTAAATTTAATAAGATCCGTGAAATATCCGCCAAAAAGTAACGGATACGGACACGGATCCGGATCTTTCTTATGCCTCGGATATCCGCGTATACGGATACGGATATCCGGCACATCACTAATTCGGAATATAAAGAAAACACACTAACCTTAAGCTGGTACTTTCTATCGGCGTCGGGATCAGCACCGACTTGCGACAGTATCTTGATTGCGGAGGTCTTGGTGGACCGGTCAGCGAGAGACAGGGTCATCTTCCTATGAGTGAAGGATTCTGTGGAGTGAGGCCTGAACGAGAGCTTGGTGCGGAACACCGCCTGGCCTTGGAGACCGGTGCCTTGGCGCACGAACAAGTGATTGTGGTCACCCTGGTGAAAAGTGACTGGATTAATTTACATTGCACCACCAACTAAGGTAGGATGACCACCAAAACGAATATCCCACTGAACACGGATTTATCATTATCGCGTTTTGGTATTCATAAGTGATTGCAATCCGGCGTCACTTTCAGTCCGGCCGGATACGACTGGATTCCCATCAATCCGGTCGGATCCGACCGGATCCGGATTGATTAAAGTAAATGATTTTCGCTTTTTAATACAAAATAAGTGAGTTAATCAAGTGTCACTGCACTTATATGTAGGTAGTTTATAAAAAATAAATCACAAATATATAAAATCGACTTTATTTCCTAACCAATGTTAAGACAAATATACAAACAATTAAAATTTAGTAGTGTAGGTAACTAGTAATAACTTTACGACGTAACGAGTAGCTCAGTCTTTCTAGATTTCACATTCACAGATAGATCAATTTATAAGTAACAATATTAATTATCAATTAACTATAATATCTAATAGATACAGTTAAGCTTACGTAATTAACTGAAATGAGATCAAAATCATTATTAAAGTATTTGAGAATGCTAACAAACAAGTCTTATAGTCATATTTATGATTATGACAGATACCACCATGATTACTAACAGCTAGCACCTCATCCGATCTTCGGATCCGGTATATTGGTACCGGATCCGGTAACCATTAAATGATGCCGGATTACCTGATTGCAATCCCTAGTATTCATGTTATCTAGGGAGTTAATCTTTACCTGTAAAATTGCCTTATGTTTCTTTTGTACAGATAGCATCACACGAGGCTTTACATTTCAACTATGATAACCTTCGATATTACGGACGACATAAGAGCCATCTCAAAGTCAACATACAAAATAAAATATTTTGTCAGAATTTTGTACTTTATTGCACGGAACTTTCTAAACACATTTTTGATTTACACGGGAATTTATTATTATTTAATACTTAAAGAAAGAAACAATCAATTTTTTTCGTCGGATTTTTGTACTGTGCTGGATGAAACATTATGACACATTTTTTTATTAGAATTAAAATTATTGTTTTTGTTAGTTTAATTGCCTATCGACATGTGTTTGAAAATACAAAAAATCTAATTAAATATGGTATGAAAAAAGCAAAACTATGTATAGACTGTCACTTCAACAAGTCTTTTTACAACCTTACAAGCCTTATCTAGATCCTGACAGTGATTAAACTGTCTAGCCAGTTACTCACATGTAGTAATGGTCGTTATTTCAATAACAGATAATATAATGAATTATTTTCCGTAACGAATAACACGTTATTTAACAACGGCTTATAGTACAGTCAATATGTCGTTAAAAAAATCGATCTCTCCGAAAAATGACAAACCGGGATTTGACTTGACGAATCGTTAGAGGGGCAAGTAAAAAGCTTAATGTCAGATTTCCGAAGTCCTCCCCCCTGCTGTTTTTGAGAAAATCCAAAAAAATTTTGAAATGCATTTATCTCGGAAACTATTAAGGCTAGCGACTTGTTTTTTTTTTCAAATTGTAAAGGACACTCAGGACTACATTTTCTTTCATTGAAGCAACATCATCCGACTGAAACTGCAAACGCTAGATGGCGCTAAAGTTTTGAAAAATTGGTTTTTTGCTATTTTCATTGTAAAATATCAATTTTTTTGCAAAAATGTAAATGAGAAAGTTGTTTGTAATAAAATTAGCTACAACTTTTGTTTAAAACATTTTTTTATAAAACTTACCGTTTTCAAGCTATATAGGGGAACAAGTGCAGTTTACAAGCTGAAGCTTGTCAAAGTGTACAAATCGTACATTGTGTGCCTTACTACAGTGTGTTTGTCACACAATTCATGGATACATCAATAAATTGTAATGTTTACTTATTTTTAATTATTAAACTTTTAAAACTTTGTTTAACATTTTTTTTTCAAATAACAATGAAGTTTTTTTTAGTACAAGTTATTTGAAGCGGTTTTACTAATACAATGCATTAGTAACAGTACATATAAAATGAAATTTTATTAATGCAAAAATCAAAAATCAAAAATATATAATCAAATTTGCAAGTAGCTTTAACTTTTATGAATTTTATATTAACTTTTTGTTATTTGTTATCGACAGCGCAAAAGGTGAATAATAAAAACTAAAAAAGGTACTAAAAAAAACTTCATTGTTATTTAAAAAAAAAATTCTTAAACAAAGTTTTAAAAGTTTAATAATTAAAAATAAGTAAACATTACAATTTATTGATGTATCCATGAATTGTGTGACAAACACACTGTAGTAAGGCACACAATGTACGATTTGTACACTTTGACAAGCTTCAGCTTGTAAACTGCACTTGTTCCCCTATATAGCTTGAAAACGGTAAGTTTTATAAAAAAATGTTTTAAACAAAAGTTGTAGCTAATTTTATTACAAACAACTTTCTCATTTACATTTTTGCAAAAAAATTGATATTTTACAATGAAAATAGCAAAAAACCAATTTTTCAAAACTTTAGCGCCATCTAGCGTTTGCAGTTTCAGTCGGATGATGTTGCTTCAATGAAAGAAAATGTAGTCCTGAGTGTCCTTTACAATTTGAAAAAAAAAACAAGTCGCTAGCCTTAATAGTTTCCGAGATAAATGCATTTCAAATTTTTTTTGGATTTTCTCAAAAACAGCAGGGGGAGGACTTCGGAAATCTGACATTAAGCTTTTTACTTGCCCCTCTAACGATTCGTCAAGTCAAATCCCGGTTTGTCATTTTTCGGAGCAAAAATTGCAGATTGACTGTACTATTATACTGTTATCCTGCTGTTGCTGTTTACAAAAGAATCGCCTAGTCGCGTTGTTGTTGTTGCCACTTGAAGCCGTTGTGCAGGCGTAGGCGCTCGCTCTGTTGCCCGACTGCTTATTCTATAATATTAATCTTTCTCACAAGGAAATAAAGTTCCTATTTGTTTGTTTCTTATAGTAATTTTATTAATACCAAATTCACAATTTTGTACCTTCGCGCGTATGACAATTAGACTCATTTTGATTTCCAGTGTGATTTGAAATAACAATTAGGTAAACTGTTGCTGGCTTGCTGGTGCCTAAGCTGTTGTCATTTACGCATTATTTGCAGTTGTGTGATCGTTAAAATAATTAGTGTCATGTTTGGATTTGCCATTGTGTGATCGCGTATGCAAATTAAATTACCTTTTCGTTGCAATAATTAGTGTTGTGTACTTTTGAAGTAACAAATAAATATTATAATTAGAGTAGATATTGTAAATAAATGGAAATGGAAGAATATTGCAAATATTGCATGTAAATAATGTAAATATTGAATGTAAATAACAAATTATGTAAAAATCAATGAACTTATAAATACACCAGAATATTACATTGATTAATTAGTTTTAAGTTATTTAAATTACTGCCTAATATTCTGACAGTTCTAAGCCTGAAAAAGTATGAAGGAAAGTTCATTGTTAAGAATAACTAGCTATAATAACAATAACAATCGTACTCAACAACATTTGTCAAAACAGCAATATAACAGGATAACAGACAACAGTTTACAATAGCAGTTGTAGGAAAATAACATAACAGTGTTATTCGTTATTACAAAACAGTCGTTATTGCCGTTACTACTCACATGCAATGGTTGTTTGTAGACATCGAATATTTCCGATCCGAGGTGTAGCGACATACTGCCGTCGGACCACTTAACCATCCGAGCGTTAGACTCCTTCAGTGCATTCCCTTCCTTGTCAAATGCTGTTCGCCATCGTATAGTATTCTCCACTTTCAGTTTTAACCTGAAACAACAGCGAGCTGACTATATAAGTGACATATTAACACCAGATTTTTGTTTCTAAGACTAATAGTTTTTAATTATTAAGGTACGATGATATAGACCTTTTCGTTACGGTTCATTTTTTAAACCTGGTACCCGTATGTTTTGGCGCGATTTTAAAGAAGTTTCACGTCAAAAATGTTAGACACGCTGTCAAAGTTGTTTTGTCGGTCGCTTATAAAATCAAATGCTTCACACTTCACAAAATTGTATCAACAACTTACATACGTTTAGAATTAGCTATTAAAATTGAACACTATTCCCTTCTCGTAAAAAAGATTTTCGTGTGGCGGGCGCGTAAAGTGAAGTCACGATACATAACAGATCTCTCTGGCTAATTGAGAAGTTAAAAACTTTTTAACTTTGTGACTTACACAGATATTTAATAAATTATTGTTGCTAATACTGCTATCACACTTTTGATAGTTAAGACTAAGATACAAGCCAGCAATTTATGTACGAACGAATGAAGATCTCCGAGGAAATCCATTCAAAATATAGCATTATTTATACACAGCTTTTTTTCTAGCACGAATATAAACAGAAAAGTGTTAATAGAAAAATTATTTTTTATAAATTATATTTCGCAGTTGTTGTTAAATTTTTTCTTCAATTATACAGATCTCATGAAACATATAATGTGTAAACTTGTAATTGGCCTTCTTATATGTATTTACTGATTGCAATCCGGCGTCGTTTTCAGTCCAGCCGGAAACGACAGGATTCCCATTAATCCGGCCGGATCCAGTCAGATTTTGCCAGATTGATTAAATCAAGATTGTTTTCGCTTTTTAGTACAAAAAAGTGAGTTAATCAAGTGTCACTGCACTTATATGTAAGTAGTTTATAAAAAATAAATTACAAATATATAAAATCGACTTTATTTCCTAACCAATGTTAAGACAAATATACAACAAGAAAACAATTAAAATTTAGTAGTGTAGGTAACTAGTAATAATTTTACGACGTAACGAGTAGCTCAGTCTTTCTAGATTTCACTTTCACAGATAGATCAATTTATAAGTAAAAATATTAATTATCAAGTAACTATAATATCTAATAGATACAATTAACCTTACGTAATTAACTGAAATGAGATCAAAATCATTATTAAAGTATTTGGGAATGCTAACAAACAAGTCTTATAGGTATTTATGATTATTACAGATACCATCATGATTACTAACTGCTAGCACCGGATCCGGTAACCAATAAATGATGCCGGATCCGCCGGATTACCGGATCCGTTTTTCCGGATTGCATTCCCTATATGTATTGTATTTTAAATATTGTTATATGCTAGCTGCAAGTTTCCCAAATATAATAAAATAAATAAAATATTCCACACTCTGGTTCAATACTAACCTAGCTCGACCTTCCTCATCCAAGGTTTCCTCCTCGTCAATCTCGTCTTCATAAGTGTTCGGGTCGTACGGCCTGGTCTCCACAGACAAGAAGTTGGGCAACTTAACAAAGTGCAACTCTTTGCCCAGCTCCGTCCATATCTTTGGCATGTCCACATCAATACGAGTCTCTGGAATCTCCTGCTCTTCCTCCTCTTCAGGTTTCTCCCTATTTTCCTATAATAATTAATTGAAAATTACAACACCGGTAATGTCTAGCAGAGTTATTTCTAAATGTTTTGCAGTTTTTTTTTTTATAGGATAGCGCAGCTAACGAGCAAACGGATCACCTGATGGTAAGCGATAACCGTTGCCCAGGGACACCCGCTACACCGGGAGGAGGAACAGATGCGTTGCCGGCCTTTAAATAGGGAATAAGGGGGGAGGGGGGGTTGGGCCTCCGGCACCCTTACTCACTCGGCGATACACAGTGCAAGCGCTATTTCACGCCGGTTTTCTGTGAGGCCGTGGTATTACTCCGGTCGAGCCGGCCCAATTTGTGGCTCTTCCACGGTAACGTTAAATTAGAATTTAAATCAAACTCTATAAAGATGATTCACAGCTCTACTATTTAAATCAATTTCAATACAATTCCATAATAATTTCAATCCAATATCTTTTTTTATGTGTATTCTATGTTCAACTGTCATACATTGTTTTAAGACTGCTAAAATCCAAGCAAATTTTAGTTGATTAACTTTCTACGTTTAATGTGGTGATGCTGCCAGTACATACCATAACATGTCAAAATTGGATGGTAATGTATTTATTTATAAAATTTAAATAAACAAACAAATTTTTAAAGTTAAGTTTTTTTGTTTTGTTCAACATATTGGAAGGGCCTGTTTGATATAATTAGTAGTTTGAGGTTATTATGTCGCTATTATACTATACTGAATCATGTATCTTTTGACTTCCTGTCTAGTTGTTGGAGGATAAAAACTATTACTGCCAATGTTAACTACAAAAGTGAAATTGACAGTGATAGTGATTTCGACATTCCTTTTTATTGCCTATAAAACAATTCATAAAGGTTGCTGTTGAAAATACAAAGACATAATGTATATTTTTTTAATAAATACGGTACAGTGGACCCCCGGTAGTCCCACAATCATTTTGCAGGGCAGTGTAGAACTATCGAATTTGTCGGATTATAGAGTACTGCCCAAGACCCTTTATACTCCGATTTCTTTTACAAAAGAGTACCTTGTAATCCAACAAAATACAGATCCAATTATAAGATTCTTTATATTAAATATATGTACATACTCTGAAGTACAAATTATTCTTCATTATGTATGTCAAATTTAGTAAATTTAACAACACAATAGAGAGCTTCACCCAAAAAAGTCTTTTCCTATTCGTCTGCATAATACACCTACGATGGGTTAAGATTTAAACCATTCACCTTTTGCAAGAATCATCATATTTAAATGGCTCTATAAAGGTGGCATCGTTATAAAGTTTCTCTCCTGTAAGTTAAGTTCATGTAACGTATGCCATGACGACTTTTGAAACGTTCTAGCGGCATGAGACCATTTCCCGAAATGGGCGCATGCCCATTTCTTTGTTCAATCGTGCATTAGCGAATATGTATGTACTCATTCAATAAATAATAGGCCATGTCGGATTAGGGGGTGCCAGATTACCGGGGGTCCACTGTACTTTGATATTGTTTATTTATGGCTATAAAGTTATTTGTGCTAAATATGACCCAGATAAAAAAAATGGACATCTCCATTATAATGAAGAGAAAAAAGAAATGATTCTGAATGAATATCGTACCTCATCTCCGCTAGCCTTAGCGTCGCGTTCGTCACCGGACCTGCGTTCGTCTTCCGAACGCTGCAAGCTGCGACTGCGTGAACGCGACCTAGAACGAGACCTCGATCGAGACTTCTTGCTTCCTTCATCCTCTGTGCTTATGTCTGACGCGTCTCCGAACAAGGCATCCGCCGTCACTGAAATCAAAGAATAGTTATTTATGCAACTGTTGTATAATCACTCATGTGATACTATTATCATAAACCCACATTCGTGTTTTAATACCTAATTATAACAGTTGTATACAAGACTTTATCTACAATCATGATGTGAATCCTCTATAAAAGATTCTCATACCATAGGGTGTTGTAAGAACTATGTATATTATATGTAAATTAGGGGATCCGAAATTACGAATTAGTCTACAATTTATTGTTCTTTATTCAAAATTTTTGCGATCTGGTGGTGAAAATGTCATTGTATGAGAATGTTCTTTTTTTGAAATTCATAATATCACGCGTTTGGATGATATAAAGATCATAATATCATTGAGTGTTTTAATGTTGGCAATAAGCTAATTGTTATAGGTTCTTTTATAGAGGATTAATAACATGATAGTAGATAAATATCTCAATGCAATTAACTTTTCGAAGTTACAAATAGAATGCTATGAATAACTGACAAATAGAAGGCAACGTAAACTGAAGTAACAATGTGATGTAATTGACAAGATGTTATTCAATTTATTTGAATAGCAAATAACATTTCTTTGATACAGCTTTTTAAACATGCCTACACTATATTTAAACCATCAACCCCATAACAAATCCCTACTTATACTACTACTTTTCGTTTTCTTTTTTACTACTTTTTTACCGTGGGAGCGCCATGCTTCGGCACGAATTGGGCCGGCTCGACCGGAGTGATATCACGGCCTCACAGAAAACCGGCGTAAAATAGCGCTTGCGCTGTGTTCCGCCGAGTGAGTGAGGGTACCTGAGGCCCAACCCCCCTTATTCCCCTTTCAATCAATCAATCAGTCAAAATCAACTTTATTCAAATATGACTTATAGAAAGCTCTTTTGAATCGTCCAATTTTTTTTCCTATCACTCATTCAGGACGTATTTTTTAGCTGATAAGAAAAATGGGCGGGAGAAACTTATTAGCTTTATCAAAAGTAATAACAACATTTACAATAAATTATGTCGTTATCATACAATGTACATATATGTTTACAATTTATAAGGGAAAACAAATATATATTTACATTTTAGAATGCATTCTCAAATCAACACCAGGCATTGGCATCATTTAAATAATCATTGACTTTGTAATAGCCCTTACTCATTAGCGTCTTTTTAACATGTACCTTGAACTTATGAAGAGACAATTCAGCTACACTATGTGGAATCTTGTTATAAAAATTTTACATTAGCCCGAATAAACGAGCCTCTACTTTTTTGTACGTTGGAACGGCAAGTTTATTTTCTCTTCTTGTGTTTAAATTATGCATTTGAAAATTAGTATGAAATGTGTTATAATTTTTGTACACATAAATCAAATTTTCATAAATATACTGACCCGCCAAAGTCATTATATTAATCTCTTTAAATGAATCTCTAAGAGAATCCCTTGCTCGTAAATTATAAATAGCGCGGACTGCTCTTTTTTGAAGAACAAAAATACTTTCTGTACTAGCAGCCGACCCCCATAATAGTAAACCATAGGACATAACACTGTGAAAATAACTGAAGTAAATTAATCTTGCCGTTTCAACATCTGTAAGTTGTCTTATTTTTTTACAGCATATGCTGCAGAACTTAGTCTATTTGATAGGGTCTCAATATGTGGATCCCATTGCAAAGTCGGATCCAAAGCTATTGCTTTGGATCCGACTTTGCAATGGGATCCATAGCAATAGAATAGAAGGGTAGAATTTGTTGAATTCACTAAATTCTTGGGTATTCCCAAGAATTTAGTGAATTCTACTAATTCTACCACTTCATTATTCATTTTAACAATAGTGTTTACTTTTCTTACATTTGGTATTGAAAATTTTATACATTTAGTTTTATTGGGGTTTAAAGATAAATTATTAATCGTGAACCAGTACAATACTTTAGAAAGAGTACTATTTACAACGTCAATATTGCCGTTTCCTCTGTCAACCTTAAATATTACAGAAGTATCATCTGCAAATAGTACAGTATTGCACAAAGTATCAGTGAAGTGTGGGAGATCATTAATATATATCAAGAAAAACAAGGGTCCCAATATCGATCCCTGGGGCACGCCCATAACCATAGGAGTACCTGCAGACTCAGTTCCACCAATAACAACTTTCTGGACTCTGCTGGACAAATAACATTCAATTAGTCTAGACGCTGCATCAGAGACACCATAATGTTTCAGCTTATTTAATAAGGTCTGATGATCTACGCAGTCAAAAGCTTTCGACAGGTTACAAAAAATACCAATCGCATCCTGTTTACATTCCCAAGCGCTAAAAATATGTTTGTAGTGCAACATCCTTTGGTGAAACCAAAAATCGGTCGGTAATTTGCAGGATCATTCTTATTTCCCGATTTAAATAATGGAATTAACTTGCTACTTTTCATAAGGTCAGGAAAAACACCTTCATTAACACATAAATTGAATATGAACGCGAGTTGCGCAGCAAGTTCCTGTACTATGGCTTTAAGTATATGAGTCGAAATACCATATAAGTCTTCAGTTTTTTTTATACTAATCGAACGGAATGTTTTAAAATAATATTAGCATCAATGTGACAAAAATTAAAAATCTTGTTGCACTTCTCAACATTCTGCTCCAAGAGGCTTTGCTTGGACAAGACTTTATTCCCCTTATACCCCTTTAAAAGGCCGTAGAAAATGTTATGTCTGCACTTATTATGATATGATATGATTTTCCAATATATCTACCTATAGATACGTATATGATGTTAAAAATATGTCATGTTTTATTCCACAGAATATAAACAATATTTATAAAATTTATCTATATGAACAGCACAAATACTGCTTTATAATCTGTGGAACGTGGCATTGACATAATTTCAAAATGTATTGTTTGCAGATGATACTAATTCATATACAATTTGCCTCAAGAATTTTTAGTAGATTACTTGTTGACAGTGATGGCAATAACGACTGTTTTGTAATAATGAATAACACTGTTATGTTTTTTGTTTATAACTGTTATTGTAAACTGTTGTCTGTTATCCTGTTATATTGCTGTTTTGACAAATGTTGTTGAGTACGATTGTTATTGTTATTATAGCTAGCTTAGTTATTCTTAACAATGATATATGGCTTAGGAATGTCAGAATATTAGGCAGTAATTTAAAACTAATTACTTAATCAATATAATTTTCTGGCGTATTTAAATGTTCATTGATCTGTACACAATTTGTTATTTACATTCAATGTTTACATTATTTACTTATTGCAACGAATAATTTAATTTGCATATGCGCGATCGCATAACAGCAAATAATACGTGACTAAAAAAATGACAAAAGTTTAGGCACCAGCAAGCCAGCAACAGTTTACCTAATTGTTATTTCAAATCACACTGGAAATCAAAATGAGTCTAATTGTCATACGAGGGAAGGTATGTACAAAATTTTGAATTTGGGATTAGTAAAATTACTATAAGAAATAAACAAATAGGAACTTTATTTCTTTGCGAGAAAGGTTAATATTATAAGAATAAGCACAACAACAGTCGGACAACAGAGCGAGCGCCCTACGCCTACACAATGTTTGCTTTCTCTCGCTCATACATGTAGCTTGTAGCACAGTCGTGCTCGCTCGCTCCGTGCCGCACACACGCAAGTGGCAACAACAACAATGCGACTAGGCGATAATTTTGTCAACAGCAACAGCAGGATAACAGTATAAGGTGTTGATAAATAACGTGTTATTCATTACGGTAAAATAATTCATTATATTATCTGTTATTGAAATAACGACCATTACTACTTGTTGATAACCAGTAACAATGGCAGACATACCTGTGTCTGTTTTTTCTTGATTTTCATCATCAGAATCCAATATTTTCTTGGCTTTCTTTTTGGTGGGTTTGTTACTTGCATCTGAGCCACTGTCAGAACCACTTTTCTTACGTTTCGAGCGACCTGACCCGCCGGCGTCGCTTTCAGAGTCTGATAATACAGGGCGCTTCTTTTTGTCACCTGAAATCATCAGAAAAATAATACTATTAAAATTATTTTTGAATTTTTTTTTGACGTGAAACGTCCTTAAAATTGCGCCGAAATATACCAGGTTTAAAAAGTGGATCGTAACGAAAAGGTCTATAGCATCGTACCTTAATAATTAAAAAACTATTAGTATTAGAAACAAAAATGTGGTGTGAATATTTCACTTATATGTATACTCAGCTCTCTGTTGTGACATTGAGTTTTTTATTAAAATACTTAAAGCACTGTCAATCTTGTTTTTATTTCAATCTTTTATTTTTGTTTATCCAGCTAAATATAATACAACACTTTAAGACTAACAGAGTAACAAGTACCCAATATCTGTTTGCGACTACTATTCGGAAGTACATAAATGTATAGAAATAGGTGCACTGGAATACTTTGTATTGCAATCCTGCACAATGCAACAAAAGACAATATGTAAAAGTTCCAATAAAATATAAAATGTGATCCTTAATCTTAATGATAAAAATTATAATACTTACCATCTTCACCTTCTGATGCATTAGAACTCTTCGACCGTGATCTAGATCTACTTTTAGATTTTGACTTACTCCGCGATTTAGATCTTGATTGTCGAGAGCCGGACCTTTAAATGAAATATTTTGTTAAGTATTATGACAATTTGTTAAATAATGAGATGTTTAAAAATAAAATAATATTCAGATAATACAAATATTTTACCTTGATCTGCTTTTAGATTTTTCCTTGTCCTGTTCATCATCAATCATAAGATTAGGTGAGTTTGATCGGCTATCATCATCTTGCCTATTTACTGGACTCTTTGATCTTGACGATGCACTGCCAGATCGAGACTTCCGGCTTTTTGGACTAGCACTACCTGATTTCGATCGTGACCTACTTTTCTCTTTTTGCGATTTGGGACTCTGTGACCTTGACTTAGGACTCTGTGATCTAGATTTGGAACTTTGAGATTTTGGACTTTGTGCACCCGATTTAGGACTTGCTGATCTCGATTTGGCACTTCCGGAACGAGAGCGCGCACTCCCCGATTCTGAATTTGACCTCCTGGATCCACTATTTGACCTTGACCTAGATCCTTTGCTTTTGGGACTCCCAGATGCTCGGGATTTTGGGCTAGACGATCCAGATTTACGACTCTGGGCAGATCCTGAGCGAGACCTGTTTGATTGTGCTGGAGAGTTTGATTTGCTTCTTGAAGCATTAGAAGCATTTGAAGACTTTCGTGAACGACTTGACCTGTTTGATTTAGGAGATCCACTTCCTGATTTAGCTGGACTGTTTGATCCAGATCTGGAAATCACAATTGTTGCATTTACTAACTTCCTTTAATTAATTAATATATACACATACTATCATTAACATTTTTTGTCCTTTGGGCCATTTGTTAAACAATGTACAAAATTGCTGCTGTATCACTTGTAGGCTATAATTGGGTGACATTGATATAGATGGGCAGCCCACTTCTTAATATTGCTTTATTTTAACTAAACAATGTTTATGTTATGGGCCAAGCGATTATTGCGGGCAGTATGCATAATGCCCAGCCCTATCGGGCTAAGTGATTAATTACAATCTAAACTCACCGATTTATCATATTGCATTATGAATTATGAATATAGCTCCATGATGATTGGACAATGTGATTAATAGTTAAATTTTTACGTGGTGTGTTGCGGTGTTTTTATATATAATTAATTTTATATAACTTTTATATAATTTGAAACTTTTTAACTTAAGCGTAAAAAGCTTAATATGTAATTTAAACTTGAGAATTGATTTTAAGTTTAATTATCTCAGCAAGTATTTTTTTAAATATAATTAATGAGATTGAATTGATTACTGAGTTAAAATTTTAGAGTTTATTTTAAGTGTAATGACCACAGCTGTGGCTTAGATTCGATTTCGTTAGTTTTTTTAATTTGAAATTATACCTAGTAGTATCTCGCTGCAGCTTTGAAGTATTAGGGGCTCACTCACACTATCTATACGTTTGCGAGTGTGAGCGAGCACACAATATTTCTAAGCTGCAAATTAAATGAAACCACTATAGTTATCAGCGGTAGAAAACTTAATAAAAGCCAAATTATAAATTAACTAATTAAGCAAGTTAACTAAAATATTTTGACTTTATTTTAAGCTTCATAATCACAGTTGAATACTAATGTGACTTAATGAATTTTTTAATGCTTATTTCATTTTATCAAGTTTCGAGCACTTAATAAAAACTACTCAGTTTTAAATCTGTTAGGTACTAAATTACACATAGGTAGTTCTTTTCTTTTTGTTTTTATAGTTATCTTTTGTTTATTAAGTCCAAAGATGGAGAGCTTTTATAGAATAAATAATCTATTCTAACAATAACTATTACATATGAGTCTGATTACTAAGACTTTCTTAACTTTAGAGTAAATTTAAAGTTGAATAATCAGAGATGTGGTTTTCATTTAGTTTCATTCAGATTGTTAGTTTTATAATTTAACTTACTCACGCTGAGAAATATTCTTATTCCTCGCTGCAGCTTGGAAGCGAGCTTACTCGCAATATCTACCTACATGTGAGTAAAAGCAAGGGCAAAATATTTCCAAACTGCATTGAAACTACTATAGACTATAGTTTCTAAATGTAGGCCTTCGTAAATTGATCTAAGTAAAACCGTAGTCTGATTATTTAAATTTTAAAAAGAAATACTAAATTACAAAACATGTATTTATCATTACTGTACCCGATAATTGATTTTATTATTTGTATACTATATCTATTTTACTAAATATTCATTTGAAAGTATTTAACATGCTTTACATCACTCTACCCAATGTGCACTGCGCATTATTCATAATGTCCGGGCAATATGTTAAATTGATTGGTTATAATCACATTGCCCACTCTTTTTGGGCATTATTCATATTTCCCGGATATTATGAATAATGCCCGTTCAATCACTTAGCCCTGAACATTTACACTACTTTTATTCAAACTTATTTATAGTGTAGAATTACATCAAAACTTAAAAAAAAATTTAAGATACTAGTTAGAATACCTGCACAACACATAACCTATATTGAAGGTGGTTATAATATAAAGGTTTGAAATATATACTGGCAAGCGACATGCACTATTTTATTACATAACTCATCTAAAAAAGACTAGTTAAACTAACTACTAATGAGAAATAATGAGACTCTGCTCATTATTTCTCATTAGTAGTCAGTTTAGCAAGTCTTTTTCCGCATTTAGCCTCATGACTGGGCCATTGTGAGTCTCTTGTGGTTGGTTACCTTGATTGACTTCCTTCTTTTCCTGAAGGAGCAGGACTAGGACTTTTACTGTGGCTGCCACTTGATCCGCTATCTGAATCTGAACCTGAATCAGATCCTGAAAATGAAATTATTTATAGTAGTAACTGGCAATACATACAACAGCAATTATTGGAGACATGACAAAAATATGACACCACAACTGCAGCAATGTTGTGATTTTTATGACTTTTTATGACCTCTTGATATTAAATCATATATAAGCAACACTAGTTATAAATCTAGCTAGTTGATTGTTCGTATTTTTTGATATCCAGTTCAATTGTGATAGTTACCAGTTATATATATTACTCAGTTACCTTATAGTCTACACAATGCTTACTTTACGGTAGACTTATCGGTGTAAGTACAAAAGGCACACTAGTACTAGTACAACACAAATATTTTATACCGTTGATATTTATTGTGATAAATGTAACCAACAATGTTAGTAGCGAATTTAGTTAAGTGTGATTTTTGTAATATGTTTATGATACTAAGGTTAGCTTTTACTGACCATCCATTGAAGCTTTTGGTCTGGGAGCCATTTTTTATTACTCTAGTAATTAATATTATGGCTTAATAAAGAAACTGTATAAAAACATTAAATTATTTACAAATAATATTAATGTTTAGTTTAAATTTAGGTAATATACAAAACTTTAAACTACGTCACATAACAACACAACGGCGAAACTGTGAAAATGACATTGACAAATGCATATTGTCTTAATTTATCTATATTATGAGGAAGGCAAAGAGTTCTAACCTATACAATTATATGCTCAATATTTTTATTCTGTCTTACTATTGACATCAAAAATCCATGTACTTGGTGAGTTAATAAATTATATAGTCTGTAATAGAAAATTCATTACATTTTGTGATGGCAAGTAATAAAGTGTTGAAAAGAAATATAAAATTATCCAATTCATACATAACATAAAATCTGTATTGCAATTATTCCTCATAACTAATGGTTAGCGTGGATGTAATAAACTATAATAAGTTAATAGATTAATAAGCACGGTTGTGTCAAAGAGCGCACCGCGCTCTTTGTAATAGTCCTTTTTTTGCATACGTATTAAATGAATTTCAACTTAAACTGTACACCATAAGAGTGGAATTTACTTGCATATTGCGAAAGGTATGGTAAATGCCAAAAGGTAGGTTTTTGGTAGAACACTATCTATTACGATGTTAAAATAAACTGTCTAGGCCCATAGCTTAATTCGTGTAATCACAGCGTATACCTTTAAAAATTTAGGCCAGTCAACTGGGTCTTCCTCTAAAATAGTAATAAACACAAACAGCCGAATAATTACACCCCACTTGACAATATGTTGACCAATTATTGTTGAAATACATATTTCTGCACCCTTCCGACCCAATAATACACCCAAAAAACCATGTTCATCTTCTAATAAAACTTCAGACATAACACACCCAAGTGGGGTTACCGTACATCACCTTCGTAGATCAAATATGTGAAGACCAGGTATACATAAGGTATGATGTAGTATAACAAGTTCGGAGAACGAATGTGCATTGATCCGCATCGTCTCGAACACTGGATCATGGGGGGCTACTCAATTGCAATTCACAAAGATTATTCGCCTGCAAAATTGAGGGCTTACCACAGTAACACCTTATAAAAATGATTTTCAGAATGTCGTTGTAAAATAGTGTATATAAATATGTACTCTTTTAGAATGGTAGTATAGGTTTTTCTTTTGTTCTATCACTCGCGACGAAATTTACTGGTCCGACTCGTCCTACTGTTGACGTGTTGCGATGACTTAACCTTTTATGTCAATTTGTCAGATTTAGGTAGAGCAATGTAAAGTTGACTCTTTTAAGTTAAACTCTAATTAGTTTAATTTAATACACTCCTACTCTAGTTTAGTAGGTCGTATTCAATATAGAGCATCAGACGATAGAAATTTCTATTTAATTAACCACTTCTAAAAGATAGTTCTATTTAATTAACCACTCACCTAAATGATATACAATATTCACTAAGATTACGCTACGACCTGATTTTATTTTCGACTCAGACCAATATTTAACATTAATCCTGTGCTTATTATGACATATTCTTTGAAAGACGATAAACCGCACTTCATTTATTATTATCAGAAATATATTCAGCAGAAATGACGGAATTCTGAGATGTACAGTTTTAAAAAATATATCGACAATTCTAACTTTTTGTAAAAAGTTCAAGTCTGTCAAGTCTGGACATTCAAATGCTATTCATGGCGGTTACTATACATGGCATCTTTTTCGTTGCCGTACTAGGACCTAAGGTGGTAGAAAACAATAATAATAACACATTCAACTTCATAGTTCAAAATATTAGATTCATTTTTACTTAACCGAGCTTTACACAGCTATTTTAGACATGGACAAATGAAATATGTAGCTAAAAATATATATGTATCATAATGAGAATAATCATTGCATTTTTTAAATATATCTTTAGACGTAATATATGTATATACCAGTGGTTCCCAAACTTTCTTGTGTCGTCTTGTGACCACGGCCTCACAGAAAACCGGCGTAAAATAGCTCTTGCGCTGTGTTTCGCGGAGTGAGTGAGGGTACCGGAGGCCCGACCCCCCTTCCCCCTTTATTTCCTTTTAAAAGGCCGGCAACGCATCTGGTGACTCCTCTGGTGTTGCGGGTGCAACGGTTATCGTTTACCGTTCAATCAAACAGCTAGTTCAATCAAACGGCTATTTTAACCAGTTGGCTGTGATATATACATCATAATGATGAAGAGAATTTTGTACATCGTTGTGAAGAAGAGTAATAGAAGAAGATAATTTTGAAGATAGTGTTGAACAAGTTTTATTAAAGAGGTGTTTTGTATATGGTTAATATTATGTGTTCTGTGGGAGTAGGTTAATTCATGTGTTTCTAGTTAATGTGTTGAATAAGTATGTAAACACAAAATTCAGAGGGGATGTTAGAGGTTGGAATTTTGTCTATGATTAGCTATTTGTCAAAATTAAAATATACTATTATGAGTTTAAAAGAATGAAGCGTGCTGTGCGCTAGATATTTACTCATTGGAAGAATGTTTTGATATTGTGATATTAGTTTTATTAGAAGATGAAGTGAGGTTTCAAATGCATATTAAATTCAGAGGGGCTGTCATAGAGTTTATATTTTGAATTTAATACTGGCTGGGTTGTTTTTGTAAAAGTGAAGTTTGAAGTTTATTTGAATATTGATGTCTGTTGTTAGAAATTATTTTATGTGACGACGATATGTTTGGAATTTAGATCAGATTTTATATATATTGTATTTAATTATTTTAAACTGTCATGACAGTGTTGATTAAATAGAAAATATGATTGGTGTTGAAGAGAATAATTTTGATAAAGATGGAGTTTGTAATGAAGATAGGGTAGTTGATGAAGAAAGTCGGTTAATGATGAAGAGAATTTTGTACATCGTTGTGAAGAAGAGTAATAGAAGAAGATAATTTTGAAGATAGTGTTGAACAAGTTTTATTAAAGAGGTGTTTTGTATATGGTTAATATTATGTGTTCTGTGGGAGTAGGTTAATTCATGTGTTTCTAGTTAATGTGTTGAATAAGTATGTAAACACAAAATTCAGAGGGGATGTTAGAGGTTGGAATTTTGTCTATGATTAGCTATTTGTCAAAATTAAAATATACTATTATGAGTTTAAAAGAATGAAGCGGTGCTGTGCGCTAGATATTTACTCATTGGAAGAATGTTTTGATATTGTGATATTAGTTTTATTAGAAGATGAAGTGAGGTTTCAAATGCATATTAAATTCAGAGGGGCTGTCATAGAGTTTATATTTTGAATTTAATACTGGCTGGGTTGTTTTTGTAAAAGTGAAGTTTGAAGTTTATTTGAATATTGATGTCTGTTGTTAGAAATTATTTTATGTGACGACGATATGTTTGGAATTTAGATCAGATTTTATATATATTGTATTTAATTATTTTAAACTGTCATGACAGTGTTGATTAAATAGAAAGTGGTTATGAATTAAATTATTTGCTTTTATTACACGAAGAAATTTTTATAACAGGTTATTGTTAGAGGTTGGAATTTTGTCTATGATTAGCTATTTGTCAAAATTAAAATATACTATTATGAGTTTAAAAGAATGAAGCGTGCTGTGCGCTAGATATTTACTCATTGGAAGAATGTTTTGATATTGTGATATTAGTTTTATTAGAAGATGAAGTGAGGTTTCAAATGCATATTAAATTCAGAGGGGCTGTCATAGAGTTTATATTTTGAATTTAATACTGGCTGGGTTGTTTTTGTAAAAGTGAAGTTTGAAGTTTATTTGAATATTGATGTCTGTTGTTAGAAATTATTTTATGTGACGACGATATGTTTGGAATTTAGATCAGATTTTATATATATTGTATTTAATTATTTTAAACTGTCATGACAGTGTTGATTAAATAGAAAGTGGTTATGAATTAAATTATTTGCTTTTATTACACGAAGAAATTTTTATAATAGGTTATGGGCCCAGCACGCTTCCACTGCGCATACTAAAGATTTCGAAGAGACGAATATTAATAATTTGGAAAATAGTATAGAAGATGGTTACAGGTTTGAGAGGAGGCGTGTTTATTTGATAATAGATATATAGCTAGATAAATCTCTTTATTTCTACATTTAAATACACATGGATCTAACTTTAGTTGTTCAAACCCTAACTTTTTAAGATAAATAGTTAATCTTATATTCCACATTAAAGGCGCCTGTTTCAAACCGTACAAACTTTTTATTAATTTACAAATCTTATTCTTATCTGCTTTAAAACCCAATGGAATTTCCATGTATATATCCTCTTTTAGATCACCATATAAAAATGCTGTTTTAACATCAAACTGCTTAATTTTATATCCTTTCTTTCCAGCAATTGACAACAAAATTCTCACACTAGTAGTATTCACAACAGGACTATAAGTTTCTTTGTAATCTATATTATATTTTTGAAGAAAACCCCTAGCTACTAACCTAGCTTTATATCTACCACCTGGCTTTATATTAAAAATCCATTTACTAGTTATAATTTTCCTATTTTCCGCTTCAGACCTATCTACTAATTTCCAAATTTTATTTTTCTCTAATGAGTCTTTTTCCTCTTTAATAGCTTGTTTCCATTTCTCTTTTTCGTCGCTTTCTAATACCTCATTATAGGTTAAAAATGACATATCCAAATCATAATCCTCAAACTTTCTCGGTAAACATCTATTCCTCTTAGGTAAAATCCTCCTTTGTAAATTTTCCTCAAACTCGTTCATATCATTTTCATCACTATTATTCATTTCTCTGTTTTCAACATTCCTGCCATCATCTATAATTTCATTATTTTCATTAATATTTCTACAGACACTATCATCTCTACCAACAGTTTCATTTTCAGTCAACAACTCATCATAACAATCTACAAAAACATCATTATTTTCAACACCATCGACACTTTCTTCATAATCTATTCTATTCTCAATACAAACTCTATCGTCATCAATAATATCTTCTTCATCTCCAATATTACCTTCATCTATAATTCTTTCCTCACTTTCCTCAAAAGTATTCCTCCTACACCTTGTTTCACTACTCTTCATTTCATCTGTATTCTCCATTCTAATTCTAACTTGTCCCCTCTCAAATTCAGCATTTCTTGTCAACGATTCTCTCATGAAATTATCATTCTTTTCTTGCTCTAAACAATCATGATCATCAAATAAATTCATCAAGTCCTTCCGTTTCGTTTGTTTCTTACACTGTTTTAAAAACATCTCAATCTTTTCCCTATCATCAATAAACCTAACATCTCTCGAATAATAAATCTTATAATTCACTGGATCCCATATCTTGTAACCATTATTCGTATATCCAACCAAGAGTCCTTTATTACATCTAGAGTCTAATTTACCAATTTGATAATTCTTTTTAAAATATGCTAAAGATCCGAATATATTTAAATGTTTTAAATTTGGTATTCTACCGAACCATAATTCCGCTGGAGTTTTATCATTAATAGTATTAAATGTTCTATTTAATAAGTAAGCTGATACTAAAGCAGCTTCGCCCCACAATTCTTTCGGTAACATATTGTCAAGTAAGAGTGCTCTAGTTCTTTCCATTATTGAACGATTTAGTCGCTCTGCTTTGCCATTGTGTTGCGGGCTATATGGTATGGAATAATCGATAGTAACTCCTTTATCCAAACAATAATTTTTAAAATTTTGACTAGTATATTCACCTCCGTTATCGCATCTGAATGTTTTAACTTTCCTACCAAAATGATTTTCTGCTAGATTAACATAATTTTTAATTTTTGAGAGAGCCTCGCTTTTTGATTTCAGTAAATAAATTCTAGTGAAATGTGTATAAAGAGGAATACTATAAAGGAAGATACAGGTATGATTGTTAATGAAGATATGATTGGTGTTGAAGAGAATAATTTTGATAAAGATGGAGTTTGTAATGAAGATAGGGTAGTTGATGAAGAAAGTCGGTTAATGATGAAGAGAATTTTGTACATCGTTGTGAAGAAGAGTAATAGAAGAAGATAATTTTGAAGATAGTGTTGAACAAGTTTTTATTAAAGAGGTGTTTTGTATATGGTTAATATTATGTGTTCTGTGGGAGTAGGTTAATTCATGTGTTTCTAGTTAATGTGTTGAATAAGTATGTAAACACAAAATTCAGAGGGGATGTTAGAGGTTGGAATTTTGTCTATGATTAGCTATTTGTCAAAATTAAAATATACTATTATGAGTTTAAAAGAATGAAGCGTGCTGTGCGCTAGATATTTACTCATTGGAAGAATGTTTTGATATTGTGATATTAGTTTTATTAGAAGATGAAGTGAGGTTTCAAATGCATATTAAATTCAGAGGGGCTGTCATAGAGTTTATATTTTGAATTTAATACTGGCTGGGTTGTTTTTGTAAAAGTGAAGTTTGAAGTTTATTTGAATATTGATGTCTGTTGTTAGAAATTATTTTATGTGACGACGATATGTTTGGAATTTAGATCAGATTTTATATATATTGTATTTAATTATTTTAAACTGTCATGACAGTGTTGATTAAATAGAAAGTGGTTATGAATTAAATTATTTGCTTTTATTACACGAAGAAATTTTTATAACAATATATACATCATGTCGTACTGAAGCAATACCTTACTTATCTTTTGTATGTTCATTGACAACCTATCTTAAAATACTAACTTCTTACTATGCGTAACGTAAATAAATCAATCGGTCGATCTTTTGCATCTGCAATTCAGTCATCAAACTTGTTGCGGTGCCTACATCTGTTCCCACTTGAATCAGCCGGCTCAACTCATTGAGACTGTTTTTTCTACCCTGTTACTACGTACACAATGAAGTTAAAGTCAGTTGAACGATGGCAACCGCGGGAGATGTGTGTGTCGGGCTCGCACGTCACAAAACTTTATTGCTACGAGAACTAGCCGATACGAACGTACTAGACGTGTTAGTGAAAAAAGGCATTTTCAGTGTAAGCGATCTTGAATTAATCACGAGTGCTAGTAATAATGACAAGTGTAATCTGTTCATAGAGATTGTTAGTAAACAAAGCGGTGCTAAGTTGTTTGAATTGTGTTCTGTTCTGGAGAAGGAATGCATGATACTGTCGAAGGAGTTGCAGAATGACAAACATAGATATATTGTCAACGGTAAGTTTTGTTAATTTCGTGTTGGTTAGATTTAGATTATTAAATTTGTCAGTATTGTTTACATAAATATAAACAAATAAAACTTGTAAGAATTGAATACAATAAATACCTACAACTCATATTAAATTAGAATAAAATAAGATTATAGTCTCATGGACTTTTAGGGCTTCACGTATTTATAGTTTAAATTAACTGTCTCATGTTCCTATTTAGTCCCAACTGCATATTAGTTTTCACTACATGACTACGACAAAAAAGATAATAAAGTAACTTTTCGCAAGTTAT
The DNA here is from genome assembly GCA_036419045.1 of Scirpophaga incertulas. Lineage (NCBI taxonomy): Eukaryota > Metazoa > Arthropoda > Insecta > Lepidoptera > Crambidae > Scirpophaga > Scirpophaga incertulas. The sequence continues at coordinate 7,351,075 of CM071628.1, read as the reverse complement.
ACGAAATTTGACGTGAATTTTACGAAAAGTGTTACAATTTTATACCGAACAAGCAAAATTATGCAATTTCTTTTAGGGTAGTTTAAAAACTATTATCATTAAATATGATTGAGAATTATACTTGTAGTTATTCAAGCATAGGGAAATTATATAGAAGTTCACAGTTCTACACTTACAGGAAATGCGACTTTTATGGGTTGACAATATGAATGGGCCTTTTTACGCTGTAATGTCGTAAATCATGATTTTGCGTAACAAAGCTACAATGTCTGCTTTGTTTTGCAAATTTTAGTATTGTAGTAAGATATGTATATTTAGCTATCCATATACTATATGTATAGAATATTTGATATACGCTTATAATTATTTGTCTATGATTATGATATGACTACATATAAATAAAAGCTTGGGCATTCTTCTTATTCTTTAAGGAGCACAGGAGATACACAAATACCGTGAAAATATGTTAAACATATCTTAATATATATATTTCTTGTGTGCGTGTGTATGTGACTGAACTCCTCCTAAACGACTGGACCAATTTTGATGAAATTTTTTGTGTGTATTCCAGGGGGCTTGAGAATGGTTTAGATTCACAATACGGTCATATAGATATTGTTTTTCAGCTAAATTATTTATTTAAAAACATTTGAGACAACGTGAGACAACGTGACATTTGAGACAACGTGACATTTGAGACATTTGACATTTGAGACATTTGACAGGACAACGTCTGTTGGGCCAGCTAGTATTTGTGTAATATTTTAATTTCAAAACTTATTTTCCCCTTTTTAGTACATTTTAATGTATATCTATTGTTATTATTTTTTTAAAATGATATTATAAATGATGATAATAATATTTTTGTGAAAGCTTTTTTAAAAATAACATTAATTTAATTTTTCACTTTTTAGTATATTTTTTACATTTTGTATTCCTCTTTTCCAGCTCTTTTATTTGATACACATATTACGATATAACGATAAGTCGCTATTTTGTACCGTCCGCCAGATTAAATTCAAAAAAATTATATACGTATGCAAAATTTCAGCTCGATAACTTTAGTGGAAGTGGATGAAATTTTGATGGCAAGATTCCAGGAGATATGCACATACATACACGTGAATTTAAATAAAAGCTTTTAAAATATAACAGTGATATAGACCTGCTTTTATTGTAACTAAGTTCATAAAATAAACAGGACATCCTAAAAGTATTATGTGGAAAAAGTAGCTTATATAAAACAATTCATTGCGTTTTATTTATAAACGAAAGCTTAGGACAAATAATAACTATCCGTGAACATAAGTATTAAGTTTGGTATGAGACAGATTTTCTTTAAAGGGCTTATTTACTTATTAAAATAAAGAGCCTTGAACGAACTATCTGTAAAAAAATGTGGTTGTAAATTTCTCACTTTCTGACTCTTACTTATAATGTCAAATCACATATATTTACCTATATAATAGATATAATAAATGAAGCATCATTTATTGAATATCTGTAATAAGTTGAACTTTGAAAAGAGTTTAAATTGACTTAAATCATTAGAACATCATTATTTAAAATGACTTAATAGGGAACTTACCTAGTAATACCTTTGTCCTGGAAACGAGTCACACGATACCCCGTGGGAACGAAAAACCTTACGGATAAAAGACAATTCAGCAAGGAATCTCATAAAAAACTGTGAATGCGAGTACATAATAGTGGTGTAAACCAAAATTATGACATTATTATAACGGGAACTACATTATGATGATGGAAATATCGTAAATAATGTAGGTTGTCGCTGTAGGCAAGTTTTTATGTGCGTAATTTGAGTAATAACTTCTAATAACAGTAAATAGCTTACTGTGACTTAAAAAAGGAAAAACTTAAGAATGCAGTTAACATTTTCGACTGGGACAATAGTACTCGGTAGTCGAATTGTTAAGGTATCAACGCAGACGATGTGTTTGTATCCCGCCTGTTTTGTTTGCATTTTTTCAAATTTCTACCGCTCAGTAGGTCAGGTGTAATGTCCGAATACTAGTCGGCCCCCGTGACATGACTTCCGAAACATGATATGTGAGAGCAACTTATCGATAAAATTCAAGACGGTTATATATCGCACGATAAACGCTGTATTACATATATCTTGTTTCATTGTTTATGATACGGGGACAGTGAATCTAATTTTCTCGGACTTGGGAACTACGAACCGTTTGACGTGAGCTGTCACGGCAGAAAATGGTGGAAATCCGAAAATAAACATTTAGTTTTCTTCATTTCTATTACCAGTTTTTTCGAATATTTGAATAGTTATTCTGCTATCTAAAATCGATTGCGCTGATCTTGAGTTATTATAAGTGTGTCACTAGCAAAGCTTTGTATGTGTAATAGAATAAATATAGCTGTAGTTATGATCAACCCGGAAATTTGAAATTTATTTCATTGGCATACGAAAGTTTTCCAAATTATAGGGAAGATTACACTGTTTCATAATTATTAATTAAATAAGGTTATTTCATATTTCAACTACCTATACAATAGTTTTATTATAAACAAATATACGACTTGATTCTATGTTTTGACATAAATAAAATGTATTAAATAATTAAATTGGTCATTTTATAAAGATATCGAAATAATGCATGTTAGTTAGATTTATGTGGTCATCACAAAATAATGCGTAATGACATTTTAAAATTTGATATTATAAATATTATTCACTATCGTGTTAATAATAAATTAAAAAACCTATATTCTAATACAATTTTACCATGTAAGCGTTTTCTGGACGGAAACTGCAATAATGTATTTGTTGGTGAGTAATAAATTGTTAGCAGATTTTAGCAGAGTTCGTAAGTCGTTAATGTAACAAGAAACTGTCTAGTCTAGACCAACATTTCAAAACCCATTAGGTGGGGAGTGGCTATGACGAACGGTATTTTAGACATTTTACTTTCGAGAGACTCATTTAATTGCGAAGACCACGTCAATTTTTATTGTAAAATTGCATGATCGTCCAAAGGGGAGACGAGACATCACAATCGCGCCCCTACGGTGTGGCTAACAAACTGTTTCCTCAAACTATATTTACTACTTTACGTCCTCGAGATAAGACCGATTTTTGGACTTCCTACGTCACGAAGATGAGTTAATGTTAAATAGAAGGTCATAAAGTAAATAAATCTATGCGGGTACTCTAAGATTGACCGCCATGTTGAACGTTCAATCGTATTGTTTCGATCTATTTGCTGGTGAGTCACCGCCTCATTAATTTGACAGATAAATAAATTGGTTCAAAGAATAAATTACATTATCATTGTATAATTTGTCGGAACAAGTATTTGAATTGTTATAATTGTTATGCGTAAAGGAAATCTCTTAGATTGTTGTCATCAAACATAAACGACGGGAATTATTTTGGTGTATTTTAATGTCTAACTTCGGAATAAAGATAACCTTTTTAAGTAAAGATCAGGTGAAATTAGTATTAGTCTACATACTACTATGAAAAGTAAACATTTTGAAATGTTGTATGTTTGTATTTCATGGTCATCCTTTTATAATATAAGTACATCAATTCTGTCTTTAATATAAAATTAATCTTTGCGAAGTTGCCTCGCGATATATGCATTACCAGAAGACGTATTTTTGTGATATTATAAAGGTATTTAAGTTCAATATACCAATATATTCATTCCGTGATTTGTACAGCGGGTGTCTATACATTTCGTTTGTTTTTTATTAGAAAGGAGAATGCCCATTGTAGTATGGACTTTAGTATCGCCAAAAATGATTTTGTACCATAATGATTTTTATGATATATTGTAGATTTTTAACTATACATTCAATTATCAAAAACTATTTGACTCTATTTCGATGGGTAAAATAGAAATTAAACACCAAAGACTTTCAAATTACGAATTTCTCCTATCATCATTTTTGATAATAGGTACCTATTTAATTGTAGAAGATTAAAACTATAAAATGATTAAGTCTATCTTATCCAGTAAATATTACAACTATTCAATAATTCATATAAAATAATTAATTAATTTAAAAATAATTGTTTTAGCAACATTGATATTAGCTATCTGTATAAAGAAACTCTTAAAGCAGAATATTGTCTTATGCTTTTGCTTAAATCCTTTGCTTTGTGAAATCTAAAAATGTTAGGTATTTAGTATAATAGACAGTGGTGAAAATAATAATTTTCACCACTGTGAAAATTATTACTCGATTATAATAAATCGCACGTTTAATTTAAATTGATTAAATGACTTAATGTTAATATTACTAAATTAAATTGGTTATAAACTATAAAGTAGCAGATATTGATCAATATACACTCGACCTATCTATTGTGATTCCTAAACAATTGCGCATTATCAGTTTTTCATTACGCTACCTCTATGCAACATGATGTAACATACAAGCTCATATTTCTGAGATCAGATTGATGAGTATGTAAAACCATGTATATTTATTTATGTATAGACAGATCACAGATTGGAATCTTAGTTTTGTAATAGTAATGCATATTCTATATAGTTACATAAAAAAACACCTTTGTTTTACATAAAATAAATTCAAAAACGGCTGGATTAATTTATCTAATTGGCGGATTTGTCTTCGTTACAAATAGCAGAATAATGACTAAAATATTAGAGAAAGCAGAGAAAAGACTAAAGAAAATTAATTGTTTTGGTATTCCTTTTACCCTTTCACGAGAGGACAGTAGAATGTATCGAATATATTTTTGACCAATCGATCCGATCGTTAATATATGGCAATACCAAAGAGACTATTTATCAATGAAATTAGAATATCATCAATAAAAATACACGGCGAATGAAATGGAAGTGAAATAATTACTAATTATTATGTGGATTTATCTCCGGCGAAGTTTCGGCTTGGTATATTGCAGAGTTTTGGTGAAAATTGTAACTTATTTTTTGGTATTAGTTTGGTTAAGGCACAAGGACGAGTAAAGGTGATACTACAAATGGGCATACTCCTTTACGGAAGTGACAGTTGTTTTGTGTAATTTCTTTATAATATTTTACGATTTGCTTGAAATACATAATAATGCACACTATACTGTACCCTTATACATCTTAGTTGTAATAAATAAGTATAGAGAGTAAATAGTACCTATTTAAAAGGGTCGACAAAGCGTTTTTGATGCTACTGCGTTGCAAGCGTCCATATACTATCATCAGTTAAGTCTTTTTGCTTGCATCGTAAAATAGATAAAAATAATTCAGATCATAAAGAGTAAATTCACATGTTTTGACAGTCCTTTGACAGCAAGAACACTTAATTTAAGTTCCATTTCAGTTATCAATCATCAGTCGTCACCATCGTTTTTTAATAAGTTAGCGTACTGGTTTTTAATTTTCTGCCAGAAACGAAATATACATTATTAATGACGTATATATTAGTGATAGCACTGATTTCAAATTATTCAAAAATCGGTAACATTAGGAGCACTATGAAGATTGAAATCTGAACAATAGCTAAACAGATTCCAATATAATTTGGTAGGTATAGTGTGCGGGGAATGATATAGAATAATTTTTACCACGAGAAGAACCTTTTTACCTAATAATAATAAATATTTGTTACACTTACACCAATTAACCTAGCCCAAACTAAGCTAAGGCTTGTGCTATGGGATCTAGGGTAACGGACATACATATATAAATATTTTTCATAGAAATATATATCAACAACCATGACTAGAGTACAAATGCTCGTATTCATCATACAAACATCTGCCCCCACCGGGATTCGAACCCGGGACCTCAGAAATGGCGACACCTTGAAACCGTGTATTATCCACTCGACTATAGAGGTCGTCACCTATGTGAAAATATAGTATAACGCGGGCCAAGCTGCGTGCGAAGTTAGTAATAAATAAAACAATATCATTTCCGATAAACTCCATTGTGAGGAAAAGGGAAAAAGAGACAAGTTGTCTCTTGTTCACAAGAGACAAAAACTATGCTTGATTTAAAAAAAAAACAAAGGAAATTAGGTGTTAGCTTAATATTTTTTGTACAGTCAGCGGCATGCATATATCGCTCAAATTACGGAGTTTCGGTCGAGGACTCAATTTTTATACTAGACCTCACGGGGCAGACTATTTTCAGTTTCAGTTTGGTGTATGGTCGGACTTCTGATCCCGCTTGGTTAACTATAACCGTTCTGTAGTCTTATCAAGTTTGTCCAAATAGTGGAATTTAGTAGACAATAAGAGATATTCCTATTAAATATCAGGGAAGGACAGCTGTTTAGTAAAAATATTCCAGAATCTACTAAGGGTTTGTTGCAAGTTAAATATATTATGACATCACGTTAATTCAGCATGTTTCAAGGAATGAGTGTACAATGAATGAGCTTTGAGACTTCAAAGCCCACATATAAAAATACAATACCGGTGTTGTTGCTTTATCTCTAAAGTAGGCATGTACTTATCTTTCTGATAATATTTTCTGATGATTCATAAAACTGTTACTAAGTTCTTACCTAACTTATTTTTTTTTATAATAGAATCCTTTTGCTTTTATAAATCAATAATTTCCCTCGTCTAATCGGGTTAGGGTTACCATCTACTAACGTACCGAATCCAGATTGATTATTTGTCTCATAAACAATTTATCTCTGAAAGAAGACCGCAATCTTCTCTTATAACCAAAACCATGATCGAAAGGTATCTCTTTTTGGCCCCGTAGCATGACCACCATAACGTGATATGATACAGATTGTGATGTAACCGCCATTTTAAAACCTACTTATTGTATTTTACAGTTCATAATGATAACTTGCTCAAGAATGAGTTATCTATAATGAACTGTCAAAATACAAAGTGTAGATTTCAAGATGACTCCTACATCACGCGATATACGCTGTATCATATCGCGATATATGCGAATCCATAGCACGACCACCGGTTATGCTATGGACGCAGGACAGGAGACCTATTTTTGAATTACGAATGCGATTTCGAAATCTGACTATTTAGTCAGCGGTGACTTTGAGATCATGGATTCTTAAACATCCAATTTTTGAAAGTCGATCGCAGAGCTGCCGACATAGATAAAGTACACATATAAATGTAAGAGTTCGGTTCCACGCAGAATGTAGCCGCTGCCGGTTATTGCCGGCTTAACCATTATGTTTATTATATATATATATATATATATATATATATATATATATATATATATTATATATATATATATATATATATAATATATATATATATATATATATATATAATAACCGCAATGGTTAAGCCGACAATAATCGGCAGCGACTACATTTATATATATACGACTATATATATATAGACTAAGGTAGTCACATCAGTGATATTCAAAAATAAGAACTATTGAAAATCGGTGATTATTAGTCACATCGGTGATTTCGAAGTCGCATTCGTAATTCAAAAATAGGCCTCCAGGACAGGAGTACCTATTTGTATGTTAATCATTATCATAACTCATATCCGACTCCAATAACGGGCACGAGCCTACTCTAATTTTGAGGCGGTTTGGGTTTTAGTGGACGTATATAAGTCTTAATAAATACGAGATGGCATGTGATAGAGAAGAATGGATGAGGAAGATGTATTGCGCCGAACCTATCCAAGAGGAGGAGATAAGGGCAACAGGATGATGATGGTGATGATGAAATATTCCAAATATTTCACTGCTTACCTGAAATGTTTTTACGTACTACTTGGAGCAATAATTCTTGTAATTTCATTAGTTTTTTGATTATAAATATAATAATTGTAGTAATGATTATAAATGTAATATTAATTATAAAAAATAATTTAAATGATACGACAACTACGACACTATTGTGTTTTGTTTGTGTATATACGAGTGTATGTATTTATAACATAACTAGCAGACCCGACAGACTTCGTCCTGTCAAAAAGATTTGTACAGTGGCAGTTTTTTGTTCCTAATTATTTTATAGATAATGTCGCATAGCCAACCAAATCGCAAAAAAAGTCTAAATGACCTATTACATTTTGTGGCTATTCAATTTTGGAACGTGACATTAAATCCTCCAACGATGTATTCTGTGCTCCAACGCACGCATGTTTTGATAGATATGATTGAATTTCAACTATATGTAGCGTTAATAAAGCGCAAATTGACTCTTTGATGTTAGGAACACACCTTCATTGCTTAGACAACAGTGAGTGCTTGCAATATGAACTTTATACAATAACAATAAAGCTCAATTCGACTGTACGTTTTAGTTAGAAAACGTTTGCATGGGAAAATAAAAGGGCTGTTTTTAGAGTTTTTCCGATAATTATTCGAATTTTTCCCTTAAAAACCATCCTTGAACTTCAACGAACATTTTGAAAAAGAATTGGCCAAATTGGTTGGCCAGGCGTTGTTGAATTATGCGCTTACCAACACATTATGCGATTCATTTTTATATATAAGATTCTTTAATTAATAGCGGAAGATTTATATTTTTATCGATTATTATAAATATCTCGACTTGGAAACACATTTTGGTGTCACATCTGCTCAGACGCACCTGCAGATGCAAAATGCATAAGACACCTGCTACCATTGAAGTGTGCGCGTGATCTGCTTCTTATAAAACACGTGTTCTCGCGATCTTCAATTTCGTAAAGGTCAAGTCGGTAATGGTTATTTGCAAGTTATGACAATGCGGTTATGGTTAGTAAACTAGCCACCTTGTGCAAGTACACCATCCAGATGTATTGTAATTTATTAGACATGTGTGACATACCTGTGTCGAAGAAAACGTACATGTTTAGTCAATTATCCGCGATTAAACTTGCTCAGTCATTTTATATATAAAATACAATTTGTGTGTTTTTCTAATTAGTATATAAGAGTAAAAATAATACTGTTGATTATTGTACTCAAGTTTACACATAATACATTATTATTCTTTTATTATTATAAAAGTAAAGCATAACTTAGTTGCAAATACAAAAAAAATATTTTATTAAATAAAATTTGAAAGTCATAAAAAAGTTATATTTGGGCATTTCTCGAAAATGGTTCACTTTTGCCACGTCTATGTGTAAGTAATCAAACTTAGAAAAGTTTTATTAAATCAACCATAAATAAACCAAGTTTTATTAAAAAACCAGTGACATGGTTATTGTCTTTGTGCGTGCACGTCGCAGAGGTATATTTGCAGCGAACTCCTTTAATCGTTCCTTACAGATATTGTACAGATAACCTTTAAAACTTTAAATATATGCGAAGTTTAAAGCAGAAAAGCTAATGTAAAGCTTGTAAGATTGATTCGTATCTTATGTTATTTTTAATTTTCCCATTCCAAAGAGGTAAGGCTGCGATACCCTTGTGACCATTTCTTCAATTATTCTTTGTCTTGGATTATGCACTATAAATATTTACATTTTTCATAACTTTGCAACCGAATCACAAATTTGTATAAGGCTGTCCAATCAAGTTGGTTGTAAAAATATAAAAAAATAACAATTTATGGAGTATCACTAGTCAATTTTAACTCACGTTTCAAATATGTAAGGTTTCTCAAGCCATAGTTGGTCCTAATGACCCATTAGGACCAACGGCTCAGGCTGAGTTTAATTGGTAGGCAATTCTGATCGAGCCGCCTATATCAACTTGAAGTCCGACATAATCACTGTGGCACTTAGTTGCAGTGGTAGCCATGAGAATTCTCAGCCACTTCTCTCCCGAGGGGAAAAAGCAAGGCTTCAAATTCAAGGATGAAGCTAGTTGAGCGAGGTAGTATGAGCCATGAATAACAAATTCAAGTAAAAGTAATCCAATCGATTTTTAACCATTTGGAATACGTATCCTTATCAAAGATCTTGATAAAGGGTATTGGATTCTGGCAGAGCAGACTAGAATCGTAGGCCGAGGTCAAAGGCCGCCCAACCCCGGGCACGGCCATAAGAAGCTATTACTCCATTGCTCACGGGGTGTGACGAGTCGTGTGAACACGCCATGGGAACGGCCCAAGTTATTCTGTGTATTCATCAATGGTTTTTGTTACTTACCTGCCTCTAGATAATGAATCGTTGGAATGAGGATGAATGCGGGGAATGCTTTGTAATCTAGTTGCGTTTTGATAATGGAACGTGACATACCACAGATAAACTTAATAGAATACAGTTGCACATTTTTTACCTTTGAAAAATAGGACAGTTATAAGACGCGAATATGTTTTTTCTGTACACAATTAGTAATATTTAAATACTAAGCGAATTCTTTAAAGCTGTATTAGTTTATACGTTATAAAGCGAGTGAATATTTGGAAGATACAACTGCCGACACACTGTTGTACAGTTTAGCAGATGTTACATAATAGATGTAAGCCTATAATGTTTAACAAATGGCCTTAATTTGTGTGAACAAAGGATAAAAACATGAACTTATGTTTGATTGTTTATGTTTTTTATATATATTTTTAGTTTGGCAGCGTTTCTTCGCTGATGTTACTGCTTTGGTGTAACATTATTATATTTCTGTCGATTGAGTCTTGTTTGCGTGACTACGACTCAAATATGTAAAATTCTTACACAGAATTAGTTATATACAGAATGTTGAAGGATCGGTGAAATAATATTAATAAATATAGACTCTATAATTTAGGTTTTTGTATAAGACACTAAGAACTTTAACTTTCCGAGTTAAATGACTTCCGAATGATTTTACTTTCCGAGTTAAATGAATTCCAAGAAAAACTTTCAAATGACACCCCTAGATAGCTGTTAACATATTGTTGGGTAGGGTTCCTCATACGTTGATGTAGGGCTGTCGACATTTAGAATTAAAAATATAAAATATATATTTAAAAAAAAGTAGATTTATTAGCATTTACAGTTTGCTACAAATTCTTCACTTCTGATTTGACACACCATTAAATATTATTGTGTGACGTTGGTATTACCCAAACAGAAACAATTCTGTTTGGAGTTGGGTTTAGCAAGATGACATGAAAATACACAGCTCTTATGATATGGACATGATAATAATAATTTAAATGATAAGTGACCTTTGTCTGGCCCTACTCACGCACTGACTTAACTGAATTTGTCAGTACATTTGCGACTTATTTCGGATGTTTGGATGGTTCGGAGGACCTATTTAATACTACCCAAAAGATATATAAAACTTTTGCTCTCACTGCCTCTGATCTACAAGGTCCAAAGTACAATAGTTTTTTAAAAGTATTTTCACACTGCTTTATCTTCGCTCTAAGACAGCCTATTACGTCTAAAACAGGATAAAAAACTGTCTCCTTTCAAAGTGTATTTGCTGCACGAAGCGGCTAATTACTTCGTTCCACAATTGCCCAACGTTGTGGTGGCCGAATCAATTTGCACTGGCTAACATTACAAATCACTGGATCTTTCTCAGAGTCGCCACCGGTGTTTCGTTGTCAAGGACAAGCACGCACGGCGATTTATTAAAAAAAAATGTGATACTTGACAATGGACAATGGACTTGGGCTCTATTTTTTGTAATCTATACTTAAAATAAATCTGTAGAGAGGTCGATTCTGTACATGAAATATATTTCCAAAATAACTATCAGGGGGTGATTAGGGATCGATACTGATGCTAAAAATGCAATCAGTAAATTTTTTTGTCTGTCTGTATAACCGTTATAGAAACAAAAACTACTCGACGGATTTTAACTAAACTTGGTACAATTATTTTTCATACTCGTGAGCTGGTTATAATATAAGTACTTTTCATCACGCTACAATCAATAGGAGCAGAGCAGTGAAGGCAAATGTTGGAAAACCGGGAGAAGTTACTTCATTTCCGCTTCCATCGCATGTACAACCTTAATGGTTAAAGCTACACAGAAATCATGTATTACGGAAATGTTCTCCTTAAAATTATATAAAAAGTATCCCACGACAGCATATGTCTATATTTTATGGTTGACTCACAATAACACGTGTAACTCCCGATAGCTTAGCAGTTCGAAGCTTTCTGATTATATTTGTCTACTCTTACGTTTATAACACTCTCAATCATTAAAAATGCTACCTAAAATTACGATACCCCGCGGATGAAGTCGTGGGCACAGCTAGTATTTAATAAAAAGCTTTTGTAGAGAGGAAACGATTGATGAAAAGACGGATATTTTAACGTACCTATTTTGACAACTATACAGACCGATCTCATACTAAATACTAGTTGCAACATGTGTCTAAGATGTAGTCATGATAACTAATAATTTCACTACCGTGTGAAATGTTCAAATTCAAACCTGAACCCAACAATGCAAGCATTGCTGCGATTTACGACCCGAGTACTCTTTTTTTTTTTTGTTCCCCTGAGGAAAATGCATTAAATTGCATACTCCGGCTGTGGCGAGCCGGCGGTTATGTCGGGCTCTCCTCCCCAGAAGGGAGAGGCCTACCCACTAAAAACCTCAGGGATGGCCTTCCTCAGGCGTGTAGGGAGCCCCCGGGAACATAAAGCCACTTCCGGGAACCCCCAGCCTCCGCTCCCCTGCCTAGAGGGGAGCCCTCCTCGGGGGAGGCTACTACCTGCCCCGGTCTCCTCCACCGACGACGCCCCCCGGCCACGTAAGGCCGGCGCTCGGAGGCCCACGCGGGGTACTCCGCACGCGTGTGCTGGGCCGAGTCAAGGTCGGATGCGCAGTGGTGACAATGTGTCGATCCCTCCCGTCCTATTCGACACAGATACACCGAAGCAGTCGTGCCCGGTGAGTATCTGAGTCAATCGGTAGGTGACCTCCTCCTTCCCGTGGGGAGGTACCCGAGTACTACTCGGCGAGTAGACGACCCTAAACAGTTTCAACCTTCGGTGTCGATTTACCCTAGGGTTAGTGACGAAACGGTGTTGTGTAAACAAAAAAATGCATACAAAATACTCGGGTGGGTCTGGAACCTGAGTTCAACAGACTGCGTAGACTAACCATACTACCACTGAACACAATCATACTTATCCTAATCTTTTATTTTATTAAGCGAAAGTAGTCTCTATTTACTACTAATAACAACATATAGATATCCAACTTAGAAATCTTTACAAATTACTTGAACGTTGTCTACAAAAAGAATTAAGCCAGCTTCATATTTATTTGCATACTAGCTTTCCTCTCGCAAGTTCGGCCGCGTTATACAACGTTGTTTTCTCGTTGCTTTCCCGTGGACAGAGATATTATCCCAGGTTTCCAATTATCTGCATGTCTAATTGGTTTACCACAAGAAACAGATATTTTACCATGGTGAAAATTGCCCTGTGTCCTTTGCTAACTATATCCATACCAAATTTAGAAGCAATCGGTTCAGCTGTTTTCTCGTGAAAATTTAACAAAAATAAAGAGATATACAGTTTTCACATTTACAAAGTAATTCTTTTTCCCACGGGGGATGGTAGTGAATCCTCATAGGGGGCGCGCCACCACAGTGGTCGCTATGACAACCCCCTGGTGCTTGGACGACCTCGGACCGGATACCACCCGCAACCGGTCTACGGCGGGTGGTTATGTGGTACTAAACACTACCTACAGCCTTTGGTCGGGCGGAAGGCCTGGGACCCTATCGGCTTGAACTAACGCTCCCGCCCTCCAGAACGGGGCGGTGCATAATAAAGTAATTCTAGTAGGTTGGTATTTATAAAGGCCCTGCTACACAAAGGTCGCCGCCAGTCGACGATCCCCCGAATGCCCCGGGGATCGACGGTCTCCCTCCCCCCCCTCTTTAGCGGGGAGGCGAGAGGGGCGAGGGGCGCACAATGCGGGCCGACGCCGACGGGGTCGTGGAAGTATTCTCACGAGTTCCCATGACCTTGTCACGCTGCGATGCAGCTCCCCTTGGCGTGTCCCCCCCCCCCTCATCTGATGGGGGGAGGACCCGCCGACGATCGAAGCTCTCGCGGCAAGGCGTCAGTGAAGGGCATTGTTAGGTTGGTATTTATAAATGAAATGTTGATTCACAAACACAAAGATATCAGGATTGATTTAGGGTCTAAAATCTTCATTCATAACTATCCGTACTCTGTGTTAATATAAACCTATTTTCGAGGTCCAGATAAAATCAGCCCCAAAGTTCGACGCTCGCTCCCGTCACCGTGCTAAATTAAAAATAATACTTAATTAACGAGATCGGGCACCGGCTTTTGAGCCGTCGGTCGAAACGCTCTGCCGTGCATGTCGAACGCACTAAATAAATTGGATTAAAGTTAACAAATAGATTTTGAATGCGGCCGAGCCGTGACAAAATCAGATCGAAAGTTTAGAAGGTAAATTGATAATATTTTATGAAAACTAAAGGATATTAAAATTGTATACAGGTAAAAAACAATGACTATAAAAAAACTACCCGATCTATAAAAAGTTTCAAACTGAGCAATATAACTGTGTATCAATATGGCTTTATGATATGCCATCAGGGTTTTTATAATATTTTTCGATATTTACTGTCATATTTTAAAAACAATTGAAATAAAAAAATATACTCATTTCTGGGCACTAAATAAATAAGCATCGCGCCCTCTCCTGAGAAGTGGTCGCTCTCTTTATACGAGTAAGCCGTAAGGTCATTAGAACCAAGGCTTAGGTTGGGTTTGGTCGGTAGGTCACATAGGTCGAGTCGCCCCGATCTATAGAATCCGACAACTACCGTGACATTTGGTCGCGGTGGTAACCATGAGGGTCTCAGCCTCATCTCCTGACAAGAAAAAAAAAATAAAAAAAAAATGAATCGTCATAGATTCATCACGATTGGCAGTCCACAACAACAAAACCTTCAGAAAAAAGTTTTTTTTTTCTAACGGGTGACGGTAGGGAATCCTCATAAGGGGTGCGCTACTATTGTAGTTGTCTTGATAACCCCTCGGTACTCGGACGACCTTATACCGGAACCACCCGCGCCCACGGCGGGTGGTTACGTTGGACTCTAGCAGCAGGCTAGCCTGCCAACTAAACCCTACCTACAAGTCTTTCGTCGGGCACAAGGCCTGGGACCTTATCGGCTTTGAACTAAAGCCGCCTCCAGAGCGGTGGGCGGTGCATAGAATTCAGAAAAAAGAGCGTAGTACCATTTAAAAGGCTGGCAATGCGTCTGTGCCGACTCTATTTTGCAGACGTCTACGGCGGTGGCAATTGCTTATTATAAATTGATTGCCCTCCACCGAGGGGCGCGAACTAAGTATGTTACAGCAATTAGGCCTTAGTCAAACACCCTTTTTTTTTTCCCCTGAGGAAAATGCATTAAATTGCATACCCCGGCTGTGGCGAGCCGGCGGTTATGTGGGGCTCTCCTCTCCAGAAAGGGGAGGCCTACCCACTAAAAACCTCAGGGATGGCCTTCCTCAGGCATGTAGGGCGCGCAGCTGCGGCGCCGCCGACCCGCGGCGCCGCAGCTGTGCTACTGAGCCCGGCGCCGCCTCCTTCGAGCGGGATCGGCCATCTCCCGACCCCGCTCGGCAGCCTCCTTCTGGAGCATCACTGCTTCACAGAAGGAGGCCACAGCCCTCCAACCTCCCTCGTCCGCCAGCATTGCCGCAATCAATGCCGGCGGAGACAGATCTCGCCCGATCTCTGCGACCAAGACTCGGCGCTCGGAGGCCCACGCGGGACACTCCGCCAGCTAGTCAAACACCCTGGCCCAGCGTGGATTGGTCTAAGTCACATACACCTTTGAATTTCTTCGCAGGTGTACGCGCAAGTTGCCTCATTACATTTTCCTTTACAGTAGGTGCGTCAAATATCTTTGAAAATGTGAAATTTTAAAAATACATTAGTACTTTGCATGGTCAACCCCAAACCTCTTGAATAAAACAGTAGTGATTAACACTTATTTGTTATTAAATAGAAATACTCTTCGATATTAACTGCACCCTACGATGGGTGAAAAAATTTGTAATTTGAAGTTTTAATACGTAATGGACTATATATAAGTAATTAGTAATGTGATGTTTATATGCTTAATAGAGGCTAATAGTCGTTATGACTTATTTAGTTAGAAGAAAGTTCTCCGAATTTTATATTCGTGCCGGATGTATAACATACATTCTATTCTACGCTTTGTTCAATTTTACTGCCGTAGCTAATTTTAACTTGACGTTTCTTAATATAGACTTTGGGATATATAATTGTTTGGATTATAAAATTGAACTACAAAAATCACTGTAATTACTAGCGACATAAGAGCTGTCAAAGTCAACATATGAATTGACGTGTTTGTGTGTGTACATTTTACCATATATTATTTTACACTATGCTATTGTGAATTATTGATAAGACCGATCTAGATTTAATCATTGAAAATAGTGCTAAGGAAAATATGGTACTGTAACGTTTTATCATTTTACTGAATAACATCAGACATTACCATTACCATTGGTACAGATACCCATTACAGAGTTTACTATACTTTTAGACAAAATAAGCGTTTGTTGAGTTTGCAACTCAGTTTCCTAATGATAGTACATTTGTAGTTAAATCACTTGTTATCTTAACCGTTCGACTTTCCCACAGCTATTAACATATCCGCCGACGATAGTCTCTCTTTTGATAAGATTATCGATAGAGCTCGTCGTTACTCGATAAAACTGTTCCAATCTGATTAGTAATAGGAAAACATTGGTAGAAGGAGGATGAACTAATAAGGATAGAAAGGAAAGAAAACCAGTACTTAATGAAGATAAGCTTCTAACTTTGTCAATACTTATATTTCTTCGTAAGTTTCTGTCACCCTAATTTACATAGCATGACATATTTTTTTCCTTAGCAAATTTATTAATTTGTATATGTGACATAAAGTTATATTTAAAAATGCGAATTAAATAAACCTTAATATATATATTTTAATATACGAAACGTACACGGAAAAAAAAGACTCCCGGGATTTCTTTCATTCAAAACAATAGATTGTTTTAAACATATTTTGTTGATACAAAACCATATATTTTGAAACACTATGCCAGAGAATTGAATCAAAATATTCAATTTTTTAATTCAATATGAGTATATTACTTCCACCTGAAATAAATTTCATTGTTCGAATAATATGAAACTTGCTTCACCGAAGATATTTAGAACATTTGCTGGAATACTTTCATATTCATGTTTTAAAAAAATATTGCTTTAGAGTAAACATCTATACATTTTAATTGAACCAGCGTAATAAAATTAAACCAATCTAGTACTATATTATTAACATAAAATATTTCTATGGCACAAGATAATCGAAGCTTTAGTTCTAATATAACGATGTTTTTAATTAGAACTCTTTCCGCTTTGAACGAAGAGCGCGAAATTCTTCATTACAAAAAACACGTTGTAGTCAATAAATTAAAATATTTTGCTTGGAAATCAAATTTTATTTTAAACCAAAGCAATTTATTGATTTAACATAAGAGAACTGTTAATTTCTCTGGAAAATAATTTTCATTTTAAACCAACGTAATGTTTGTTTTGACACAAGAAAACCGTTTCTTTATTTTAACAACAATTTTTTTTTTTCAATAAAGGTAATTTTGTTTTTAGTTAAATACATTTAATTTCAATGAAAATGACGAATTTTACGTTCAAAGTAAAATATGCTAGGACAAAGAACAGAAAAACATATTTTTTTTACATCTAGTTTTTTTTTTCAGTAGTGATGTACCGTATAGAATCGACAAAACATTGTAGTGATTATGTCCAAAAATAACATTTTCTGTGCAGGTCCCGTTTTATTCTTATAAAGCGTTTTAATTAAGAAATTGATTATCTGAGAGTATCGTATCTACGAGTATCTGTGAAAATATGCGAGGTTAGCCTTTAACTAAATATGCAAAGTATTCAATTTTGTAGAGTTATTTTTATTTCCTGATTTATTCATTCACTAAAATCAAATATTCATTATATTTGATTCACGAATTTGCGGGCAAAAACTAATAACATCATAACTAAACGGTTTTGAATCAGCGGATACTGAAATATCTGTTTTGCCATACTGTACTTACTGTTTATGATTAAATAGGTGGAACAGATTGTTAATGATTTATAATATTTTGACTGAAATGGAATACTTAACTTATTTCCCACATAATATTTATATCATATTATAATATTGGGCATATAAAATATAATATAAATACAAAACAATACTCGAAATGCCAGCGTTACGTTTAATTTGTGGGATAACGCTCGTAGACCGCGATCGTAACAGGGAAGTGAGAAAGAGTTATATATATATAGTTTATGTTCATAAAAATTAAACGAAAATATGAAATACATTGCTTTCATTAGACGCTTACATAACTTTAAACTATCAGTCATTAAGATATTACCAGTATTATTTATATATATATATATATATAAAGAGCCATACTAATAAATCGATATTTTCGCGACATTTAATTTCATACAATGTTATATAGACATCACTCGCACAGTGCGATCGCAGTGACAGTGCGCGCCATTAGAAATCTTGTCTGTTTGGGCTATGTTGGTTGGTGATCGTTGTTTATATTAAGTGAAGTGTTGACTGTTTAGTAAGTTATTTCTGCGTCTGCGCCTGGTTCTAATTTTGAAAAACACTAATTACGCATTTTTTAATACTAACCCAATCTGTGAAAGAAGATATTAGATATTGAAATATCATATTTCTGTAAGTTTATCAAGTAATTTTTTTACTAAAGTAAAAGTAATAATTTAATGAAAAATGAAGTCGGAGCAGAGCCAACAAAATGATATTTCTACTCTTTTGGAAACCTGGCAAATTCCAAAAGTTATATTTGAAACATTTCGCAGTGAGTATGTCAGTATGACTTTTTCTAAAATTATTGTTAATTCATGTATAATAGTATGTACTATAGAAATATATTACTTTACAAAAGTAGATGAGTTATTTATACAGTTATTTATTTATTACCGTGTAGGTTTAAGATGACTATGATATCTACAACCAGAACTGAACAAATATATAAGGTATTGTAAGAATACTGTCGGCCTATTCCAATAACAAATTACAGCCAAAATGCAATCAAGCCGTTCCGTTTAACCAATCCGAATGCCAGAATATAACGTCATCAAACAATCAACGCGCTCCTTTTTTTAAATGTACCATTTCGGTTGAAACTTCTTAGTGGAATATAGGGCCTGATGTGAATGTGCTTGCTGAATGTGCTTTTCATTAGTAACACCAACAATAATAATTATCCTTTAATATAAAGGTTTTAATATATTTTTTAGCATGTGTAATTTAACATTAGAATTTGAGTTCATTACTAAGAATGATTCATGACATGATTCATGAGGGTAACAGGTCATAACAAAAATAATGCTGTATGGTGTTTGATAATACATAACTATAATTGTAACTTAATAATTATCTAGACACAACAATGCACTCTGAATGTTGTAGAGCAATGCATTACATAGTGATCTTGAGACAGCCTTATGACTGTCTTAATAATTATGATTTTCATGATGATTGATCTGTTGCTGTCCATACTTGCACAATGTTTGTTTTACTATACACATTGCTTGTTACCATGCAACCTGCCTATTTCTCTTGCTGGCTTCTATAACTTAAAACATTATTTTATTTTCAGATTGAAATTGATTTTTCTGTTTTGTATCCAGATAAAGTAAATCGATTTAAAGATTATTGGAAATTGTTTATGAAAAATTTAATTGAATTAAAAAAGGAAGAAATACAGTCAGAAGAAAATAAGAAAAATGAGTTCATGTCATTATGTTCATTAGACACTGAAGGTAACAGCTGATATTCCTTAAAAATATTTTGAATAGTCAACATCTTATCTTATACTACGTGTAAATATAACTGTATTCATATTCATGAATCTACACCTGTGTTTTTAACCTGTGGGTGGAAGTGTGTAGGTGTGTCGTGAGAGATGGAGAGAACTCAAAAAAAATATTAATAAATTTTATATATTAAGAGAAGTTAATAAAATAAAACTTATTATGTTATTTATGAAAAAACATTAATGAAAATATTTTGTTAGATACTAAATGTATGTGTTATGAACAAGTTGAAAAACACTAAGAAATCTATTTTTTCATAACTTGATCAATGTTTGAATATTTTTTCCCTACATTCATTCACTGCCTTGAATATCAGTGTGGCTTTATTGCACTAGGTATATGATATATAAATAAATTTTATAATACCTTCTTTCAGACCAAAAATTACCAATGGAGTTGACATTATTAATTAATATCGTCCCACCCAAAGGTCGGGTATACTCGTACAAGACTGGAAAGTTTTGCACTCAAGAATGCTTAGACAGTAATACGAGTGTGATAATAGTTGAGGTACGTCAACATTTATATAAACCTTTTACTTAACTATTATAATCATAAAAGTAATGAACATTGATAATGCTTAACATTTCTATGCATTTTGGATTTTAATCAAATTTATATAAACCTAATTCTAATAAAACCTGCCGAGGGTGAATTTAACTCACATTTGGTTATATTTTTTTTAATATAACAAAACAAAATTTTTATTATTATGTTTTTCTTTCAGAATCCTGGTGATATTAACACCCACCATACAGAGGCAGATTGAAAAAGATGTTAGATAGAAAATTAATGTTCAACCTTACATTATTCTTCTTGGAACCATGCAAAAAGTCAGCCAAGCATATATTGTCATTGACAATATTAGGTATACATTTAATTCAGTCACACAGCCTTTGATATTTTGTTTCATTCTTTTCATGTACTCAACGCGCGTTATCCGAGGCCAAGTGATCATATACATTTAATCATCCAGAAGTGTGTTTATGATATATATATATATATATACAAAATTGATAATCCAGTTCCTTACATATCTGATATTTTAGCAATGAATATTTACAGTAAGCAAACTAACACTCCAGTACAACATTTTTTGTAATAATTTCTCAAGATGAAGTGTATTAATTGTAGTGCAACCTTAGGTAATTTTAATTATTGTTATGATTTATTTTGGCATTTTAATTTTAAACATCTTAATATATATATTTCTTGTGTGCGTGTGTATGTGACTGAACTCCTCCTAAACGACTGGACCAATTTTGATGAAATTTTTTGTGTGTATTCCAGGGGGCTTGAGAATGGTTTAGATTCACAATACGGTCATATAGATATTGTTTTTCAGCTAAATTATTTATTTAAAAACATTTGAGACAACGTGAGACAACGTGACATTTGAGACATTTGACATTTGAGACATTTGACAGGACAACGTCTGTTGGGCCAGCTAGTATTATATAAAATAAGATATAATTTTATAGCTAAGATTAGGTTTATTTTAACTAGATTGTTCATTATCTTTATGAGAGTATACATAATGTTTGGCGATGTAGAAAACATATTAAGGAATTATTACAAATAGTTCTAGATCAATCATAAATACAATTCTATAATGTACTACTACTTTAACTAATCCCAATGTTTTATTTTAACTGTAAAAAGTAAATTAGACCGACTATAGATTTAATGAGACTTCATGTAACATCATTTGTATTAAATAAATCATATGATTCTATAAGATTGCTTTTATTTCTAAATACTCCAGCTCCCAGCAAGACTATCTCTTACGTTAATAAGAAACTGAGAAAAGATATGTTTGGAAAACTCATTGATGTCATTCTTCATACCTGAATTGTTTCAGATTCATGTGTATCTACTGTTGTTAACTCAGTGAAATGGATTCATCGGGACAAAACGCCACTGAGTATCACCGTTCAGCATACCTCTCATACTGTATTTTTGTGACATACTGTTGACTACACACTTGTTACACGACGTAGGCAGAAATGATGGAAGAGCTGTATTATTTCTGAACACGCCGTATAACTGGGTTGTGGGTAACAACAGTGTGCCACAGAAACTTATATGAGAAGGATGCTGAATAGTATTGCTCAGTGGAAGCTTTGCCCTGATGAGTTCATTCCATTGAAACAAGCTTTTGATTCCGTCAAGATACATTAATTTTAGACCGAGAAAATATTTTCTTAAAATTAAGCTTAGGACAAGAAAACATAATATTAACTCAATAATCTCTATATTTATGTGTGATAAGTTTGCATTATTGGTACAAAATGTTGAAATATTACACGAACATGGTAATGCCTTGGATTTATAAACTGTAGTTTCAATATAAAACAGTCATAGCTCAGAACAAAAACAATCTTTTGTGTAAAGATGATGGTATTTAAAGTGAAGATTTAGTTATATTGGCTGAAAGAAATAATGTCTTGCATCAATCATACTGATCACATTGAACCAAGGCAGACAGCTATATTCATATAAAATTTTATTCTTTATTAATTTAAATACGTAAAGCTGAGGACAAGATATCCATTATCTTCACTAGAAAAAATGCTTGTATAAATAATATATTATTTATTTCAAATATTAAGTTATTTCTTTCATTGGAGAGTGCACAGTTTAGGACAAGATTTCCGTTATTTTGACTGAAAGAAGTGATCGTGTAGTCTGAAGTGTACTTGAAAACCAATCACTTGGAACAAGACAATCAATATTTATATCAAGATTATATTATGTTAAGTGAATCTTCAGTATTATTTTAAGTGAATGCAGTATACATTGGTTTAACTAATTATCATTTTTGAATTCAAAGAAAAACATGTTCTTAAGTTAAGACATTTTACTGCATAGTGCATATATAACCGCATATTCTCTTGAACGAAGATATTTTTTTTTACCGTGTATATTAAATATTGTATATTTTAATATATTAATATATACAACTAAAACTATATAAAAAGATTAGTTGGACATGGAACTAATATTAAACAATAAAAATGGTGAACGTATATACAGTCACCCCATCTATAGATGCGAAATTTCAGTTTTTTATTCGGACTTAAAACCCTACCGGTTTGGTCCCTTTTATGTAGGAACAAAACGTAACTTTGCGAAATATGAGAAAGTAAAAAAATAAGTTCTCTTCTTTTTAATTTCGAAGTAGATATTTCACGTTAGAAGTCCTTTCTGTCTATGAATTGAATAAGTAACGAAAAGAAACCTTAAAAATGTTTGCAAACGTCGCAAAGTTGCATCAGAATCATGCTCTACGAACGTAAATATGTGATGTCAGTGTTATTACATCTACTATTATAGCTATATTAATTGTGACAAATTAGTCCAATGAAGCAAAACCTGACGCCGGTTAGTCATCGACACACCTTAATTGAATTAGCGAGTTATTATTAATGCTGGTCGCATTCTATGCAGTTTAAATTGGAGTTTTTGTCTAAGACATTTGAGACTGTCAATTAAACATTCTCAGGTAATGACTATCGCTTATTTAAGGGCTGCAATTATATGAAGCGCAGGAACTAATGTATGAGTACCTACATGTGCTACTCGCCTTCTTAACGAGGCGAAAGCAGACTGGCACAGTACGTCCGGGATGACACACTCAAAAGCACTAATCGAACCATACTCTCGCAAACGCACTGACGAGCTATTAAAGCTTAACAGGAGTAACTTGAGCGTGATGGTTAGGGCTTTGACCGGTCACTGCAAGTTGAATAGACACCTTTACAACATGAAACTTAAGGACACTGACACATGCAAAGTCTGCGAACAAGAGCGTGAAACACCAATACACCTCTTGTGCTACTGTGAACCGCTGATTCACAAAAGAAACAGACACCTGGGGAAACACATCCTTGACCCAGATGAAATAAAAACAATCCGAACTAGGAACATCCTATCTTTCTTGGTCAGTGCGCAGTTAAGGGAGCTACTGTAGGGCCTACATAGAACCTACATAGGAGGCTGCTACATAGGTCGCAGTGATGTATATCAGCCCCGACTTACACGAATAAGAAAGGGGTCCTACATGTGCTAATAGGAGCAGAAGGAAAAAGTAACGTAACCCCCTTGTAACGCACCGTAACGTACGTAACTTGCGTAAAAAAATTAAAAATGACGACCATACTAATACAATCGAGGGATTCCCCGTAAAACGTAAACGAAAAGGGTTGCCAATTTGTTATAAAAAAAGAAACAATGTGTAACATTGTTTCTTTTACAAAGAAAGTTTCTTTTGTAAGAAAGATCCGCTCCTGTCCCTATAACGCATCTTAACATTTTACCGAGACCCCCCCCCCCCAAATTGCGTTACGTAATGCTTGAACGCCCCCTAAGGTCCTTATTTATTTTAATTGTTGGTGTTTGGCTGTATAATTGCATTAGAGCGCAGACTAGTAATGAAAAAAAAGAAAGAAACCTAAAAATCTTCTTAAAAGGAAGAAGAAACTCTATATTTATTACGTAAGTGAAGCGTTGCGCAACTTGTTGTAGTATTAAGTTTAGTAGGTGAGAAGTAATGGAGCTTATCTACATTAATATTATAAAGAGGAAAGATTTGTATTTTTGTATGTAACGAATAAACTCAAAAAGTACTGGACCGATTTTAATAATTCTATTTTCATTAGAAAGCCACATTATCACTATATATATATATATTATATATATATATATATATATATATATATATATATATATATATATATATATATATATATATATATATATTATATATATATATATATTATATATATATATATATAGCTATATTTAGTACTAGATTACTATAGAAATCTTTAGAAATTCTTATTAAAACCAACCGAAGGTGTAAAAAAATTAGCCATAAAATGTCTTTCATCGCATACGCTGCGAAGAGTATTAATGATAGAACAAAAAAATGTTCTACAATATTATAGAATATATATGAATATCTACAAAAAACTTCGCGAGACCATATGTCTATAACTATTGTAGTTACGTCACTATAACTACTTTTTTACATTTAATTAGTATCTATAAAATAAGTAGGAACAATTAACTGCCACTTTACAAATCTTTTTGACAGGACGAAGTCTGTCGGGTCCGCTAGTTACGGATATGTATGAAAACCAGAAAACTATCTAAATGAGTACATTCAAACAAACATACGGACTATGAGTTCGTGGACGAAAAATTAACTAAAAAAAAAGATATATTTATCCATAGTGTGAAGGATAAATGCATTATATTTAAATATACCGAGATATATTGGCTTACCTGTGTGGACGTTACAAAAATCTTTTAAATAAACCGGCCCTTAAATGTGAATAATTATGTATTTGTTATTAGTAAAGTTCGGGAAACATTTTACCAACCAATATTTAAATTGCGTAGATGTAAAAAAAAGTTAACAATATATCTATCGTATATTATCCTAATGTATATCTATATTTTTATAAGTATTTCGTGGGTCAAACACGGTACTTGCTGAAAACCAGTGCCGCCGGTATTCACCCAACCGTATGCTGAGTCAGTAACCTATTAGTAGGGTCACACTGCAATTACTATTAAATTAAACTGCTTACATAAAATTGATGTTAAATTCTTCTCTAAAGTTTGTTTATGTTGCTTGTCTTTTGAGCTTTCCTTTTCTCTTGCTTTCCGAAATAAATTACTCATGTGACGTCTAGCATTAATATTTCGTACACTAGTATATTTTAAATTGTAATGTGTAGAAAAATTAGATTATCACATAGAGTCATATAGAATTCTTGTTGCTGAAACAAAATGTCACCAAATGGTGAATATCTCCGGATGGCGCTGTGAAAGCAAGTTGCGCAAAGCTCGTTATGGACGGAGATCTACGTCCCAGCTGAAATTAACAAATAGTACTTAATCGCCAATTCTCTCTATCTGGCTTTCTTGTAATTTATACATAAGACACAACTTGTCTGATGTTCTCTGTAAATTTAAAGAGGGATTTACCTATATAGATCAATTGATCTATAGAGGTGGATAACCCAATATCTATATAGACCTATATAGATCAATTGATCTATATAGGTTTCTTGATCATGGTGATAGTCAACGGTTTAATTATTAGTATGTTAAATTTGTTATCAACTAATTCAAACACTATTTGATATGAATAGTTATAATATTATTAACATGTAATCAAATTCAAAGATCTACATAAAATTTTACAATTATGTTTCGGGAATTAGTGTTAAATGACTTAAACGTTTTTCTCCCATGATTATATCCTCCTATGTATATAATGACAGGTGAAGTATTTTTTGGAGAACACATTTTCCCAAGCACCGATCACATAATTTAGAACCCCATTGTGTTTTAAAAGGAAAAATTATGTATTTTTGTTATGAAATCTTATTTCATGTCTGTAATTTTTGACTGGTAGTGTATTAATTTGGTTGATAGCTTTGGATTTCATCTGAGGTACTACTAAGTATTCAATGTTTAAGTCTGTAGTTCGTAGTTTTTTTATTAACAAATTACGAGTATTTCCTCTATGTTCTATGTTTGAACTTAGTGGAACACTTTACCCTCGTAGATAAATTATGAGCTAAATTGCTGGTAACTGTGGATCGTAATTTAAAATAATTACCAAAAAAACGTTATCGTATTAAATATTTAACTATCAATAACTTCTTTGCACATTTTTGAAAGTATTTTTATGATATTTCTCTAAATTCCTGTACATTGAAGTAAGTTAGAAAAAATATTATTTGGTATTCAATATTTTACCCCTCCAAACAATCATCAATCAATGTTATATATATATATATATATATATATATATATATAATATATATATATATATATATATATATATATATAATATATATATAATATATATACACATATATATATATATATACTAGCTGGCCCAAACAGACGTTGTCCTGTCAAATGTCTCAAATGTCACGTTGTCTCACGTTGTCTCAAATGTTTTTAAATAAATAATTTAGCTGAAAAACAATATCTATATGACCGTATTATGAATCTAAACCATTCTCAAGCCCCCTGGAATACACACAAAAAATTTCATCAAAATTGGTCCAGTCGTTTAGGAGGAGTTCAGTCACATACACACGCACACAAGAAATATATATATTAAGATATAACTAATATATTAGTCTAAAAGTTGATCTATTGAGAAAACCATAGTAGGAACAAGCTTCGTCGAAATTATAAGACTTAGTGATAAATATAATTAATATACATATGTATTACCTCCGTAGTTGAGTGGTTAGTATACTGGTTTCAAGATGTCGCCATCACGTTCCGGGTTTGAGTCTCGGTGGGGGCACAATTTTGTGTGATAAACATGAGAATTTGTGCCGTAGTCATGGTTGTTAATGTATGTTTCTATGAAAAATATTAATACGTATGTCTATCCGATCTCCCTGATAGCCCTAGATTCCATGAGACAAGACTTACAGTGCTTGTTTCGGGCTAAGTTAATTGGTATGAGTGTAAGACTCCAGATGGATCGAGGCGGCCCAACCAGAAAGACCTACCGACTAAATTTAGCCTGAGCTTAGCCCTACGGCTTGGATCACCGCGAGATCAGGAGAAGACACAGTCAGCGCTTGCCCTATGAAAAGGATATATGGGCTTAAAAAGGCACGGTATACCAAAGTGGCTCTCGCCTGAATAGATGGGGCCTAGAAGTGATGATGATGATGATGATGTCCTCCCAGACGTATCCGTCGACGGCGACCCACTGTTAACTAAGACATTCCCTGGTCTTATCTTGCATGAGCGCGAGCGTGACTTGCAAATCCAAACTTGGACTTGAAAGTCCGATTGCAAGAGGCGCAGTATAAATTCCCATTGGAGTCGTATGTATAATCGTAAGAGGGCTTGGGACGAGTTTTCCGGTCCTGGCGTTTTGAGTCAAGTTCCTCAAGGCGAGTGGACTCAAAGTTTTCTAGACCCGTTTTAACTGCAGTACGACATTCAGTCCTCTTAGTAGCAAGCTCCTCCCACGACTCAATAGACATGCTAATTGCAGTTAGATGACGTTTTAAAACATCCCTGTAGCGTAGATACTGTCCGCCAGGTTTGCGTTTACCTGAGACAAGCTCAGAATAGAATACTTTCTTTGGCAACCTGAAGGACTCCA
The DNA here is from genome assembly GCA_036419045.1 of Scirpophaga incertulas. Lineage (NCBI taxonomy): Eukaryota > Metazoa > Arthropoda > Insecta > Lepidoptera > Crambidae > Scirpophaga > Scirpophaga incertulas. Next base: position 7,323,112 of record CM071628.1, on the reverse strand, counting down.
TACGCACAAGGTGTCCACACCAGCGTAGTTGATTTCTCATCAAGAGACTCTCCATACCTGTCATTTTAGCCCGACGTAAAATCTCGTTCGACGCCATTTCACCCGAAGAATTGGCCTGCCATTTCACCAAAAGGCTGCTGACAAGGGGTGCGGCGGATCAGATCTCGCCGCTAGCAGGGCTTGGCGATCCTGCGTTAATTGATCGGGGGAACCTTATTTTAGATGCAACTGTGGGAAAACTACTCGTAACATCAAAAGAGCGGAACTTGTGGTCACGATCACTTCACAGGTTTTGCGGTTAAGGAATACGATGAACTGAACTATTAATGTGGCGGCTGAGTTAAAAATAGTGGAATGTATTAGAAAAATACTGTATTTTGTTACATTCTACAGCGTTTAATGCAATCCATAAACTCAGAATGTTTTGTGTTCAAAACCATTTCAAAAACATTTCGGACAATTGTTAGCTAATTAAAAGGTAATGTAAATAAGTATATTATTATACAAGCTTTTCGAAGAAATATCAGATTTTCCCATAGAAAATATATATTTTCTCGCGCTAATAATGTTCTTCTCCGAGTTTTGGAACCGGTTTTTATCGGATTATCAAAGAGATATTTGTAAAAATTCATATTTTATATCTATATCCTTTTCCGTGTTTTAAGCCATCTTCATCAAAATTATTCGTAGGCATAAGAAAGATTTTTGTCATTGAGTTTTAATTTCATTGTAGGCTCTTAAAATGTTGCCCAGCCAACAGTAAACACTGTAATTCTTATGTTATGGGATCTAAGGCGGTTTGCGGATGGCGGATTTTGACAGTTCTTGGCGGAATTTCGAAAATACCGCAAGAATTTAGTTTCCTTACACAATCATGAATATAATAAAGAGAACCGCAACTAAACCGACCTCTGTAGGCTTGGCGCATATTTTTTTCCGGTTTGGCACCACTGTGCGGCGCCGCAGCTGTGCTACCGAGCCCGGCGCCGCCTCCTTCTAGATCATCACTGCTTCACAGAAGGAGGCCACAGACCTCCAACCTCCCTCGTCCGCCAGCATTGCTGCAATCAATGCCGGCGGAGACAGATCTCGCCCGATCTCTGCGACCAAGACTTGGCGCTCGGAGGCCGTAACTGGCACGGGCCTACCCTAAAGTACGATACGGCGATAGGTCTTAGTTAACCACGCTGGCCCAGTGATTTCTTGGCAGGCGTATGCAGGTTGCCTGATGATATTTTCCACCACCGTAACAGCGTCAGATAAATGTACATATGAAATTCAAAAAACTAAACCACACAAGTCTATTCGTAGACCAGTCCCGAGACCACAGCGCCACCGACGCTCCGATGTATAGATTTGATAAATAAATATTTTATGATAGAAATATATTTTAACAGCCATGACAAAGTACAAATGCTTGTAATCATCACAAAAACATCTGCTCCTACTGCGACTCAAACCTGGGACCTCAGAGATCGCGGCATGTTGAAACCATCGTTCCAAGCGTTCAAGGCTACGGATGTCGCCTGTGTTATATTTATGAAAAAGCAATTGTTTGTCAAAATTTTGACTCTCAAATATTTGTTTATGATATCATTACGACAAAGGAAGGAAGCAAACACATCGTCTATGTTGATACTTTGTATATGATAGCAGAACTGATTATTTAGTCTTCTTTAATTAATGACTTTTTTATTTATGTAAGCAAGACAGACCGGATGTAACTTAAGCATATCATATTGATGTCTAATAAATGACGACCCCATCATGCTGTGGTGGGTATTTAATGCCCCATAAAAGTCTCATCTGTGTAGTTAGTCTCCCTCAGGGCAGCTTGTGGCGAGCTGGAGGCGAAGGAGAGGAGAATCGACGATCGAACGAGAACGCGAGCTTGATCCCCTCGCAAGCGCGAGGAGGCGTCGGAGGACAGGGCGGCGACGGAGGGGTACCGTATCGCCTGCATTGTACATGACTCCTGCGATGGTGGGGGTAGCTACGGAGAACACTAGCTACTCCCATGCCTCTAGCGGAGACGGAAGACCGTGCTGTTCCACGTTGGAGCGGTGCGGGCTTGGCCGAGCGGCTTACGCGAGCGCAGCGCTCTGCGCATGCTCGTAGCCGCTCATTCATGGCCTGTGAGGTGTTCCCGAGGGTTTTAGTGGGTAGTCGCTGCTGCCGTGGAGTCCCACACACCTTTGTCCCCTACCCAAGGGGCTTGGACTGTGCGACAATGCATTTCCCTCGATAAAAAATAAATATAAAAGGTTGTGGCGAGCTGAATGAAAGCGACACCGAGGGTCTCGATATGCTTTAGGGGGCCACCCGTTTCTGTCTTGCATTAGCCGGGTCGGACTGCATTAGACTGAAGTCGCAAGAGCAGATGCTCGAAGGGTGGAAGTACCATAACAACATAATAATGCCATAACCGTCTAGATCGCTACCGCAAACATACCTCTCTACACCCTTAGTTCCAGACCACTTATTAGACCTACCAATGTTGCTTCCTTCGCACCAATATTGACCTGCATTTAGTGAGCGGCGAGTCACCACCTGCCATATTTAAATCAATTAGGAGGCTTTGAGAAGGCAGGTGACCGGAGTCTCTTCCATAGCCCGGTTTTCATTACCCCCTAAATCGAAATGCAATAGGCCACAAACTTTATGACCACAAATGACAATAGTTTCTGTGCATCTAACTGGGTGTAGTCTTTAGCTACATTTTTCATAATACAGATAGAGATTAGACCCAGTTAGTACACTCAATCAAAATCAAAATCATTTATTCAGTCTGGGCTGTTACAAGCACTTGTGAATGTCGAAAAGCTACGCCATCGGTTCGCAAATCTACGGCGGGAGACCTTGTACTGAGAAGAACCGGCAAGAAACTCAGCAAGGGCTGTTTTTTTTTCCCTGTATTAAATCCCAACTAATATTATAAATGCGAAAGTGTGTTTGTTTGTTTGTTTGTTTATTTGTTTGTTTGTTTGTTACCTCTTCACGCTTAAACTACTGGACCGATTTCAAAAATTCTTTCACCTTTGGAAAGCTACATTCTCCCCGAGTAACATAGGCTACTTTTTATCCCGGAAAAATCGACAGATCCCACGGGATGCGCAATAAAGGCTTCGCTCAAAAACTACTGCACAGATTTTTATGCGGTTTTCATCAATAGATAGAGTGATTCTTGAGGAGTTTTGCGGCATTTTTTATCTCGGAAAAACGGATAGTCCCACGGGAAGCGCGATAAAATCTTCGCACCATAAACCGACTTCCGCGTATATGTAGCCATGGGCAAAAGCTATGACCCTTAACCCTCTATACACCCAATCCCGAAATCCACGCGGGCGAAGCCGCGGGCAGAAAGCTAGTATTATATATACAGAGTCGTCAATTTGGAAAATGACTTCAATATTGATAATTCATGAAGTCACTTTCCATTACATAATACACTCCACGCACACTTTCATTAAATTTCGCTTAAATGGCCTCTACGCGTTGGATCTGTATCCCCGCGCCTTATAAAGGACCGTGTCTTATAAAGACGCCTGATCTTAAGCAACATAATAATAATCATCTTTAGTTCCTCACACATAAGGTGATCATAAATGATAATAATATTTTAAACTTAATGTGAGTCTGGAGTCTAAATAATGTTTATTTGTGTATTTATTATGTATTGTATATATTTAAATAATTAATTTTATTTGAAAATACTAAATATATGTATAAAAATAATGTTTAAACATATACACATTTGGTTTTACAGATCAGTTTATGTTGTGTTTACTTAAACTTAATTGCCTAACATAAAACACTGACCCTTTACAATGCCAAGTACAATGTTCGGATTTCACCAACTCATTAACTGTAACAGGCGAACACATTAAAAGCGCATCAAAACTATTGCTCGATGTAATGAAATGTGTCTGCCGTCGTCCGTTGAACTCCCAGTGCTAACAAACCACTGTTTAAATAAGCAGACCAAATGCGCAAGTTCATAAAACTCTGTTTAAATGACTGTGTGTATCTCGAGGTAGTGCCTGGTTACTGATAAGCTGTTAACCTTAAAGCTTCTAAAATATTGAAATTTGATGCTATCTTTTATTTTCACAATCATATGTCATTTGTCATAATATCATCAGAATCACACCTTTGATTAGCCGAAATAAGAGTTAGTTATCTCTAATACATATTATAAACAGGAAAGTTTGTGTAAAATGTTTCTTAGACTAACACCAATTAGTCTAGCCCAAAGTAAGCCTTACATATAAGGCTTGTGTTATAGGATACATAGCTTTTGCCCGCGACTTCGTTCGCGTGGACTTCAGGTTCGTCCCGTCTAGTCTAGTAATAAGTAAGTTGTTTTGATCTATCTTGTAGGATTCAGTCAGCGTTTTGCAATGTAAGCACAAAAAATGTGTTTTTTTTTACGACCTCACATTAGAAACCTCAAAAATTGTAGCCTATGTGTTATTCTGATGTATAAGCTATATTGTGGTAAAGTTTCATTCAAATCCATTCAGTAGTTTTTACGTGAAAGAGTAACAAACATTATAATTCGCAATATTATCATGCCTTGAGTTCATTAAAATGACGATAACTTTTTTTTTAATGACCGATTTTGATGAAACAAAGTTTAGATATTATTCTGAGTTAAAACAAAGCAAATAGTGAAAGTTTCAAGCAAATCGGTTCAGTACTTTCGAGATAAACGTGAACAAACATACAGACAGACAGACAGACAGACAAAAAATGCCAAAAATTTTTTTTGCTTTCTAATAATCTATTTAAGTGCCCCTCCATCCATTTCAGTCAAAAATACTAAATGTACAGACAAAATATTTTTACTGTCTTATTATATGTATAGATGAGGTAACGGATAGATATATACATATATTATACATATACAAATAAATTTGGTAGAATTATATTATAACAGCCATGACTAAGGTATGCTCGCATTCATTACGCAAACATCTGCCCCCACCGGGACTCGAACCCGGGACCTCAGAGATCGCGACACCTTAAAAACGGTATACCAACTACTCGACTATGGAGGTGTGGATGTTTGTTAATCTTTCACGTAAAAACTACAAATGCATTTGATTGAAACTTTACGTTAATATAGCTTATATCATAATAACGCATGGGCTATAATTTATTAAGATATACGCCACGCTAATATAAGGGGTAGTCCATTAATCACGTGATCATTTTTTAGCATTTTTAAGCCCCCCCTTCCCCTTGGTGATACTATATTTTTAGTACATACAAAGAATTTTAAGATATTCAAAATATTACCTTTAAATACAGGTATAAACTATAATTTTATTTTATTCTGAAATTAAGGACCATGATAATAGGCGGTAACACTGAAAGTCCCGTCATAGCGAATCAAAAAATATTTATTTATAAATAAATAGTACATAACTATAGGACTAAATTAAGCTTGGAATGCGTAGATTCCTATTGCCGAAACAATATTAAAAAAAATATTACAAAAATGAAAAAATGTTTTACCGTCATCATCATCAAGTCAAGATATAACACTATACGCCGCGTTGCTCATCTGTTTAAAAATCGCGCGTTTGATGAAAAAATAAATACACGTGATATCTTACTACACCTCTCTCCCCCCTTGTGTTATTTTCGTGATTTTTATCAAACCTGATGAAAGGGGGGGGGGAGGCCCCCCTTTCAAGCCTCACGTGATTAATGGACAACCCCTAAGCTAATGTTTACGTACTGCGCAGACGAAGTCGTGGACACAAGATAGTTTGCTTTATAATCTGGCTAGCAAAGGTTTCGGGTCGTTTCGTATTGATGTGAAATAAAGACTTTATCGTTCTTAAAACAAAATAAGATTTATTTTAAATAAAATACTATCGAAGCATATGCCGGTGCATATAATTGGTGAAGTTCGCAAAAGGCTCTGGACGCAAGCAGCGCAGGAGTAACCTATATGGAGGCTTATGTCCAAAAGTGGGCGTCTATTGGCTGGAATGATTATGATGACGATAAAAAAAGCTATTTATATATTTAAAAGTTACAACGCATTATTATTTCAAATCATTGTATGCACATTTGAGTTATGTAAGTTTTTTTAAACGACCTGAAGTATTGGTGTTGTTCAGTTGGAGTATCTAATAATTAGCGTCACTTTTAAATAAAATCCTTTTTAATAAGATGATGAAAATAGCTATAAATATACATTACCAGTAAATTAAAAAAAATGTCTGGCTAGATTAAAGAAAACTATGTTCTAATAAAAGTGTTCTCTGTCCAACTATCTATAATTTTTAAAACGAAACGAAACTAGGACTTAACAGCAGAAACAAAGTTACTATCGACCATAAGAATAATCGCAGAAGTATTCAATAATAAAATTCTTTGTAGCTGCTCTACAGCTCCATAGCATACCGAATTTCCGGCAGCGTTAAAATTACAAAAATAAATATCCAAAAATGTTCGACAGTAATTTATAGGGAACACGGGAACATTTTGAGTCTCGCTTTGTTTGACGAATAAACACTAACTCAAATATGTCTCAGCGTCTATCGATTTTCTCAGAATGGGAATATAATTTTGTCGTTTATTGACGCACTAACAATCACATTTTTTTTTATGTAATTCGATATATTCGGTATTAATGAGTAAGAAACGTACCAGAACGTAGCCATAACATTTCAAGCTGTATAATTTGTTTTATATAGAAAGTATTACTCAATAAAGTATCATCGAAAAATTCAGCCTTTTTTTAGTATTCAATAAAATTTTGGCTCTACAGAAAGTTCTACACAAGTATATAATGCTAGTATTCCATCCATGACTAAAATGTCATAAGCTTTTCTTTATTTCCCGTTTATACTCAAGTTAACGTGATTGTTCTTCGAAAATAAAGGATCCATAGATAGGCCAAATGTCTATAGTCTTAAAATATATTTACGCTAGTAAATAGAATATACGAATATTTATAATAGACACTAACGAATCCAAAATATTTACAATTTCACCTTTAAATAGCTTAAGATATGTATAGGAAAAATAAGTACTTCTTCTACTTCTATTATTGTTGAGGAAACCCAAAAACTATTTTTGTAAATTTCGTGCGTCCGCAGTTACGCTAAAGTAACACACAAAGTTCATTGATGAAATCATTCACCGATTCAAATCTATTTAAGTTGAAGTTGACTCCTCGGCCTATTGACACTTCCGTTAAGCTAATTCTATCAACAAACAGTACATGAACAGTTTCCTCTCTCCATTCAGCTAATGCTGTTGTTGGTACATATGTAATACAGCTTAAATTTGCTTGTCAATGTATTTTTTGTAAGTTTTGTTGAAAAAAATATATGTACAAAAGTTTGAATAATATAAAATGTACAGGTCATGTCAAGTAGTGCGATTCAAATAGTTTCAGGAATGGAAGACATTACAACATATAGTAGAAGTATATAACTATTATTTTTCTATCTATGATTCAATATTAATCACCCACGTGTCGAGTTTTACATTTGCAGTAGAAAATCCGCCGCTAAAGTTGCCTCAAGCGCAACATCCAAAGCCTGACCCATATTGTTGAGTTGCGTCCAATTGATTAATCACCAAAACTCGAATTTGTTAAATATTTTTGACTTACTTGATCAAAATATTTGACAAGTTCGAAGTTTTAAAATTCAACCGCTAAATTACAGTGTATTTTATACTCACAATCATGTTTATACATGATTCAATTTTGCAATTACAATTAAAATTTTGCGTTGAGCTATTTATCATTGAAACATAAAACATTTTACCAAAATCATAATTACATGACTAAAATTATGTCAAATATTGGAACGTGTCTTATTGCCAATATTCTTAACATCGGCGAAGACGTGTTCTCAACAATACACAGAGGTTTGTTTTCAAAATAATTTTTATTGAAACCCAGTCAGTTGGAATTGATTTAACGTAGGTGTTTACTGCGTATTGTTTGAGGCCTGAGGCTTGTTTACTTTGACATTGTGGCATTTATTAATTGGCTTATTGTGGCTAGCCTGTTCCTATTGTGCACTTCAAGTTCAATCCTATAATTTAATAAACAAGAGCTTATTATAAAAATAACTAGCATACGGTACATTACAATGAATTTTATATACATATATGTTTATTCTATATGTTTACCTGCAGCTATTAAAGAACGGTTTCTTTTTTTATTATTTTGTATCAAAATGTTCTATATATTGATCTCAAATAACAGTGACACTTTTATCTTACATCTGACGTCTTACCGAAATATTTGACAATATATTATTGCTGTAATAATTATTGTTTCTTTTCCTTCTGACGTTTATCTCACCACTAAAATTAACAATGTCAGTCATCATCTATACTAATATTATAAAGAAGTAAAGTTTGTGTGTTTGTATATTTGTTAAATTGTAAGGGGTAATCTCAGGATCTACTGAACCGATTTTAAAAATTCTTTCAGCAATAGAAGGCCACGTTATTGCTGAGTGTCATAGGTTATATAAAAAACCGAAAAATAAAAAGGTTTTTACGTGGTAGTCCGTTTTGCAAAGTGAATCGGAGAAAAAAACAGGCAGCGGACGGCGCGCGATGGCTTCGGGTTTAATTCGGATCGCGTTCGTGCTCGCTTCGGGGATTATTAATATTATGCCCAACGAAAGTGGGCACGGGTCAGCTAGTTATTTATAATGTTGGTTTATTTTAGTCCCGACTTTTATGTTATGGAAAAATTTGACAATGCAAGTTATCATCATTTGGGATATTGGTTTATCTTATCACTAAATTTGACAATCTAAGTCACGTTACAATGTCTAATGGTCACATTAGTGAAGCGATTGCACACAATTGTCAAAAGTCAATGTGTCATTGAATCTGTAAATTTATAAAACTATCTTTGCGCTCGTGGCTTTGCGCGCGTTATTTATCTCATAGTACTATTTTCTTAATCCGCAATATACATACATTGGTATTAAATCCATAACAAATAAAAAAAAATAATTATTGAATAGAAAAGAAGTCGAAATAAGATTGTTACACATTACGTTTCTTATTTTTATTAAAATGTGATTTTAGTTTTGAAAAGTAAATAAAGTTTGTTATTGCGTCTGTAAATGTATGTGAATATATGTTATTAATTGTATAGCTATGAATTAACCGTTAAAAGTAATGTGATGCATGCAATTTTCTAAAAGCAGCATAGAAAAAAACAATAAGAAGAAGCACTATATCGAATACTGAATAGAAAGAACATTCGTTCTTTCACATATTTAGACAGCAGAAAAACAAAATTTTAAACTTGAAACAAAATTTTACTGAAATATGATGGATTTTAAAAGATTGTGGTATGCTTGCTGGTCTGCTTTATATCTTGTAAGCTCCCTCAAAATTGTGTAGACTACAGTATGACGTATAGACTTTGTGATATTACAGTATATTATCAAACCCTGATTATACATTAATATTACATGACTTATTTAATTTATGAAAATTTTGTGATAAATATAATAGATACATAATAATCTATAATACAATATATGTATTATATTTCTATGTATTTATTTACTGTTGGTAATATTTTAATAGACTATAGTCGGTAGTTACAATCATACGATCTTTAATATATTATTAGAATTAAATGAATTATACTTTTATAATATATAAACATATCACAACTAGACATTCGATAAGAACATACGATCAATCATTTTCATTGTCAAAAATTAATACAATGAATACTCGTACATAGGATTTTCCACAAAAAAACAGTTTACAATTTTTGTTTCCAACTTAATGTTATCCACTTCTTTTAATACTTACATAGTAACTAGTTTTTTAGTATCTACCACATAGTTTTTAAAATATAGAAAGTTAAAGTACTTTCTGCAACACAATAAAAAAGCTATATAAAAGCTTTACAGCGAAAACAATTCAATAAGTAAAGTACACTCACCTTTGATGGACTCGATCAGAAAGTATGACTAGCTGAATGCTACCATAGTTGCATAGGGTTCCAGAAATAGTGCAAACGCCAACAATGCTAGATGGCCAGACTGCTATTTGTGGCTGAAGTCAATTCTAGCAAAAGGAACAAAATACAAGTACGAGACGAATTTCTCGTATCTCATATTGGGTAAATTACATTTTTTTAATCTATATCTATATGTAATAAGAGTACTCCTATAGCTTGGAAATATGTAGAAGCAATACTGCATCATTATTACTTTTGAAAAGTTGTTATGAGATCAGATCAGATCAGATATTAGCCAATATTGAAATATTTTTTTCTCATACAGAAAAAAGCGAACTTTAACATTAATAGTTTAAATAAAAAATATAAAAAAATACATTAAATAAACTATTAATAGAGTATGTATTTTTGAAAATGTATTTTTATTTAATAAATGCAACAGTTTTTTTCTACAATAAGTTTATTTCAAAATGTAACTCAATTTTTATTTTGACATACGTTTATGCCATAAAAATGACTAAAATTAGATAATTCTATAAATAGAAAAATATATAAAAAATTAAAAAGAAATTGTACTTGGAGAGTAAATTACTATTTATGACTAAGATTGCGACATCGAGTCGATCGTGCTAAGCTTTTGAATAACATATATATATACACATAGACGAGACTTACTATTTTCATTTCAGATTTTAAAAATGCAAATCATCATCATTACAAATCAATTCAATAAATTCATAAGGTTTGACTTAAGCTTAATTGTCGTAACATAACTAGGTAGGATGTACTCGTCTCATTCGGTGGAGACGGATATAAGCTATTATGATGAAATCCTAAAAGTCATCATTTCAGCCCACTGCTGGATAGGCCTCCCCCGATGATCTCCACCATGATCGGTCCTGCACTGCTAGTCAGCACCTTTCTGTAATCTTCGCCAAATCGTCTGCCCATCATGTGGGAGACCTTCCAACGCTGTAGTATCTGGAAAATGTCACTCGAAAACCTTTCCATCCCAGCGGCCATCAGTCCTGTAAGCAATATGACCTGCTTACTACCGCTTAAGGGTCGACATTCTTCAGGCTATGTCGGTGAGCTTGATTCTTCTACGGATTTCATAACTCCTGATATAATCACTGAGAGAAATCCGAGCATAACCTCCTTGTAAGGCCCAAAAAGTATGGATTGATGAATGGAATCAGATGCCAGTACGTTGTGGAAAAAAGATAACAAAACGATCTTAATTCAGAATCTTTATGAAAATTGCTCAACTATCCTTTAGTTTAAGGTTAAATAGGTAATATTTCCTATCATTAAAATAATAATCTATCACCAGAATGGTATTTTTATGAGCTGCTCAATTGTTTCATCGCCTGATGGTAGCGTGGCTGCGAGACATTTCATAGACACTATTTTACAGCTGGTAGGTGATGATTTTATTGTCATCATTGTTAAAGACGACAAAGATACGAAGCCAAAATCATTTCCATTCAAGCCGTAGGGCCATTAGGGCCAAGGCTAGGCTGAGTTTAGTCGGTAGGCCTGTGTGGTCGAGCCGCCTCGACAGCACCAGGAGTCCGACATAATCAACGCATCCCTGCTTGCCTGTTGCGTTGGCATCCATGAGGATTCTCAGCCTCCTCTCCTGAGGAAAAAAAAACAAAGCCAAAAGCAAATCCCCAAAACTAGTTGTCACAAAACTACACAAAATTTTATTAGTTTAACAAAGTTTCACGATTACCTCAACAAACATCAATAGAGCGTCTAAGTGCCTTATTTTCATGAAAGCTTTCCAGATGGTTATAAATTAGGGAAACCTATTTGCTTTATTACTTCAGAATTACATGAAGCATAAAGTAAAAGATGTGGACGAAAATATTTTGATCACATTTGTAACTTTGTTCGCAGGTTTCGCCGCTGCTGATAGTGCCAAAGAAAATATGGTGATGAACCATAACTTACACAGGTACGCATAATACGTTTATTTATTTTTCATCGTCTCTTCTGATAGCAGATCACTTTAATGACTCTATTGATGATATTTTAACCACTATGAAGAGCGACCATGCGCTATTAATCGGGAGGTCTACTTGTATTGATTGGTTCCCTATGGAATGATCTTCTGCTCGGATTGGTGATTGGGTTTCTGACGTCAGAGTTTGAGTACAAACTGTCATACTTAAGTGTATTGCCATAATAACTCCGAATTGTTATATTTAAAAGAGGATTTATGTCAGCGAACGTATTGAATAAAGAGTAAATCTATAAATACAAAATTAAGTTATTTATAGGTTTATGTTATTAATAGTAATATAAATGTTTGTATGTAGGTAATATTTCATTACATATTAGATGAAAGCTTTGAGGGGAAGTACTAGCTTTGAATGAATGACATTTACCACGGAGTCTTTGAATGATCCGCGACAACACAACGAACATGTCGCTGGATCTTCAGAAGTGATCATCACAGGTAAATTGTTGTTTCAACAATATTTCTCAGCTTGCTAATCTATACTTCTATACTAATATTATAAAGAAGTAAAGTTTGTGTGTTTGTATATTTGTATATTTGTTAAATTGTAAGGGGTAATCTCAGGATCTACTGAACCGATTTTAAAAATTCTTTCAGCAATAGTCCGTTTTGCAAAGTGAATCGGAGAAAAAAAACAGGCAGCGGACGGCGCGCGATGGCTTCGGGTTTAATTCGGATCGCGTTCGTGCTCGCTTCGGGGATTATTAATATTATGCCCAACGAAAGTGGGCACGGGTCAGCTAGTTATACTATATAGAATAAAAATTAATATACCCAATATTTTTGCTTACGCAGTACGTAATATACAGTACAGAAATCATGTTGTGAATACTACCTCTGCTCTTACACTGGTATAAAAGAATTATCTGCATAACATCCATCATTGCATTTGCTGAGTAAGCCACGATGTTCCATTGTTTCGAACAAATGGAAGGAAATATAACAAAGCGTCTGATAGCTGCGCCAGCAGCGGATACCCATTGTAATGAGGATGACATTGTGCCACTACCACCATCTGTATTGTACCCAGCCACCTACTTACAACGTGGCGCAAACTAACGCTTTTGTTTTCGATGTAATCGAATTTTTACGATTATCGAATTAAACATTCGATTATATCCAAACACGTATAAAAGATCTTAGGTCTATGAGGTAAAATATATCACACATCTGACATACACAGATATTGAGAAAGCTAGAGGTAGCTTAGTGGATTTCTGCAGTGCAATATACGGTCGTATACATAATAGCTCAAAATATCTATATTATAATTTTTTGTTAATAATTTCATTAGACGTAATAAAATCACAATTCCGCTATCGGTCAAATGCAATTCACTAGACAATGATAATGGTGCTTAATAAACGGCAAAATAGTATGTTGACAAAAAAAAACATTGACGTCTTTTTCAAAAAAAAAATTACATTTATAGCTGTAAATTTGTATTTACAAACGCGAGGTATATAAGTGTAGCCCAAAATGTTAACAGCCTTAAATGATACATATCTTGATCTGATAGAAATGCTATCCATTTCTAGTACTATCACATTTTTTATATTCCCTATTTTCGTAAAATTACAGATCTTTTCACTAATGTTATAAATGCAAGAATTGAGAGACATTGAAATCGCCTTAATTCCCTACGTAATAGAAGCTGTATTTATAGTTCACATGTAGTCAGTCATTAGATTCTACTAATCGATATATGTTTTCAGTTATATATGTATATCATAAATTGGCAGACGTAAGGGTTGATTTGTGTGGGTGTTCTTAATTTTCAACCCCTAGTGATGAGAAGCACGTTGGGGACATATGTAACTTGTATTGTGGTAATTAAAGAAAAACTACATGAAATATTTGCAAATTTTTTGTCTGTGTAATATTACTAGAACAGATAGGGATAAAAAATAAGTATTGTTTCAATATACACTAAGAATCTAATTTCAAAAGCTGCTACAGATGTTTTCGAACTCAACGTATTCTGCTATCAGATTACCAACCCGGTGTACGGAACGCAAAACAAATATTTCGTAGCCATAGCGGGTTCATTAGACCGCATGTGTGCGCGTGCGCTCGTTGACAAAACAAATGCAGTTGCTCGGGGAGCGCCTCGGCCTTAATAGAAATAATAGTGTTGCAACTTCTCTTTATCGATGGATGCAATATAGACCGTTCTACTTATTCAGTGCTATTAAATGGCCCTTAGATCTGATTTCAATTATGATCTGCGCTTATTTATATAAAGTGTGTAATGAATAAGGACATCATCATTTTTTTATTAGAGTTTTAAGAAATAACTATATATATTTTAAATAAAACACATGAACAGTCTCGAGTCGTAGCGTTGGTAAGCCTACCACATCATAAACCGACGGTTTGATGATAATCATAGAAGATTAATCATAAAATAGTTTGGACGAAATACTATTAGCCTCCTTTGCCTATTTGTTACGCATCTTCTGCATTGCCTAATTCAATTGCATATAATATCTTAAGATCTAGCAAACATTACAATAGTTCAAAGTGCCACTTTTAATATGTAATTGTTTACATTCCATTTGTAAAGTATAGAATATGTATCTTAGTGCTTTTTATAAATTAATGGTTTGGTAATATTTATATGATAAAATAAATTTTATAGATTTATTCTGCATTCATCGATATATTTTGTCGCCGTGAGGGATCATGTTTACCAACACTCAGGATATGAGATGTAATTACGATACTTCCGGTATAAGGGGTGCGATGAATCCAGGGCTTGTCGTAATCATTGTATTGATTTAGAAATAAATATTTAGCAGAGACTACATAAAGTTTTTTTATACATTTTATATACGTATACCTTAGACACTAGACATACACTAATATAAACACAACAATTCACACTCAATACGCGCATTTTTATTTATACACTAGCTGACCCGTGCCCACTTCGTTGGACATAATATTAATAATCCCTGAAGCGAGCACGAACGCGAACCGAATTAAAAGCGAAGCTAACGCGCGCCGTCCGCTGCCCGTTTTTTCTCCGATTCACTTTGCAAAACGGACTACCACGTAAACGCCTTTTTATTTTTCGGTTTTTTATTTAACCTATGACACTCAGCAATAATGTGTCTTTCTATTGGTGAAATAATTTTTAAAATCGGTTCAGTAGCTCCCGAGATTACCCCTTACAATTTAACAAATATTACAAACACACAAACTTTACTTCTTTATAATATTAGTATAGATTATATATATATATATATATATATATATATATATATATATATATATATATATATATATATATTATATATATATGTGTGTGTGGTGTGTGTTGTGTGTGTGTGTGTATATATATATATATAATAGTATATATTATAACTAAATATACGGACACATAATTAGATTTTATTTACCTATCGTATAATATCTTTAACAATTCTGTTTTTTTTTTAATTTGAACTTTGTAACTAAATCGATGGATTTGATTTTGTGATTTGCCGTTTGTCAGGGCCTTATTTCAGTTGAGAATTTGAAAGAATACATAATTACAATTGTGATTGAGATTGCAAATATATTGTGTATTCAATTGATGTCACCAAATAGGGGAATATGACAGACATCGTAACAGATTATTAATATTGATTAAATTGAAATCTGTATAATAAAATATGATCATCCAGATATGAATTTGAACAAGCAGTTGATTGTTTCGGGTGACAAATCAAAGAATGGTTAAGCTTAATCTGGATGCTGGTATTTTTCAAACAAGCATTAACCTCTTAACGTCAGTTCCAATGTACTTCTCATGCCAGACTACTTCGATCTGCGGCTAATCAACATTTCAAACTTCTCAAGGAAATTAGATTGCAACATAAGAGTTATATAACTTAATACAAGAACAGTTCAATATATTTAAAAAAATATATCATCACTCCTATTATACAATTTGAAAACAGCTTTCCAAGAAGCGCCTGACATTTGATGTGACGCAAAAACAGAGGACACTTGTAGTCATTCAGCAGACGTATTTCTGGATAGGTCCCAGTTCTATTAGTTCCGAGTGACACGTCATCTAGGTTAAACTTTGGTTTCGTAGTCGCATTTGCGACCCAAGTTTTATAAAATCTTCGCTAGGTATATACATAACAATACATAATATGATTGTTTGATTCTTAACTCTATTTTTCAACATGTATCTTATGATTCTGGACTCTTAAATTCATTCATGATGTCGAAATTTTATAATAATCTATTTTGCGTTTGTCCTGGTTACTTTGTGTACAGCAAATAAAATGTTTGTGTTATATATGCTAAATATGTATTTAGTACAGATAATGTTAAAGGTAAAACTTAACAGCTATGAATCCCCAATTTTAAAAAGAGTATTTTTAATGATATATAAAATTAAAACGAATTTTTTTTCTATGTTATATTGTATTTTTTAAGCTAGCTTACTTTTTCATGCAATTCGCTTTAAAAAACTTATTTTACAGAATTTAAATGTGGGTGATTTATACACAAAATATTTGTTCTAAATATAATAATAATAAAGGACCCTAATATGTAAGTGAAGTAAAAGAGAACGCTTCCTCTTCTTACGAGAATTGCAGTAGGATTACCAAAATAGCACTCTCGACTCCGATACAGATCAATATGCTTGAGATGGTTTTGATCAATATTAATCGTATATTTATTATCGTTACGTGATGCACACTGACACCCTGTGTGGTTAAATAGTCATATCCACACAAATATCTTTCAGAAGTGGATTCTTTGGCAAACGGCCGTACGGCGCCAGTCGACGGCTCGACGCGATCGTCGCGGCGCGTCGGCCCGCGTCAACTAACGAAAGCGATTCGTAATTGAAATTTATTTTTTTTGAAAATAAGCAAAAGTTGCAACCCGTACAGTTTAGATTTGAATTCAAAGTTTAAGCTAGTGTTGTTTTTTGTTATGTGAACGACAATGGTGAAATGTGCTCGTCGTTGATGTGTAGTGCTTGCTGTATTCAAAAAATGAGTGCCGCAACAACAAATATAGCGGATTTCCTTGGTTTATGAAAATACGGCTATTTCATTACTTCAAAAATAATAGCGAATAGTCTGTATGTAATATCTAACATATTACTAACGAATTAATAATTATCAGTTTTTGAAGTCGATCGATAGAATCTTCGCACAGAGCTTTCTGAAAACTTTTTACTTTTTTGATTTTAAATCTTGCTCGACTGTTACGGAAATACGTAGATTCGATTTGCTACTCGAAATGTTTTTTATATTTATCCCTCATCGTATATTCTACTTAATAAGTTTTGTTCTGGATTTCTAATGATTAGATAATTAGTTTTTTATTAATTTGCAATATTACATAGAATCTGTGTATAATAAATCTCAATATTTTGATAAGTTAAATAGATACTATAAATTGAATGACTAAAACGAAGTAAACAAACAGAACCTTAATGGAATTAAATCGTATTCATGACAATTTCGCAACGCCGCCGATACAATTTCACGTTTCATTTTCTCTGTAATCAGAATTTTCATTCATAAATTAACGTAATACACAATTTAACAACAAGTAATTTGCTTCAAGTGTTAAATGATACCGATAAAAACATTCTTAGAAAACTACTAGACACTATTTAGAATTATTTTCTATTTGTGTTCATATTCTCACATATACACATATATGTACAATAATATGATGTTTTAACCGTACTTATACCAGTAATATTTCAGTAATATAGAGATTTATAGATTATATATAGTGTATATAGAGAATACAGTAATATAGAGAATAATTTCAGTAATATATATCAGGGTCGTCTCTCAAGGTACTACTCTCCCTGGGTACTGTGACCAGGACCTACTCGTATCCAGGAGAATCCATCGTTCTAGAAGATTGAATAGTTCTTGTCTCTATCAAAACAAGGTGACGCTGTAAAAGGTATATGCGGCTAACAGCATTGGCCCATAAAAAAGATCAAGCGCGAGTCGATTTCGTCCACCGACGGTTCAGTACAAACTTACTACATACTTATTTAAATCTCAAAAACATATTTTTTTGTAACGTTAGAACATAATTGTCAAATATTAAACATCAAATATTATTCAAATTCTTAAATCAAATTTAAGAGGTAATATAATAATAAAACCGATTAAAAATCGATCAAAATAACTATTAAGTCACAAAAATTACATGATTGCTATCATGAACAGAACCAATAGAACTGGAATCCAACTCTTAATTAAACTTTAAATGTTATAAAGTCACATGTGAATGAGTAGTTTGGAATTCGGTGACAGATATATCGATCTTTCTAAAAAATAAAAATCATTCTTTAGTTCTCTGTGTGTCAGTTTCTATGCAAATTTTATAATTCTTTACAATTTTATTAAAAAATGTTTAGTATGTACTCGTATATTAAACATATTATCGATTCATTAGAAATGAAATACATCTTCACCAAATGAAAATCACAAATGAACATTTGAAGCTTGCTTTATTCTGATACTCGTAGTTTGTCCGAGTCTGTCTTCGACGCGGTTTCGAATTCTGTCTGAGTGGAGAATATCTCTAGCTTTATATACATAATCTTTTAAGATTGATAAAATAGTATCGCTATGATTTTTACAGAGTTAAGAAGTAAGACGATGTTTTGATATCG
This sequence comes from Scirpophaga incertulas, assembly GCA_036419045.1. Taxonomy (NCBI): domain Eukaryota; kingdom Metazoa; phylum Arthropoda; class Insecta; order Lepidoptera; family Crambidae; genus Scirpophaga; species Scirpophaga incertulas. The sequence continues at coordinate 7,304,443 of CM071628.1, read as the reverse complement.
ATTTACATTTAAAGTTCAAAGTAGTAAGCTAAGGTTAAGACAAAATAATATATTTTATAGCCACAGTAGGTATTTTTCCTTTACTGCAGGATTTAGGTCGAGTAGTACTAACCTCGCGTGTTTTATGTTTGCTTTTACCTAGGGTTGCCATCTCCAAAATACAAAAGTCAGGCTGTCTGTTATAGAAAGATTGTTCAGCTTTAACTTTGGCTCCGAAAACCGAACTTAATGTTATGTTAATAGTGAAATGTTTTAAATGCGGTGGTGGATAGACGCACCACTATTCGCGCTGCATTAATAGCATGTCTGCATTCGACTATACAAAAAACTGTTCAAACCTGACACGTTTATACTTGGCCGGACATGACCGAAAAAGTCTGACATGTACTGATTCTAGACAGATGGCAACCCTACCCTCATCAAAAGATAATAAATAAAACAAGTAATAGGAAGTAATGGTGCATTACTGATTCTGCCGATGCCCAGTCGACGTTTTTTATTGCCGCAATCTCGATTGGTAGATTGATGTAGATATTTATTTGTACGCTGTGGTTTCGGCAGTGGTCTTCTCATCGCGAGATCCGGAAGGCCCAGGGTTGATCCTGCCATGTACCAATGTTTTATGTGACGTTCCTAGGTTAAAGGACAATATCGTAAGGAAACCTTACCTGCAAAGAAATTGAAAAGTGTATGTTAAGCAACTAATCCCCACTGAGCCAACGTGGTTGTCGAAGGCCTGATCGACATAGGACAGGTAGTCTCTTATCCCTCAGTAAGGTCGAGTATGAGCTGTTACGATTAAAATGATGCTACATCTAGTCGAGTTATCTGAAGTAATCATCAGCTTAGCAATTATTACATATTTAATTTTTTTTAATATATGGGCCTCCGTTCCCTTTCTCTTCGAAGATGATAATAGCGTTAACTTTGAGAGTTTACTGCTAACATATATCTACGATTTACCTGGACAGCATACACTGAGAGATATTGAAAACTTATGACGATTTGACAAGTCCTGCGTCCTGGTCCGTCGACACCCAAAGGGGAATGGCAGATCCCCATAGTAACTTTGGCCCAGAACGCACACCTAAAGAATCTCGTGAAAGTAACAGTGGGTAATACCAATATTTGATTGGTAAAAAGAAAAATTCAAAAGAACTTGGCATATTTAAATATTTACTATCTAAACATTGTATAAACAAAGTCGCTATCCGCCGTCTGTCCCTATGTACTTATGCTTAGATCTTTAAAACTACGCAACGGATTTTGAAGCAGTTTTTTTTAATATATAAAGTGATTCAAGTTGGAGGTTCATATGTATAATACATTAAAAAACATTCTGTAGTTAATTTGTATCAGCACTGGACCAGTGTGAAGCTGGGGCGGGCCGCTAGTTATTCTATGAAATCTATAAGGTTGAATGAATGATAGAAGTAGATAGTACTTCTATATATTATTTGTGTAAATTACCTAATCAATATATACAAGGTGTAAAGGGTAGGACCCTAGGTAGGACTAGACCTGAACCCCAAAGTCAACCTTACCAGCTCAAGGTGGACCCTGCCAATCAACAGACGAGGCGCTGGCAGTCTCCACCAACCCCCACTGGGTCAGCATGGTGGGAGATTGCCCAAACCCCCTGTTCCCATGTCCAGCAGTGGGCGTTTAAAAGCAAAGGGGTCTAAGAACGTGCATCTATTGTCTATTGATATGAAAGCACAAGTGAAGATCTATGGTATATCTTATGCTAGTTTTAAGATACAATAGAGTCGTTGATTAGTATATTCTAAAAACAAAACAATTATTACTTATTGCAAAAATTATAAACACATCATTGCAATAAAGGAATGCTGTTTTAAAAGCTAAGTATGTACCTGTCTTGTTTTTAACTCAGCATATTTGACGGTCTGTCTCACTTTCATTATTTTTAAGTCAGCAAAATTAAAGGTCGAACTCACCTTTATTTTTCTAATTTCGTTCAAAAGGCTACTTAGCTTTTGAAGGTACGCAAGCGAGAGCCTTACACGGCCATCTAACCGAATCGATACTTTAAACGTAGTCTCGTCATTGATTAAACAAAATTATATTTTTAGATCTTGCCGGTGATATCGCCCTTGTCTTGATATTCTTTCAATACCTAATTATTGAAAACTTGCTTATTTTTTAAAGTGCAATTTGTTGCAAGAGTTACAATGTTATAAACATATGTATATATTGTCCTTACAAATTGAAATAATTTTTCATCATTAGATTGTGAACGTCCATAATCTAGGACTGTACCTACGTTTTTTATTATTGGTATTTTTTTTAGTTTATTTTCATCATAATCGTCACTGGGCGAGGCTCCCTTCGTATTTGTCTAATTAGTATGAAAAGGCCGCGTAGCAGAGTTTTATTCTCCGTTTATCTCTACCATACGTCATCTTAGTACATTACATCCTTCGAGCTGCAGTCCAACCCTAATTTCTTTTTTCACTCTCTGTTCACAGCCTTTTAAGAGACATGGCAGAAAATAGCTGAAGATGAGTACCAGTGTGATATATAAAATTTTAACGGAGAAAGACACTATATCAGGTTCCAGAGTAATTACACGTATAGGTGCAAAACTATTAAATAATAGAAATCGAGGGACTAAAAGAAATTTGACTGATTAGTACACAGATGTTACTTTTTTTTTTTTTTTTTTTTCCCTCAGGAGAGGAGGCTGAGAATCCTCATGGATACCAACGCAACAGGCAAGCAGGGATGCGTTGATTATGTCGGACTCCTGGTGAATCGAGGCGGCTCGATCCAACAGACCTACCGACTAAACTCAGCCTAGCCTTGGCCCTAGTGGCCTTATGGCTTGAATGGAATGGTTGGTGTACCCTCAGGAGAGGGCACGTCAGCGCTGTCCTCCGAAGAGGACATATGCGCGAAGGAAGGCTCGGTACGCCAAAGTGGGTCCAGCCTTGAAATGATGGGGCCTACTCGTACATATGCAGCAAGCTGCGAAGTATGGACTAACTAAGGGATGGCGGCGCAGATGCCGCCTCTCGCAAGGCTTGAAGAGCCAGCGTCAATGAGTCGGGAGGGTCAGAAATGACGTGCCTGGGTCGACGATATTCGGTATTACGCGGATTGACTGGGAGATGTTACTTTAATTTTTTTATGTTTATACATATTTTCTAATATGTTTGGCTGGTATTGCAGAATATAATACATTAGAGCCCCGCCTTGGTTTCTCATGGCTATAACATGTATATATCATATATATAACCTTTATTTTGGACGCAACTTTTGATTTTGAATTCTCTCATGTAAAATTTAATTAAAATTGATTATGTCGTTTTTATCGAATTTTCCTGTAAGAAAAATAATATTGTCCCATGGGAATAATTATTCTATGTACTTCTCTCAATATCAAACTACCCTCACATTAAATTTAATCAAAATTGCTTCAGTCGTTTTCTTATAAAAAAATAACAAATACTTTCGCATTTACAATGTTAGTATTAGTATGAATGTTAGTACTTCCTGAAACAACAACAAACATTTTCTTGTCTTTTAATTGCATTATTAGTTTTAATATGCGTAAAAATATAGCTATTTTGTAATGACCTTATTATACAGCGAGAAACTAGACGATTCACGACATTAAGGCGACTGATTAAACTGTTCTATAATAATGTCGACACAAACGACTACGATCTTAAACTAACATTGACAAATTTATAGTTATTGGTTACTGCCAATTAATTGGTTTACTGCGGCAAAGTGAAAATGCTGGCTCTACGTCGATTCCTGTCCCATATATCGTGCTATTGCAGAAGTAAACCAGCAAGCCCGTTAGCATTTAATGGAGATTCAGATGTTGTAAGAGGAGATAAAAATTTTGACCTTCAGAACTCTTTAAAACAGGTGTAGAGTAGTTTTTTTCTTGTATGTATCCGCGTACAAGGTTTTTTATAAGCTTATGCTTTATATTATTAAAGTTATATTTGATTGTCGTCAACATGTGCCTATAAAGGCCTATGTTGAATAAATATTATGTATTTTGACTTAGAATAATTACTTTTATTCGTAAAATTTTTATTGTACAATAAAATACGTAGAAACTAAAATTGCCATAATTTGCATAGAAATCTTACAAGAAGACAGGACACGATGTTTTATGTATTATTCTTTCTACAAAATACGCAGCAGTGTCGCAAGTTGTCAAATGGATGGACGCTAGACGATCTGTCTGTGTATAGAAATAGATGCGTAGGCGCATGGGTTGGTTTGATGCCCCACTCTTCAATTGACTAAAGTGTTGATATAAAACAGTATACGTTTCTTTATTTACTTTTTTTGGGTTGCGCACTTCATACCAAAAAACGGAATGCCGCCTCTAGTACATTTGGTATTTGTTGTTTTCTTTTTTTGGTCTATTTCCTTGTTTTTGGTGTACAATGCAGAGTTATGTTATGTTGTATTAGAAATATAGAATCACTTTGGTTTTGTCGGTACGTTTGTATTTCTCATGCATTTGTGATGGTTGAAATTAATATGAAACTCTTAGGTCTGCAATCTTTTGCAGCAATGAAAAAAAAATCTAAATTCATGCCATCAAAGTATATACCTTTTTGTTTCGTTCATGTCGCATCAAAACCTACAATTGTAAAAATTTTCATGAAGCAATTTAAAGTAACACAAATAAAGAAAAAAATCTGAAAGCAGTAAATTTGTAGTTACATATTTTTTTTGTGATGTCTTGACACTCACAAGAGAATCAAAAGTGCTACAAGGAAAAATTGACTCTCCTGAATTATTATCAAAATTGACATTCAACGTACCAACTAGGTCTACCAGGCACTATACCCCCCTTTACATCTCAGTGGCCGCGTCGAACTATCGCCAAAACTCTTTCTTGTTGCGAGCTAGTAAAACTTTAAATGATTTGTGTAAATGTAAAAACATTGATATATATAATTGTAGCTTGGCGACAGTGAGGCGTGTACTTAGTGAGGATTTTTAAGATGATTAGTTCGGATCTTAAATATTTAATAGTAATTGTTCACACCTAATCTTATTTCAATGTATGTTTCCATACGTGAAGACCCATTATTGGCCAACTGTTTTATAAAAAAAAAATGTTTTATGTGCTGTCGGTCTTCCAAACAATAATAAATAAATAAATAAGTAAATAAAACCTTCCCGTTGACTTAGAATGATGAAATATGTCACGAAGCTATATCATGTAGCAAAAGTAATAATGGAAAATTCCGAAAACTGAAAATTATTTTTGTAACATAATTTTTTTATTTGTTGACATATTCGCGGATACCTCAGTGTCGAGTACAAATCGCACTTGGCTGGAGATTTTTTTATAATCAGATAAATTCTTAGTTCTCTTCCTTGGTTCTCTTGTTGATGATACTCGAATGATAAGACTGAATGAAGTCAGCTTGATTTGGACACTTTAGTCGTGAATGTTGCCGTTTTACGAGTAATTGTAGGAACACAATGCTGCGAGGCGATGTACTAAATTAAGATTGTGGATGGGAGGCGGTTAATTCCCCAAATTACATGCTGATATTTTGGGGAGATATTGTACCACAAGGAAATATTGTAGGTTAAAAAGTCGACCTACAATATTAAGAAAATTATGTTATTTTGTGCACCCATTTGTGTTATCATTGAGTTAAAATTTAAAAATAAATATTTGCTGTTATATAATATTGCATCTTTTCTTACTACTAATTATAAGACACAAATATATTTCGCTACTAATAACTATTGCTAATTGGATAAAAAATCTAATCGAATAGTGGCGTTTTTTTCCGAGATAAAAAGGAACAAAGATCATTCCTGTAAAGGTTTTTATAAGTACAAATAAATGTGTTGAGTGTAGAATTCTAAATATTCAAAAATGACAAAAATGGAAGAGATTGGCACCTTGCAAGTCTTGTAAAATTTATGCAACTTAATTTCACATCTCTGGGTGTTTATTATGTTTACTTGATATTGTTAAATATAAGTCTCATTTACTGATATATTTTATCAAACAATTATGCTTGGTTGTAAGAGTTTCTACGCGAATGTAAAGGATGAAAACTAAAGTGTATCTCTCAGGCGCAATGTTATTTTTATTTATACGAGTACCTATAAAAAATATAAACACACTGCATATACTCATACACGTCTATAATACAAACATACTACTACACGAAGTGTTAAAAATACATATTACGAGGGTCAAACTGAAAGTTCTTAGAACTGGCCACTTATAAACAATATAATAAAAAAGTAATTCTAAAATTTGAAAATAGAACTCTTTGCCAATATTACTGAGTATATATTTCATTCATTTGTCATTTGTTTTACGATTTGGCGGCAAATTGAAAATTGCCTGTGTCACGTCAACATGAATTTAACACGAGAAAATTTTCGTGCAATGATTTTTTATGACTTTCGATGTCATTTAAGTCAACAAGAAAGTTATGATAGACTACGATTGGCCTTTCACGATGAAGCCCCATCTCGTGCGACTGTTTACAACTGGTTTAATGAGTTTAAACGTGGTCGCACTAATCTCACTGATGCTTTACGTGAGGGACGGCCTTCTACGGCGACGACTGAAGATAACATCTGTGTTGTGCGGCGTATGATAGAGACTGATAAAAGAGTGACCTATCAGCAGATTCGGACAAGCTTAGGCATCGGTATGAGTCAAGTGCAGAAAATCCTCCACGAACATTTAGCGGTCAGGAAGCTTTGCGCCCGGTGGATACCTCATAATTTGACTGAGGCTCAAAAACTCCATCGTGTGGATTGGTGCCGTAAAATGATTGAAAGATTTAACGGAGGTGACTCAAATGCTGTGTTCGACATACTAACAGGTGACGAAAGCTGGATTTACTGTTATGATCCTGAAACCAAAAGACAATCTGCTCAGTGGGTGTTTCCTTTCGAGGAGTTGCCAACTAAAGGGAAGAGAGATCGAAGTGCGGGAAAAAAAATGGTGGCTTCGTTCTTTGGAAGGATAGGTCATTTCGCAACAATTGTGTTAGAGGATCAAAAAACAGTTTCTGCAGAATGGTACACTACCAATTGTTTGCCACTTGTCTTGGAAAAAATTCGTGAGAAACGACCTCGCAGTAGGATCCTCCTTCACCACGACAACGCCTCGTCACACACCGCCAAGCGAACGATCGACTATTTGGCGACATCAAACTTTGAATTACTGGGTCACCCGCCGTATAGCCCCGACGCCGACGCCTTGTGTTTTTATTTATTTCCAAAAATTAAAGAAAAACTTAAAGGAAAGCGGTTTATGAATGCTGAAGAAGCGGTGGCTGCGTATCGCGATGCCATTGAAGAGACCCCTAAGGACGAGTGGGCAAAATGCTTTTCCCAGTGGTTCCATCGCATGCAGCGTTGTATTGACGTAAATGGACAATATTTTGAAAAGATATAATAAAACTAATAACTGGCTAATGACTATCAGTTTTTGATTTTCTAAGAACTTTCAGTTTGACCCTCGTATGTGTTTTATTTAACGATTTGATAAATTAATTGATTGAATTCATGACATAGAACAAAGGACATGAAAAGTAGCCACTGCAACTAATTTCTACGAATACGTAACAAATCATACCTCCAAAATATCTCCTTGTCAAACGGTGCAAATATGAGCCTTTGGGGCCCAGACTCTGAGACCTTAGGGTAAAGTGCCTAGGGGAATAGAGTCTTTAAAGAAAGCCACAGGCTAAGCGAATCGACACTTGATCAGAGGGCTCTATCATATCTGGCAAAGCGGATCAGCATTGCCATACGACGTGGTAACGCTGATAGACTTCTGGGCACGTTGCTGATTGACGGCGATTTGAGCCCGATTTTTTTATACCAAGTACTTTTTACTGTACTAACTAATCCTACTACTATTATAAAGGCGAAAGTTTGTAAGTATGGATGTATGGATGTTTGTTACTTTTTCAGGTAAAAACTACTGAATGGATTTGAATGAAACTTTACCACAATATAGCTTATACATCAGAATAACACATAGGCTACAATTTTTGAGGTTTCTAATTTTAGGTCGTAAAAAAAATACATTTTTTGCGCTTACATTGCAAACGCTGACTGAATCCTACAAGATAGATCAATACTGCAGTAGCTACCTATAGGCCTATGATTAGGGCTCTGCAGTGCTTAGTTACCGTATTTCTTACTTATTACTAGACTAGACGGGGCGAACCTGAAGTCCACGCGAACGAAGTCGCGGGCTAAAGCTAGTAATCAATAAATAAACATTTTTTATACCTTGCAAATATGTATTTTATCAATTCTTTACTCCAAATAAAGTAAATTTGAACTTAACTATGTAGACACAAGTCTACATTAGTTTATCACATATTTTATATCCTCTTCCAAATACTTACAACTTGAAGGAGAACTCTTCAGGCAGAGTTAGTGCTCGGTTAAGTGCCAAGTTAGCTAGATCCATTTACTTGATTGGGGCTGCGCAAATTGGCGTGCGAAGTTTGAAGTCATATTACTCTGGTGTTCGTCGATCATTAATTTCTTGTAATATCAACATAACTAGAAACATATGCTTCAATTGGCTTACAATAATATATTATATAGAAATAGAAACGCACAATCAATAAAACAAATGTTTTTTTTATTAAGTTTATACAAATGAAAAATCCAATTTAATTGGTAATAATAAATTTAGTGACATGGGGGGTATGCTCCAATTCAGTTAATCTGTATGTATCAGGAAATATGATATTTATCATTTAGTATATTTTTTTGTTATGTCATATCATAGTTACATCAACATGTTTTAATTTTTCTAACGCTTATTAACTTAGTAGGCAATGCTTAGTAGACATGCAATGCTTCACATCTATATGCCTTATGAGCATATAGATGTGAAGTGATATATATATACTAGCTGTGCCCGCGACTTCGTCCGCGTGGAATGTAATAAAAAGAAATAGTTTTTTTTTAGTAGCCTAAGTTACTCCTCCTACTAAGAAAACATACTCAAATATTAGGATTCATTGCGTAAAGAATTTTTGTTTTAAAAGAAGAGTTTTTTTTTGGAAGAGATTAATAGTGATTTACAGACTCAAGAAAAAGTATTACGAAAATTCTATAATGGATTAATTACAGTAACCATGATGAATAATTTACACAATGCTTTAGTTTACAGAACATTTATATGTTACTTGTCTAATAAATATAATGTAAGCTTGCAGACGGAAAGACTGTCAAAGAGCTTTGAGATAGGTATTAAGATTTACGAGGGGATCGTTCCATGCGGGTACTTTGCCGATTAATATGTCTCGTCCCATTACTACCAAATGCATCTTTTGTTTTCTAATAGAATAACCATATTTTGTTGTCAACTATATTGATGGAACTCGTCTGGGCACTGATCTTCGAATCGGCAGGTTCGGTATCGATCCTTCTATCTACCAATGTGTTTGTCGTTTTTAGAATTTCATATGTATTTCATATTTATTTATCTAACACTCTAACGGCGAAGAAAAACATCCATGTTGAATAAAACTCTTGTACTGTTCCACTAATTTTTAATTATTGTCGACCTGACCGGTTTCGCTTTACAGCATTATCAAAGGTGTTACAGCAAACACAGTTGTTCGTGTTTACGCTTCTCCCGGGTTTCGGCACCAAAAAGATGTGCCAACGCAGCCTTTGTGCTAGGCTCTTGATGGCAATCTGGGTCGGGAGCGAGTTGTTTACGAATAATCCCGCCGTTATAAAAATACGGACTGAAGTAAGTGATGACAAATAATGCTAAAAGTACTCACAGATGGTACCCCAGCTATCCTGACAGCACGAAATTCCTTGAGGTCGATTTTCCGGGTAGGTGACCGGGTAGGTGAGAAGCGTAAACACGAACAACTGTGTTTGCTGTAACACCTTTGATAATGCTGTAAAGCGAAACCGGCCAGGTCGACAATAATTAAAAATTAGTGGAACAGTACAAGCGTTTTATTCAACATGTATAATAAGTTCCACCAAGAGCCAACAATCAACTCAATACAGAATATAAGAATAACATCGTGAGGCAACTGTGAATTTCTTCATAGATGTATATAGAAGTTAAAAAATCCACACTAAGAAAGATTGGTTGAGTAAGACCTTACATAGTTAGGGTAGTGTCAAGTCCTTCGGCAAGATCAATTATTAGATAATTATCAACTAATGCTGTATTTGACGATTTAAATAATGTCCTGTTTCCACCAGAGATAACGATAATTGTTGCTAAACTAAACTTGAATACTCAAACGGATTGCTTACCATACAAAGCTGGACATGTTGCCCCAAAGCATTTGGGGCAACATGTCCACCACTGTGCGTTTCTCTAGAAATTTTCTGCCTCGCACAGCTAAACTGTGGAATGAATTGTCGCCTGCAGTGTTTCCGAACCGTTACGATATCCAAACTTTCAAGAAAAGAGCGTACTCCCATTTAAAAGGCCGGCTACGCGCTTGTGACTCCTCTGGTGTTGCGGGCGTTCATGGGCGGCGGTAATTGCTTACCATCAGGTGATCCGTCTGCTCGTTTGCCCCCTATCACATAAAAGAAAAAAGCCTTTTTTTTGTAACGTTGAGGGAAATGCATTGAATTGCATACCCGCGAGTCGGGTTATGTGGGGCTCTCCTCCCCATAAGGGGGTAGGCCTACCCACTAAAAACCTCACCGATCCCCCCCGATTGCGCCTGGACGCGAGCGTTAATCCCCAAGGAGAGCTGCATCACGCCGGGGCCGAGCGCTAATCCCGAAGGAGAGCAGCACCGCACCCCGACGCGAACGCATCATCCCTAAGGAGAGCAGCACGCCCTGACGAGGCCATGGGAATCCTTACGGACGACCACCACGACCCCGCCGACGCATGGCGACTAGCGCCCCTTCCGCCACAAGCCCGCCGCCGGACTCCTCCGACCAACCCACGCCGATAATCGGCTGCTGGCCCTGAAAAGGGTCTTTCCCTCGAGGTGAACCCAGCCAAAGTTATTTTTTAAGGAGGTTCCTCTTGGCCCCCGCCCCGAAGGGCGGCAGCCCCCTCCCACCGTTTTCGTTCCCCTATCCACCATCCGCACCTGGTATAGGATTTGTTCCAAAGCCTGGATTTTTTTTGTGTAAATGTTCATTTGGGCAATATTTTCTAGTTATGCTGGTACTATTATCGATTAAACAATTCATAATAATAACATAATATGACAAGAAAATTCAATTCAACGAATCACTTAAAAATAGGTATCAGGTGGTGAGTTTGCTTAGATAATTAATAAATAGAAACGAACCCGGTCGCATTTAAATATTAAAATTTCTATTTCGGTGCCTAGCGCGAGGAGCATTATAAATAACATAACAACGATTCTTCAGTTTAAGATATTAAATGTTATTTAGAGACATTAATGGGAGATTTTGTAAATATTAACATGGGCCTAGTTCCTTCGAATAGTTCAGAATCCAAGTGGGTTATATCTAAAAAGATTCTAATCGTAAAAGCTGTTATAGCTACAATTTAAAGATCTACATTTTCTTTTAAATGTATGCTAAATCCACCTATATTTTATATAAGTATTGTCGGAATAGACACGTCTAACGTGAAACTTGAAGCAACTTGTTTAAATCTTGTTATAGTTGATAACGATTTTTGCGTTATCTTTTGCAGCTGGCACGACTCGTCTGTAGACTAGATGTTCTACGTAATATGAAATTTTAAAGTTAAAAATCCTTTCAAATAGTAGGCTTATAGTGAGAGACTGTCGACGCTCCTGTGGGTAATAGTTAATATAACATTATTGCCACACCCTCTGGTTTGTTAAAGTTGTCAGCACAAGAAGTCGTTTCTTACAAACATTCGTTGCTGCCAAAAATAACGATCCGAAGCATTCACATTTTGGTGACGAAATTGTCCTGGTTTTTCGTGGAACTGAGGATTTATTGGTTTCACGGAAGTGCGTGCTGCAGAGATTATGTGAACTGTGTGTTAATAATCTGATTTGGTAGTTTCAGTTGTTGATGGCATTTATTTTTAAACTGTAAAGACAGATTGTATACTACAAGTATATTTAATAGATATAAAAAAATTGTAACATGACCAGAACAAACAATTTACGTAGGAATGCTCTATTTAATATTGTAGACGCTTTGATGAAGTAACTAATCACACACATTATACCTTAAAACTACTTAAGTATTGGTTTATTACATGTACGACTGCGTTTTCTCAGAAGCGTTTTCTCTAGAACTCAAAAATATATCTTTCATACTTAAGGCAGCGTTCGTAAGAAACGCTTTCATTCGACCGTTTTTTCTCCGCTTTATTTTGCGAAACGGGCTACAACGTAAAAGCCTTTTTATTTTTCGGTTTTTTAAATAACCTATGACACTCAGAAATAATGTGGCTTTCTATTGGTGGAAGAATGTTTAAATTTGGTTAAGTAAATCCCGAGATTCCCCCTTACAATTCAACAAATATACAAACACACAAATTTTACTTCTTTATAATATTAGTATAGATATATTAAGCAGTTCTCATGATTAACGCTACCTATTATATATTTGTGTGGATGAGTCATCTCATGCAGAGGTAACTTCACGGTCATCATCACAGCTCCAATGTCAGATGCGAATCGGTCTCAACATCGCTCACGTGGGAACAAACGACAAAATAAAATTGACCTCCAAAGCTCTTTTGATTTATGTGTGGCTCAATTCAGAGCTATATGTGATAAACGTTATGTAATGATTTACATAATGGTTTCCAATACAAATGGCAGAAAATATATTTGACGTTAACTGATTATTACAGATAGTTGTAACATCTTCCAAAGGAAATGCAAATCCAAAGGAGACTTTGTTAAAAAACCTTGATTTCCATTAACAATACTAAGTACACAAACATTTTTGAATATCATGTATTGTATGTAATTTTGGCAATTGTTTAATTAATAAATTACAATACTGTCAATATTGTGAGAAAGACCTGCTGGATTCGTTACCTCGCGAAATAAAAAAAATATGTCAAACTGTTTGCTACCATTTTGTTTTCACTTGTTAAGATAACATGGTTTGATATTTCGTATGGAATATTCAGTCGAATGCTGGACATGGCCTTCTAACGTGAAGGCGACCCGGGAGGGACCTCACCCCCGGATGGCCGGGTGGTGACGCGTCGTAAGAGGTTGGAAGGGGAGAGGCTTCATGATAGCCCCACTGAGAAGGGCTCGCCTAGCGCACCCAGGGGAGCGAAGGCCGGGGGTCCTTAGATGCGACACTCGAGTGTCCCCCTTCTGAGGAGGAGATCCCCACACAACCACCGGCTCTTCGCAGTCGAGGTATGCAATTTAATGCAGTTTCCTCAGTGGAACAAAAACGAAGGCCTCCTACAAGGATTTCGATCAATTTTGTGGGTGGCCTATTGCCGCTACCTTCCCCAACATATTAACTTGCCACTCTAAAATCTTTCCACACAAACGGCTGTCTGCTGTTTGAGCAACATATCCTGCCCAGTGCCTCTTGAGATTCGTAAATCTTCGGTTTATGTTGGTGGTTCTTGTTCTTCTGAGGGTTTCATAATTTCTGATGTGCTTACTCAAAGCAACTCTAATCATATCCCCCTCTGTTAGTGAGATAGAGAGTGAGATAGAAGCACAGCCGGTCCGGAACCAAAAAAATATATATTCCACAAATGCTAAGCAGAATCGCAGGTTAAGCTTTTTACAGAACAATGACATCATACCCCTGTGCCATGGCATAGGTCTTCAAAAAAGTTAAAAAGTCTTTGAAAAGCCTTTAGGATTGGTAGTCCACACCCTATCTCATACGGGCAAAAAGTCTCGAACGTTTTCGATGAAGGATCAGATTAACTAATACTTTAGGATCTGAGGCCTGAATCAATGCAAGTCAATGGTGGTCAGTGGGGAGTGTTATGTCCACGTTTCTTGAAAAGCTGGCAGGTTGGCTTGGATACCTTCAGATGTAATTCGGAACCTCTTACGCCACGAAGCATTATATTTAAAAATTTCCAAAAATATTATAGGCTATGTGATATTTATATGTTTTTATGATAACCTTCAACATACCATAAGTCGGAGACTATCAAAATTAGAATGCTAATCATAGAATGCAATCATCACACAAAAACACTGTGAGAGGTGCTGACAGAAGAAAAATGTGTATTCTATGTGATCTTAACATTGAAAATGTAGGAAATTTATGTTGGTCCGTCCAACCCTGGCACGAAACTGGTTACTTTAAGAAACTGCAACGTTTGAAACTCATACTATATCATTAAAAATCGGGTGGGGCTGTGCCGGGGCACACGGCCATTGGTTTTAACGTGAAACGTCCATGTTAGGGAATCGCTTTAAAGTAAAAGATTGAAATAAAAACAAGATTGACAGTGTTTTAAGTAATTTAATAAAAAACTCAATGTCACAACAGCGAGCTGACTATATAAGTGAAATATTCACATCACATTTTTGTTTCCAAGACTAATAGTTTTTTAATTATTAAGGTACGATGATATAGACCTTTTCGTTACGGTCCACTTTTTAAACCTGGTACCCGTATGTTTCGGCGCGATTTTAAAGACGTTTCAGGTCAAAAACATTCCTATACATTTCGTTGTAACGAAGAGAACACGAATCACTAATTTCACGTTGCCTTGTAAGATAGATAATCTTACAGGGTATCAAGCATACATATTTTGGCCACGTAAGTTGACAAAAACTGTGTAATGACCCGTGGTCGCGGCACGGGTCGCTTGGCTTGGCGACGCACCAAAATAGTACCTGCTGTCTACGTTGAGATTTTTTTTGTTGGCAAAGGAATCAATCTGGTGACTTTGTGTAATAACTTGCGATGTCTTTGTCGAAGAGAGAAAAAGCCAACTATAGACTCGTTACGAGGTTTGTTTTTTATATTATAGCACTCGTAGCGACCCGAGATTTGCTGTACTTGCATTTTATGTCACTTTTTTACTATTGTGTTTTTAAAATGTAACTAGTAACATTCAAAGTTTCTCGGGAACTATTGAAGACCGGTTTTTGTATCATTTATTTGATATCCTGTACATTTTATGAGAAGTATATTCATATTCCTTTTCTTAGTCATAAGATGCCTAAGAAAAGGAATGATGATTCTAAGGCTGGTATTCTAAAATTAAACTTAAACTCGAGCAGAAATTTAAATTTAGAATACCATACTAAATTACCGCCACCGGTTATGCTAACATAACAACAAGCATTATCTACCTCACAAAGAAAAAAATAAAACCGCTGGTAATCGCAACGAAATTTCATAGTTTTATGGTCATTGAATGGTGACAAACGACACAGTGGACCGAAGATTTGATGAAGATCACAGTAAGGCTCGACCTGAGTGGATATCCTTGGGGAGGTATATGTCGAGCAGTGGACGTTTCTTAGCTGAATAATGATGATGATATGATAGTTGTCTTAAAAATTGGTAGCATAAATGTTCTTCTCCAAATTAAAGGCTACTATTTTGAAGTTTATTTCATATTATATATTAATGGCAAATACCATTACTATTAGATTTGCAGCGAGGGGTGAAGCTGTTCATTACGGTTGATTGATTGCGAGCTTAGTAAGCCGAATAAAAATAGAAACTCCCAATTTGTAGAGATAATAAATAAATAAATAAAGATATACCTATATGTTTCAAATGAATTGTCCTTGCATGGACGATTCGATTGTTTTTGTTCGACGCCCTCATAAATACAATTTGAGAGTTTAAAATCTAAAATTAAGATCACACTCTAAAAATCTAAAAACTCGGCTGACATAAATCTTGTTGATGTGTCTCACAAAAACGATTCTTTGTCGCAAAATAATTGTTGTGCAAAGTGAGCTCCTTATGATGTCATTGTACGTGGGCGGAAGGCATCTTGTAAATCTTATTAAATTCGTTTTATTTAAACCTTGTATCGAGTTAGATTGTTAGGCGGTGGGTTTGATGATTTGCGTCCACTTTATATTCTAGCTTAAATACTATAAACTAGCTGGTGCTCCCGACTTCGTCTGCGCAGGACACTTGTCGCCATATTTTGGACAATTCACACAATATTTTTATTATTTGTAGCCTATCTGTTATTCTGATGTATAATTATAGGCGTGTAACCTTAGAGTATGTATAGCTTGCTTATACATACTCTAAGCGTGTAACTGAATGTGGCGGTAGAATCGCGAAAGCGCAAGCCGCCACGCGCCCCGGTATGGGCTCAGAGGACACCAGGGGGTTTTAGTGGTAGCCGGTCCCTCAGACCGGATAGCCCCACACACGGCCGCGCCTTGCCAGCCTTGCCAGTGGTGTCACGGTGCTTAAGGAGCATTTTCCTCCCAAAAAAATGTACTAAAAACCAAAAAATAATAAAATAGATACAGTCGTGGGAATTATAAACATATGCATAGACTAGACTAAAATAAAACCGTGGGGCACATTGAAACAACACAACGATTGTAGACAATTGATGTGCCCCACGATTTTATTTTAGTCTAGTCTATGCATATGTTTATAATTCCCACGACTGTATCTATTTTATTATTTTTTGGTTTTTAGTACATTTTTAGTACATTTATCTTAAACATTGCAATGTATGTTTAACATAAAACCGTTTAAATTAAAAAGTTTTTTACCTATTTTTATTTTCTAGTTTTTAGTTTTTATTTCGCATTATTCTCTTTTAAAACCTAAGTTATCCGCCATTTTGTAGAGACCGCCATTTTGGATTTTAATTTTATATAGTACATTATATTCTACTAGTTGAGCACTTTCATTTGATACCCATATTGATAGGATTGATTAAACCTAAGTTTTCCGCCATTTTGTAGAGGCCGCCATCTTGGATTTTAATTTTATATAGTACATTGTATTCTACTGGTTGAGCACTTTCATTTGATACCCATATTGATGGGATTGATAAAACCTACGTTATCCGCCATTTTGTAGCGGCCGCCATCTTGGATTTTAATTTTTTTATAGTATATTGTATTCTGCTTGTTGAGCCCTTTCATTTGATACCCATATTGATGGGATTAATAAAACCTAAATTGTCCGCCATTTTGTAGCGGTGGCCATGTTGAATTTATAATGATAATGAATAAATATAATTGTATTGTCACCAAAATCCAAAGTGTATACAAAATTTCAGATTAATCGGTTGACAGGAAGAGGGTGAAATTTGATTTACTAAATTTGACCCAAGAATGAATGAACCGGGCTGAGCTAAATAAAACCGTTTAAAAAAGGCCTGTAACTGAATGAGTATCCTAATACAAAACAACACGTAAATATGTAAACTTTTTCTTCTGATTGAGTAATCATTGTTGTATGTATATAATGTTGGTATCATCAACAAATAATTTGTAATTGTTCATGTGGCAACAATGTTCTTACTTCGACCGCGTCCACGGCAACGACTATTATTGACGTGAAAACTAATAGTATTTTATTGAATCCTTGGTGGGTTTCAATCTTCCTTGTATGTCAACGAGTTCCCTACGAAATATTAAAAAATATATATTAACGATGACTATGATTAGATTTTTGATAAGATAAGATTGAACAAATAATTAAAGCAGCTCTAAAAAGGTTTAATACATAACGTACCTCCGTTATGTTGTAAATATCTCTCCAATTAGCACGAAGAGATTCCTCCTTCATTATGCGGATAGTTATAGAGTGGAAATCGTGGTGCCAGCCTGTTTTCCTGGTCTAGTATAACTTGATCATCTTCTATCAAATTCCCCTTTAATAAGACCAACGTGAACAGAGCTCTAGGTGTACTTGTACTATTTTACGCTTCATACTCGTAATCGTGTCGATTATAGGTAAACACAAGCTTATAATGTATACTATACAATCAAAGTCAATCATTATACAGATAAAAACAATAAAATCTTGTTTTAATACTCATGCCTTGCTTCTCATCTAAAATAATGCGTGTTCAAAAATCAAAATTATTGTTAGCGTAGTGCATCCGCAAATAGAGTTACGATTTTGATTAAACATTTTCATTTTAAGAATTAATGAAGTTGCTATAGAATAGAATCTTTTAGAAATATAATAAATATACCTATTAGATATAATTGAAATATAATATGTATATAATTATACTAGCTTTCCACCCGCGGCTTCGCCCGCGTTATATTCGAATTTCCCACAGGAAGGATATGTTTTCCGTCGGTAAAATTATCTTATTTCCTTCCTTGGGTCCTCGGGTTTTACGATTGGCATATACGGGGTGGTTACCCCGTATATACCAAACGTAGTCCGTCCGACCAATCGACGTACCAACTCTAGTCTATCTGTGTATAAAATTTTATTTAAATTGGTTCAGTGGTTTTAACAATACTGCCATACAACCTTTCACCCCCTCCTTTCGACCTTTTACAACCCTTTTCTGCTTTAAAAGGTAGCCTTTCTCCTTTCTCAGCCTCTAAACTATCTGTGTACCAAATTTCAATTAAATCGGTTCAGTGGTTTTAACAATATTTTCATACAACCTATTATCGCTCCTTTCAACCTTTTACAACCCTTTACAACCTTTTTTGTATAAAAAAGTATCTTCTGTCCTTTCCCGGGCTCTAGACTATCTGTGTACCAAATTTCATTAAAATCGGTTCAGTAGTTTTAACAATATCTCCATACAACCTATTATCCCTCCTTTCAACCTTTTACAACCCTTTACAACCTTTTTTGCATGAAAAAGTAGCCTATGTCCTTTCTCTAGTTTTGGCGTGAAAGCGGAACAGACAGACAGACAGAGTTACTTTGGCATTTATAATATTAAGTATGGATATATTTAATAATGAATATATATATATTATAACTTTCATTGGGTTTTCCCAGTAATCTTTTGTAATTGATCAACATATTATTTATACACCTGAGTAACGGAACCGAAACAAAATGATCAATTAATGAAGCTGACGATAACTCAAAACGAAATATTTTTAACGTCCATTCGATTTTTAATTAACTTTTTCCTGCCTCTCTCTATTCCTACTGTCGTTTTATTGTGCGACTGTGAAACGTCAATTTTAATGACAGGCGTGAGTGAATTCGTGACGACGGAAACACAGACAGACAGCATTGAGCACATACTTACTACTTGTTTTAAATATATACGCCGTTGTCAATTGACTGCTTTATTTAATAGTTTTACGGCACGATTTAGTCTCATGTTTGTTATGTAAATGATTGATACACTTTTAATATGTACATGTGCCACGCTTCCTCTTGAGGAGCAGCCGTCAATCTCTAAGGCGAAGGCTTAAGGGCGGCCGTACACGGACTGCTCCAGCAGTTAGCGGCTGAGCGAAATACACGGACCGCTCGAGCGGTCGGCGTCGACAGCTTGAGCGGTCCGTGTGGTTGTTGACTGCTCGAGCTACGCTACCCAACTGCTCGAGCAGTTGATTTTCTACCACAGTCGAGTCATGGATTCTAACGAGGAAGCACTGCTTTTGCTGCTTCTGCTCAGGCGGAGACGACGGCGGCGACGTCAAAAGAGAAAATTTTGGGTTCATCCAATTTCGCAATTAAGAGAACAACATGGACAATTCCATCATCTGTTTATAGAACTTAGAAGTGATATGCTCTAGCGCAGTCAACGGCTCGAGCAGTCGGTGTATGCCTCACAACCGCTCGCGAGCGGTCGACGGCACGATGGAATTTCATCATGCAGTTGACGGCTTGAAGCGGTCGCGACTGCTCGAGCAGTCGTGTGTACGGCAGCTAATGAATGACTATAGTTCACCGCGCGGTCGCGGCTTTAAGCAGTCGGTCTCAACTGCTTGAAGCAGTCCGTGTACTACTGGCCTAAGACAGAGTTTAGTCAGATTAAGTTCAATATAATCAACGCGGCACTGGCTGCTGCGTGGTATTGTCACTGCTCCGTGAAGATTCTCCTCCTCTTCTCTGTTGACGAGAAAAAATAATAGGCATTCAATACAAAATTAATAAATAAAATATTAATGTATGTATGTTAGAATAAATATATTAACCTTTTAAACTTACTTATGAAAAATTCTCAACCCTTGTATTAAAATGACCACTAACCTAGATTACCAAAAAAAATCTATAAATTTATAGATATTATTCTATTTTGCGGGGAAAGCATCCACATTTTAAGATAGAAACGAGTTTCCAAAGTAATATAAAAAGATCCTACTATCACAACTGGATTAATGGTTTAGAAGTACATAAAAGAGTAACAGCGATACATACATTGTTTTGTTTTTAATTAGCACGTCTACACATTGAAATAAAACATCTTTTCGAAATTGACTCGCATGTATTTTATGTTTTAACAATGTTATTTTGATTGCCCGACACGTCAAATTTTACAGCAGTCGGGATACTACGGGCATACATACTTTTTTATTTATGGAAATAAAGGATCTAACAGGTTGTAACGTAACTATTTTATGGAAATGTTTTTAATTTAAAGACATTTCAATACGTACTTACTCTTTGATACTTTAACAAAAGCGTAGTAATGAGAATGATTTCTTTATACCATGATGTTTTAGCAAACAGGCTTACAGCCTGCCTGATGGTTAGCAGTAACCAACGCCTGTAAAATTAGGGGCATCACAAATATGTACGTTGTCGACCCTATAAAAACTTATTTACTCCATTCTTGATAAACCCCATATGCACCCCAGGGAAAATCTCGGTAAGGTGCTCGTTCTTCAATCCGAGCTTGCGTGGGAGGAAATTCCTTTTTCATCCCACCACCTCGGAAGTGTAATTTTGCGCTTCGAAATCTGGCTGGAAAATTCTTTTTATTCGCTTGAGCGGCAAAGTAGATTTGAATTTAGAACATCACATATAATGAGTACTCAATATAATTGTAAATTCAAAACGTCATTAAACCTATTTAATGTAACCTCTATATGGTGCCAAATTTAATGATTAGAACTTTTTAAATTGTGAAAAAATTTAAAATTTGGAACCTTCTTGGTTTCTTTGTTTTATTTGCGTGTTTCGCGCCATTCTAGTTTTCACGTTTTATTGCTTAATATAATTTGTCATTATAAATTGTTTTCTTTTTCATTTTGTCATTTCCTCGCTGAGGTGGGATGAAAAGTTACGTATTGCACTCGAGTGGAAAGATTTTTCACCTTGTGCTCGTTTGTTTCCCTCGCTGACGCTCAGGATTCTAATTTAGAATCACTCGCTGCGCTCGTGATTCAACTTTAGAATCCTTCGCTTGCTCGGTCATCCAAATCGAGCACGCGGTTAAAAAGGAACTTTCCACTCTTGTATAATAAATAACTATTATAACCGCACCAAATGTGTGTAACAAAACGCACGTTTTAAAATAATTTTATTATTTAAAATTAGCGTCACAATAACGGAATTCGTTGAAACTAGAAAACCTTTGCGAAAAAAGCCTTTGAAAATAACACTAAAACTGTAAGTTAAGTGTCGGAATATTACAATCCTAGTGAAACAGAGACGATAAAAACAAGCGATTAACAGGATTACTAATCCTGTAACCGCGATCCGTATAATTGGATCTGTGGCATAATTTCTATGCAAATATTCATAAGCCACATCGGAAGCTATTTATAAGTCACATCGGACTGGGATAAAATAATTAAGAGACTTTTTATAGTTTTTGTTAAGCCTTATTTATTACGTACCTAAAGCTTACATTACGAGATCACGCACTGAAATAGCTTTCTCATCAAAATCAAATTTGATTGTTCCGTTCCACCATTCCATCTCGTATTGTGAGTTGTGAATGGACTTTTTTCTGTGGAGAAATAATTTGTATTTTCCATGTGTAATGTAAGTATACTAAATTACACGCGAGATTTTTTTTTGAGCCATAGTTTTTGTTGGAAAAATTAGCGAGATATAACCTAGAGATACCAGCTATAGAGCCGATTTATTAAAATTTTATTTATTTATTCCATAGTAATATTTTAAACAGCTAATAATAATAATAATATTTCTTACTATGTAAGACTTGTGTTAAGGCATTTAGGGTTACGAATAGACATTCATATACTATACATATTATGATAAATATTTATGATAGAAATATATTAACAAAATACTCGCATTCATCACACAAATCTGCCCCCGGGACCTTAGAGGTGGCGACACCTTGAAACCAGCATATTAACCACTCGATTGTTTGTTTGTGTACTGAACTGATTTTGTTGAAAGTTGGTACCTGAAGTTGAGACCTGAGGAAAGACTAAGGATTATTATGTACCTTTTAAATATATCCTACTACCTACTATTAAAAAGGCGAAAGTTTGTAAGTATGGATGTATGGATGTTTGTTATTCTTTCATGTAAAAACTACTGAATGGATTTGAATGAAACTTTACCACAATATAGCTTATACATCAGAATAACACATAGGCTACAATTTTTGAGGTTTCTATGAGGTCGTAAAAAAAAACACATTTTTTGCGCTTACATTGCAAACGCTGACTGAATCCTACAAGATAGATCAAAACAATTTACTACAGTATTGTACAACTTAAAAAGGTCTACAAAAAAGTCCGTGATGGTATATGTTTATCTCTTAGGAATAACCCACAAAAGGAAAAAGATCGTTAAATGTAGTTTATAGGAGCATACTGCAGTAGCTACCTATAGGCCTATGATTAGGGCTCTGCAGTGCTTAGTTACCGTATTTCTTACTTATTACTAGACTAGACAGGACGAACCTGAAGTCCACGCGAACGAAGTCGCGGGCAAAAGCTAGTATATAATATTTAAAATTTATATATATATATATATATATATGTGTGTGTGTGTGTGTGTGTGTGTGTGTGTGTGTGTATATAGAATAGATAAATTATTACAACTAACAAACAGATTTTGGACCGTGTTTTTGCTCAAAGTTCTGAAGAAGCTTTCCTATTAGAGAACAGAGGACAACGTTGACATTCTCCCACGGCAGTGATGGTTTGGTGGGGCCGCAGCTATCATGGACAAAATAATACTAAATTAGAGTATTATTTTTGATCAATGAAATGTCTGCACAAGTGTCTCAAAATACCGTTATAGAGAAGGCGGTTAAGCTCCGGTTGGTAACGAACGTTCTGAACTTCATTACAGCTGATAACTGGCCATCACTGCAGAGAATTACGAAAATAAATGATTAATATAAATTTATGTATTGACTAACACATTATAGTAATAAATATTATTTAAAAAATCCTTTTAACAATATTCATGGCAAGACTAAGTATACACACATTGTTAATAAAATAACAAAACCTCACTGAGAGAAAATTATTGTCATTGTATCAAAAAAACTTTAACCCCACACAACCGTTTAAGGCAAATTGATATAGATACAAAGTTTTTATTGTCAGATGTTTATTGTGATTATAACAACATTTATTAGCAATGTTAAACGTTGTTACAAATACAATTTAAAAAAATATACTTTGTGAGAAGAGCAAAATTTTATTTTGTTGTTTTAACAATTTTACTTTGCTAAGGTGACTTTCTGTTTTGTCAATATGGCAAAACAGTCAACTACTCCAGTATACCAACCTTGCTACCCTAACAAAGGAAGCACACGCTTCTGAAACTGATTTGTAAGACGTTGGCTTTAATTTTAAATAATAATTTACTGATGATTAATAATGCATGCCCCAATTAAGAGGCAAATCGTAGTAGACCTTAAAACATTTTCTGTTCCATACAAGTGTAACGTATCCAAAATGTACAGAACAGCAAATATTTAAGGTCAACCGATTTGCTTCATATTTGGGGTATGCACTACTAATTATCAGTAGATTATTATTTTGAATTAAAGCCAACGTCTTACAAATTACCTGTATAAGAGGTTCAGAAGAGGGCACTACCTTTGTCAGAGTAGCAAAAAGGTGGGTATACTGGGGAAGCTGACACCAACGCAAAAATATAAAAAGGATTCAAAATATGACCTACTTAGGAGACATTCTATTATTAGTGGCAGTGAATTTTCATTGGGTCAGGGTTCAGAAAATTTAAAGAAAACATAATCATAGTTAATTATTTTTATTGCGATAAAAAATCACCTTATACTAACCAATAATATTTATTAACAATATTTATTAACATAATACATATTGGTTTGTGTGTTAGGCTTTGCTTTTTAAGCAGAGAAAAAAAAAAGAAAAATGCAGACATTTTTTTTCTTTATGTAAATTTTAGCCTGTAAGCAAATTAATTGTTAGGTTTCAAGTTTGCACATCACAACTATTCTTAATAATTTACAATAAAAATTAATATAAAAAACATATAGTATAGCAATTAAAATGGTTTTCTCCTTTTAAGTTTAGTAATGGCTTATTACGAATTATGCACGACAGTCTTTATGTATTACCTATCCTTAAAACTAACAGAGACAAATGCCTTCAAATCACAACTTCTAAAGTCTATGCATATATTAACATACAAACATATTCTTTAACATATTTTTCACATGGCACATCGTAACTTAATTTTATCCACTACTTTTGTGGTTAAGAGCGCTAGTTCGTCGCCATTTGCTTGAAGGAGGAAGTCAAGCGTCATGTTTTCTTCTGAAATTAACAAAATCAATGATAAACCCTACTACGCAGAACAGCAAAGTATGACTATGGCATGAATATTATACTCATGATATTATTGTGTCATACCACTTTATAAAACTTTAGTGGAAACAGGTTGTTACCAAGTTATTATTACCTACAGCACTAAAATCTTATAATAAATGAGAGTGTAAAAGTTGTAACTGCATAATATTGGTTAGTCTAGGCGTTAAGCGCTTCCAGCATTTTTGCTGTGAGGGAGGCTGGCCTAACTAGTCAGAAATTCAGAATCAGAAAGGCCCCCCCCCCCCTTAATGTATAGAGCAGCCTTGTAGATGGTGGAAAAGTGTTTGTCTGGGCTGGTCAAATTTTTACCAGCAAAAACTAAGTTTTACACATAGGTATCATACTGTTAATGACATTGATTCTGCTCATGAGACATACAATGGGAAAAATACTTATAGACAATTTGCATATAATTTACACTTCGAATGACTTACTACTAAACTAAAAATGCTAACTACTAACTTAAAATGTATAATCAAGTGCAGGTACTAGACCTGTACTTGATTATACATTTTGACTGATTTTGAAAAGTAGTTGCAGAAGGTTACAAATGTCCTTTTAACGTAAGTTTCTTTGCTCAGGTTGGAAAGTTTGCTCAGAGCACATATTTCGCAAATAATTTAGGGTTAGGACCGCTGAGGTAAGCAAACCTTATGGGTAACAGGATAACAAGGGTGGTACTTACCCAACATTTTATTTGTCAGATGACTAAGTCCGGCATTTATTAAAAATACCCTTAGGGCCTCGTCGTCCATATTGAATATCTCGCAATTGTCACTCATTAAAATAGTTCTCAAAGTGGTTAAAAACCTATGTGATTTTTGATTCGTAGCACGTAACTGGTACCGGTATACTGATTTGGTCCACCAAAGGAATTATAGCAATTTATTGTAATCCTGTCAGGTGTTTAAACCGCTAAAACGAAATGATATATTCACACGCGCTCAACGATCACAGGCAAATGAAACAAAATCATAATAAAACTTCGATCAACTGACAAAGTTCGTTAAATCATTAGCTCCCCCCGCCGCCAATTCATGCCACTTACTTTGTCAATACGCCAAAGTTAATAATTAAAAATGTATCTCAGCACAAAAGGCACTTTGCTATTATTTTCTTTTGTGAATCAAACAATTTTAAATTTTGATAGATCGACAAAATATGGAAATCGTTGACAACGTAAAGTTGCGACAGTGTTAATAATACTATAACTTAAATAAAATGACAAATAACGTATTGTCCACAGATTCATAAAAGTTTGACAATAAAAACTTTGTGGCCATAGATAAATTAATTTATATTCTTTACCTATGTATTTTGATGCAAATACAAAAAAATATTGACAACGTTTTTATTGTGGCTTTGTTAGCTATATTTTTCCTCAGTGCTCCCTCGCATCGAAGCTAAAATATCTTCCGATTTTGGGAAAACGTCATTTTAAGTGGAATGAACATGTGCCCGCCGTTTCATATGGCCATAGAGACCAACATCAAACGCCTACGCTACTTTCGAGGAAGGATTGTATTTATTTTTTTTTTCGGACCCCACACAAAGCGATCCATATTCAGACTTCCATTGTAACAAACTTTGTAGTACGAGTAAGATTTAGAATTCGTGTTGAGTAAATAAAATGATTTATAGCGGGTGGAAATTTGTGAACTGATAAGTATATTTTATGTATATAGGTACGAGATAGAGACGATACTTCAGTAAGCAACCTTTCGACACATAGTAAAAGATACGTGTATGCCAGGTATGCACATATAACACATATAAACTGCAAGGTGTTATTCTGTATTCGGTGCACTTTATATTAATTACTATATTTGTTTAGGTCACATTTCTTTACGTGTTACGGTAAATGTAGATAATCGGTAAATTTGCACACTTACCGGTAATTATATTTAATTATCTACTCATTAATTTAACATGGTGATTTAGCATCAATTTTGCGATACATATATAAACAGTGGTAAATGTTAATATAATCTCATGTTCAGTGTATGAATGATTGCACATAAGAAGGTTATCGCATATTGAAGTGTGATATAATAAAAATATATATGGATTGGATTTGAAAAAATAAGTTCCAAGTGATAATCATTACCTATTTAAATTTTTGTAAAAAATTCTTAGAATAATAATTGATTGGTTGTAAAGCCTAGCAACACAAAAAAAATCTATTCAAGATATAATTATAAATCATTAAAATTACTACTATTTTTAATAAATATTTCAATCTGAATAAGGTCTAAATTCTATCTACTACATTTCACAATATGGCTAGAGTTTATATACAGGGTTACCTGGTAAGTCGTGCGAACCCCGTTAGGGGGTCGTGGTTCCCACCATTTCTGACAGATTTCCCCTTGGAACCCCGCCCCCCAACTTAACCCTTTTCAAGTTATAAGGCTTTAAAGACTTTTTTTGAAAAAATGACCGATTTTTGTCTATTGGCCCATTTTTTTTGTTTATTATAATTCAAATATTTAGTTTTATACTATTTTTGTGTAGCAAATTAGTTTGTTCATCATAATGCAAAACAAAAATAGAGTTACCTCAACTAAATAGGTTGTAGATAGAAGATTGATAGTTATAGCATCAAACAAAAATCAGTACAAATCAAACTTCAACCAGAGGCTATACCTCCGTAAAGTAGCGCGTAGGTTATGTTCGACTCCATGTCTGGAGGTGCGTCCCGGCCTACATGACCTATCAACTAAACTCAGCCTGTAATTTTGGTCTTAAGGACCCTTGAATGGAGGATGTGTAATCGCTCTCTTTAAAGAAGGAACTATCAGCGTTGCCCTATAAAGAGAACAGTGACTGAAATGCCACAAGGACACCAAAGTGACTCCGACCTGGAAGGACGTGGTCTACTCATGGCTAAGTAGAATGCCGCCGTGAAGGGGACTGAGGTGGATCTGGCGGCATAGATGCCGCCGCTAGCAGGGTGAAGATCTTGGGTAGGGAGGGATAATTAAACATACCTGTGCACGCTGGCTGGGGTAAGGATGATAAAACAAACGGCCATGATTACTGCACACATTACAACTTGTTAGACTACAGATGGACCATAACAGTATGATTTTATTCACCTCAGGATGAGGGTACAGATGACAGAATTAACTTGTAATTATAATATAACGTCTAGAAGAAGTAAAAATAAACGAAATTAATTTTAGATGGCGGTAGACTTTCTGGATGTAGATGAGAACACGTTAATACTTTGACTACAAAACGTGCCTACGTATGTAACAATTTACTAAATACGTAACCTATTTAACATTTCATTCACAGTCAAACATATGTGCGTGTAACCGAACAAAGGCCTACAACCATTATGACATTGTGTTCACAAAGTTATTTATTCAAAGACGGCTTTAGCGCGCATCACCGGGACTGTCGCCCGCGCATCTTGCATACAAATATGTGAAATAAGTGACTAAGAGGCTGCCAAGAGTAAGCCTTATTAGGAATAGAATGTAAACATGATGTCACAAATAAGGCTTTGAGTAATGTTCTGGTTGATGTTAAAGTTCCTCCTTTCCATTGACTTTACTTTTACTATATCTCATGTTACGAAATGTGAAAGTGTGGAAAAAGATGTGATGTATGTATTCTTTGACTAAAAAACTATTTTTATATTTATCTATTTTCCTAAAAACGTAAGTAATCTGTGATTAGGTTGTGTTACGCTATCAATTACCACTAAACTGCTTTCACCCATCTATAGATTAATATATGATTTGATTTGATTTTCATTTTTATGAGAAAATCGCTTAAAATATAATTGTTTGAAATTATAAATATAATTTTCATCGTTTTCGCAAATAAGCTATGTAATTGTGCTTCAATCTTTTTAACTATCATTAGCGGACCAAATGTCTCGGTGTCAATAATTTTTGTGAAATGTTAATAAGGTTTGCGTTGATTTAGTATCTTGATTTTGATATAAAAATTGTTGTTAATTTCAACTTGATATTTTCACGTAGTTCCGCGAAAAAGGGTATTGGCGGACGGACAAAGTAATTCTATAGGGCTTCCTTGAAAATGGCTGGGCTTGACATGTGTAATGACTTGATAAGCGAATCTGTTACGTCTTGACAAGAACTTTCCTATTTCTTCGAACCAGTTGCGAAAATCAGCCCACAATACTGATCTACCCTCAACTCGCACAAAGTCCGTTCAGCGAGGGATAGCCCTAATCTTGTTTTTTTCTAGTGTCATATCTAAGGTGTATTGTTACAAAATTTGTGGGAACTGAGCACTTTCTACGAAATTTACAAACCATAAGCCCAGTATTTTGGAAATAAGCCAGGACGGAACTTCTCAGTGACGTGGTAACATAGTAATCATTACAAGTCAACAACCTCTGATGCTGGTGGTGTGCCAAATGCCGTAAACTATCATCAATTGAGCATAATAGTTCAAAAAATAACACTCACTAATTATCTGGTAGAACGGATGTCTGTAGGGAACGGAGTGATAAATGTACAGCTGTATATTATGTAATAAACATCATTACAGCTCATATTATGGTCACAGGCAATAAATAGATGTTTGTAGGGTCAGTAACGCGCTGACCATCAGGCAGGCCGTAACTCTTGTCACTTTCGATGTATAAAAAAATATACATTTAAATCATGCCAGACAAGCTCTACCCTGTGTTAGGGCGATTAGGCCTTAGTCAACTGCGCTAACCCAGAACGAATTGGTCGTCTATACTATACCTTGTGAATTTCTTCGTAGGTTTATTCTGTATGTTGCCGTAAGGTGTTTTCCTTAACCGTAGGAGAGTCAGGTAAACGCATATATAAAATACGAAAAAGACATGAGTTGGAATTATTGACTCCGAACCTTCAGATTCAAACCACTGTAATTTTGCACTCTATAGAATTGGTTCAAAGTTCAAACAAGTTGGCGTCGAGCTTACTGTACTTGTGATCGTTGGTAAGGGAGGTTAGGTCGCTTTGTTAATGTGTCTTAACAAAGCAACCTTACCTCCTTTTATAATTCAAAACCAACAAATCCAAACAAAATCATGTGTTGTATTGATTTAAAATACGCTACGAAGAAAGGAGATCCCGGCACGTGAAAAGTATTACACAGCAAAAATAAAAATGTAACGCGCCTCCGTAACTTCGTAAGCACATTATGGCGGCGTCTCTTTACGAGTCACGACCGAGAAAAAGTTATAAAAAAATCATTCACAAGGAATGCGCGTTCCCTCACGCTCTCTTTCATCTAAAACACTGGGGAGTTTTTAAGGGAATACGATTCTCTCCAGTAGGGTTACCATCTAGTACTGTCCGCGTAGATGCAGTCACGAGCAGGCAGTTAGTATCAGTAAAGTTCACAATGAATTATTTATTTCCCATTCATTTGATTTGTTTATATTATTATACATAATGTTGATTTCTGTGACTATAAATAAATCAGTACGATTTTTTATAACTGTTTGGTTGTACTAGTTGTAGTAGATTGCCTACCTCAAGGCCTACCATAAAGGCTTAAACAAGAATAAAACCGCAGTGCAAGCGAGATGGTGCTATACGCTACAAGAGCGGTATCTCTGTTACAATATTGTTTTAACCCTACTCTAAGCGGTTGTAATAAGGCCTCTGATTGTATGTGGTTCGTTGAGGTAATATCACTATATGCGGAAGCACCCAAGCAAACGACTCAGGTTTAGTCTGCCGCCGGTAAAAATGATAAAGAAACATTCGAGTATGTAACACAAGCGTAACTAACAAGACGTTTTAAAAACGAATAAACAATTATTATAATAGACGAAATAAGTTTAGTTACCAATACGTAAATACTATGAGAAAAACATTTAAATGTCGTAATCAATGATATTAAATAAAACATGAGGTAGTTGTTAATATTTGGTCGTAATAAAGAGCCTTAGAAACATGAATGGAATTGAGTTTATGTAATGCTTTATAACTTTTGCGAATATTGTGCATTAAGATAACGTTTAGTCGAATAGGACGGGAGGGATTGACACATTGCCACCACTGTGCATCCGACCTCGACTCGGCCCACGCTGGCGCTGACGCTGGCGGAGTGCCCCGCGTGGGCCTCCGAGCGCCGAGTCTTGGTCGCAGAGATCGGGCGAGATCTGTCTCCTCCTTCTGTGAAGCAGTGATGCTCCAGAAGGAGGCCGCCGAGCGGGGTCGGGAGATGGCCGATCCCGCTCGAAGAAGGCGGCGCCGGGCTCGGTAGCACAGCTGCGGCGCCGCCGCGGGTCGCCGGCGGGCGCGAGGAAGTCGCGACTGCTACGGCGACCCGGGATGGACCACGCCCCTTCCGTGGCCGGGGGGCGTCGTCGGTGGAGGAGACCGGGGGAGGTAGTGTAGCCTCCCCTCTGGAGGGCTCCCCTTTAGGCAGGGGAGCGGAGGCTGGGGGTTCCCGGAAGTTGCTTGATGTTCCCGGGGGCTCCCTACATGCCTGAGGAAGGCCATCCCTGAGGTTTTTAGTGGGTAGGCCTCCCCCTTCTGGGGAGGAGAGCCCCACATAACCGCCGGCTCGCCACAGCCGGGGTATGCAATTTAATGCATTTTCCTCAGGGGAACAAAAAAAAATCGAAAATCGTGTTAATCATTAACAAAAATTTTTATGTTAAATTTAGAGGTTTAATAATATTTATTATTGAATAAAAAAAATTACTTCCCTTGTCGTAAGTACCAGGATTGCAGTATCTAACAGGAGTTTGCCAGTAGATTAAGCGTTAGCAACGGGTGTGGTTTAATTTACTGAGACAACAAGTAAGCAGCGGTGACTCTGACTCTTTCTAGCCTCTCGCCGACGCTGCACCAGGCAAGAATAACAAGCAGCGTTAAAGCACGTATGGTCTCTGTCACTGCTCATGGGTCAGCCACCTCCCTACATCTTCTGTAGTCCTATTATTTTTATCAATATTTCAACTTCAATTTTTTTTAATAATTTTATCAAATCACGGAGTAACTTTTTCATGTCAGCACGGGAAGGGCAATAATATGACAAAATAGTAAAATTACATTACTACTAGGAGCGCTCTTAAAATTGTATAATCAAAAATTGTTATCGTTTTGTGACGTATGGTAATCTACACAAATAATGTCAATTTAATATGACAAAATAGTACAATATCGGGATACGTATTTTCTCGGTTTTGTATTAATTAAAAATTAACTAATACTCGAGACGTACCAACCCTAATTTGGGGCCGTTATATTTTGAATGAGGCAAAAACAGGGATGCAGGTAGCTTTTACAATATGGTCGATTTCGTAGTAAGCAACTAATAGCATAAAATAGAATAACTGAGCATTCTAAGTATTTAAAACAAAATGTAATAATTACGGTAAATGAGCGATAAATTGTGGTAAAATTAATTAATCACATTTAACGTTAAATAAACATAAAATTCAGAAAAATTAATATTGAATAATTTATCAAAAATATTAATTATTTTCTTATAATTAGGTGTGTATGACTGACCATCAGTAAACTATAATACATAAATGTAGTTATATCCATCATTAATAAAAAATAAACGATAAAAACGTCATCTATTGACTGACCGTATACAGAGATCATAGTGCAGCAGAGAAGAGAGTCATAAACAGGGCTTCTGACTTGTAACCTATATGTAGTTTTAAGGGTCCCTTATTATGTGTCTCACTCATCATCGCTACCTTGCCTCCTCTTTGTACCCTGGTTCCCTTCTCTTTTAGTAGAAAACTAAAATAAACAATGCAATACGAAAAATCTCTTATTACCTCTACATGTATTAATAAAAATATTGTTTAAAATATAAATAAATTTAATTAAAAATAGCTTATGCAATAAAATCGCAGTGCTTGTTTTATTCCAGTACTTCCCAGTTAGTAATTGAAGATGTTTGAGTTAGGAATATCCTGCTCCTGAACCCTGTGGTTCATAATTTCATCGAGTTTATTTATTTTATTTTTAATTATCATTAACATAGTTTCTACAGCTTAAATTCATATTACAATTATACAAAAAAAATATGTCTGTACATAAGCCAATTACAGAAACTTACCTTGTTATCTTGAGTACTACATATAAAAATGTAGGGTTAAATAAAGCATAAATATATTTTCAACACCATTGCTCGTAATTGGTATGTAACTACACCATTTTTAGTTTCACAATGTATCATATTACCAACTAATAATATCTTTGAATTTCAAAGGACATTGTTCAATTTTAGCCTAAGAACCGATGTGAATATAAATTATACTATAATTTTTATTCATTTTTATATTATTTGAAACATATTTTAGTATTCCACGGACACTTCAAATAAATAAATTCCAAATAAAAAGTTGGGTCACAATTATTGATGCCGTATAAAATGTTTTCCGTCAGCCAGTGCTGCCAGTTTCGGAAGTTTTCGCGATTTCGGTAAATACGGATCGAATTGAGAACCTCCTCCTTTTTGAAGTCGGTTATTAAAATTAGTTGATAACACTTTATTCATTTAAATATCTAAATTGACTAGCTAGAAAAAAAAACTAGTATCATATATTTTTTAAGCGAAATCGCGAATTTCTAGCTTGGCATTCGAGTATTATAGTTTTCGTATTTGGCAACACTGGTGTACTTCATACCTTATCTGTGTCCGTTTCATTTAATTTTTGATTGCTTTGCGACTATCGTTTCTTTTGTGATTTTCTATGTGTTTCATGGTTTTATTCTAACAACTTTGGCTTGATTACGGACTCCGATTACATTGCGTACTTGGTAGACTCGGCTATGTGTAATCGGTGTAGTCGGGATTTTGTAAAATGATAATTGTCAAAGAATTATCTTAAACTTGACTAAAGTCTGATTATTAATTCACTGGAGTAAACTGACAGATGCTAATGTCACATTGTAAAATTATGCTGCCATATTTATCGTACTAGTGAGGTGACCTGCAAATATAATTGGATAAATTGAATAAATCGATAAGGACTTCACCCCTTCGTTGCTATTCAGATCACTCACACAAAGTCAGTAACAACGTTTATTAAAAAAAAGTACTCAATTAATTATAATATAGGTACTTACATGAATTCTATCAGATACAAAAAATGAAATTCACTCACTTGCTAGCGTTCCCGAACTATGCGTTCAGTTAATCAGTAAATCAATTTTTTGAGCTGTAATTATTCGAACATTTGGAAGTACTTTAATTATTGCAATCTTTTTAAAAGAAAAATACAGATTTACTGCTTATTACTGTGTAATAGTAGTTATTGTATTTCATTTTAGACAAAACATAATTCTGTAAATTATTTATCGTTGTAATGGATACACAGACTACTTAGAGATATTACGTATAATGGATATAACCACGACAATTTTACGTCAAGTTTTTTTTTTATTTATTGCTGGTTATTACTGGTTACTGGTACAAGAACATCAGCCAAATTACGTCATCAATCACTTGATCCCGTTCTAAAATAAAAA
This sequence comes from Scirpophaga incertulas, assembly GCA_036419045.1. NCBI lineage: Eukaryota > Metazoa > Arthropoda > Insecta > Lepidoptera > Crambidae > Scirpophaga > Scirpophaga incertulas. The sequence goes on along the minus strand of CM071628.1, from coordinate 7,270,332 downwards.
TCACACTGACTCGTTCTAAATTATTTATCACTTTCTCATAGCAATTTCTCTGTCAAATTTCCTAGTGAAATTTTATATGAGTTTTGGAACGGAACCCTAAAGCCCGCTCTTCATTCTCTAAAACTTCTTTCGAATTGCCGGTTTAAAATAACGTTTCGTTGAGAATGAAGAGCGGATTTAAGACCACATTCACATGACCGGCGTTCATCGCGCGTTTATAACTACAAACATTTTGCGTTTGACGGAAAACGGCTTAAACAAAAAATACAGGAGTGGCTTACAAGCAAAAATATTCAATTTGAAGAAAACATGACAAAGGCCGCTCTTATAGACATCGTACGGCAAAACAAACATTTACATCCCGACAAATATGCTGTGGACGAGATGGCATCAGAGTACGGAGTCACGGTTTTACGCCTGCACCCTTATCACTGCGAGCTCAATCCTATCGAGCTGATTTTGGCGCAGGCGAAGGGATACGTAGCGAGAAACAACAAAACCTTTAAAATGACTGAAGTTAAAAATTTGTTCGAAATAGGACTTAAAACCGTGACTGCCGAAATATGGAGAAGCTGTGTGGATCATGTAATAAACTTAGAAAATAAAATGTTTAATCTCGACCATATGATGGACAATATTACGGACCGTTTTATAATAAGTGTCACTGACAGCGACGACGATAGTGATAAAATTATGTCTGACGATGACGAATAAAAATCTATCCATTGAATATTTTTGTTTCATTTCATATATATAATTCGAGTAATTACGCCATTTCAAAGTTATCACCTATTTGCCCTAAAGGTACCATACTAATATTATTACATCGATTAAACAAAATTGGATTAAAATTTCTTAATAAAGTAAATAAAATGAGTAATGTGATTTGAGGACGGAATGAAATTGAATGAATGAGTTTGATTTCAATATTCTAGTCACAACACTATTTTCTGTTCATCATAAAGTGGTAACACCGTAAACGTCAGTTTACTCCAGTGAATTAATGATTAGACTATAGGTACTATCTCTTTTCCTAGTATCTAGTAGAGTAGTCTCTATATATATGCTCTCTTCTAGAACTAGGAAAGTAATATTAACAATACTATGTACAGCTATCTGTACATAGTATTGTTAATATTACTTTGATATTACTACTCTGATATTTCACGCAAGGTTGGTTATTTGTTATTTATAACCTCAAAATATTAACTTTTCTCGTAATTATTTTAGTTTCCTGAAGTGTCCGTTCGTGAAAACTTATTTCATAGGATTCCATATAATTTTACGAGTTTACATAAGTCACTTTCGATTCGAACGGTTCTTAGGCAGAACATGTATGGAGCCGGAACAATGTCCTTTGATTACCGCACAGTTTGGTAATCAAAAGTTAATAGTTTTGTAAAGAAAAGTCATGCTTTTATTTATAACAAAAAAAAAATAGGAACTAAAGAGTCATAAATATTAAAAGAATATATTTATTTTGTAAAAATTATATAATTTGCTGTTTTGGCTGTATAAGCGTCGGTACCTTATTCTTTTGCGCACAAAGCCGTCAATGAAAAAGTAAACGCGACATTTTTCATTCTTCAGTACTATTTTGCAAGTACATAGATATTTTGCATTGTTTCTTTTGTTAAGATTTTTATATCAAAATTGTCATCAAGCGATGACATTGATTAAATAATAACGAATATTTCAGAAATGACTGGCCGTGAAGGTGGAAATCCAACGTATAATTTTTATAATTGTACTTTCACAAATTGTTTTTCAAAATAAATTTTATTGACCTATAAAGTTTGTATTAATTACTCGCAATGGTGTTGAAAAACGTCGTAAGTATATAACACTCGTGAGCAGTTAAAAATGTTCAACATTACTCACTTGCATTATAATGTACTATTATACTTTGTTACTAATAATATTATTAATTAGTAGTAATAATCATTATGGGATAATAGTAAATCAGATTAATGTTATGTAAAGATGCGTATATGAATTGTATGAATTCTTATAAGTACATATTTAACCACATCGTAAGTTAACGATTTTAACCAATTTGTTATTTCTATTTTACAAACATAACAGCATTGGGCAAATATGTAGTCATTTATTTATTTTATTATATATTAAGAAGAACGCTTGGGACATAAATAGTCGCCTAGCAAATTTTGTAAGAGTTGGCTAAGTTGTAGCAATCGTGTAATTACGTCTACTATTTAATGAACAAATCTATCTATTAAATTAACAAATTATCAGTCACTAGTTACAATACAATTAGTAATCAGTTACAATCAGTAAGCTTGTGTTACCGTGTTGCGTTATAGTTACGCATAATTACTGGAAAATGTGTACAATTCACGTTGGTAACTATATGTTTATTATAACCAGTAATAATAGTAAATTACTAAGTTTTAAGTATTAAATCCACCTAGAAAAGACTGGATAAATAAAGATATAATAAATAAAATAAAAGAGAAATGAGCCATGGCTGTCATATAGGGTCAATCCGGATAGTGAAGAAATAAAAAGTATTTTTCTGAAGAAAGGGGGGAAGTAAACAGTACTATAAAAAAGCTAAAAGATAATATTAAAGAAAATAAGGTATTTAAAGAGTGCCAAAATAAGTCAGGAAAAATGTGAAAACTTATTAACGACTTATCTAACAACAAAAGTAATCGATTTTGCACATTTACTATAATAGATACACAGTTTCGTTCAGGGAAATTCGATATTATTCACTATAATTATGGCGTTTGTTAAACAATAATACCGGGTGTTTTTTATGCCAATAGTCCTAGATACCGATAGATATCAGGCTTGCCTTGTGAAACCATGAAAAAAGTAAACCTCCTAACACAGAAACACCTCCAAAAGGGAGCATTAACCTATAACCACATTTACCAACGCATCAACAAAACCACAAGCTATATGCTTCCGTGTGACGACTCTATTACAATATTGCTAAAGATTTATTTGAAACTCAACTGTCACGTTTACTACGTTGTCGTATATACAGTTTATAATCTTATCTAACGTATCACTAAAAATTATTTGTGTTTTAATTGACGCACCCAAACATTGTGCTACATTCTGTTTACAAATCGACTTCAAAAAATGATAATTATTCTGCTACCAAGTATCGTGGACGTGTTTTTGCGCGACATTTAGAACTTAGAACTTTATAGTTTTATTATAAATATGTATACGATTAGAGAAACTGTCTCATTTGTAACGAAGTGAATTGAACAATATGTATAATAAACTACGTATAAAAATGAATCGAAGTTAATGTAATTAAATTAGTCATAAATCTCTGTAAATTCTAAAATATAACTTGTTTTATTTTAGATCGGAAGGAGTTCTTTTTCTTTAGGAAGCAAGAAATAAACTAAACAATCAAAGGATAGAAAAAACTATATAAATTGAAATTTTGTGATTGCGATGTGATCCAGAAAAATATTTTACAAACATTACGAAATTTTAATATATTATCATCTCAACACTATTTTTTTATTTTGAAGGAGTTATGACTAACGTTTGGCCAAGGGTATTTAACATACAGTCAAAGCTTGAAATTCACGGTTCGAGCGTTGGTTTCAATTTTTAAATATTCTTTTTAAACCGACACTATGCCGTCGGCTTTGGACTTGGACCCATTCAGCCAGCCAGAGTGGAGTGACTCAAGTGACTCCGTGGAACCTGCTCCCTTACCTCAGCTTGGATACTTCGTGCCGGTGCGATGCAGGTGTGACCGAGCGACGCATCACGCGTGTCGGAGAAGCAAAAGGTATATTGATCATCCTGCCTTTGGGTTGGTTTCAAACTTATTCCTTGAATGGTACAGCTAATGTATTTTTAATGATATTATTACCAGGGGACAATACACACGAGAACTTTTAGACATTATTAGGTGTATGTTTCACTTATATAGTCAGCTCGCTGTTGTGATATTGACTTTTTTATTAAAATACTTCAATCACCGTTTTTTTTTTCATTGGTGAATCCCTGTGTAAAATCACAACCGACACTTCAACCCTTAACCGATATTCAAATAAATATCCCTATTTGGTTTTCTCAGACACTAGATCGAGGTGGTATTTTATTATATTTATACTTTGATCCCTCACCGAGTGCATTTAAAAGGAGAAAAAGTGTATTATAAATTTACAGATCGAAGTTTTTAACTGATACGTAATATGGAGACTGGTGTTCAGGGTCTAGACACCATTTTGTAGGGTAGCTACATCCTACTCTTCGGCGGGGAAGTATATGAGTTGCTAATGATGATTTCACATATAAATTTGTCGACAGGGAATCTCCCCGATCGCGGCGCTCGGTGTCGCAATGCTCGTGCAATAGCGTGCCGATATCGCGGCGCTCGTCGGCGGCGGCGTCGCCCGCGCCGCTGCCGCCCCTCAACAACACCGTCGAGATGTACGTGGAGCCGGTCGTCGAGGATGTATGTACCTACTTTTTTCTTTAAACAATCTTGTTGCATTTTTAATCAATTTTTAAAGTCGGTCTACCAAACACGTTTATGCAAATGAAGAGTTTAAGAACTTGTGTTCATATTAATAAGGTAGACGGGAAATTACTGAGAACTTTAACATCTTATGTGAGGGTTATTTTTCTGTGAAATTTACAAGAAACCCTGTCAGTGACGAATACCGTCTTTTAAGGGCACACGGGGCCCAGGCGCCCCATTCTCAGCGGGGCCCCGAAGGACCAATTTCTGTCACACATTTAGACACATTAGACGTTACTGTTTTTCGCAAATTAGTTACTTTATAAGAAGGTATTTATGTGGCGTATACTTCGCCGTTATATCAACGAAGACAGACGGTCCAAGAAGGCTCGTTTCTATCTGGGAGCTGAGGCCGAGAGACGCCTATGGATTTCTAGTTCGGGATTCCAACAACGCTTCCCCCTTCCCCCCTATTCCCTTTTAAAAGGCCGGCAACGCATCTGTGACTCCTCTGGTGTTGCAGGTGTCCATGGGCAACGGTTATCGCTTACCATCAGGTGATCCGTTTGCTCGTTTGCTGCCCTATGCTATAAAAAAAAAAAAAAAAAAAAAAAACGCGATGGCGCTAGCATAACTTATTTAGCGAGCATAACAAACTTATTTTAAAAATGTTAGAATAAATCGCGTTTTTTATTTTCCAAAAGGGACTCCAATTCTTGTGTAGCCAAGGGCCTCAACTTAGTTTAAGACGGCAGTGTCAGTGACTGTGACCATTTACCATCTGGTGGGCAGTCTGTTTATTGTCACGCTTTATAAAAATGCTTTACTGTTTCTTTGGTGCTGTGTATTGAAGTTTGGTGACAGTCTATCATGACTCGCTATACACGCAAAAAATATGAAAGATCACATATTTAAAAAAACCAGTTGCGCCTAACTTTGGGATATTTTGCAATAATTATTTTATAAGTTTAATTATTAAACATATTTAGTATATACTTCTTCACTAAACTTCAAAAAATAGAACCACGTTGTAATTTGCTCATTTTACAGAATAGTAAATAACATTTTTTTTTAATTCTATGTTCATAGATAGTCAAATGTTTGTCTATCACAAAAAAAATATATCTAATTTTATACACATCTTCATTTTCTTTCTATGTTGCACATCATGCGACTAATAGAATCAATTAAAGCTTTAACTAGACCAGAGACCCATCTAAAAGTTTTTTGAAATTTAAAAAGTTTATTGAGTTCGTAGAACTTATTGCTGATATGCACGTATTTTTTATCATGTGAAACTGTGAATTGAGCATAGTTTGTATGAGATTTACATGGTTCAGCTGTTTTCCAAGATGAACAAATAAATCTATAGAAAAGATATAAAATTTTATCGTGCAACATATTTGCGTGGTATTAATGAAGCAATATATTTTTTCAAAGCAAACAGTCCTTTATTGGATTACTAATGGATGTAACATTATTAACAACACTTATTTGTCGTTTTGTTAATGTTTAGGTTTCTACGACATCATTCCTGTAAAAAAATTCGGTAATATTATTTTATTCATTGCGTTTGATCATTAAGTAGCATTGCTTGTATTAATGATGTCTGAAATGGTCATGTGATAACTCGAACAATTTAAAAGAAAATATTATACTAAGCAAACTAGAGGATAGTAATTTGACTCAACCGAGATGAAGTTGTTACGTTAGATATTGACTAATCTTGTACGTAGCTTATTATTAATAATAGTGACTCTACTATTAAAAATAACTCTTAAATTTTAATTCATAATGCGTCATACATCAAATCTCTCTAGATTATATTTGTTGAGCACCCTCCGCATAGATTTCGCGATGTGCTCTGGTCTGCTGTAGAAGAATTTGTGCTCTCTACTGCCATCCTCGTTGAAAATGTCGTGGTCGATTAAGCCGTTTGGTGACAGGAACAGTATTCTGAAATGTATAGTATGTATTAATATTGTTTTTACAAGTTAAATAAATTAATTTTTACAATTTACATAAATTCGCTTCTCGACCACCAAATATATAAATTAATCTGATCCATGATCTGCCCCCTGATTATGTAACTATGTTGTTATCAAATTTAATTCAAACTGACAAACAGAATTGTATTGCTGCTTCATTATCGTCTTCAGTTTTAATAAAATTTGTTAGCAACTGAATTGGATCAGGCTACTAAAGCGAATATAATTCTGTTCAGTTCAAACAGAATCACCACGACACGTAATCCTCTCCTGTCCTCTAGTTAAATTGATCTGACATTTAGAAACATTTTGTGGATAAGAATATTTATTATATACGCCAAAGCTTTACTAAATTATGTCTACCCTCCATTATACAATGAACCCGAGCGTCTGGACCTCTAGCATTGCGCATGAGGTGCATTAGTCCCATTCGGCGCGAGTAGCATGGTGACACTACTCAAGCTAGCATACATTCATAAGTGGTGATAACTGGCTGAAAGAAAACCACATTGGAATGCAGTACGCATGTCTAGAGCGTAAGGGAAAACAAAAAAAAACTGAATCGGAAAATGTTATCTTACAAACCTCGGTATATAATTGCCGTCAGGAGCAAACATGGTGTTCATTGGTTCTTCTTCGTCTACCAAGTTTATCATGACGAAGTGTTTACTCAAATTCTGGATCTCCTTCGATGTAGCAAATTGCGGCTTTAGTTTCTTACAAGCTACACACCAAGACTTATGGATTATGAGCATCACTGGTTTGTTGTGGTTCGTCGCTATTCTCATACCTGATTCTAGCGAACCCGCCCAGATGTAGTTGTTGCCGAAACCATTGTCCCTGCCCAAAGAACTGCATTGAACTGTGCGGCAGGCGATACCAAACAAAGTTCTAGCTATTTGCGCAATGACCATGTTTACGGCGAGTCTGCGGGATTATTTGATAAAAAAAATATATATTATTCACATTTTGATTTCGTTTTTTTATAAGCTGACTTTAATTTAGTCAGCCATTCGTTACTGACGTTTAAAATTTGAAGTTTTGTACGACATATTTATGCGTGTAAGCAGCGCCATCTAGTAAAAAAATAACAAAATTACTTGCAAAATCTGCATGCTTTACTTCTTTTTCAAAAGTATTTAAGAGTACAGAATTTTTGTTAGAAAATTTTACATTACTATTTTTAAAATTTATATTTGATATAAATTATAACCATAAAGAATTCAGATAAGTAAATAAATAATTGTAGAGGATATTCAATTCTTATATCCATTCATCGGGTTCAATGATTTTTGTAGTTTTATTTCAATATCATTATTAATAACATCATTCTAAATATACCTACTTTACATTTAAAAACAACTTAAAAACTTATTTATTATATCTTGACATAACAAAATAGATTTCTTGTGTTAGTATTAGTATATGAGATGTCATTGAGAATAATTCTCAATTATCTCTCAATTAAAATTTACCTCCATAGCAAAAACAGACAAAATTGTATGCCTGTAACAAAAAAAAATATTTGGCGAGCGCACTCTATTGAAATAATAATGAACTATTTTATAATGCTAACGTGATCTATGTCGTATACTTCTTCACGTTGCTAGTTTTAGTATGTTTCTAGAGATGGCGCTAGTTAAACAAACGCAACCAGTAATACAAAGTTTCAAACAAGTTTCAAATGCATCTCGTAAAGCATCTTGTCGTGGTTCTTGATTGAATGAATAATTAATATTTCTTTCTCGATAGATTTCTCTTGAGATATGTGCACGTAATTAACTGTAATCACTGCTACAACATAGTCAATCATGATATCGGATAGATCAGACGAACTTGGTAGGTTGGTGGTTGGTAGAATTAAAAAAAAAAGCCTAATACATATCTAATTTAATATTTTTAATGAATTTAAAAAAAAAAGTATACGTAGTTTTACAGCACTAAGCACAAAATACTTCCTGTTTAACTAACATTTTCGTATTTTAAATAGAGAGTTTATCGGGCGATATTTTAACCGCCATCTTGTCGCTTTATCATATCGCGTTTCTCTAGTCATGCTGCAGGAGCATGTGCTCAATGTATTTATTATCCTTCACCGCGTAAAGTAAATTGAATAAAATGTTGTATATTACTATAAACATACTTTACGCTCATTATGATAAATATTCTATCGACTGTTAAATAGTCATTTACTGTAAACATTACGACAACTAATCGTAATCAGTAAACTTTTTAAAGTCATTAGCGCGTATCAACGCATGGCACGCGCGGTTTTTCTGATATTTTCAAACATAAGTATGCCGACACGTCGCGCTCCATGTAGCCTATTGGAAAAAGTAGATAAACTATGATAATTAATGTGATTTGAACGCATCCCAACGGAGCACTGGTAAGCTGGATGCACGCATTTCATATAACACTAACACCGTTCGAACACGCGCATCTCACACAGAACTAGAAGGGGTACTAACATTAAAATATTTGCAAAAATATTACATAATCGTTTAGGCACCTCTGTTAAAACTTCATAAATATTCTCTGCGGTGGCTTATTTTTTATACAGAAAAATAAGTTCTTTGTATACTGCGCAAAGTTCTCGGTTCTTTGATGTCTGCCACTTTGAACCTGTAAAATTTCGCGTGTGTTTTATTTAATTTAAGCTTTGAATTTTTATGACGTGAAGTGCTGGTCAGTGATTCGTTACAATGATGAACATGTACGCATGTCAAGGGCGCAACAGGAACCCCTATGGGACAGTGCGGTCTCTGGTACAAAGGACTACGCCCGTACCACCAGGTCTAGAAGACATAGTATTCAGTCCGCCCTATTTTTACCACATACCGCCACCGCCACAGCCGTTGAACACGTTTCCTGGAAGAAAAAGGCGGAAAAGGGTATGTAACACTTACCGAGATTTGCTTAATACATAGTATATACGGAACTTGTACCCTTTTATCAGCTGTTTGTCTTCTAGTACTCAAATAAGTCGATGCTTAAGGTCTAACACTGCGTATAACGAAGTAAAAAATACTGCTATTAATTAGACAGTAGCTTTACTGAAGCATGTACAAAATGTGTATTTATTTTGTCCGAAACACATAATAATATTCTAAATTTAGGTAAATAAAGAAATAATTTCATTATAGTAAACAGTATACAGTTGCTATTTGTCTCCTGAAAAAGTAACAATACTCAGATATGCGGTGTTTAGAATTTGCGACGACATTGCAATAAATATTTTGGACGTTAGCTCAAAACGGATACTTTTATCTGCTCTATTTAAGTTTTATTTTATGAAAGATTTTTTTTAAGTAACAAGATTTTTTTTCAATGTTTTTAGATAAATAGTTGCTTTTATTGTCTTATTTGTTAAATGCATATTGATATTAAATTCAGTTAAAAGTGTGAGAATTTTAGTCATTTCTTCTGATCCATAGACTATAAGATCTAGAATAACCTTAGATCAATTGTATATAGAGATGTGATAAAAATCAAAATCTCTTTCTAGAGTAGGTACTAATATATTAGAAATTTAATAACATCTTCTGCAACTATGTACCTAAACAAATCTTGGCAGCTGAATTTAACCCGCAATGCTGCAAGCATTTTTACAAGCTTTTATATTAGCTTCACTTGTACCTATGTAAAAAAATCTTGGAATCTTAATTTGACCTGAAATTTTGCATGCACGTGTAAGTCGGATGACAAAGCATGGTTAAGTATGTGACGTCATTCTAAATCCAACATGCCGGACTTACCAATTTGGCGGATCAAGATTGTATTTTTAATGGGGTGCATTAAAAATACAATATAGGTATCAAATGAAAGGGCTTGCAAAAACACCTCGATAAAGATTGTGACGTCACTCTTAATCCAATCTGGCGGACTTTCCCGAGATGGCGGACCAATTATTGATAATGTACCCCTACAATATGGGTAACAAATGAAAGGGTTTGCTAAGCTTGGTTTTTGAATCGGAAAAAAAATATAAGCTTTTATTAAATGCGCTAAAAAGAACAAAATAAACTTTCAAGTACATATAAAAGCTTGTCGTTAAAAGTATTCTATAAGTAAGTAAATCTCGCGACAAGCTTTTATATGTAAAAATTTATTTTGTTCTTTTTAGCGCATTTAATAAAAGCTTGTATTAATTTCTTTTTTTTTTACTTTTAATTTTCAATCTAATCATAATACAATATTATGATGACGATGGTAAAAACTGGAACTAATAGAGGCACCGTACTGATTCAGCTGAAAAGCGTATACTATAAATATACTGCCCTAACAAAAGCAGTTCCTTTTTACCGTGGGAGAGCCATGCTTCGGCACGAATTGGGCCGGCTCGACCGGAGTGATACCACGGCCTCACAGAAAACCGGCGTAAAATAGCGCTTGCGCTGTGTTTCGCCGAGTGAGTGAGGGTACCGGAGGCCCATTCCCCTTATTCCCCTCTATTCCCCTTATTCCCCCTATTCCCTTTTAAAAGGCCGGCAACGCATCTGTGACTCCTCTGGTGTTGCAGGTGTCCATGGGCAACGGTTATCGCTTACCATCAGGTGATCCGTTTGCTCGTTTGCTGCCCTATGCTATAAAAAAAAAAAAAAAAAAAAGTTCGGAAAGATGAACAGTTACATAGTGGAAATAAAAAAAATATTATAGGACCCCAGTGGTTCATCTAGTTCAGAGGTGGACCCTTTGCCATGTTTTCCGATTTGGGTAGACCCCTACTTACCTGATATTAAATTCCTACATCCTACAATTTACAAAGTTTTATATACATTTATAATAAATTTTCTCCCCCATAGGTACTTTTATAAATAATTTTAAGTCTTTATATTAGAAGATGGTATGATGTAAGTGAATGGGTACTATTAGTGTATGTTGAGAGCCATTATCATGAACCCCCGTTTTCATTTCATGGACCCCCAAATAGACCCCTAGGGGTCGATAAGTATAGACCACTGATCTAGTTTGAGACAGAATAATGTTGGCTTAAGGAACGTTGTTCATAATTCTAAGCCACAAGAGAGAAAAAAAATGTAATAAGCAGCAAGGACCTTTTTTTTTTATTTTTGTTCCCCTGTGGAAAATGCATTAAATTGCATACCCCGACTGTGGCGAGCCGGGGTTATGTGGAGCTCTCCTCCCCAGAAGGGGGAGGCCTACCCACTAAAAACCTCAGGGATGGCCTTCCTCAGGCATTTAGGGAGCCCCCGGGAACACCAAGCCACCTCAGGGAACCCCCAGCCTCCGCTCCCCTGCCTAGAGGGGAGCCCTCCTCGGGGGAGGCTACCACCTCCCCCGGTCAAAGTAGCAAGGACCTAAAGCACCCCACTCGTTGGAACAGCTTCAGATGGGAACATTTTACCTTAACGAAAGTTGCTGAGAAAGCAGGGCAACATATGAAATTGAAAAAAACTATTAACAACGTTTTCAGTACATTATGAGTGCATACTTATGAGTACTATACAAATAAATAAAATTGGAGTGTCTGTTTGTAATATTAAAATAATCGCTTTCTACTACATGCATATGAATGTATATACGTACGGACGTACGTATATACATTCATGGTATGTGTACATACCAAACTACATATTTTAAAAATTTTTGTCTGTCTGTTTGTTCCGGCTAATCTCTGGAACGGCTGGACCGATTTGGACGGGACTTTCACTTAGATAGGTTATGTAATAAAGAGTAACTTAGGCAATGTTTTTTTTAGAAAAATAAAAATAAATATGATGATCTAAATAATTATTCCACGCGGACGAAGTCACAGCTAGTACTATATATACAGACTGACGGTATGTATCGATTAAATTATAGAAAATCTATAGAAATGTCATGAAAATAGTTGTGATTAATTTGTAGCTAGTATTTATTTGGCATTATCGCTGGCCATGATAGGCCTCATAACATAATTCACGTGGGCAATTGAAACCACACAGATGTAGATAACAGTGATACCCAAACGCCCACCACATGATTCACGTTGACAATATTTTTAATAATATATCAACTTCCATTAATTCATGTGAATAGATTTGATAGTTTATTATAACCTTAACAGCGAGAACTAATATTTACGTACGTAATCCTTTTTTATCTAAGGTAAAGTTTAACATTATCGCTTTCAATAAAATTTATGCGTGTATTTTTATTCTCTATAGCTAGAACATCGACAATAGGAAATTGTTTATTCTTAGTTAAGACTCTATGATATTAACTCTGACACCTTAACAAAACAAATAATAAGCTTCTTGAAAAATTACTGAAAACCTTACAAAAATTAGAAATAATGACATGATGATAATGAACAAACGAATTTTAAAATATTTGTAAGCAACATGAAATATCGATCACTATTTTTTGATGCGGCAGTATTTACCACATCATTTTATGTATCTTACAGTTTGATGACAAATTTTATTGCGAAATATCGGAACAGACCAGTGCCTGGAAGCTCCGGACATGATAAGTGAATTTAATCGTCAATAAACAGTTTTACACTCACTACTTAATCAATGTAAAAAATCTCTAATGTAACAGGAATATTAGAAAAATAAATATATGTCGGTTTGAAATCTAACTTAAAATCGATATTAATAAAGGACTAGTCAAAACTAATATGGTGAATCTAATTACTTATTTGAATTTGACGCTTGCGAATAACCTATAGACTGATCGCAGTTTAACAAAACTATTTTGTTACTGTAGTCACCGCCACCAGGGCCATATGGCCAGTGGTATGGTGGGTCTGACACGCTATACTGCTATTTATTATTCTATATAAGCAATTTTTTTATGGAATCTCAAGTAAATTATTGAAATAGGTAATGGCACATTCAAATGCTATTCACTAAATCACAATAATCAAAGAAAATAATGAAATCTTTAATATTTAGAATACTATTCAAATCTTCCTCTTAACCTTGATCACGATTGTAATTTCTTTATATCATCTATCTTCAGTGGTTTCGTTATTTCCATTAGTTTCATGAGTTTGGGGTTCATTCATCTGCTTATCACTTTTGGTGATCATTTGTACAGTCTTCGTTGCTTGCACAGGAGGTTGCAATTTATATGTGTATGCTAAAAACGAAGCCATTGACATCACAACTGCTAAGAATTTCCAATGATCACGTTCCATCGTTATTACTTGAGCGAATGAATAATTGATAATTAGTTTTATTTATATATAATATGTACTATAATAATCTATCTTTAAGCGTGGAAAATTTAATTAGTTCATTTCATGACATTTCATCTTTAATCCAGAGAGAAAAGAATTACTTTGACAAGATTCTGTCAACCACAATAAAGGCGTTTGTTGCACGTGGTATTATTACCTACTATGTATTGTAGTTTAACTATGCCACTTGCTATTACACTATGCTAATAATTTATTTGTAAACAATGGTAGCAGACAGGTGGTACAAACAATTTATAGTTTCACTATCCTCGGCCATCAAAGGAGTACAAATCTTTAGAAATAGTCACGCACGCGGGAAATTTAATAACTAACATGTGCTTTCAACTTTTGCAGAACTATTTTCAGGAAAAAATATATGATTTGAAATGACAGATTTTACAGGACCCAACCTATTTAGTTTTCAAAAATAGTTGAGCATATCCATGGTCTTATATAGAGGCGATTATATTAATAAGTGGTCCAGAAACATTTTTATTTTTTGAACGGACCTATGCTGAAGCCTCAGATGGCTAATGTTCATCTTTACATTGAGTCTATCCAGAAACATCAAAGCCTCGGGCGGGACGATATAATTAGGGCTGGCTTAGTGATAATGCATTTTAGGAGAACATGTGTAAAATCAATTCAATGCAATACAAATTAAAAAGTGAAAATAAATTAAACATAATTATATGCAGTTGTACATACTTCATCTAAATTGCCTAGTTTTGGTAGCTTAACTTCCTTAAAAGCTTGTACTTCTCACTTCTTGAGACACTCTGTTCCGCTCCGCTCCGAAATGCGAAGGATGAAAAGAAGGATATGAGGAGGACATTAAAAACAAAGTCGAAGGTCTTATTATTTAATCAGATGTACCGGGGTTTATGACAAAGGATTACCTGCAGAGTCAATAGGAATTATTTTGATTCCAGTCACAACGTTGACATATGACCTTCAAGGTCATATATCAACGTTATTTGGAAGTCTGTAAAGCTTATTGAATGAACAGGTAAGATGAGATATAAAGTGTATCCTCTTAAATCAGAAAATAGGTTGTGTTTCAAAGTATTTCCTATATTGAAAAGCCAGCTTTAAAGCTTTAGGCTGAAAACTATGAACATCTATATGCTCGGAGCGTCAGTCTCTAATAGGTTGTACAGAAATGAACATGTACAGTCGACGAATTTAATTTGCGACCCAACTGTAGTTGAATATCGTGTAGCAAAGGTGACCTTAAGGTCTCTTTTTGACATATTAGTTGTTGTCAGTCAAAACGTCACTTAGGTTCACAAGTGACAAATAGACGTCACTTGTGGATATCGGCAATTGTGGATACAGAATTCAACTTTCAACCTTATTACATTGTCATTCCTTCACCATGTACGTACAAAAATTTGCAGAAAATTATTAAAATAATAAGTCGATCTATACTTGTTTAATTGTTGTATTAGTCATTGATGCATTTGGCTTGACATTTTAATAAAGTTTGTGTAAATAAAATTAGAGCGTTTTGGTATTTTGGAAATTGTATTTTAATAAAGACATAATACGCCAATCATTTAACTGTATATTATTACTTGTTATCTATTCTATATTCCGGTACGTATTATATGTCCCTGCCACAAGTTAGCTTCTCTTTCTCTGAACATTTGCATGCATTCTTTGCATCGGATTCCTTTGTTTTGCAAGGGTCTTTTGGAATCGGTGTGCTCATTTTACGTTTTGGTTCTTCAAAATCGAATCTGCCAAACGAGTAAGCAATTGCAGCAACACCGCTTAGAACCACCCCTAGTAGTTGTAGCGTATATTTTCTACTGCTTAACATAATAGGTGGTGCAATTCTTAGCACATTCGCTACTGCTGAATCCACATATTTCTTGCTTGTCAAGTGCCAAAGGCGTACTGGTTTCATCACTCCGTTGTACATTTTGAGAGATAAATGGATTAGTCTTGTAGAATTAACAGGAATATTTTGAGGATATGATGAGGTCCACTGGATATGAATATAACTAGGTTATTTGGGTCAAATTTATATGAACTTAAATTGTAATCGATTATGGTTTGCGTTTCCCATTGTTGTTATAGCAATAAATGAGGCAAATGCTGATATAATAATAACATAATCTTTTCTATTCGTATCATTGTGGAAATTAATGTATTAGGTTTTGGAAAGGAGCAAAATGTTATTAATGACATTTTTAAATGACAGTTTTGTTGGTATCAACCCATAGACAAACTATTACAATACAGTATTATTTTTACTATTTTTTTCGTCGAGTTCAATAGAGAAGGAGATTGTATGTTCCATAGAAAACATAATGCCAGCATTCATTATCATCTTGACAATGAATGCGATCGCAGTTAAATATTATAAGATAGAAACTTAAATCTAGTAAACGTATTCCAATTAAATTTTCCAAATAATATTTGGCCTTTTGTGTACTAGCTATACCTTGTAAATTGTACCTCGGCTACAGAACTATTGTATATATAATAACAATAATAGCACAAGAAAAATGTCAATAATGCAAGTTAGCACTTCGATCAGGTAATAACTATCCCTCTCGGCTCAGTGTGTGTGATTCGGGCACCACCTTGCGTATGTGCATACTCTGTGTGTGTGAGCCGCTGAGGTGTCCCGTAGAGGTTAACTCACGCGGCCTTCACCAGACGTCTACCGGGACCGGTTTGATTTATCGATAGCATCGATCGATTCAATCATTGAAACTTGAAACCATTGGCGTATAAAAGTGAAGCTGACCAAACATTTAACTGAGTAATAGTTCATATTTTAAAATTAACTAAAGCTTTTCTTCTAAAACAAAGTTTCTTCGACCAGTTCGTAGTTGATCAGTGTCCGAATAACTACGAACACTTATATTTCATAAGTAAAACTTTCAAGCTCTCTGAGACTGTCCGCTCTGCGCCTCCTTGTAGTGGGAGCAAAACCTGTAGATACTATTCGCCCACTTCAAGGCGGTGTACCTGCGCGTACGCCGTCTCTCTCCCACGCATTGCGCCGCCGAGCCTCCGTCTCACCAGAGCACTCTGGTATGCAAAGATTGATAGCTTTTATGACCATTTGGATTTGAAAGCCCCAGAAATCACGGGCGGTTAGCTTTTCGCTGGCTGGCGTCCTTACAAGCTGCCGGACGGTTGCGCCGCACAATAGTGTCTGTTATACTTTATGTTACATCTCGTAATGTCATTACTGAAGTTTATAGATTGATGTGTTTGTAACTCGTTTAGTGACTGAAGCCTTACTATAGGCTGGTGTTATATAGCCGGGTGTATTGTTTTCTTTGTGACAAATGAATTGAACTGGTCGTGTCCTGGAATGTGCAGTGGTTGACTCTGGATATTGTGTAGACGATGAGATTGAAGAAATGGATCCAATGACATCAGAAAACGGATTAGTGGTGAACAATCTGAACCATGTCCGGAGTGAGTCTCAGGTAAGCCGCCTCGTAGGTATCGATGGGGCAAAACACGTTTGCCGTTGCATACCTACCTATGACTAAGTGCAATGACTTCACAATCATTTGATACATTTCAAGGTATCCAGTGAGTTAAGTTTTATTTAAGTTAGTTATTAGTTTTTTATTATGCCCTTTGATGATCTAGTTCGTAATACCACAATAAAATACTTAAGTAGATAATACTATACATAAACAATAATATGTATAACAATAAATGCTAAGAATTTATAAATTGTATAGCAAAATAGCAAACCTATACTAAACCTGCAATGCACCTTGGTGCAATAATGAAGTAGGATTTGTAATTATGTTGCTTTTCGATACCTGCAATATTTTTGTACTAATTATAACAATTGCTAGCAAATTAAAACTATTTTTTGCACTGTGTTTTTGTTAATGTCGTTAAAGTGTTGTTTGTTTTTTTTTTCTTCACTGACCTTTTCATAGTGATTTCGAAGCAAATATTTTTTTCTCTTATACAGTATCATTTTTTAATTACTGATTTATTATATACTTAGCCTTCACAAATACCTCTCACCCCGGGTAGAGGTACCGGTATTGTCGATACTCTGGGATAAAATATTATTTATATCTTAGTTTGGGTTAAAGATATCCATTAATTTATCCTTAATTTTTTCACACATTCCGTGTTGTAATATTAGCGAGATAATTACATGTTAACCTATTAAGAAATTGTTTTCCTGTCAAATGAAAACCTAATGGACATTAGACTTTCACTGCTGTGACAAAATTGGATCAAATTTTAATTAAAAGAAATAATATAAATATCGAATCTGTTAATCGCCCAAGGTCAAGATATTCTTGTTCCTATCAGTAAGCCAAATGTGGGTGTGGCATCATAGGCCCTTCACCCAGTTACTTATTATATTTTTATATTTTATGATACATTACTTCATGTATGTCATTAAGTGAATCGCTTGTCTAGCTCATAATCATAAAACTAAAGTTTGCCTGGTGTAAATCGCCTACGGCAATAATTTTGCTGCACTTATATTTTAAATACTAGCTTTCTGCCCGCGGCTTCGCCCGCGTGGATTTCGGGATTGGGTGTATAGAGGGTTAAGGGTCATAGCTTTTGCCCACGGCTACATATACGCGGAAGTCGGTTTATGGTGCGAAGATTTTATCGCGCTTCCCGTGGGACTATCCGTTTTTCCGAGATAAAAAATGCCGCAAAACTCCTCAAGAATCACTCTATCTATTGATGAAAACCGCATAAAAATCTGTGCAGTAGTTTTTGAGCGAAGCCTTTATTGCGCATCCCGTGGGATCTGTCGATTTTTCCGGGATAAAAAGTAGCCTATGTTACTCGGGGAGAATGTAGCTTTCCAAAGGTGAAAGAATTTTTGAAATCGGTCCAGTAGTTTAAGCGTGAAGAGGTAACAAACAAACAAACAAACAAACAAATAAACAAACAAACAAACAAACACACTTTCGCATTTATAATATTATAGTTGGGATGTTCGATTCGATGTGACAACGTAACAGACAGGCAGTTCTTTCACGTTATTATATAAAGAAACAAAATTTCTCAACTTGTAAGGAAAAGCTTCCGCCAGAAATTCAAAATACATTTAATCAAATAGGTATCATGGTAGCTTCCCAAAGTAAATGTATGAAAAGTTATAGATTCTGCTTACGGAATCTGGTCCTACGAAGCAATGCCCCTGATTATGTAACTCTGGTGTTGTCAAATTCGATTATAACTGTTTAAGTATATAGTAAACACTGTAGGAAAAATCTAAAATTATTCTAGGATAATTATCATATTATTATAAGTTGTTAACTTACGTTTAGTTAATATCTTATGTTAAAATGTATACGACTGAAGGACTCTGTATCCAAGGTAAAGAAAAAAAAATATTAAAAAAAACGATTAAAACTGACAGGTAAGACAGGAATCACATCGCTAATTTATTAAGCTTTAATGTGATAATTATGTTCATACAGCAGCAATATGTATTTACATTTTCTGTCAGTTACGATCAAAATGTGATAGCAACAGAGTTATATACATAACCTATTTATACACAATTATTACGTGGGAAGATGGCGATGTATAACTTAATGACATACTATAAATATAACAATACATACTATAATACATATATACACTTACTACAGATGTACTACAGTATTGTACAACTTATAAAAGTCCACAAAAAAGTCCAAGATGGTATATGTCTATCTCTCAAGAATAACCCACAATAACCGCAAATTAGCATGCCACCCGTGCGAAGCCGGGGCGGCTGGCTAGTATACAATAAAATTCTCGTGTCACAATCTTCGTTCTCGTACTCCTCCTAAACGGCTTGACCGATTCTCGTAAAATTTTGTGAGCATATTGAGTAGGTCTGAGAATCGGCCAACATCTATTTTTCATACCCTTAGTGATAAGGGTGGACAACCCTTAGTGATAAGGGTGAACAACCCTTAGTGATAAGGGTGTACAACCCTTAGTGATAAGGGTTGTCCATTTTTCTTTAATTTTTAGTTTATATGGCAAATAAATCTTTAATCAAAATCCTTAAAATCATATATGTAGGTGGAAAATGTCAGAATCGGAAAATGTCGTTTGAATTATGTTCAGACAGAAAACTTATTAAAAGTAAATTAAATGAGAAGCATGTAACGTTAATGTTACAATAAACAAACTAACTCACTTACACACACAAAACACAGTATATTAACAAACGCATTATATGACTTATGTGGATTATAAAACAATAATAAACTTTATTTCATTTCTGATGTTCCTGTTACGAGAAAAATTACTGTATGTATCCATACAGTTATTTTTCTATGTAAATGTACTAATTTAGTGTTCCAAGTTGGTGGTACTGTGAACTTAGTAGTTCGCCTCCTGTATTTGTTTGTTTATGGTTTATGTATGTAATAGTTTTATAGAATGAATGTGTTAGATTTGACATAGCATAACATGTATTAGCTTTTGTTTCTGTATCTGAAGTATATTGCTTTTCTTGTAATAGCTACGTATCCCCTAAGATCCTGGAGCGCCGAAGGGAGTCACAATACCTATATTAATATACCTAGTATAGGCATCAGTTACACCCAAATACTTACTATTGGTTTAATAGTATTATGCAATATTTGTAAACATCCTATTTAATATTGTTGTGTGTCGTAAAAATATTAATTATTATTACTATAATTTTTATAAATGGAGCTGAAATCATAAAAGGTCGGTATACAATTGGTCTTGGTTTCCATGTTCACTCACAACTAAAGTTTGTGTATTTTCGATAACAAAGAATTCCTGCCATTGTCTCGTGAAATCACGTTCAACATTACAGGTCACCTGTCCTCTTAATGACAAAATCACACAAAGAACTTGTTTCAATAATAAGCCGTAAAATTTGAATGATCCCTGATGAAAGAACATTTTTTGTCGGTATGGGTGATGTTCAAATTTCGAAGACACATGGTGTGACGTCACAGACAGAACCAGTTTCGCGCCAATTCGCAGCTGTCGACGCTCGAAGTGGCCGGTTCGTGATTTGTTTTTTTTTTTGCAATCCTAAGGCAAAATGCTGGACTGCCTCCGAAATACAGTTAACTTGTCCAATTATGGACTTCTGTTTTTTTAAATGATAAAGTTCAACGATAACTGTGAAAAGGGATCGATTTAGAACGTGCATTTGCTGCTTCCAATTGGTTTTTATAAGAAACATGTAATATCTTGATACGAATACACAATTGTTAATTATATTTTCTGCTCTAATATTGAAGAGAGGTATAAGTTTGTGAGTTTTGATGTTCGGAATAAATACCGGTACCTACGATCGACTTTGATTAAATTTTGTATGGTTATTGTTTGAGATCTTGATAATGTTTAATATATCTGTTTCTTAATACATAATGCAGGGGAACAACTGATGTAAAGCTAGTAGGTTCGAGCATTTTGTAGTTGTTACATTTGTAGTCTAGAGTGGTAGATTTCTAATACTGCCTACTTTTTAACTTACCAACTTGTAAGGCGAGTTGTGTCCAGTTAAATGCATTCTGAGTCATGCAATATATTCCCACATAAGACGCTAGATTCTTGGGCCATCCAGTTTCCGGCCATCTTTGTAAATAGTAAGTTATTCTCATGTGCATTTATGAAGCTATTAGTATTTGCTCGCGAGTTATTTCGAGCTGCCCACTGACTCCTGAGAAAATACTAAGCTGCCGCTAATTGCGGATGAAGTACGATTCTAACTAATGAAATGAATAGCAATATTAACAATAAACTAATATATATAATATGATATAATGTGATAGGTTTAATAAATATTTAAGTTTAACTATATATTGAGAACCTAAGGCTAATGACGAATCCAAAATTGTTAATTAAGATCTTAAATCGTCTTACTAAATCTCCTTTTCTATTTAATAAATATAGTATTTTTTCTCCATTACACTTTATATATTTTAATTATAATTAGGGTATACACACACAAGGATTAACTAATATTTGTTAAACACATTAGAAAGATGGTACTCAAGCCACCAGCGCATTCTTAGCAGCTTGTTTGCTCTTCAGCTGGCCCTGAAACCTGTTTGTGTAATTTGGTCGTTGTATATTTTTTACTAATAAAAGGTAGAATTGTATGTATTTTCAGTAATGTTTACCTTCTAGAAGACTGATTACCCCGAAAGAATTAATGACAAATTCAGCTATTCAAACATACGAAGTCGGATTGGAAAGGACAACCTTTCATTCGTGATTTTGTATTACGAGCATAAAAGTATGCGTATACAAAGTAGGTACAGTAAACGAAGGTTTCTTAAGGCCAATGAGAAAAATGAACGCCGTACGTTTCGCCAGTTCTGTAGTGCTATGCTATTTCCAGATTTGGCCGACGGGAAGTGTAGTTGTCGACCTAGATTTGTTACAAAATTAGTATAACAAAGTTGACACTAGAACTAAATGTCTGAAGAATTAAGTATTCCAGTCCCCGAATCTAATCTCCATAATTTGTAGTCACACATAGATACTCATTTTCTTATCTTACTATTACTCATGTTTAGCAGTCATTTGTTTATTTTTCACCTGACTGCGCGATGCAAAAGAGAGGAGGATGTGTTCATCAGCCTATATAATATGTGTGCGGTATTCTAGACCACCGGCGCCATACTGTGGGCCGATTTTTACGACTCCTACGTTTAACAATTCTGCTTAATCTTGCGGGTATCACTGAAGACGTGCCTGGAGTTTCAATTAAAATTATTTAAAATATATAAATAGGCTGCCTAAAAATGACATTAAAGTTTCATTGAAAAGAAAAAAAATAACTCCAGTAGAAGTATAGTAATCAATTCTAACAAAGAACATTTAACAGTCGGTACTCATTAAATATATTACCCAGCTCAAATCATCCCAATAATATATAAAAATAATAATTAATAAAGACTAATTTACATTAAGTTTATGACTTTTACTTTTCTTTATTAATTTATTTATTGACTCCAAGAACAATAACGTAAATGATGGCCGCCATCCTTCACAACCTTCGCCGTCGTCAGCTTCACGCACCACGTGCTTTGCAACCACACTACACAACTCTCTCCAACAGCAGCTCATTAGCAATTGAAATTAATTGTCACCCGTGCAGATTGGCAATCGGCTTCATTTGTAAGTGCTCATTATCTAATCACACGATGTTTGCGTTAAGTATTAGGTCCTTACATATGAAATTGGCGTTTTGTACGGGAGGAATATAAAATCATTTCTTTTTTTAAAATACATATACATATATAATTAATTATGCACCGTTGTTATCTATGCACTTTGGTATCTTCTAGGTAGTTTATTGATCCTTTATCAAAAAAAAAACCATGGAGGCGAGAATCAATAAACTCTTTGAAGGCTAAGACATAGGTAATATTATGTAATACATATATCTATACTAATATTATAAAGAAGTAAAGTTTGAGTGTTTGTATATTTGTTAAATTGTAAGGGGTAATCTCCGGATCTACTGAACCGATTTTAAAAATTCTTTCACCAATAGAAAGCAACATTATTGCCGAGTGTCATAGGTTATATAAAAAACCGAAAAATAAAAAGGCTTTTACGTGGTAGTCTGTTTTGTAAACTGAATCGGAAAAAAACGGTCGAATGAAAGCGTTTCTTACGAACGCTGCCTTAACTATGAAAGATATATTTTTGAGTTCTAGAGAAAAGATGTGGAGCTTGAAAATGCCTACAAAAAAGTCAACGACAGCATATGTTTAACTTTTATATTTAACTTACAAAAAGTAGTTTTTTTAATATTACAGTTAGAAATTAAAACATAACATTCTGTACTAAAAAAGGAGTATTAATATTATGCCTAACGAAGTGGGCACGGGTCAACTAGTAATAAAATAAAATAAATAATATATATTAAAAAATAGTAAGTAATATGTTTTATTTGAACGTGACTTTTATTGTCATTATTGTTACAGCACGCCATTTTACATTTTAGTTCGAAATTTAAAAATCGCGCCGGCGAACTTATTTTTGTATGCAAATAGGTACGATACTTCGCGTGGTCTTATGCTATGAATATGAGCGTTGGTGGCGCTGCGGTCTCAGCACTGGTCTTGGAATCGGCAAATTCAATGGGCCCGGAGTCGATCCTGTCATATACCAGTTTATTTCGTTCTTCGAACTTCATATCTACATTTATATAATGGTCCTACTTGCGTAGAAATTCAAGTGTATTGTAGTCGACCAATCTGCACTGGACTAGCGTGGTTGACTAAGACCTTACTCACGATAACAAAGAGTATTTTCCTGCCCCTCGGTGGGGACGTATATGAGTTATTATGATGATGCTATATGTCAAATTTTTGACAGATCTGAAGTCGAAGATGATATTTGAAATGAGTTTTGTAAACGGTTGCATGGGGTAAAGAAATAAATTTATTTTTTTAAAAGATGAAATTACAAAATAAAATTTACTGTCTAGAATTGATTTACTTATATAGCAATATTGCGCTTACACAGCAGCGTTGGTAAAATATGGCATAAAATAAAATGGTGTCAGTCTCGATCTCTTTAAATATTATTCACATGTCTGTCGTCGATTGTAATCTATTATTAATCATAATTTATTCACTTAGGAGTGTATTTATAAAAATTTATTTTAGCTCGATAAAGTATGTTCTGTGTTGTTATCTTGTTCCATTTTCAGATAAGTAGAATAAATTAAAAAGAGAAAAATAATACTAAGTCAGACTTAAAAAAAAATAATTAATAAGGGCCCTTGAAGAAATAAGTTTTATCTTCAAAAATCAATATATAGTCTTTCGTACACCTTTCCACAAAGTTAAAATGGTCAAATTGTAACCGTGTACTTACCCCTTTGCCTAATATACGAATATTCATTCAACCTTGTGGATAAGTCTGCAAGGTACTGTATGTTAAGCTAGGCTGAGTGTTAAATATTCCTTTGATATTCGCAGTTAAGTTAAAATATCTTAGTAATCCTGGTTTAGTTTTATATAGAACTCTTTCGAAGCTTAACAAAAAATTACCCCTATTCGACTGTGAGGAAATTACGAGATTATTTACTTATTGGGCAATCTTTTTAAAAAGGCAAACATACGACATCATTATCTTTATATCACAATAAAAAAAAAACTATTACGAATATAGGACATCGCAAAGAAACTAGCATTCGTATAATGAAAATTATTGGAGTGCTTATTTTCATATAAATAAATAAAGGCAAACTAACTTAAGACTTAAGTTACGTTATTTATTTTTATTTTGTTAATTTACTAAATGTATTTATTACTAGACTGGATAATTTCTGAGACTACAAAGGACCACCATTGCGTAACATTTCAGCTTTCATAACTACCTCCGGCGCAGGAAAACTGGTTCTACAAAGGAAAACCTGCAGGGACCGGTCCTATAAGAAAATCGCGTATTAATGTTTAGTATCTTCCGATTTTATAAAACAACAAATAAACGTTCTGATTTGGCTAGATAGTTACAACATTGCTTTCTAGATTTTCAGTTTAGGCGACAATTAAACTGTCAACAGTTGCTGCTAAAGTGTACGGGGATTATACCACCTGTTTTTTACAGCGTTTTTTATACAGCTAAGTATATTTGTAATCAAGGTTTGTTAAGAGTCTACAATCACTTTATAGCACATGTGTGCTTCCTGTGAGGTCAGTTACACCGTGCATCTGCAAATCCCACAAGAATCACAGTGTATATTGCCAACTTGTGACAAGATGGAAACTCACGATATCCAATCATTGCTGCTTTGTAGCAAAAAGCAAATGACCCTGCCACAGAACAGAACGTCCGGTAATATACCCGACTTAGAAAAATTGCAATTTGAGCGGATTTTGTTTTTCTGTATATGTCTGTCGCACGACGGACGTGCAATAATGGTACACTAGCTCTTCACTCGTATTATAGCGGATTTTTAATTATCTGTGTTTCTTTTATATTTTTATTTTGTAGGTAGTAAGGTGGGTGACATAAAGTCACGCAAAAAAAAAATCTCCTATTTTCACCCCCTTTTTGTGTGTTTGTACCCTAACTTTGTATTACGTATTTTTTTATATCTAATTAAAAGCCTGAAAAATATGTTTCAAATGCTATTTTGTACATTATTGTGTTTTGAAGACTGTCTAATAAGGTATTTATAAAAAATTACCACGTGGATAATTATCTAACCTCATTATTGAACATTATGTCAGGCTGACATTGCCGTTCTGGTTGTGGAGGGTTGTTTGTTAGCCAAATCGAAACGTCTGTCTCTGGATAGATGATTAACGTTCTTGCTAGTCCCAGCACCCCACGAATCACTTCATACTGTGTTGTTATTGGCATATAAAGCAATACCTGGGGTCAGTTGGTCATTGATACCGCGTTTGCTCTTCTTCGAAGTCAAACTAGTGTCATCGGCTGTTCACTCAGAAAGTTAGGACATCCAGCGGCAAAATTCATCAGGGATTTCGTACGCCGGAAGGTGTTCTCAGTAAAATTGCATGACAGCTCCTGTCGATGGATTTCTAGGTGTCCCGTGACATTGTCTGTGCTTCTCCGTGTTTCTCGATATCTTCGTTTCAACAGTGCATGACATACATCAGAAAGTCCCTATTGAATCGATGCCAGTGGTAAGATGTAAGAAGCTTGCCGGCGTAGAATGTGTTACAGCCCTTAATGTAAATCGATTCTTGTCTTCCTAAAATACTTCTAGATATAAAAATCCGATTGATAGGTATTGGTCTACGTACGTTGCATTGGGACATTTGGATCACAAAAATGTACATTGGCCAAATGAGCTTTGTTTTGCTATAAGACTTAAATTAATATAGCACCTTCTCACCAATTAATTTTTTATCTTTATATTTTAGTGTAGTGAGTGATTCAGACAGTGTGTGTCATTGCTCGCGGTAAAGGCGTTTACTGCAATCTACAGTGGGCCTGAATCCAATTATTTTGCGTCTTTACACGTTTACCACACAATCTTCTCAAAATTTTCGTTTGTTAGAAGTAATATCTTAATATTATCAAGTTCCTTAAGAAAAATCATAAAGTTAGGGTTAGTGGAATAATTACTGTCATATTCTTTTCTGTTTATAAATTTTCGTTCATTCTCGATAATTATATTTACCTAAGAGAATGAATTTTCATTAATACAATACACAACATAAATTTAAATCTGTGATAAAACAATTTTTCAAATCAAATCTATTAGGTATATATTAATATTATTGAATGTTTTACATGAACTGTTCAAGATTTTGGTATGGAAATGGAGTGATTTTTACATGAGCATCACGATAGTTATTTAATACAATTTACAAAATATAACTGTTTATAATTTCACATAAATCAATCAAATAATTTTGCACGTTAATATATTTATATTAATATATAAATTGAACATTATTTGTGTATATTGTTTCGTTAATCATTCATTACTTATAGTCATATTTTTTTTTCGTAATAGCATAATTATGGTACTTTTGCGATATTGTTTGCAACATACATATATTACGCCTTTCTATTGGGGTAGACATAGAAGATAATTTTTTACTTGCTACGATTTAAATATACTTTTTATTCCTCATGCTCGGAAAGGAGCGTTTCCTTGATCTGAGTATTAGGAGGAAAACGCTAGTTCCCACCAGCGGGTGGGAAATTCTCGTACTATTTACTTGCCTCTTTAGGGCGGAACGTAAAATTGAAAAAATAGAACTGAATTAGGTTAAGTACATATACAATATTTGGTACAATGATAATAAAAGTATTTGGCTGAATAGACAGCAAAAGATAACACGATGTGTTCCAAATTTAAAAATACCTGTGGAAAAGATAATTTTGGCGGGAGGGGAATCTGTTACGCTGTACCGAAATCTTGATTGTATGATTTAGGTATTTAAGAAAAACAATGAATTCAAGCGATTCTGAAATTTCAGCTCCAGATGCAGTCACGAACGAAGCAAATACAATACTCGAAAATCTTTTGTCTAAAATTTCAAAGGAAAGATATTTAAAATTATAAATACAAATTCCGACTTTATGAAGTGGTGAGATGCAAGGAATATAAAATCATTTTTGAAAATGTATTTCCTTGCATTCGAAATGAAAAGTAGAGTGCTACACACGGGTAAAAGGAATCAATCCCTACTCGGACTATAGCCGCCCTCGCTGCGCTCGGGTGTCTAACAACCTCGTAGAGATTGACTTCTTTCCACCCTTATAAAGCAATCTACTATTTCTAGTCTCCTTGACTTTACACGCTCGTTTGTCGTTTCATATAAGTTAATCTTTTTTTTTGGCGAAGTGTAACTTGCCCAATAACTTGGTATAACTTTGTGGTTATATGGTCAATAAATAAATGAATTACTCAAATTAAAATATTGCAACATTTACCATAACATGTTGAAGTCACAAGTTCACGTCCCGCCTGAGTCGAAAGTTTCGTTTTAGTTTTTTATATTAAAACGTATTTCGATCAGCCTCATTAAATTAAAGAGTATTTACCATGATATTGAACATTTTTCGGCCTACGCGTTAATAGTACGCAAAAGAATTATAGGTTTTTATAATGTTCAATAGCTGAATCACTTGTCCAATCATCAAACCATGACCATCATTTTAATTTATTTAAATTTAATATCATAAATTTACAAGGTCTCCATACCTACTTTTACTTTCTGTAAACCAGTTTGTAATATGAACTAAGTAGGCAGCTGGCACTGGCAGATGGAATATATGATGCACAGATGCATGTCAATGTGATCGGTTCATGGACTTACTATCATACAAACTATAAAATGCATAAAAATGTTCAGGACAAATACTTTAGCTAAACCGAGTAAATTATTTACTATTAGAATAGTGTTTCTTTTTAATCCTGATTGTCAAATTCATTAAAAGTTCTAGCCAATGATTAGTATAATGTCAGTTATCGAAATACTATACAAGATTGAATGTACATTATATCTTTATCAATATAATATAAATTTATTATATTGTTTTTTTCTTCTATGTAAAGGGGCATTACATCGCAAGCTGGGTATTCTAAGTATACATAGATAGCAATTAACTTGCATTTTCAATTTATGCGTTAAGAACAGGCATGACATGATTATAAGAAAGGAGCTATCTAAACGAAATTGTCTACCTGGTGCAACCAAACTTATTAATAAAGCTAGCAATGCTGCCAATACAAACATAACATGTTTTCTGTCAACCAATGGGCGCACAGTATTTAGCGCCAACTTCAGACGCTATATTCTATTGCTTACCCGATCATTAACATAGCGTTGTCTCTTTCTCGCCTACTGAATTGACATTTACTCGATTTGACATCTGACGTAGGTATATTTTTTTTAGCTTCCTCCATTTTGAAAATGTTCACGTGTGGTGTATGTTGTTGTGCCGCTTAGTTTTATTAATTACAAATCATGTCTATGTTAGCTGGTCCACGCCGCAAACAAAAGGTTATTAATCTACGAGCTAAAAACAGTGTTTGGAGTAATGATCAGAACAAGTTCGGGCAACGAATGTTGGAGAAAATGGGTTGGAGTGCTGGCAAGGGATTAGGTGCTAATGAAAACGGAATTGTTGAACATGTAATAGCCAGATACAAAAATGATGAGAAAGGCCTTGGATTTGAAGACAAAAATGATCAATGGACCAAACACGAAGATGATTTTAACGCTTTATTATCTAATCTTTCGCAGGGTAAGTTAACCTAAAATATATTATATTGAATTGTCTTTACGTTCCGTGCAAATAACTATCTTTTACAATCAGAATTTACTTTACTAACTTCTCTTTATTTAAAAGTTTTTTTGTTTTATATATTACAGCGAGTGGTGGTGAAGAAAAATTACATAGTGGAATTTCTTTAGAGGACAAATCTAAGAAAAGTAAAGCAAGGGTACACTATCATAAATTTACCAGAGGCAAAGACCTAACTCGTTACAGTGAAAAAGACCTTGCAAACATATTTGGCAAAAAGAGCTTAAAAGACGAAAAGAAAAATACAGAATTAATTCTAAAGGAAGATGTGAAGACAACCGGACAAATATTTACAGAGAAAGGAAGCATGGAAGACTATTTTAAATCAAAGTTGGCATCATTAAAAACTAAAAGTAAATTATTGACCTGTGAAAGTACGGTAGCAGATAATTCAGACTATGTATTTAAAGGATTCTCTATGGACTTACAATATAATGATAATGATTCTTTAAATGATAATGATTTAAATAAACATGAAGCTAATAATATTGTTTTGCATGAAGAAACAGCTGTTTTAAGTGAAAAGGTTAAAAATAAGAAAAGTAAGAAAAAGAAAAATAAATGTACCAATGAAGCTGAATTTGAAAAGGCTATTGTATGTAATGATATTACAATATTGAAGAATATTGATGATGGAAGCGAAGGAGACAGCAAGGCAAAGAGTAAGAAAAAGAAAAATAAATATAAGAATGAATCTGAACTTGAAGAGACCATTGTATGTGATGATAGTACATTATTGAATACTGTTGAGGATAATAGAAGTAAAGACGGCAACAAGTCAAAGAAGAAGAAATCAAAAAGAAAAAATAAAGATCCAAACCTAAATGAATGTCATGTAGTTAGTAGTGAGTTTCAAGACGACCAGTTAGAAGAGCACAACTATATTCCCAAGAAAAAAAAGAAAAAGAAAATAAAGCACTCAGAAATGTAATTATTATCTTTTTGTCATTATCATGTAGGATTGTACATTTTCACCCAAGTTATCATTAGGGAATTTTAAACTATTTCTTAATTTTTTAAGGTATATATACTTACTATAGAAACTAAAGAAAGTAAAATGTCTTGGGTAAGTTCAAAATGGTACTTCTGGTTTAAAGTTTATAAATGATATTGAAATTGGTCCTTTGTTAGATGGTTCGATGATCTTCATTTTATGAGATAAAATAACAATTACATTAAAAAAAACTATTTTTGATTGTATTACAAACATAAACAATGGAAATTCATGCTGGAACTAAAAATTATATTGTAGTTTTATGAAATAATGGCAGTTTTGTTATATGCTATACACAGTATTAATGTCAATAGTTATTCAACTAAGTATTATTAATTTTAAAATAATGTTCTGTGATGTCTGATGCAGAATGATGAAACTGCATACTTGTCAGTTTAATAAAACTTGTAACCAAAAGAAAGTTAAGATCATGCTTTCATTATAATATAAAGTTAATAGTTTCGACAACATTGTTGTCGATTGCTCAGGTCTATGTCCAGCTATAGATGTCTATAGGCTGAAATGATGATTATTATCATGGTTATCTTGATATACAGGTCCATGTACACATCCTTTTTCCAAGAAATTTTGAATCACAGACTATTGTATGCTTGTGCTCACATGTGTGTGCTAAATTAGAGTAAAAAGTTCCTAATCATTACACTGAAGAAGCTTGACTTTTACAACCAAAACATAAATAAACCAGTATTTTTCTTTTATAAATCTTTCTTAATCATATCATATTGCAAGTATGTTAACTTATGATAGAGGTGTGAGCGAGGAAGATCACATTGAGTGATCAAACTTCATTTCCTAAAGATATGTATTCAATTTAGTGCCAATGTTATTCAATAACCAAAATTGGTTAATCACATAAGTATAAGGCTTATACTCTGTAGTTATAGATATTTTACTCTATCCATGTAAATTGTAATGGGATGTGGTGTTACATTAACATTAGTATTTAATTTTTGTGTTGAGAGTGCAGGTTAAGATCATCGGGGAGAAATGAATGATGAATGAAATTTTCATCTATGGAGTAGGTATTGTCAGAATCTGTATTTAGTGTTGTGTTTATTGTGTGAACTATAACTTTTTTGTGCTACGAAAGAGGCTACTTTTATGCTTAAGCAACTTTATATACTTACTTTACACAGGACAGAAAGCTTTATATATAGCATATCTAAGTGCGAGTCACTAAGTTAATTCGTAATACGAGGCGAGTATGTTGGGGTACTGTACTTCGCAGAGGTTGAATTGCGATAATAATCCGTAGTCGGCTCTTACGACATCCATGAGAAAATAGGGGTAATTAGTTTTGTACTCTTGGTTGTCTGATAGTAAATACTATAAGCCAATACTTAAGCTTGTCATTTGTGCATACACAATTTTTATAAAGTGCTATAAATATTTCAATATTAATTAGTTTGTGTTGTTGCATTTGAGTTTTCATTTTGATAATAGTTACTCAAATATACATAACTGATCATCTTAAGCTATGACTGTATGTATTTAGATTCCTTTGTCTGTTAATAATGACAATAATATCTGGCCGCCATCTTGTTTAGTAGTGTTGAGTAGGGATGGCGATTCTTTTCGAAAAAGATCGATTTTTAGATCGATTCGAATCGTGACCTAAAGAATCGATTCACAAAAAATCGAGGTTTATAAGATCGATCTTTTTTTTCAAGTTTTTGTTTATATTGTAATACTAGCTTTTGCCCGCGACTTCGTTCGCGTGGACTTCAGGTTCGTCCCGTCTAGAAAAAAAAACTCAAAAATTGTAGCCTATGTGTTATTCTGATGTATAAGCTATATTGTGGTAAAGTTTCATTCAAATCCATTCAGTAGTTTTACGTGACAGAGTAACAAACATCCATACTTACAAACTTTCGCCTTTATAATAGTAGTTAGATAGATTTTATTAAAAACAAGGTACAATATTATAATTTAACGATCTCTTATCAGTAAAATCAGGTAATTCGATAATAAAAAATATTTTCATAACCATGTCAAACAAACAGATAAAGTATAAAATAAGACATTTATTTTCTACATTTAGAAATTTTACAGAGTTAAGAAAATGGTTAAGAAAAATCGTTTACAAAGTTAATAGATAATGTAGCTTATAGTTCCCAATGCTTAATATCTAAACTTTTTAAAAACAACAGTCTATCAAGTCTACAGGGATCCAAATTTGGTTGGATTCGCGCTGTTATCGCTTTTGGCGCGATTTGGAACGCACTGGAGTCTGTGACTTTTTGTTTTTTTATTCACGTAACTTTTTTTATTCACGAGATGCGAAGGAATCTAAACATACAGCCATATCGCGAGTTTTTGAATAATTAATTCTTTAACCGGCAGCACTCTTATAATACGGATACATTCAATTAATTGTAAATAGTTTTATGGTTTATACAAAAAAAATCGAATGTCGATTTTCAAGGGTGAAATATCGATTCAGTACTACATATCGATTTAAAAAATCGATCATGGTGGCCCAAAAAATCGATTCTCGATTAATCGATTTCAGATCGCCATGCCTAGTGTTGAGTGAGTCGTTTGAATGGTAGTAGCGTGTTATATAAATTAGATCAAGTTGTATGGTAATAGTGTAGTGAAAAAAATGCCAGGCATAATATAGTTTTTGAATTGCCGTCGCTGAGTTATTAATCCAAGAGTAATCTTATTATAATATTGTGGTATGTTATTAAACAATGTATTGAATGTCGTTTAATTTACAAATGTTTATAGTTGACAGATATTAATTGTGTTTAGTTAATCGATTTTTGTTTACAACACTAGAACTGTCATCGACGAAATGTTATGACATATTTGTCTTCCTTTTGACGGGAAGGAACATAATAAAATATCACGTACTATTTGGTTTTGTGCCTTACATATACTACTCGACGTGAAAGATTGTAACAAATGTGATCTTTTGAAATAGCCAAATGTCTCCTTAGTATATTGGATAAAAAATAAAATAAGTAGTCAAGAGATAAAACGAAATATTAAGTTGTAAATAATATAACCTAATATCTGAACTTACAATTTACAAGAAGGAAGGTTTTCTCCTATAGAACACGAATTTAATGTTACAGAATGAACTCTGACTACGACAGAAAGACCAAAAATGGCGAAAAACGTAAATTCCGATCACCGGATAGACTTTCTTCCTCGTCGAACAGTGTGGACTATTCTCCAGCAACCTGTATAAATGAAAAAGACTTAGAAGACTTGAGAACTGTGTACAAAAAATGTAAAAAAGTTATGGAAAAAATTGAAAGCAAGTATGGCCATTTACTTAATATTAAGTCAGATTCTGATGTAGAGAATGATGTGACTTACTCAACTAATGACACAGAGCATGTGTGTAAATGTTCTAGAAATAAGAAGATACGTTATGATGATAATGGAGAAGAGTATACAACTGATGTGATATTAGATACTCATATTTGTCCACTAAAAGTTAAAGTGAAAAATAATAATGATAATATACAGAGCCCGTGGGTGGAGTTTGAATCTGCAGAACCTATTTTACCTGATAATATCAACACATTATCGCAAATGCTACAGGACAGGAATTTGGAGGTTACTTATAGAAATAAAATTATAAACAAACTAAAAACATTAAGAGATGACATTACCAATGAAATTAGATTCAACAAGAAATCTTTAGTTCAGAAAATCAAATCCAATCCAAATGAAGTTGTTGAATTTGCTGGAGCCAATTTAGGTAACTTACCAGGATATTTTTATTAGTATATCTTTTGAGTTTAAATAGAATTTGGTAAATGCTTAGTAATTTGTAGTTTTAAATGATAATTATTGTAATTTTTTTTTGTTAATAAATTAGACAGCAATATTTGAATAGTTTTAATACAATTTGAT
The DNA here is from genome assembly GCA_036419045.1 of Scirpophaga incertulas. Classification (NCBI taxonomy): domain Eukaryota; kingdom Metazoa; phylum Arthropoda; class Insecta; order Lepidoptera; family Crambidae; genus Scirpophaga; species Scirpophaga incertulas. The sequence goes on along the minus strand of CM071628.1, from coordinate 7,236,025 downwards.
AAGTTGCGTTGTTCTTCATGACTACTTGATAGATAAATGTATTATTATAGTTTGATTGAATAGTATTTGATAATACCTGCCTTCATAATTTATTGGTTGAAGTAATTTGGCTCTTTTTATATTTTAAATAAATTAATGATGTCTAGTTCAACTTTTGTAGCCAAGAACAGTCTTGTTGATGAATATTAAAGGGAGTAAAGTTTCATTAAAGTTATTCAATAGTAAATTGTTCTTTTTTTATATGTAATGAAACCATATTATTTAATATATACGTGTATGCAGCTCTAACATATTTTGTAAAATATGTTTTAAATATTTACTGTTTGCTTTGTTAAACATATTACAAAGGGGCTTAGTTAATTAATTGCTTAAGCACCCATGGTAGTGTGAAACATTATTTATATCAATGACTGTCAGTTGGTAAGTGATAGCAATACATAATCATTTTCCATAATCGGTTTAGTTATTGATATTTTAATTTGATTATTATTGATCATGTTGTGAGAAAATTGCTGCTCACCAACTATACTATGCCATAGTATTTCTTTCACATAAAAAAAAATAAGTGACTATTACGTAAATATTAAAGCATTTTATTAATGCATATAAAAGTAATACAGTAATTATAAACATAAAATTTCTTGATGTCTATTGTTTGATAAGAATTTCACTGGTTATTTAGGTATCTATAAATTTTTTGAAATATTTGGGGTTCCATACATAAAATAATTGTATGAACTTGGAAAAATTAAACATTCATATGTCTATTTCTAAAATTGCAACCAACCAGCCTACTTTTACTGCAAAATATCAGTATTCACATTACTATACCAGCGTAAAGGACAAGATAGATAATTCAAAATCATTTATTCAGTTTAGGCTGTTACAAGCATTTGTGAAAGTCAAAAAGCTATGCCATCGGTCGCAAATCTATGGCGGGAGACCTTGTACTGAGAAGAACCGTCAAGAAACTCATCAAGGGCTGTTTTTTTTTCCTGTATTAAATAGATACAGAGTCGTCAATTTGGAAAATGACTTCAATATTGATAATTCATGAAGTCACTTTCCATTACATAATATAGGAAATACAATTAATAAAAATATAATTTGAAAACATGCCTATATTAGGAATGCCGTGTCATACAGTTTTAAAGGAATATATTAAAGTTAAATTAAAATTATAATAAATACGAGTAGTACCCAGTATAGCAAAGAGCAGACTCATCTCCGCTGGCAGCACCCGTTCACGAGCATGACGCATGAACCAGCCATCACTTTGCTCAATCACGACATCACACGACACTGCCGATCAGATTTTAATGAGAGTATGACTACTGATAATGAAATTACCAAGTACAGAGACTTCATCTTATGTCACATGTTGGCAATGACTACTGCAGGTTTTGTGGGAGTTGCGGATTACTGCGAATCTCACAGGCAACATATGTATTATAGATGACCGTAACCACTTATCGTCAAGTGGGCAGTCTCTTTGTTTGTTAATCTAAGATTAGGGTAAAACTAAAGGCTTTACTGCCTTTTGTCGCCTTGATGAAGCCAATGCTAAAATTGACTCGTACTGCTTATGTGTCCGCAAGAATAACTTTGTATGCAGTATGACTTATTGCTGTCTCTACAGGGCTGAGGAAACAGCAAATTTAATAGTGTGCTGGTAAGCACTGAGGCAACTGTTAGATTTTACCATCAGGTGAGCAATGTGCTTGTTTGTCAATACACATTACATAAAAAAATGTATTCAACAGGGTGTTAAAAGTTCTTAGTAGTTTCATATTAATATTACAATTGAATGATAGTGGACAGTTATTAATTATAGACAATAATAAATACAATTGATATTTGTTCCATGGCTTTTGAGTTTAGGTATTTTATAATTTATTCGTCTGAGAAACCACAATGTCCATTGTGTGGACGCTGTCAAACTAATACTGTATAAAAACATCATAAAGTTCAGGGGAATATGTGCTCTATTACCTGGTGATAAAAATTTGACATTTGTCGCCGAGAATAGCTAGGTTGGTATGTCTGCAGTAGTGATCCGTTGTGTTCCGTCAGAATAATGATGTGGTCGCATACCACGCTCGTACGTGCGCCGGTTATGTGAAATTGTTGGAATTTATTAGCGGGGACTATTACCCACGCAGTGTTTGATAAAGAATTGACAAGATAGCCTTGTGCTTGGCATCTGTATTGAAGTGTATTTTTATAGTACATTATTATTTTAAAGTATAATATATTTATAGGTTGACGCTTTTAGGTGGTAATGGCTTTTACAGCTTTATCTTGAATATTAGTAAAGTAAAGCCTTAATTAAAACTACTTAATACTACATTAAATGTGTTTCTGTCATCGGATAGTCACTAGGCATTATGAGCTGAATAAGTATTAACGCAATTTAGGCTCTCTCGTCGAGGCTCAGACGTTCATGTTAGCTGTTTTGTGACGATAATATAGAGTATGACATAGGTCATACTGTCATGTCAATTTATAACAGTGCAATTAATTCACATAATTATAGAATTATGTGAATTAATTGCACTGTTATAAATTGACAGTAAGAAATCTCTTAGAAATAAAACTACCATTTCGCATCAACTGCATCAAAACATACAAAGAAAGTTTCAGTCTCCTTCAGAGTCTAAATTCATCAATAGTTTCAGTAAAAGAAATATTTAAGACTTGTCACTGACCTGACCTAAATTGGACTTTATTAGTATTCACTTTAAAACGATTTCCTATCAAAAAATATACAATTACAGTTGTACTTTACTTATATATCTTGTTAAAATGCTTTTATACTATAATCATAGTACCTATATATCAAGTGTCACAATCAATCAAATAATAACTAATTCGATGAATTCATATACTAATGACAGAGAAATTCACAAGTGCGTATGAGACCGAATATTGATTAACTAAAGTTTTATAAGTAATTATTTACTGTCGTGTCTCCGTTGATATTTTTGTCTCGGAAATGGTTATAGATCCGTATGAAGTAGATCCGAATGCGTATGTTATTTATTACTTTCTTATTATCTTCAATATTTGATTGACTGATTTATCATTACCTAGCGTAAACTTCTAGAATGAAGCTAACGCACATTAATATTATTATGATATAGATAACCTGAGAAAGAATTTCGGAAAATTTGATCGAAAGATTGCAGTTCGTTGCAAATAAATTATTTTAAAAATTAAGAACCATGAAATTACCACTGTGAACGGGTGAAACGGGTATTCAAAAACTGCACGGAGGGGTGAGTTTCTAATCCGAGCATCATGCGAAATTTTGTACAGTAATATATCAGGAAGGACTTAACCTGCAATTTTAGTAGGTCACCGAAATAAAATGGTTTATAACACTCGATAGATAACCGACACCGAATTTGTTTGATCGACCGTGAACGATATAAATGTGGCTTGTGTTGTCCATAATGCGAGGTTACAGGCTTAGCTGTCACTTCCTATAACCGAAAATGCACGATCGTATATGTACGTATGAATGTGAGTGTGTATGGCTGATGTAACGACGCGATGGCTGTAATTGTTATCGTTAATCTGAATTGCTAGGGTATTGCGACATTTTTTCTATCTTGCAAGACAAGCAGAATCTCGAAGCTCATTCTAACATCTTTCAATTTAAATGTATCCCCGGTAAATATAGATTACTAGCTTTTTGCCCGCGGATACGCCCACGTCATATTGGATTTTCTAAAAATTAACTTACGTATCCAACCATTCCCACACAAAATCCAGCTAGGTGATTTATTAAATTTTCTTGCAGGAAAAATATGCAATCCTCTTCAAATCCTGTGGTAAAAACTTCCCTATGTTTCATCAATATTGGTTCAGTATTTTCTCAGCCTATTCCAACCAAAATTCATCTCCAATTTTACCCTCCTTAAAATTTTTATAATATTTGTATTTATTATCTTTAACCAAAAGCCTAAATAATAAATTACACGATTTTTAAAAAGTTACGTTCTTTCCAAATTTTCTTTCAATCAATTCAGTAATTTTAACGTCAAAGCGCAAGAAACGGACACAGTTGTTTTCCCATTTGTAATATTAGAATGAATGTCGAATGTAAATTTTTGGAATTGTATACATAGGAACAATCGGCAACATTTCAAGTGTTACATTGCACTAGGAAAACTGTTGCTATTACGAGCGACATAAGTGCTATCTCAAAGTCAACATTTAATATTTGATGCGTAGTGTGTACCTACATTTATTCGACGTTCCTACAAGGTATGATGAAGCGTTTATCGAACGATATAACCGTTTTTTTACTTTATGCTTGTATTTTGACATTTCAAACATTTTAATGGAATGTGCCCGAAACGAAAGAGACAGAATAAAGTTAATGCAGGATATTAGATGGCAAGAACTGATTTCTGCCTTTCATAATTGTTTTAGTTTTAAATGTAGTTATAGAGCTAGAATTATAAGTTTCCTCCTTTGTTCTTTCGGTTAAAATAATGTCAATATATCTAAATTATTTTGTAGCCGGCTTAACCATTATGGTGTAAGGCTTAATAATAATAAAACAAAAAGTTATAAATCACTCTAACATGTCGTCTCTATATATTCTACATCAAACGAGGTGTTCCATGTGATTTCAATGGTTTCGGCTCACCTCCTATTCAATATGAATACATGCATAAGACAGTCTGTAACTTTAGTTTTATCTGATAGACGCATTCTTAATTTTTGAATTTTCCTAATCTTCAACATACTCCTTTCCATTGCTGTTTGAGTGCATTTAAAAATGATATATATGATAAATAAATAATATTACCTTATTTTTGTATACTGTAAATCAAAATACAATTTAGGCCTATTGCCTCTTAACGACAAAGTTTGGACTAGTGTGCCAACTTCATAATATCAAGATAATTCTGCGTGACTATACACTATACTAACATCGTTTCTTAGTGCTTACAACAATACCTCGGAGCCCATGGTAATGTAAACGTCCCCTGTCCCACGAACTCCTAACCGCTCTGTAAACAAAACCTTTTCATTTACATAGCAGTATTCCGCGAGCCACACTTGCACGATGACGTTGCATACAACCGGTGGTTTGAACATTCTAAGTATCTAACTAAAATTCTAACGTTGGTAATATGTTAGACAACTTTGGAATATGACACATTCTATGGTAATTTCAATTTTGGTGGTCCGAGAATTGGGCCTCGGTTCAATAACTATCGAGGCTGCGTCGCCGGCTGACGCCTTACGCGGATCGTCAGTTGTCGATCGGAAATTCTTATCTTTCAAAAGATAGTCAGAAAGTACTAGTCATTTTTGTTTGCAATACCGACTAAAATTATTTACAATTGGCTTCGACGTAAACAGTTTATTAATTCTGAAATTATATTATTTTGTGAAATACTGACCTCAACAATGTAGTGAAGATCTTGTTAATTGATTACTTATAGTGTTGTGAGAGTGAAATGCGTAACACGCTAACTAAATTTGACTTTAAATAATCTCTCAATTAACTATGCATCTGCGATTATTAGCTTGAATTGGAATGTCCGGGGATTTTACAATGAAACTGGATAACTACGGCTTTCAAAGATTGCAGGTAATTATTCTGTTTGATTTGACGATGTATTGTTCTTGTAGTATTTTGTGATCCATTTAAAGACGGAACTATACTAGCTGATGCTCGATTAGTATTTACCGAGTAGCTTATATTAGCGTGGTGTATATCTTTATAAATGTGTTATTTTGACGTATAAGCTATATTATTGTAAAGTTTCATTAAATTACATTCAGTAGTTTTTACTTTAAAGAGTAACAAACATACATCCATACTTACAAACTTTCGTTTTTGTAACATTAGTTTGTAATAACGCGTTTATAATAATTTCACTTTTTCTCGTTTACTAAAGTAAACAGGTTATTTTGTAATCAATGACATTGTAGGATTGTGACGTTATTTATTTTTGGAGTCCGATGCGATGAATGATTTTGACTGTTGGATAACATTCCTTAATAATTTTGTTTTTATCACACACATTTTCAGTATAAGTACGGATCTAGAGCTAAAATTCTTTACTTCTACTCTTTACCCTAACCTGTGGCTTAAATTCAAAGAAGTCCATGTCTGCAGCCGGGGTATGCAATTCAATGCATTTTCCTCAGCGGAACAAGAAAAAAAAAAAGGCATTCCAAAAAAGAAGTGTTAAGTTAATTCTTGATTAAACAATGTTCCCTATTAAATTATCTTTAAATTCATTGATTTGGGAATAATACGTTTTTAATATGAGTATTTACAAGTATTTTTAGTTGTCTGCGGATTTTATTTTATAGATATCAACTGAAAAAAGATTTCATGTTTCATTCAGTGAAAACCCATATTGAGTTTTACTAAGAATCAAGTCAATATTCCTAAATAATAATAATACAATACATTTTTTAAATATTTACTAATGAGATTTACTTATAGTGCATAGTGGTAAATTTTACAAAAATGTTTTCATTTTGTATAAAGAAAACTTTTATGACAGTTGACCACAAATATTCTACACTGACATTGGTTCAAGCTTAATACGTTGTCAGCAATTAAATCGTATTACGAAAAAAAGTACAGAAGAGTCGATTATGTTACCTCACAGTCTTAAGAAAATATACCATGAATTCGTATTGCGTAAATCGCGTGGGCAGAAAACATAACTTGGAGATTCAGTAAATCACAGCTCTACTTCTGACCTCTTACTTAATGATGCCAGTTATTCAATAAGACTTCCAAATATAGGCAAAATGTACCCACCGTTTTCTATTGCCTTTCGTCACAAAAACTTTAAAGCATGGATTGACGCAATATTATTATGTAAATTAAAAGTAAACATAACTATTGTTTGAGGCTTTTCTTGTTTTTAGCAGAAAGTTAACTAAGCCGAATTGCCGGTTCATTTGAATATACATGTTTTTGTTGTACTGTTTCCTGATAAGTTAAATAAGAGCTCTCTACTAAATTGCAATTTTTTTTTGTCAATATGGAATATGGAATCGACTCCAAAATTTTACGCAACTAGCTTACCTACGTATGTTTAGAAAGAATTTAAAAGAACTAAAAAGTAAAAAATAAATACGATAACTTCTGTCTTAAATAAACTGTGATATACCAACTAGGTATTTTGACGTGAAACGTCTTTAAAATCGCGCCGAAACATACGGGTACCAGGTTTAAAAAGTGGACCGTAACGAAAAGGTCTATATCATAGTACCTTAATAATTAAAAAACTATTAGTCTCAGAAACAAAAATGTGGTGTGAATATATCTCCTATATAGTCAGCTTGCTATTGTGATATTGAGTTTTTTTGAAGTCGGTGTCTTTCATCACTCTTACTTTCCTATAATTCGGGCAGGCATTATATTTATTTTTTTCTTTTTAGTTCTTTTATATTCTTTCTAAACATACGTAGGTAAGCTAGTTGCGTACAATTTTGAAGTCGATTTTTTTTTTAATATATTTTTTTTGAAATCGGTTTAAATATTCCCTATCCCAAAAAGCACGCAACCGATTTCGACGAAACTTGCAGTATCGCTAAGTTGAAAATACCTTGTAAATAAAAAAAAAAGAATTACTTAGAGCGGACTTGTTGTTTCGGAGATATGCGAACACAAACATAAAAACATATATACATACACTTTTTAAAATTAGCAGATTTGTTCAGACGCTGATATAGACTAACATATACGAAAACTGGGCAGTACTGGAAATATTACATACATACGGGTCGAATTGATAACCTCCTTTTTTTGAAGTCGGTTAAAAAGAGCTTTATATGTTCAAGTCTCACTGGACGCAAGTTGATATAAACACAACTTCCGTTTATATTATGATATAATACACGTTTTCTATTTCTTTGACAAAAAATCTGTTTGTTTTTAATGTTATCCATAGTTGTCATTCACAATCATATTTTTGTATTTTATATGACATCTTTTCTACTTATCTATTATTCGTTGTTGTATGGTTTGTATTATTTTCCGCTATTAAAACGTTTATTAATTTACTTTTACTCGCATATTTGATTTCACATTCACTCCTTTTCCGATTATTTTCAAAATTTCAAATAATGTTAGTTAATGATGTTTTTTAGTGTCTAAGGCTGACATAAGATTAAAGCTTTTATTTGAAACTGGTCCAATCAACTTATTTAAAAGAAAATTAACTGTAGTAAAGTTTATAATGAACTGAAAACTTATTTACACTAATATCTGTATTGCTACTATGTGAAGTTTCTGTAACAATGCAAGATGTTTCATTATGAATAGTGGCCTATAAAGGTGTTAGCGGCAGGACAGCTAATTGGGTGTGCAATATCGCCGCTATATCAATGTTTAATTTATTTACGTGTATACAATGTTTAATTAATAACTGGGCGTGTGTTGGCCCTATTTGAATAGGTGTGGATATTTCACGAAATGGATCACTTTAATCAACTGTTATGGAATTGAACGTATGAATTTTAGTTGATTGTTTATTTCATGGGATATAAAAGTGTGCCTTGGCTGACCCCCTATGTAAAATGTAAAGAATGTCTTGGAGTTTGATAAGTTTGTTTATGACTTCACTCTCCTTTTCTTTTATTTAATCTTATTTATATTTATACAATTTTATTTTTAATACATTTTTAGAAAAAGAAATATGTGTGCTGATATCTTTTTGTTTTCGAAGAGTCTAACTATTAACAAATGCGTGTTCAAAATTATCTTAGGTTATATGTTATGTTGACATGATGAATAATATAAATGCTAGATAGTCAACTATTTTATCCTATACACATCTACACATAGTGGATGGAATGTGTGTATTTACATTATAGTAACATTTATTACATGTAGTCAAATCTATTACTGCATAGGAATACTTGTACAAATTTTGATAATGAGTTGGTAAAAAGATGCTTTCTTAATTTTAGTTTTAATATATTCTGTGGTTTAGGAAATAGATGGCAAAATCTATTCTTTACACTCTCTCTTTTACTTCTTAAACGAAATGGACGAGAAGACTAGTGGGTGGTAACTTTAACTAGGCAAAAGTGTGCATATTGTGGCGACGTCAAATCAGTAACAAAAAAAAAATTGGAATTTATATTGTGATAGATGATCGTAATTCCTTAAGGACAGAGGTTTGTTTTATTTTCGTAACTAATTGTAATAATTTTGCGCTATTTTAATAAACTTTTATATATCTCGATAATATTACATTATTAAGCAAATAATAATACTTAATTGTACGCCTTTTCTTATTTGATACAACACTTTATTAGCTTAAACTACATAAATAATATTATTTCAAATAACATATTATTATTTGAATACGTATTAAATTAAATTCTTTGTCACGCTTTATATAAGATTTATGAAATATGGAACCAATCAATACCCAATGACGTGAGAAAATTTCGCGTAAAATAACTTTAAGTCGTTTTAATTTGATAAACGTATATTAGTGTTTACACATGTTAGACATTGATATATTGTCATACTATAATTATGCGTCTTTAAGTGTCTGTTAATTCTATACAATATTAACTATACTATATTAACAAATAAAAGCCTGTTTTTTTGTTCCACTGAGGAAAATGCATTAAATTGCATACCCCTGCTGTGGCGAGCCGGCGGTTATGTGGGGCTCTCCTCCCTGGAAGGGGGAGGCCTACCCACTAAAAACCTCAGGGATGGGTTTCCTCAGGCTTGTAGAGAGCCTCCGGGAACGCCAAGCCGCTTCCGGGAACCCGCAGCCTCCGCTGCCCTGCCGAAACAGGGGAGCCTTCGGGGGAGGCTATAATACCCCCGATCTCCACCACCGACGTCCCTCCGGGGTCCCTCCCAGGTCGCTAACAAATAAAAGCCTAGAGTGGAAAATTTTGGATTTTTTTCTCTCAGGAGAGAGAGGCTGAGAATTCTCTCAGGAGTACGAAACGTACCCAGGATACCACCGCAGCGACTGTGCTACGGTGATAATGTCGGACACCATACCAGCCGGAGCTGTCTACCCGGAATGACCTACCGACTAAACTCAGCCTTATGCCTAAGTTCCAAGAATCAATTAGGCAAATCGACCGCCGACCGCCCCTTCAGGAGAGGGGGCGATGCAGCGTTGGGTAAAGGAGGTCATATGCAGGTTGTTCTGATCTATAAGCTATATATATTGTAGTTTCATTAAAATCCATTGAGTATTTTTACGGAAAACAGTAACAAACATCGATTCATACTTACAAACTTTTGCGTTCATTGTTATGTCATTAGGAGGGATTGTGTGGATTGACCAAAATATGACGAAAAGTGTCAAGTAGGTAAAAAAAATACCATATGTTCAGACGAAGTCGCAGCCATAAGTTAGTTTGTCAATATAGAAGAAGAACAATATAGACAGCTCCGGCTGGTATGGTGTCCGACATTATCACCGTAGCACAGTCGCTGAAGAAGACGAAGAAGTTTTTTCGACAGATTTTTCTTTTATTTATAAAATTCCGTGCTTATTGTAATCAAAATGCTCAATATGGTCAAAATTATTACCATGAGTCGCATGAAAGTTATACACATAGCCCTCCGAAAGAAATAAACAGTAATTCTATAAGTTACTAAAGACCTAATTTCTTTTGCTTGGATCGCTTGTAAAGCAACTTTGTCTCAAGCGAACCTTGGCATAAAAGCCGTCATTGCCTTTGTCCCTTGTCCTTCAAATGTAGGACACGTTCGAACCTGTATTTTAAATCCTAAAGCGATGATTCACACAGCAACAAAAATAATAATACCAAATTTAGTCACACTGCCCTAACCTTTACGCCAACGCTATAATCATTAAATACCTTTGTCTATATGTATAAAAATATAAATGCTCAAGTAAGTAAAACTGAACCGTTTTTACACCTGTTATATAAAAAAATAATAGTAATATATATGATTTTTATTAGTCAGCCTTTAATTCTTCTAGATATTTTTATCAAGGTTTATACGAATAACAATTAATTGGGTTTAAATATATATATTTATTTGAACTAAAAGTACAAAAGGCGGACTTAATGCAACTAGGAATTCTTTACTAGTCAACCGAGTGGCTTGTTACAAAGAACTGTGTTTGGCGCAGACATAGATATATAAAATTATATATATAATCTTGAATATAAATATTCAACTGTATAACTTGAGAACAAATTGTTTTAGTAACTGATTTCACATAGTGCTCACGAACCACTCTTAAATATGCATCCTGTATGTATATTTAGACGCCCATATAAATATGTATATTTAGACGCCCGGATGGGGTACGGTAGATCATTCCATAGACGAATCGCAGTGACACTAAATGATAACGAAAAGAAGTTAAACTACGATTTTTAATTCGAGTCAGTAAAATGACAAGTGCAACTGTCACTGATACAAAAAAGGGTGACCCACTACAACCCACTACAATAGTGATGTTCGGCAATCAATAGATTTATGGCCGTTTTCACCAACCTTGTCTTAGCTTAGGTGACTCCTAAGTGACATGCTGTCACTTTTTATATTAACTGAAAAGAGTGAGACAGCATGTCTCTTAGGAGTCACCTAAGCTAAGACAAGGTTGGTGAAAACGGCCATTAGACACTTACGGCCGGTTTCTGAAACGCATGTTATGTCGCTGTTAACACGTTTACTACTTCTTATTAAACGCCAAATATATGAGTAAATAATCAAAAAATAGTCAATTAGATAATTTTACACTATAAACCCATTCAGTAACCAGCCGTTATCCATACATCTAACATTTAATGAGAGATTAACAACGTGTTAACAACGTTTTAACGCTGACATGTGTTTCAGAAACCAGCCGATAGTCATGCTTTATTTTATTAGGTATCAAAGCGTTTTATTGTAAATATGTAATACATACCATATTAAATAATATGATTTGTGACACATGACACTGGAAATGTCATTTTACTGACTCGAATTAAAAATCGAACTTTAGTGCGGTGGACTGGAATTTTCAACGTGAGGTTACTTGATGAACGGAGGTCACGATCACGAGTGGACAACCCTGAGGTTTCTCCGTTGACAGATAGGAAGCCACATTAGTGTCACATAAAATAAAACAAATATTATTACACTTATATTAATTAGCCTAGTCTGTAAGTAAATAGATGTTTGATAGAAATATATTTTAATAGCCTAAGACACAAATGCTCGTATTCGCCATACAAGTATTTGCATCCATCAAAGACTCAAACCCGGAATCATAGGCTGTTATTACAAAATTAAACTCAAACTTAAATCCCTGTTTGAGTACAATTAGAAAGGGATGGCACTATGTGTGCTCAATAGCACCATCCCTTTCTAATTGCGCATAAGCAGAAATTTGATTTTGATTTTAGAATACGATCTTTAGAAATGGCGACATCTTGAAACTGGTATACGAACCACACTACCTTTTCCTCAGAATCAAGATAATGTATAACTTTCTGTGGACACTCAATTGGTTTACGTATTACCAGTTTTTAATTATGTATTTATTATTGTAACTGACTGTGTCTCTAATAAGAAAATAAATAACATTGGAAATTTTCCTATAAACCTTGTGAGAAAGATTCCAAATTTTTGATCGATAAATAATCGCGATCGTATCCGATGACACAATGAAGTATACCTACTACTGTCTATCATTCATATCATTAAAGCCCATGTCACGATTCGCAACATTCTCGTAGACCAGCCGTCAGCGTTTGGAAGAAGTAATTGAAAACTAAATGTGTTAACAAAATTAAATTCATTCGTTATAGTTACCTCGTGCTACATTGAAAACATTTTCTAATTCTCTCTATGCCTAATCAATACACATAACTCAATTACTTCAGACTTCCAGTAATGCATTTAGCGGTATGTACACGTGTTTTTACGCAGACATTTTCTACTCGAGTAAATGCGATTAGAAAGAGACGCAATACTAGAAATATGCAGTGATTATTGTGAAAGGGGTGTGTAGAACTTATTGGGAGGGGTGCAAAAATGTAAGGTACTCCTATTATCTCTTTACTACGAATATCTTTATGTACACTAAATAAATGTTGAGTTAAAATTAATATATGTAAAAACTTCCTGTTTAATGCATAAGCAACGAAACAAGATTATTATCTTCTTAATCTTGAAATTTATTCTTTGTATTTTAAAGTGATAAATAGTTTTTCAACACACTTCCTCATAAAGTGGCTCTAATCCCATGGCAATTAGGCACATAATGACACCTATAATCAAACTGTGACTTTTTCATTACTATTATTCACGAGTGAGTAATAGTTTTTTTTTAATATTATTGGTTGAGTTACGCTTACATTTGCGCTAAAAAGCTATCCGCGAAAAGCCCAAAAAAAAAGAAACCTCATTTTTTAGTCTATGGCCGATGCGCGCGCATAGGAAAACTAATTAATTTTTCCCGCCATTACGAAACATTTTTCACAACTCGTCTCGTTTTCTCCTTTGAAGTTATTTAGTTAGTTATTAATTAAGATGTCTGCAAATACAATTTATGAAGAAAATGGTTTTTTATTTAAGTATTATTTTATTCAGAAGTGTGTTGAAAAACGTTGTATGATACACGTGTGTATTGATGATTACCGTCCTCGGCTCCTTAAAACCCTCGCCCAAATCACCAACATTACACACTTGTACCATAATGTACTATTATCATATCGCGTTTCGTTGGTAATGCTACGAAAACATGTGTACAACTTCGCTATTAAATGTACTGTAAGTTATATATTATAATCTGTTAAAATTTCTAATACATAATTTATCTTATAAATAATACATAATATTTAGTAAGATATACTTAGAGATTGGAGATTCTGTAACATTAAAAAAAACTTAATAATAATTAAGTGATCCAATATATCTTCATTTTAAATTTAAACCAAGTAGCGGAGAATTTTGTGTTAAGATACTTTAGCACGTAGTCAGTGTTTAAGATTGATTTAAGTTCTCTTTCGTAGTTATGTTTTATCTAAACATTTCTGATTTAGTTCAGATTATAAATTCTTCTCATTGGCATTTACTCGTACTTAAATAATTATGTACTCCGCATGGAAGGTCATTGCGACCACTTCTTTTTAAAGTTTTTCATATGTATATGTATTTATCATGGTACCAATTGTCATAGAAAAGAGCGTAGTTGAAATTTCTGTACAATACGCAGTTGATATCGTCTTTAAATTAATGAAAACTGATGATATAGTTATATTTAAATAAATTAATTATTGGACAACTTTTATTTCCAGACGGCAGAGCGTAGCGCTGGCTGGGAAACGCATAGGGTGCGTCTCAACCGGGTGCCAGGGTATGGTTTCGGCATCGCAGTGTCAGGAGGTAGAGATAACCCGCACTTCGCCAGCGGAGACCCGTCTATAGCTGTGTCTGATGTCCTCAGAGGAGGTCCTGCTGAAGATAAATTACAGTAAGTCTCACTATCAATTTATGCTTTCCCTACTATACTTGAGTTAGCTTAAAACATGAATATACACGATAACATTCTTCTGGTTTTATTACTTGGAAGCGAATGTACCTTACATACAGGAGATCGAAAATTTGTTTTGAAATGAATAAATATTATTGTTATTTAACTTTCACGAAAATTATATCTATAATATGAATAGACGTGAACTGCAGAAAAAGGCAGCATTCCAAAAGATATATTAAATAAACAATATTCTTCATAATTCCTTTTCTCGCCCATTGGAATATTTAAATAATAACAATCATTATTGACGACCTCCATAGTCGAGTGGATAATACACCGGTTTCAAGGTGTCGCCATCTCTGAGGTCCCGGGTTCGAATCCCGGTGGGGGCAGATGTTTGTGTGATGAATGCGAGCATTTGTACCTTAGTCATGGTTGTTGATATATATTTCAATAAAAAATATTTATATATGTATAATATATGTATGTCTATCCGTTACCCTAGATCCCATAGCACAAGCCTTATAGAGCTTAGTTTGGGCTAGGCTAATTGGTGTAAGTGTAACAAGTATTTATTTATTTATTTATTATTATTCATGGAGACCATTCCAACAAATAGGTATAGTATATCCAAACAATATAATTCCTTTAAATAGGTTCAGACTATGTTATATGTATATATAAAATATTCCTGTGTCCCTCTTTGCACGTGTAGAACACATGTTGTGTTAATTACGAACTAATTTGATTGCTATAAAAAGGTTATATGAATCAATTTTAAAAGCTAGACTGTAGCGGTCTTTTTTTAACTTTAAAACAATTCATTCAGCTAAAAGACGCATATATACCGCCAGTCGTAGTCGTCCAAGAGTTTCAATACTTCTTCTTTGGAAGTCATAAGCGGGTTTTTGCACCGTCTCTCACTACGCTTGTCCAATGTGGGTTGGTAGGGAGTGCCAGAGCTTCCACTATTGGTTGGCAGAATGCACCGCGAGCATTTAGGTTGACTTAAGTCCCTGTAAATGAAACTCGGAACTCCTTACTCCCCATAGTCAACAGAATAGCGTTGTCTATAACTATCCAATCCATTTCAACCAATTAATGAGGTTTGTTCCTACTCGCCTACCTACTCGTATTTGCGCACAAGTGTCGGGAATAGGTTTCGTTGCCGGCAGTGGGCGTGATGTGAATGTTTTGATAAAATCTTTAAATTCATGCAAAAAATGTATTTTCTAAAGCGGTCGTACAGTAAAATGGTATTTGTTGCAGAGTCAACGATAGAATAGTATCCGTGAACGGAGTGCCTCTCGAAAACGTGGAGTATGCGCGCGCAGTACAAGTATTACGGGACTCTGGGGCGACCGTGTCGCTGGTGGTGCGTCGGAGGGCGCCCGCGCCTCCGCCCACCGCGCCCACCACAATCAAGCTAGCGCTCACCAGGAACGGGAAGAAGGAAGGTAAGACTACCATACTAGCAGTGGGTGCTGCAGAACTGTGTTGTAGGAACGTAAAGCAGGAAGGTGTGCGAGAAACTTCTAATGAATATACGGCATGTGTGCTACGGCACTTTGGCGGTTAACCCTAAAGTTAAGAAGGAAGGGATGCTAGTACTGGATGAGGGTGTGTTGGAGATACAGAACTTTTATATGACAACCAGCAGGAACGGACAGACAAACAATGATTAAATGGCTACTAGCTGACTGTAAGGCAGATTTGCCAGTGAGGGTGCAGTACTGGTGGTATCAGAACTGTGCCTACCTCCATCAAGCTGGGACTTAAATGGAATGAATTTTATTTATTTATTTATTAAAATAAAATTACTTTGACATATTTCAGTCACCAATTACCTATATATATAACGTAATAACCAAGGTAAATACAAACAGCCTACCACCAATTTTGCGTTGAGATATCTGAAGATTTTTAATTTATTATCCAGTTAAACACCTGGGTAATAAATAAAACATTACATTACCTAAATTAATTTGGTTAACCTATGCTTAAATCAAATTAATTCGTGGATACGACGGCGTTGAAACATTTGCTTTTCAAAAGGTTGTCTGTCCATCTTTTTGAACTTCTTCGGGCGAACTTTCCCGTGAATATATCTTTTTTTTTTGTTCGCCTGAGGAAAATGCATTAAATTGCATACCCCGGCTGCGGCGAGCCGGCGGTTATGTGGGGCTCTCCTTCCCAGAAGGGGGAGGCCTACCCACTGAAAACCTCAGGGATGGCCTTCCTCAGGCATGTAGGGAGCCCCCGGGAACGCCAAGCGACATCCGGGAACCCCCAGCCTCCGCTCCCCTGCGGTTACAGGGGAGCCCCCCTTGGGGGAGGCTACACTACCTCCCCCGATCTCCTCCACCGACGACGCCCCCCGGCCACATATCTATGTCACTATTATTCCTAGGTAGCTCAGCGAAGGAACGTTGTAGGAAGGTAAGAGAGTATAAGCCGAACGTGAGCGAATGCTGTGGGATTGGATTGTCAATCACACGACGAATTGTAATGAGGAAAAGAAATAGGCCTTAGACTGCTTCAGCCAGTTAAACAGCCACAATATCAGACACCCTCGAGTGTATCTTAAATGTCACTCAGTAGAGTTAGTGAATTAAGTGATTTTATAATAAATTCGATATAATATACAAATTGTGTTGTCAACGAGTTTGCTTTATTTTCTGTACAGACATAACTCTATGAAAATTCGTCAATATTACCTAAATGCTTTATGTATTATCAATCTGCTAACGAACCTTATGTTCACGTTCCAGATTTCGGCATAGTCCTAGGATGCAAGCTTTATGTAAAAGAATTGACCCTGAGAGCAAGGGAGCAGTTAAATCAAGCCGGCCAGGGTCTCTGCGAGGGTGATGTCGTCACGAGGATCAACAACACACCTGTCACGGATGCCATGACTCTAAAAGAAGCCAGAAAGCTGGTGGAGTCGTGCAAGGACCGTCTCAACTTAGTGGTTACACGGGAACTGATTAGGGAGGAAACAGTTACTAATGGAAACTACCAGAACAACTATAACAGTTTGGGTGAGTGGTTTATTTATTTTAAGGACACATAAAACTTAAAGAAATATTGCAACTCGAAATAAAACATGAGTACAAAGGAACTACTTATTCCTTACGAAATTTCTTCCAGCACTGAAATAGGGAAAACCACAAAAAGAAAGAGACGTGCAATACATAAACTCATAGAGTGCATACCTATATAATTACATACATATTACGTAAATACAATGCTACTTTTTATGTTTTTTTGCATGATCAACTAAATATGACTTAAAATATACAATTCTGTCTCTTCTAAAAGCTACAATTCTGTGATATAAGAAAATTGTGTAATGTAAAAAAGAATGTGTAAGTAAGCGTTCAACGCTTACTTAAATAGGTTAAAATCCAGTGAGAAAAATTCATGGTGCTTGTGTCAATTGATAATCCTATCGTAATGAAAATAGGTAATTATTTTTGTAAAAAGAATCATTGGTTAGTCTCTCAACCCCTTGATTGTGTAACTCTGTTGCTATGAAAGTTGATAGAAACTGACAGATTAAGAGATTACATTGCTGCATCAGTAAGATAAATAATTAAATTCATAAAACAGCAATGTATATGCACTATCTGTCAGTTTCAAAGGTGATGATCAAAATTTTTATGGAAGGTGGGCCTGAGTAATGTGCAGCGACGAAACTTTACCAGAGAAGAGTGTAAATTATTGTAGATCATCTGGATAAAGATTACATTTTAAATATCGCCAGTTTTTTTGTAATTAATAATTTAAATTATTTAATACTAGCTTTCTGCCCGCGGCTTCGCCCGCGTGGATTTCGGGATTGGGTCTATAGAGGGTTAAGGGTCATAGCTTTTGCCCACGGCTACATATGCGCGGAAGTCGGTTTATGGCGCGAAGGTTTTATCGCGCTTCCCGTGGGACTAAACAGATAAAAAATACCGCAAAACCTTGCTCAAGAATCAGTCTATCTATTGATGAATGAAATCCGCATGAAAATCTGTGCAGTAGTTTTCGTGCGAAGCCTTTGTTGCGCATCCCGTGGGATCTGTCGATTTTTCCGGGATAAAAAGTAGCCTATTATTTAATCCGGACTTTTATCTTTACGTCTGCTAAATTTCAAAGCAATCGGTTCAGGAGTTACGGCGTGAAAGCGGAACAAACAAACAAACAAACTAACTCACTTTCCGATTTATAATATTAGTAAGGATTACACTGTTAGTAGCCCGCCCGTGTTAATTTAGATCCCACGGGAACAGATAAAAGGTGTCCTATGTCCTTTCTCGTTCCGCAGACTATGTGTATGCAAATATTAAATATTATTAATTAAATAATTATATTGTTATTTCTTGCCCGTGGCTCCGCCCGTCGTTGCTCCGTCCGCGTTAATTTCGATCCCACGGGAACAGTAGCTACTTTCTTCCGGGATAAAATGTGATATCCTTCCCCGTACCACAGACTATGTGTATGCAAATTTTCGTGATGATCGGTGCAGTAGTTTAAGCGTGAAGAGGTAACAAACAAACAAACAAACAAACAAATAAACAAACAAACAAATAAACACACTTTCGCATTTATAATATTAGTTGGGACTAGTAAGTTGATGAAATCTTTTTTTTTTGTTTTTTTTTTTCTATTTATTAATTTGCGCAAGACATGCTGTCAAAGTTGCATTGACAGCGGACGAGTGTCATCATTGGTCAAAGACTACATTCAGGGTGGTCAGTAACACAACATGTCTAGAACTTCATGAATGTATAATTACTAAATTACATTTCTTTTGTCAACTATATAACCATTTTTCAATAAGATTTTAATAAATTATCATTTTATATACTTAATTAAAACATTTTTACCCCATTTTGGGATGTGTTTACTTGAATATCTAGGTACTTTCAAACATCATTTACAGAAAAACGAGGGATTTAAAAAAAAAATAATAAATTGTAAATTGATGAACATAAAATTACCTATCGATTGATATATCTTACGTCTCTGCACATGATTGAGGCCCACTTTTTGTCCATGTCCTTTGGTAAGAATAGAGTTACTTAATCAGGCTACTGAGATACTGACATAGTATAAACAAATTCAACAGAGGCGCCATCACATACCGTATACGCGGGCAGCGAACCTCTGTCTCCGGCGTACTCGGGCAGTGGACAGAATTTGTATGTGGCAGCGCCCGTGAGAGGCAACGATCAACCGCCGCGACCGCCGCCGCCGCGGAACGAAGGTACAACCAACGATTTATTCAAACACGAGGCAGATATCGCAATCATCATCATGGATCTAAAGTTATAACCCAAGTCTCGAACATGCCTTAACCAATTGGGTCGCAGTTATTTTCTTATGTATTTAGTATTTTTAAGAAAAACCCAAAGTCACAAATACAGGTCTGTGAGTATGTCAGTGTATACAATACATACAGAATTTGTATTCATTGGTTGACATCGCATCATCAGTACAGAACATATAAAGTATAACGAGTATTTCCATTTTATCCGTACTTTCCTAAACTTTTGAATTTCCCAACCTTTACATCAAAATCTGCCATAACTACCAAACTTTGATACTGGCAAATAGTTAAAACTGAAATGTCGTGTGAACGTTAATAGAATATACGCCATCACCGCATGCGTCACTGTCACTATTTTTGACGTATAATTTGACACTTCATTTCGTACATTGGGATAACGTATATACAGCCAAAGTTAAAATAACATCTTTTGAATTCTGTGCCGATTTTTACTTTTTCTGTGTGAAATGGAATATGTCGGAATTTTTTTTGTTACATTCGTATTACGGGGAATTGATGGACTTCTAACTCTGTTGCTTAAGAAATAATCATAAAAATATTATTTCATTCACAATTATTTCAGACTATTATAGCAGTAGAAGACAGCTTTACGAAGATGATGGAGGAGGCAATCAAAGGAGTAAACCTACGTAAGTAAACATATAGAACAGTTTTTAAATGTACAAAGAACTTCGCAGAGAAAAATTATTCATTTTAATTAATAGTAAAATGTATTTTACTAATTATGCTACGGTCTCCGTCTAATCTGCCATATATTTCTACACAGGAGTGAACCTCGGCTGATAAGTTTCCAAAAGGAAGGTTCAGTCGGTCTTCGGTTGTGCGGCGGGAACAGATCGGGCGTGTTCGTCTCCGGGGTACAACCGACTAGTCCTGCCGCGTTACAAGGGTTGCAGCCCGGTGATAAAATACTTAAGGTATGCTACATTTTACAAGCTTCACAGAGTAAAACAATTATAAAAAATTAAAAATTTAAAGATGCAATTAACCGTAAGGTTAACTGAAATGAGATGAAAATCATTATTAAAGTATTTGAGAATGCTAACAAACAAGTCTTATAGGTATTTATGATTGTGACAGATACCATCATGATTACTAACTGCTGGCACCGGATCCGGTCTTCGGATCAGGTATCCGGATCCGGTAACCATTAAATGATGCCGGATCCGCCTGATTACCGGATCCGTTTTTCTGGATTGCAATCCCTAGAGGTTTTTGTTAGTGCAAATGCAAAAGCTTGAGACGAGTTACTAAAATTTTTGTATGTGGTAGAACAAGTAGACTGGCTCACCTGACGATGGTAAGTGGTCGCCACAGTCGCTTATAGTATAGTGCAAGGTAGTTAATGGAAGACTTGCAACAAATCTGTAACCCCCACAAAAAACCATAATGTACGCTGCCAGAAATATCACTGCCTATCTTACTATTCACGCAATGCGAAAACTGCTATTTTGCAGCAGAAGTAGGATCATGGTAGCGAGACTCCAGATATTCACATTTATTAGCTTCACAGACTTAAACTTAGTTTTTTTTTATTTCTGAATCAAAATTGTCACAAACATATGTGAAGGTTGCGGTCCAAAATTTGCTGTCAAAGCTCGTGTCCGTAATAAATTAAATACTGCAACTAATTGTGGATATTTTTATTATATCGTTTTCCATTTTTAGTAATTATAATCTAGTAAATATATGTTAAAATAGAAATTATTTTATTTTTAAATAAATAATTTTTGAATCCTTGAAATGTATAAAGTACACATACAAATAACAAAGTTATTAGAAAATAAGTTTATACGCTCATTCACTGATTAGGCGATTTTACTCAATTATGACCACACGATTGCAGTATATTTAGAGTGTTTTTAACTAAAAACTTCTGAATTACTTCAAATTCAAATGGACACCATTTAATTTACAGGTGAACGAAATGGAAATGAAAGGGGTGACGCGCGAGGAAGCCGTTCTCTTTCTTCTCAGCTTACAAGAACGCATTGATTTAATAGTCCAGCATTCACCCGAGGAGTACAATGCGGTGGCAAGTGGACAAATGCGTGAGTAATATTTAAAATTCATATCATATTTGGAGTTATTTTTTTTACTTTTTCTTTATATCAAACATTAAATTTCATTTATTAATATAATTATGTATTTTTTTGCTTGACGTTTTAAATATGGAAGCACTTGTGATTTAATAATTTTAATTTGTTATTCATAATTTATATCTACCATTCTAGGATAGGACCAGGTTGATAAAATACTGTTATTTGTCGATTACTCGATTTTTTGGGCCCACTGTATTCAACGTGTCGCGTGTCAGTTGATCTATATTAAGATTTATTTCCACTACACCTAGCCGATGGATATATTCCGATAACATTAGTTTATTTCTATTTTCATTTTTGGAAGCAGAGGAATCGTATCACGCAAATTCACACTTTCACTGCAAATATTCCACATTCTAATATCATTCATATATTCATTGCTAGCATGCGACTCGATCCATATAATAAAGCACTGCATTTGCCAGTAGGGGGAGAATCCCACCACGTAAACTCACATTCACTTTGCACACGATACAATCCAGTGTCGAAATACTGAAATTTAACCTTGATCACATTCTAATACTATTCGATCAATGGTTGGACGAAGTTACACTAGCCAATACCTGAATACCTGATCGGTGGCAGTCTCACTCAGCCACTCACCCAACAGATATATTCCCATTTCATCCGTTCGAAGAAAGAAGCATTAAGATGCATTTCCTTTGAAAACATGGATACTTCGTACGGTCACATTCATCGCATTCTTATATCATCCACTCATAAGTGGGTGAATTGATTGACACGTTCCACATAAAGACGCACTGTCTTCACATGCAACGAATATTTCATTTAATCAAATTTATGAAATTCTGATGCATTCCCTCCTCGGTGGATAACAAATGACTTGATCGATACAAAGAGGCATTTCTAATAGAAGTATGACGTGTCGTGGCCACCCTCTGATATTATTCATAGGTTGGCAGCGGATAATCGAATACTTCTTTTAGTTACATTCTGATGTCATTCACTCATTAGTAGGTAGTAAGTGAATTGATAGATCTAAAGAGGCATTTCTATTAGAAGTATGACGTGTCGTGGCCACCCTCTGATATTATTCATAGGTTGGCAGCGGATAATCGAATACTTCTTTTAGTTACAATTATCGCGTTCTGATATCATTCACTCATTAGTAGGTAGTAAGTGACTTGATAGATCCAAAGAGGCATTTCTATTAGAAGTACGACGTGTCGTGGCCACCCTCTGATATTATTCATAGGTTGGCAGCGGATAATCGAATATTTCTTTTAGTTACATTCTGATGTCATTTACTCATTGATGGATAGCATTTGGCTTAATTGACACAAGGACGCAGTTTCATTACAAGTATTCAGTATCGTAGTGATATTCTGATATCATTGATTCATTCGTTGGATTTCAGCGGGTGACTCGTTCCACATAAAGACGCACTTCCACTACACGGAGCCGACGGACGGTGAGATGTCGTTCCGTTGCGGAGACGTTTTTCGAGTCATCGACACTCTACACAACGGCACTGTTGGCGCCTGGCAAGTTTATAGGATAGGTGAGTTAACTATGGATAGATATTTAATTAACCGGAGGGGATAATTATCTCAGAGTCGTTTGCTTATGTAACTCAGTTATACCTATTTCTGCTGCAAAACAGTATTGTTCTCAATGCTGTGTTTTGGCGTGAAGGGGAAGACAGGGGACGAAATTACTGATTGTAGTGACTTTATAATTTACGTGGCATGTTGGTAATATACAGTCAAATCAAATCAAAATCAAAATAATCTTTATTCAACATAGACCTTTACAGGCACTTATTGACGTCAACAGACAAAACAAAAAAAACAAAGCTTAAAAAAAAACAAAACCCTTGACCGTACGTACGAATAAGGAAAAAAAAAATAAAAAACAATTGACTCGACACCTGTTCGGAAATTGGGAGAGCCTTCTCGAGAAGAACAGGCAAGAAACTTTGAAGGTCTATTTTTTATCTCCTCTTTTCAATATTAATAATTATAATAATATAATTAAAATACAATATAGTATAAGATACAATCATACCTAATACGATTACAGTTGTATGTATGTTTACATACACATATAAAAATAATACAATATTATAAATAATTTTGTTACCAAACATAGCTCTAAGAATAGTGTCCCTATTCCCAAATAGTGTGATCATTTAGATAGTCACTTACTTTATAATAACCTTTACTCATGAGTGTCTTTTTGATATGGATTTTAAATTTATATAAAGGCAAATCAATGACATTTTGTGGAAGTTTGTTAAACATAGATATACATTTCCCCAAGAACGAACAGCTAGTTTTATGGAGTCTGAACATTGGAACGGCAAGTTTATTTTTGTTTCTAGTATTCACATTATGTAGATCACTGTTTTTATTGAATTTATTATAGTTTCTATATACAAAAACTAAATGATCATAAATATATTGACTAGCTAAAGTTAAAATATTAATTTCTTTGAACAATTCTTTTAGGGATTCTCTAGCCCGTAAACAGTAAATAGCACGAATCGCTCTTTTTTGTAAAAGGTGTGGTTAGTAGGTTGCTGAGTTGCTGAGAATCTCATGGTTGTTTGTTAATATACTAACATTAAAAAACCAATCTCAGTACCTAGAATATCATAAGATACAGAATAAGTGTAGAACTGCCGTTATTTGTAAGTAAGTATGTAAGAACTAAGTAAGTATGTAAGAAATAAGTTGTTGTAACATGTTCATGAAAGACATTACAGGTCAGGTTAAAACACATACAGATTAAATATTGAGCTCTGCTTTTAGGATATCTGAACTGCAACAAAGTTTTAGAATTGAGAATTTCATTTGAAACTATTGTGAACCACCATAATTATTCGACATACATAGCCTTCTCGACATTTTCGTAGTCCCGGATTGGAGTCCCGGTGGGGCAGATGTTTGTGTGATAAATGTGAGTCTTTATGCCTTAGTTATGGTAAATATATATTTCCATCCAAAACATTTATATATGTATAATATATACATATCTAACCCTTAACCCAGACCTCATAAAACAAGCCTCACAGTGCTTACTTTAGGTGAGGCTAATTGATGTGAATGTAAGAAACATTTATATTATACTAGCTTCCGCCCGTGGCTTCGCCCGCGTGAAATTAGTTTTTGTCAATCCTGTTCCCTTATGTCTAAGGTACCAAGATTCATGGTCTTATATTAAATTCAACTCCTATTTCACCCCTACACTGGTGAAAAATTCAAAATGCTAGAACAAACGATTTTTTGTTTCTTATGACGTGATATTTGACGAACTTGCATACTAACTTTCAACCATTATTTCACCCCCTAGCTGGCGGAAATTTCAAAAATGCTAGAACAAATGTTTAATGAGTTCTTATCAAGTGCTTAAATATAAAGTTTCATGGATTTATCTTTAAAAATTAAGAAATCCCATACAAACTTTCAATCTCTATTTCAACTCCTTTTTTTTCGAAATAAAAAGTAGCCTATATTCTGTCTCAGGGTCTAAAGAATGTCTGTACCAAATTTCATCATAATCGGTTGCGAGGTTTAAACGGGAAAGCGTAACAGACAGACGGGCGTAGCTACCGCCGTATCAGCCGTATCAGAGATACGAGGTCCCCGGGCTATAGAGGCCCCTGACGTGTGTAAACAAAATTAGTGAAATGTTATCCCCAATGTCACTTAATCTCGTGTTTCCCGGGGAAAACCGATGTAGGATGATAAAAATTACCTAAGGACTTCGATGGGACAGGAACGGCTAATGGCTTGTCACTATTGTTTATAGAGGCAGAAATATTAGAAAAACTGAAATCGTTTTCAGCTATAGAAGATTTATGATCTTAATAAAACACTACTTTTCAATAGTTCCACTACTATATAATATTTTATATTTATTGTGACCGGTTCCGGAACATTATCGTCAGACAATAAACTCAAATTTATTTCTAAAAGGACGGGTATATTGACATGAATGTTCTGTCAAGATACCTACAAAGATGTCAAAAATTATTATACATATACCCTCTCAATTGAACAAAAATACCAAACTATGTCACAGTGCAGTCAAATTCCGTATGTCCAAATGAATAATAATTTATAGAATATTTAATAAATCAATTTGCCGATAAATAGGCAAGAAAAGTGTACATTTAATTTTCAATTGTTAGGCTAGCTCAATTTCTAGGAGGAACCGATAATTTATAATGAATAAATATTTATTTTAATTTAATACAAGCATTTTTGTTTCTTTTGTGTGAAAACTTTACCCTTCATTTGGGCCCTTCAACTAATTTTGATGCAGGGCCCCTCCAAAGCACGCTACGGCACTGCAGACAGAGTTACTGTCGCATTTATAATATTAGTTGGGATTTATATGAGGTTAATGGGCAGGTCGCAACAACCAAGAGGTGCAGAAGGGCATAATCCCGAACAAGGCCCGCGCCGAAGAACTAGCCACGGCTCAGTTCAACGCCACCAAGAAGGAGATGTCCGGGAACGACGCCAAACACAATTTCTTCAGACGGCGACGATCCACGCATCGCAGGAGCAAGAGTCTCGGCAAGGTATGTATTTATCTACGTTTCAATATCTACACTAGTGATGTGCCGAGTCGCTGTTTTGGTGGATCGAGTCAATTCGAGTCAGTTTATACGGTATTCGAATCAGGACTCGATTCCCTGATTCGAGCCCAGTACTCGAATTCTATGTTTGGTATTCGAATATTTCTAGACTCGAGTCCAATTCCTAGACTCGAGTCTGGAAAGTCTAGTCCAGTCCAGAACTAGAGTCCGATTTTAGAACAAAAACAAAAAATAGAAAGGAGTTAGCTACAAGCACAATGACACAAAAATAATAATACTGTAATTTTTATTAAAATATAATAAACAGCGAATAAAGACATAGAGCATAGGAGCTTATGTAAACAGTTTGCGAGTACAAGCGAGTTAACCAAACTCAAATACTAAACTCGAGACAATAGGACTCGTATAAATAGAATCGATTTAGCGAGTAGGAATCGATTCGTCCTGACTCGAGTATCGGAATCGAGTCCGGTGTACTCGAATCAAAAATAAATTGGTATTCGAGTAGGCGAGTCCAAGGCAGGAATCGAGTCTGACTCGAGTCAAATCGTACTCGGCACATCGCTAATCTACACTAATATTATAAATAGGAAAGATGTGTATTTTTGTATGTAACGAATAAACTCAAAAAGTACTGGACCGATTTTAATAATCTATTAGAAAGCTATAGTGATTACAATCCGGCGTCATTTTCAGTTCGGCCCA
Source organism: Scirpophaga incertulas (assembly GCA_036419045.1). Classification (NCBI taxonomy): domain Eukaryota; kingdom Metazoa; phylum Arthropoda; class Insecta; order Lepidoptera; family Crambidae; genus Scirpophaga; species Scirpophaga incertulas. The sequence goes on along the minus strand of CM071628.1, from coordinate 7,208,830 downwards.
ATACGACCGAATCCGACCGGATTGATTAAATTAAGATGATTTTCGTTTTTTAGTACAAAATAAGTGAGTTAATCAAGTGTCACTGCACTTATATGTAGGTAGTTTATAAAAAATAAATCACAAATATATAAAATCGACTTTATTTCCTAACCAATGTTAAGACAAATATACAACAGGAAAACAATTAAAATTTAGTAGTGTAGGTAACTAGTAATAACTTTACGACGTAACGAGTAGCTCAGTCTTTCTAGATTTCATTTTCACAAATAGATCAATTTATAAGTAACAATATTAATTATCAAGTAACTATAATATCTAATTGATACAATTACCCTTACGTAATTAACTGAAATATAAATTTATTTAAATAAATATTTGATACAAGCAACATTCTTTTAAACTTCGTATAAAATTAAAACTTGTGTTTTGATTTTTTTCTAGTGAAATAATGGTATTTATGTACATACAATTCGAAACAAGTGTCTTATATTTACGAATCCCGATTTGCTGACCTCAAACCTAGGTGATATTAGCTAAACTTTTTTCTACACTAAACGCTTTATTTATAAAAATAATAATAATATTTATTATACCTCATTGATATTGCCATTCCCAACACGCACAACCTGCAGTCTACCATAGCTGAAAAAAGAAGTAAACTACGATTTTTAATTCGAGTCAGTAAAATGACAAGTGCAACTGTCACTGATACAAAAAAGGGTGACCCACTACAACCCACTACAATAGTGATGTTCGGCAATCAATAGATTTAGACACTTAGTCATGCTTTATTTTATTAGGTATCAAAGGGTTTTTTTATTGTAAATATGTAATACATACCATATTAAATAATATGATTTGTGACACATGACACTGGAAATGTCATTTTACTGACTCGAATTAAAAATCGAACTTTAAGTATCAGGATTTAGCCATAGAAATAAAAACCTTGATTCAAAAAGCCGTCATTCTCAATACATGCCGTATTAATGGCAAGTTTCTAAGTGCGTCAACACTCAACTCAACTTATTTCATTTAATCCCTTATACGCTTGGCTTTGGCCCGCGTATTTATTTATTTATTTATTTATTCAGCAAACTTAACAGCTTTCACATTAGTAATACAATCTTCAAGTTAAATACATAAATAGCCAATAACAAAGTTTGTCATATTAAAATTAGCAAATGACGTATGTAGTTAGTAGAATATGGAAAAGTACATTAGAGGTAGAGGTGTCTGGTGTAAACTCTCTAAAAGAGGTGTAAAAAAATAAACGAATATAATAATGATAAAAAGTTTATTGTCCATCAATTAACATTTTATATAGCTATAACTAATACTTAATTTTAGATCTAAAATAATAATAAAATGTGTAATCTAATTTGCAAAACAAAATAAATCTTAGAATACAAAGAAATTAATATTATTAACAAACAAAACCTTAATCTAATTTTTGTGGGGACAAAAGGAACTTGGCTCAGCTTGTGCTGTATGAGGCGTGATTAGCCTAATGCAGCGCTGATTTTCAGCCAAGCCCTGTTCTCTCCAAAATTACAATAAGAAGACATCTTACCTAACTAAACTATTGAATGATGTGTCTACTGCAAACTTGCTTTCAAACTTGTTTTGTTAAAATAAACAAAATAAAAAATATATAAAAAACTGCTAATATTCAATATATTTATTGCAAAACAGTTATATACTCGAGGCACTCGAAAAATGTACATAATTTTAATTGCCCGGCATAAATAGGCTTCAGGATTTCCCCTGCACGTTGTTTGTTAAGCAATGCGGATTTGGAAGCGCTTAGTTTATTCCGAAGTGGAGGGGGAAGATCATTCCATATATTTGCAGCTCTGCACCTGAAATACCTGGTTCAGCATCGCCAAGACTAATAGGTTCCCTATTGATAAGGCCGGCGTCACTTTGACTTCCCGCGCCTCTTCTAGCGCTTTGGGTCCCCTTTATGGGCCTGCGCTGCATCGGCCCTCTCCTGAGGGGCGGTCGCCCTCACGATTTGCCTATATGGTTTCTAGAACCTAGGCCAGGCTGAGTTTAGTCGGTAGGTCACGTGGCTGGACCGTTCCGGTCGCGTGGAGTCCGACATACCCTCCGTGACACTTGCCGTTGCGGGGGTATCCTGGGTACGTTTCGTGCTCCTTGTGAGGATTCTCAGCCTTCCTCTTCTGAGAAAAAAAAATCGGGGTGGGCTGTGCCGGTGCCGGGGCACATGGCCGTTGGTTTTAACGTGAAACGTCTTTGTTAGGGAATCGCTTTTAAAGTAAAAGATTGAAATAAAAACAAGATTGACGGTGTTTTTAGTATTTTAATAAAAACTCAATGTCACAACAGCGAGCCGACTATATAAGTAAAATATTCACACCACATTTTTGTTTCTAAGACTAATAGTTTTTTAATTATTAAGGTACGATGATATAGATCTTTTCGTTACGGTCCACTTTTTAAACCTGGTACCCGTATGTTTCGGCGCGATTTTAAAGACGTTTCACGTCAAAAAATGAAATACCTATACCTAGCAGACCTATGAGCCGGTACAAGCATATGGTTTTGCACAGATTTTGACAAAGTTTTTATAGAAACACTTAGTTTTCTCGCCGTGAACGTTGTTCGGGTGATGTTCAGGAGCACTGGGACGAGGTGGTCCTGTCCGACAGCATCAGCAAGTTCCCCGCGTACGAGCGGGTGGCGCTGCGCACGCCGGGGTTCGTGCGGCCCGTCATCGTGCTGGGCGCTGTGGCGGACCGCGCCAGGGACAGGCTGCTCGGCGAGGCGCCCGACTCCTTCGCGTCGCCCAGTGAGTATCCGACAGCATCAGCAAGTTCCCCGCGTACGAGCGGGTGGCGCTGCGCACGCCGGGGTTCGTGCGGCCCGTCATCGTGCTGGGCGCTGTGGCGGACCGCGCCAGGGACAGGCTGCTCGGCGAGGCGCCCGACTCCTTCGCGTCGCCCAGTGAGTATCGATCCGACAGCATCAGCAAGTTCCCCGCGTACGAGCGGGTGGCGCTGCGCACGCCGGGGTTCGTGCGGCCCGTCATCGTGCTGGGCGCTGTGGCGGACCGCGCCAGGGACAGGCTGCTCGGCGAGGCGCCCGACTCCTTCGCGTCGCCCAGTGAGTATCGATCCGACAGCATCAGCAAGTTCCCCGCGTACGAGCGGGTGGCGCTGCGCACGCCGGGGTTCGTGCGGCCCGTCATCGTGCTGGGCGCTGTGGCGGACCGCGCCAGGGACAGGCTGCTCGGCGAGGCGCCCGACTCCTTCGCGTCGCCCAGTGAGTATCGATCCGACAGCATCAGCAAGTTCCCCGCGTACGAGCGGGTGGCGCTGCGCACACGCGGGGTTCGTGCGGCCCGTCATCGTGCTGGGCGCTGTGGCGGACCGCGCCAGGGACAGGCTGCTCGGCGAGGCGCCCGACTCCTTCGCGTCGCCCAGTGAGTATCGATCCGACAGCATCAGCAAGTTCCCCGCGTACGAGCGGGTGGCGCTGCGCACGCCGGGGTTTCGTGCGGCCCGTTCATCGTGCTGGGCGCTGTGGCGGACCGCGCGCAGGGACAGGCTGCTCGGCGAGGCGCCCGACTCCTTCGCGTCGCCCAGTGAGTATCGATCCGACAGCATCAGCAAGTTCCCCGCGTACGAGCGGGTGGCGCTGCGCACGCCGGGGTTCGTGCGGCCCGTCATCGTGCTGGGCGCTGTGGCCGACCGCGCCAGGGACAGGCTGCTCGGCGAGGCGCCCGACTCCTTCGCGTCGCCCAGTGAGTATCGATCCGACAGCATCAGCAAGTTCCCCCGTACGAGCGGGTGGCGCTGCGCACGCCGGGGTTCGTGCGGCCCGTCATCGTGCTGGGCGCTGTGGCGGACCGCGCCAGGGACAGGCTGCTCGGCGAGGCGCCCGACTCCTTCGCGTCGCCCAGTGAGTATCCGACAGCATCAGCAAGTTCCCCGCGTACGAGCGGGTGGCGCTGCGCACGCCCCGGGGTTCGTGCGGCCCGTCATCGTGCTGGGCGCTGTGGCGGACCGCGCCAGGGACAGGCTGCTCGGCGAGGCGCCCGACTCCTTCGCGTCGCCCAGTGAGTATCCGACAGCATCAGCAAGTTCCCCGCGTACGAGCGGGTGGCGCTGCGCACGCCGGGGTTCGTGCGGCCCGTCATCGTGCTGGGCGCTGTGGCGGACCGCGCCAGGGACAGGCTGCTCGGCGAGGCGCCCCGCCGACTTCCTTCGGTCGCCCAGTGAGTATCGATCCGACACAGCATCAGCAAGTTCCCCGCGTACGAGCGGGTGGCGCTGCGCACGCCGGGGTTCGTGCGGCCCGTCATCGTGCTGGGCGCTGTGGCGGACCGCGCCAGGGACAGGCTGCTCGGCGAGGCGCCCGACTCCTTCGCGTCGCCCAGTGAGTATCCGACAGCATCAGCAAGTTCCCCGCGTACGAGCGGGTGGCGCTGCGCACGCCGGGGTTCGTGCGGCCCGTCATCGTGCTGGGCGCTGTGGCGGACCGCGCCAGGGACAGGCTGCTCGGCGAGGCGCCCGACTCCTTCGCGTCGCCCAGTGAGTATCCGACAGCATCAGCAAGTTCCCCGCGTACGAGCGGGTGGCGCTGCGCACGCCGGGGTTCGTGCGGCCCGTCATCGTGCTGGGCGCTGTGGCGGACCGCGCTAGGACAGGCTGCTCGGCGAGGCGCCCGACTCCTTCGCGTCGCCCAGTGAGTATCCGACAGCATCAGCAAGTTCCCCGCGTACGAGCGGGTGGCGCTGCGCACGCCGGGGTTCGTGCGGCCCGTCATCGTGCTGGGCGCTGTGGCGGACCGCGCCAGGGACAGGCTGCTCGGCGAGGCGCCCGACTCCTTCGCGTCGCCCAGTGAGTATCGATCAACGACCAGTGGCCGTACTCGTACTCTTAAAAACGATATTCGATATATCGTGGACTTCGCCGTGTCGTGTCCTACTCTTGCGGCCGTTTTCAATAACCTATCTATCCTTTGTCTTTGCTACTAAAGATAGTAAAATATATCCTTATACCCTAACTTGACGACCTCCATAGTCGAGTGGATAGTACACCGGTTTCAAGGTGTCGCCATCTCTCAGGTCCCGGGTTCGAGTCCCGGTGGGGGCAGATGTTTGTGTGATGAATGCGAGCATTTGTACCTTAGTCATGGTTGTTGATATATATTTCAATAAAAAATATTTATATATGTTTAATATATGTATGTCTATCCGTTACTCTAGATCCCATAGCACAAGCCTTACAGAGCTTAGTTTGGGCTAGGCTAATTGGTGTAAGTGTAACAAATATTTATTTAACTTGCGTTTCAATAACCTACTGATGGATAGCATCGCCTACCGAAGTTACCTATCCATCGTCGGGAGGATGGTTAGCTTACTACAGATAGGGACGCTCATACAAATCTGACGTAACTGCATTTCAAAAAAGTTTCAACTTACTCTCCGATAGGCGGAGCTATCTCTAGTGACGACATTTGGCTATCTGTCAATATCGGTGGATTAAAACACAGATAGGCTTCGAAAAAATTAACTATAATAACATTATAACTTAAATTACATAATGGAGAACTACAGTAGTGATGATAGTGATATGGAATTAATGAATATGATAATGAAGACAGTGACAGTGATACCGATTTCGAACCTAAAGAATATAAATCACGCGATCTAAGAATTTTTTTTTCAATTATAGTAACATTGTATGCACTTTTTACAACATAATATTTAAATATAAAATACATCAATAAATTGTACATATGTTTTAAACGTACTAAAGCTTTATGAACATTTTTACACTTACAATAACAGCGGTAAATAAAAATGGCGCTAATTTTACAAGATTGAAGAATGTCCATTGTATTCGTCTGTAGATTGCTGTGTCAATTGTAAATATTATACGATGACCCGATATATTGCGAAACACATTATAGGTCTTTGTTTTTTTTTAATCTTTTCCAGAAATGGACAATTCGTTAGAAGATGGTAAATCAAAATCTGCAGGCATCATCAGGCTGTCGAGTATACGGAATATAATGGAGCGAGGCAAGCACGCTCTTCTAGACATAACACCCAATGCGGTGGATCGCTTAAACTATGCTCAATTCTACCCCATAGTCATCTTCTTGAAAGCGGATAACAAGCATATCATCAAACAACTCAGAGCTGGTCTGCCCAAGTAAGTGTTCTCCATCTACATTGCTTAACTCTTAATAACGTAGAGTTTCAATTTTGATAGCATTCTTTTAAACCGAATATTTACATTACTATAAGTTTTTTTTATAGGTTGGCTCTGTACGTATTTTACTGTAGTATAATATTCTTGCCAACGAAATTAAAAAAAAAATAAAAGGGGAAGACCCAGTACCAACAGTCGACAAGATACTACAATACCTTCTAAAAAACCCCAGACAGATGTACAAGTACTACCCTCTACTGACGTGCGTTGCGATTGTATTGGTCATGAAAAAATATTTATGGATTCTAGAAATAATTGTCAATTAAATAATTGTAGAAAACTTACCTTTTGGATCTGTAAAAAGTGCAAGTGTCATTATGCAATAATTAAAAAACGCATTATTTCTATTATATATATGACCTTAATGCTTTGCCAATATTGTGATTTTTAGCTATTTTTCTCTTCATCTAGAACCTCAAGCAAACACAATAATATTTAAAAAAAAAATCACTTCCGTAAGTCCGGCTACTAAGGGTTAATAACTCCTCTTAAAAACTCGATGCAGAAATAGTACACTTTTGCAATGACTGGCACGTTAAAGGCAATTTTTTATCTGTGGACGTAGTGACAGCACTAACATAATCATGACGTTATCGACTTTAATATCGTTGTGAATTTGAAATGTGTGCATGAATACAACTCAATTGAAGTTGTCGCGAATGTTGATATCATCGGGAATCTACTATAATTCAGTTTATACGAATTGTCAGATCGCTACTACAATCATATTTTATGTCGTAACATATATAAAAAAAATGGTTTTATTAGCGTCACTTCCATAAAAGAAAAACAATATGACAGAATATAGAGACTTTTGTCTTACTCTGGCAATTAAACTGTTTTATTTGGCAGGTGCTCATTCCTAATATAAATGTTGCGTATTTCCTAAAAATATTATAAATCAGAAAGTGAGTTTGTTTGTTTGTTCCACTTTCACGCCGTAACTACTGAACCGATTGCTTTGAAATTTTGCAGACGTATAGATGAAAGTCGGGATTAAATAATAGGCTACTTTTTATCCCGGAAAAATCGTCAGATCCCACGGGATGCGCAATAAAGGCTTCGTTCAAAAACTGCTGCACAGATTTTCATGCGGTTTTCATCAATAGATAGAGTGATTCTTGAGCAAGGTATTGCGGTATTTTTTTATCTCGGAAAAACGGATAGTCCCACGGGAAGCGCGATAAAACCTTCGCGCCATAAATCGACTTCCGCGCATATGTAGCCGTGGGCACAAGCTATGACCCTTAACCCTCTATAGACCCAATCCCGAAATCCACACGGGCGAAGCCGCGGGCAGAAAGCAAGTTAATAATAAACAGATATTTAAATTGCAAAAATTCTTTGATTTACTTTTAAAGCCCTTGATTTTAAGGTCTTTTTTTTGTATTTTATTTACAATTATTTAAAATAATTCTTGGATACGCAAGAAGATTCTCACTTTGCGACTACCTCCATCAATTTATATTCAATAAGCCTTCACCTCTCAGGTCCGCCCATAAATCGTCGAAGAAACTTCTAGAACAGTGCCAACACATGGAGCGCGTGTGGGGCCACGTGTTCACACACACTATAACGCTGAGCGAAGCTAACCAGAACACGTGGTTCAACAAACTTCTCGAATTGATACAGATAACGCAGCAACAGCAGCTCTGGGTATCGGAAACTAAGGTGGGTTTCATGTGGATTTTGGGTTTATTAGTGGTGAGAGCGGTTCTATATGTTTATTCGTAATAATATATGGTGAAGGACAATTTTATTTATGTTTTTCCAAAAATACTCATTTTAGTTTTTTACGATAGAGGGTATGGAACAAGTGGTTATTAAGAATGTAATTATAAACCTTAACGATATCTATTATGCTTATGGAAAACAAACTACTGCTTGTAAGAAAAAAATAGATATAATTCTTCATTGAAATGATATACCAAAGGTGATCTTATCGTTAAAAGGTTTCTTTCAGACAAGAACATTAATACTGGAACCTAATTCCATAGTCCTGTACAGTTCGGTTCCAGAGGAATTGTGGGCTGCAATGAGCTCAAGTATGGGGTTCTTGAAAAGGGTAGTAAATAGGTTTTTTAAAGGTTCAGCGACGCGCGAGTCACACCGTTGGTGTTGTAAATTAAAATTCTCATAAAACGAAATTGACTGTTTTATTGTCCGTTTTGTCCCTGAATAAATATATTTCTTTCTTTTCTCCTTCTTATCAATTTCTTTTGAGAATGGTTGAGACTTAAATACAGAGCCTATAAATATAAAAAGTAAAATTCAATTGAAGGAATAATTATTACGTTTTTTATATAATTTGTTGTTATCAATATTTAATGTATTTTTTCCACAATTCCCGTTTATTTTCTATCCTGTTTACGATTTTATTATACAAGTGAGCATGTTACCCAGAAAACAGACAAAAAATTTACTTATTGAGTATTTTTGGAAATACCTCTATACTTAAATGAATAACGGATTGTTTAAATTGTAGTTCTCAATTTCAGCAATTGAGAGCTACTATTTAATTTATTACGATTCCAGGTGAAATTTTCTTTCACATTTGTTTATAAACTATCTAAATCTATAGAATGTCAAGTGCTTTTTATTTTTTTACTTTCTTACAGAGAGTGTCCGTTATTCTTTTGGTACTGATTATTTATTATATTAATATGTAAAAGTAGCAATTGATATAACTTTATGTTCGATGTTTACAACAGTAAAGCGCATCATGCTTCGACGTGGTTGCTTGGTAAAGGGATATTGGTGCATTTGGTAAACGTTGTCTCTTCATGAATAATCTGTCAGCTCTTGTTTTAATGATAAGCTTCAGATGGTGTAATCGCTGCATATTAAGTAGACAATTATGAGTTTGTTTATTTTAAATCTTTATTATATGATACAGTTGATAATGGAAATGTCAAGGATGCGGTCCGAAATTTACTGTTGGCGTGTATGTGTTTTGTACCCATGTAAACAGTTGGTCCATAATTGATAACTTGGTGACAATGTACATGGATGTAGGAACATGTTAACGGAATTGTCGTGAATCGTTCAAAACAATCTATACACACTGGACACTGAAATCGTGACGTCATAATTTGATAAAGATGCTAATTTGTATATAACTGCTAATAACTTTAACAATTGTGCATTTATATGTTTATATTCTGTATTAAAAATGTTGAGATAATTTGAAACAAAGACAATGAGCATATTTAATTTTTAATAAAAAAATTGTTATGAATTAAATTACGGAAATGACTTAATAATAATAAATTCCAAATTCAAATGTGGTTATTTAGCCTATTATGGATCAACCGCTGATAGCAAATTTTGGCCCGCATCCGCATTGGAATTATATCGCAGAAATGAATTGACTATAAATTGATTCATAGACAAAAAATATGCAGATGATTACCCTTTCTGTTTCCGCTATTAAAGTCATTGTATTAACTGAAACATTTCTGTTCTTGTCTTACGTTTAGCACGTTGAAATGGTGTCGGACATATATTTCCCAATACCGCCTTCTCCATATCCCGCCTTCTATCCCATATCATATCCTATGAACTTCCTTCAAACCCCGCAAAGACCAACCATACGCTCACCGCAGAACATGTCAATGCCTCACCCTAAAACGACTAAACGCCATAACCAAGTTTACGACGCTAACAGAAACCATGTAGTGCCATACTATTACTCTGAAACTTTAAACCCTGGCATGCCTAACAACATATACAGCGCACCTAACACTTATAACATGTCAAAAAACAGACACACCCTAGCGAATTATCCTTACGATGAAAGACTAAATCAATATCAAAGATCTAAGCTTAAATTGCAAGGAATGAATAGTCCAGATCTGTCGAGTGTATTCGCGAAATGTAACATGCGCCAACCGCAAACGTTTCGACCGTACAGTGTCTTAGAGACTTCCTCAAAATCACCTGTGCCAAATGTTCAGAGACCATCTTCAGTTGTGCCAACCTCAGAACAGTACAGACCGGCTTCCACGTTTTTTCCAAATGGAAACGACTCGAAATCATCAATAGAAATTCCAGATTGGAAGCTACGTCTCCAGAAGGAAATGCCAAAGCCAAGTCTGAAACTTTCAGAGAAGCCATTGAGACAAATATGCAGAATTCCTAATTGTAAATGTAATTTAAAGCCCGCTGTGAATTCTGAAAGATTTAGTGAGATCCGAACACTTCCGACGGTATCGGAACGGTCTCTGAGTAAAATCAAGAATTTGTCTCTACCCACTCTGAAATTAGACGAGGGTGAGAAAGGTGATAGCAATGAGAGATCTGAAGCTGAAAGAGATTTAACTCCAGTTATTAGTAAGCCGATATCAGAACAGCATTTAGGGTATGTCTAGTTTCTTTGCATTAAACGTTACATTACCAATTATGGTAAGCACAATATGCACGCCATAATCCTTATGCTTTTTTGTATAACGCATGTTTCGGCATGTATGTATCTGCTTTGGATGTATTTTATTTGTTTAGTATTTGTACAATTTTTTGCTTAATTAATATTTTTTTTAATTGGTTGTAAATATTGTAACGAACTTACTACAGTGTACAATACCACTCAATATTTTTTAAATCAACTTTCAAATGTTCTAATTATATTTCCAAATTATTAACATTGATAAACTTTAGCAATCTGTTTTAAGGGTTATCAGCCGGTATCTGATTTGTGAATTTAAAGTCGAGCACTACCCAACCCGATTGACTATATGTCATATGGTTATTTTGTGTCTATAATCAAATTTGACACATGCTAAATCGTAGTTTAAATTACAAATTCTTAAATCTGAAATCGGCGGTTTACATGTTCAATGTTCCTGTTACGTTAAATTTGAAGGTTGATTACCAGTGTGTGAATATACCAAACCTCATAATCATCACAGACGCTACGACCCGATTTAGTTGTGTAAATTCTTTATCTGCATTCATTCATTTGTCTTGTCTTGTCACCCCATTCCATACACCCACCCTACCGGACGCCGCTGCGTTAAAATGGCCGACGTATACAAAATGGCGGATACAAATGGCGAAATAGAGGCCGGAGCCGCTGTCAGACGACTTTTTGTTCTCCATGTCGTCGTCGACGGAGAACAGACTGTCGTATGCATCGAGTCCTGAGAGTGATTTGGAAGTGAGTCCGCCGCCTGCGCCGAGATTGGTCAAGTCTTCATCGGATCCATCGATAGCCACTACGCAAGACAATATGGACAGAGACGACGATTTGAATCACATGGCGGATGCTGTGCCTCCGCCTTACACGGTTCGTATAATGACGTCTCAAATTAACTCACATTTTCCTGTACATGCGTAGCTTTATATCTTCGATTTTGTAATTATCGCCAAAAAGAGTGCGTTTTTTTTTCTGTACATAAACCATCGGAATCACTCTTTCGCATAGAAGTCATTATACATCATATTATTATTTTTTTTGTCGAAGTAACCAAGTTTCGCTTCATCTGCATAACACATACCATTTATTTTTTATAATAGGTAAATTTTCGCGTTATCGTCATATAATATTCAGAATAATATTCTATAATTTGTAAGCATACATTTTGATAACAGTTTTACGGCATGTATTAGAAGATATATTGGCATTATTACCAATGCTTTAGATGTTGTGTATTTATTAGATATTTTTTTCTCACATAACATGTCATGCACAGTCAGTTCATGCTCTCTACCTTATTAAAGTGCACTTACAGATATGAACATTGCATAAGTTTTGTGTAAATATTTCATCTTGAGTGTGTTCTTCAAGACGTCAATCGCGTGAGAACTGACCACCATCTATTCGCGTAGTAACAAAAGCAACCTCTGAACCAACAGCAAGGCGGTTATGGTGATAGCAAATACGGTTTCTCAAACGCGAACGGCGCGAATAACGGCATCGGTCACGACGCACCCCCCTACCACGGGAACGCTATGGCACACTCCCCCCCGCACTCGCCGCTGTACGGGACCGTGCCGGAGCTGCCCCCCCGCGGGGGGCTCAGCAGGCCCGCCGGGGGCGTGCTGCTGCCCGCGCCGCCCCCCGGCCGCCCCCCGCACACGCTCAGACATAATCCACCTGTAAGTTTTTGCACAAAACACAACCCAAAAGCGATTACGTTTGGTAGTGGCTAACTCAAAATAAATACTTTGTTAAAAATTATAGTATACTATATTTTTATTAATTTTATATAATAGACCTTTAACTATTATTTTATATAATAGAATAACTTGACTAGTGCAACTTTCAGTCCCGTATTTTCTATATGATTTATTTCATTCACTATTAATATCGTGAAACATTAAAAATAAAGAAAGTAAGGTCAGTTTTTATTGTAGAGATTTTTAAGAACTGGTTTGATTTTATGTTGTAATAAATGAATCGTTAAATTGAACGGTAAAAATGTAAATAAAACAGTAGCTTATATAAATAGTTTCCATAGCTCTTCAATATGAAGTCAAAATTAAGACCGTCAAAACCGCAATTTTATGAAAAGCGAAACATTTTTCAAGTGTTGATGCCATTTTTAAACGTAATTGTTTATTTGAGGGTGTTAATAACCATTACTTCAGCCTCTAATACACTTAAGTACACTGTGCGATCATAAACCGAATTGTAATATTAGTTAACAACTACTGTAATTTATTTCGCAAACTATGCTAGAACTATTGATTTTATTTGCATCCTTCACTATCCTTCTACATGACATTTTCTAAGGTAGGTTGGTAGCTTGTAATAGTTTTGCATCTCCCTCTAACTAAGGCTACTTTACAACATATCCTTATTCAGATCCTTCAGAGCATCATCATCACAGAATACATCCCCATCGAAGGGTACGATCCTATCATATATAAGTTAGAGCGATTTTAATCAACGATTAGAAGTTAGAGCGATTTGTCACATTTTCCTACACTGTACAATAGTTGAATAAATATTCCTATTAAATTCCAAAATTGAAATACTAAAGCTAAGCTAAAACAACTTTTGAGTTAAGTTTTAGTGGGCAATAATATAATTATAATAAGTTAGGACACATTCCTAAGGTTTAAACTGAAACGATTATTTAACATTTTCTAATATCCTTAAAATTTTACGTTATGTTTACAGTGAAAATCTATTTTAGTGCGAACGCATTATTTGTAGTTAAAACCAATGTTGTCGAATTGACATAGTAACAAAAAAAAATATTTATACCCAGCTTTTGATGACATTTAGCGATAACTAGTTTTAATTCGACCGACGATCTCTGTATTCGAGACCTTAGTACACCGGTTTCAAGGTCTCTCAAGTCCCGGGTTCGAATCCCGATGAGGGGGATGTTTGTGTGATGAATGCCAGCATTTGTAGTTATGGTTGTTAATATGTATACATTTCTATCAAAAATATTTATATAGGTATGTATATTATATGTATGTCTAGACTTTAAATCCCATAACACAAGCCTTACAGAGCTTACTTTGGGCTAGGCTAATTGGTGCAAGTGTACGGAATAATTATTTTATTATTTTATCTACTATCATCTATTAATCCTCTATAAAAGAACCTATAACAATTAGCTTATTGCCAACATTAAAACACTCAATGATATTATGATCATTATATCATCCAAACGCGTGATATTATGAATTTCAAAAAAGAACATTCTCATGCAATGACATTTTCACCACCAGATCGCTAAAATTTTGAAAAAAGAACAATAAATTGTAGACTAATTCGTAATTTCGGATAATTGTACGATCCAAAATTTAAATAATTATTACAATAAATAATTCTTTTACTTATTAAGGTTTGTTTATTTTACATGCTTCGCAATTAGATTTTTCTTGAATTTACATAGTTCTTACAACACGTCAAACCTATTTTTAAAAAACTCATCAAATCAGCCTTATTAGATCTACAAGGCTTTGGTATGCACATGATTGGTCGTCTTGATGGTGGAATGTCTTACAGTTGAACCCCAATTAATTAATAATGAATAATTGCGACATACATTATTGCATACACCTACTTACATAATTATATAAAACAATTTGAATAATTTAAGTAATTCTCAATCAATTATTAATATTTTATATTGTAATGACATTCTGATTTAATGACTATGTTTGACATCTGATTTGTATTTTAGTGAGTATTGAATTTTTATTTTATGTTATGTGTATAGAATTTACCTTTAGAACATCTAAATTTAACTCCGTTTCTATTTTCGCGTTCTCGCACCTTATATCTGGGCAGAAGCTGAAAATCAGCGTTTTGCATTAGTCATGCAAATACAATCGCTGAGCTTTAGCCTATTTGCATCGCTGTGACACACAAGAATTTGTAAAAAGCTTTTATTTTATTTTTATTTCCTCTGTTTTATATGAATTATAACTATTATATGTTCTAAAATCTGTAAACTAAAGATGCAAATAAATTGTTTATCTATCTATCTATCTAACACTGTACAACACCCTATGGTATGAGAATCTTTTATAGAGGATTCACATCATGATTGTAGATAAAGTCTTGTATGCAACTGTTATAATTAGATATTAAAAAACTAATGTGATACTGTTATCACACTTGGCTACGCCTCGTGTTATACAACAGTTGCATAAATAACTATAATTTGTGAGTGGGCACCAAAGTAGGATGTTTACAGCAAAAGTATATACGATGTAAAATGTATAATTCCTGTTAACAGAACAATCGGCCGAGTGCACAAGAGCGTTTGTTCGGTCCACCAAAGGAAGGCGGAAGCGACGAGACTTCCACGTACACTGCGCGCCCGACCAGCATGATCATACAGCCCGCGCAGGGCCAGGGCTCCTTGGACAGGCACCGGCACTCCTCTAATCCGGTTTGTCCATATGTGTTTTAAACTTAAATAATACATACAATCTATACATATAATAAGACAGTAAAAATATTTTGTCTGTACATTTAGTATTTTTGACTGAAATGGATAGAGGGGCACTTAAATAGATTATTAGAAAGCAAAAAAAATTTTTTGGAATTTTTTGTCTGTCTGTATGTATGTTCACGTTTATCTCCGAAAGTACTGAACCGATTTGCTTGAAACTTTCACTATTTGCTTTGTTTTAACTCAGAATAATATCTAAACTTTGTTTCATCAAAATCGGTTCATTAAAAAAAAGTTATCGTCATTTTAATGAACTCAAGGCATGATAATCTATACATATAATAAGACAGTAAAAATATTTTGTCTGTACATTTAGTATTTTTGACTGAAATGGATAGAGGGGCACTTTAATAGATTATTAGAAAGCAAAAAAAATTTTTTGGAATTTTTTGTCTGTCTGTCTGTCTGTCTGTATGTATGTTCACGTTTATCTCCGAAAGTACTGAACCGATTTGCTTGAAACTTTCACTATTTGCTTTGTTTTAATTCAGAATAATATCTAAACTTTGTTTCATCAAAATCGGTTCATTAAAAAAAGTTATCGTCATTTTAATGAACTCAAGGCATGATAATCTATCTATACATATAATAAGACAGTAAAAATATTTTGTCTGTACATTTAGTATTTTTGACTGAAATGGATAGAGGGGCACTTAAATAGATTATTAGAAAGCAAAAAAAATTTTTTGGAATTTTTTGTCTGTCTGTCTGTCTGTCTGTATGTTTGTTCACGTTTATCTCCGAAAGTACTGAACCAATTTGCTTGAAACTTTCACTATTTGCTTTGTTTTAACTCAGAATAATATCTAAACTTTGTTTCATCAAAATCGGTTCATTAAAAAAAAGTTATCGTCATTTTAATGAACTCAAGGCATGAATATATTGCGAATTATAATGTACACCATTCTTACATAAGTTACATGGGAAATTTAAAATCTAAAGACAATTCATCATCATGATACAATACATACATAAGATAACGTCTTTATCCCCTGCGGGATAGACAGAGCCACAGGTTATAAGACCCCAAAGGCCACGTTTAGCATGTTCGTGGGCAGTGAGATGGAACAGGGAACCAAAATACGATGAAACGAAACCAGTTTTTATCAAAATAATATGATAAATGCGAAAGTTTGTTTGTTTATTACCTCTTCACGCTTAATCTATACATATAATAGAACAGAAAAAATATTTAAGTGTAAATCAGTTTCATTACGCATGTTAGTTACTGTTTCATTTAATCAATTTCTACAACGCGCTTTTGTAGTTTTTTCAAATAAAGCCTAATAAAGGAATGTGTTTCGACATAAGGCGAAAATCTCCTTCGTATCTTTTCATGATCTTTGCGCTGAGAATCGAATAGGAAATTTTCTGTGAATTTTGCATTAATTAATTTAATAATTTCTTCTGTGTTGATTTCGGATTTTGTTTTGCTTTGTGTTTAGGATTTGGTGTTACTGGTTGAGTTTATTTCAAGACGGACTTTTGCTGTGTTTTAGGCTTTTGTTTTGCTTTGCGTTAAGGGTTTAATTGGTGTAATTGCCAACTTCATAACGCTCTTTTGATGTATTATTGCTTTCTAATTAAGTTTCAGTGTTAATTCCATAGAATAAACTAACAAATTATCACTTGTAGGTGTTCATTTTTTGGATTATTTAAAGTAATCTATACATATAATAGAACAGAAAAAATATTTAAGTGTAAATCAGTTTCATTACGCATGTTAGTTTTTTCATAAATCACTAGATGGCGCTGTTTCATTTAATCAATTTCTACAACGCGCTATTGTAGTTTTTTCAAATAATTTTTTCATAAATCACTAGAGGGCGCTGTTTCATTTAATCAATTTCTACAACGCGCTATTGTAGTTTTTTCAAATAAAGCCTAATAAAGGAATGTGTTTCGACATAAGGCGAAAATCTCCTTCGTATCTTTTCATGATCTTTGCGCTGAGAATCGAATAGGAAAAAGGAAAAACGAATAATGTGGTATATAAACAAATTCTTTGAGTTTACCTCAAGGAATTGCTTTATACCAAAAATATATTAATCGGTAAAATCGTATATTAATATGATTTGTGTATCAATAACATTCAACTCGAAATTTACGCAGACGAAGTCGCGGGCAACAGCTAGTCCTTCATAAATTTGATGTCATAAACTATAGAAAGTATTATTTTAACTTATTCCTGATTGAATTAATAAAACAACTTTTGCATAGAAATTTCTCAAACCTGAGCTGAGAGCAAAGAACAATGGTCCCTTTTCATACATCGAAAACGCAGAAAATGAAGTACCGTATCTAAATATAGATTTTATTAACAAGTAGTTCTTGTAATAAATACATTATATGTATTTGTAAATTATAAATGCCATTATGTTGATAGAGGTTGAGGAATTTTGTAGTAAGCAGTTATATTTTGTCTAATTTTTTGGTAATATTATTGTTGGTTACTCTATGTGAATTTACGCAAAGTAATTAAATTTTTGAAACTTAATAACGATTCATTATCTGAATAGTAAGGATGCGTTCAATAATTTTAATTAAGGCATACACTTACATTTTAAATTAATTTATTTATTTGAGGAATATAATAAATGTTAAAGTTAGCGGAATCGATACTTGATAAAATTATATAGTTTTATTTTAGACATAGTAGGGGTTTTAAAAGTCATTTAAAGTTGCAGATGTTATTTGGACCCTACTCTGAACTTTGAATGTTATTTCAAACGGGGAAAGTGCTCATTCGAGTGTGTGCTGTACAATAATAAGCTGTACAATATAATGATAAGCGGTGACAGTGTTTAAAAAAATAAAAGTACAAGCACACAGTTCTTATTTAATTCGCTGATTTTCAATTATTCATGAAATCAAACCATGCACCAGTTTACACTATTGAGCATTAATATTGCACTGAATATAGTAGGTGACACGTCCGTTCCGCACGACGACTGGTAGAAAAATAGAATGTTTTTTTTCCCACGGGGGATGGTAGTGAATCCTCATAAGGGATGCGGCTACTATTATAGTCGTCTTAATTACCGCTTGGTGCTCGGACGACCTTACACCGGATACCAACTGCGCTCGGTCTACGGCGGGTGGTTATCTTGGACTCTAGTAGAAGGCTAGCCTTTTTTTTTATAGCTCAGTCTCAGGAGAGTACATATATACGCTCTGAAATAAGTTCGGTTTCCAAAGTGGACCGATTAACCTAATATGTGCGCTTATGCACTTAATAGCAAGTTAAACTAACTACAATGATAACGGGCATTCCACCGGTTTTATAACAACAAACATGAAGGGAGGGGAGGGTTGACATCATCACGAGTGTTCGTCTGATGATGATGACTAGTGCTCGGAATAGGTAGTTTAATTTTATGTACTTGCAGAATGAAAGTTAATGTAAGAGTAACATGGATAAACCTAAAATTTTCTGTTTTTATTTGTTACTAGCTTTCTGCCCGCGGCTTCGTCTATAGAGGCTCATAGCTTTTGCTCACGGCTACATATGCGCGGAAGTCGGTTTATGGCGCGAAGGTTTTATCGCGCTTCCCGTGGGACTATCCGTTTTTCCGAGATAAAAAATACCGCAAAACCTTGCTCAAGAATCACTCTATCTATTGATGAAAACCGCATGAAAATCTGTGCAGTAGTTTTTGAGCGAAGCCTTTATTGCACATCCCGTGGGATCTGTCGATTTTTCCGGGATAAAAAGTAGGCTATGTTACTCTCCATTCCTTCAACTATCTCCACGTGAAAAATCACGTCAATTCGTTGCTCTTGCCGTGAAAGACGGACAAACAGACAGACACACTTTCCCATTTAAAATATTAGGATGCATTAGTTTCTTTACGCATTTATTGTAAAATTTTATATTTACAATTTATTATTATAACAATGAGCTAAAAGATGAAATACTATTTTGAAAGTTCAATATAATGAAAATAGTAAGTTCCCAGGCATATCCATACTATTGATGTCATAAAATTGCGAGTACATAGAATTAAACTACCTATTCCGAGAACTAATGATGACTGTATAACAATACTAGCTTTTGCCCGCGACTTCGTTCGCGTGGACTTCAGGTTCGTCCCGTCTAGTCTAGTAATAAGTAAGAAATACGGTAACTAAGCACTGCAGAGCCTTAATCATAGGCCTATAGGTAGCTACTGCAGTATGCTCCTATAAACTACATTTAACGATCTTTTTCCTTTTGTGGGTTATTCCTAAGAGATAAACATATACCATCACGGACTTTTTTGTAGACCTTTTTAAGTTGTACAATACTGTAGTAAATTGTTTTGAGGTATCTTGTAGGATTCAGTCAGCGTTTGCAATGTAAGCGCAAAAAATGTGTTTTGTTTACGACCTCATAGAAACCTCAAAAATTGTAGCCTATGTGTTATTCTGATGTATAAGCTATATTGTGGTAAAGTTTCATTCAAATCCATTCAGTAGTTTTTACGTGAAAGAGTAACAAACATCCATACTTACAAACTTTCGCCTTTATAATAGTAATAGTAATAGGATATCAATTATTTGGGCAGCAAAGTTCGTACGACGGCAACTCGTACGGCAACGAGTACGGCAGCGCCAACAACGGGCCGGGCGCGGGCTGCCGGCTGCCGCCCAACGCGCCCGACGACCTCAAGGTGGCGCCGCCGCCCGCGTGAGTCCTTACTACTGACCTCCATATCAAGGGTCACCAATAGGCTTGTTTCCACTAAGAATGAATCGGATGGCTTAGAGTTTCTAGTGATTAATCATGATATGTAGTAAACAAAAAAATAACTTTTTTATTAAAATAATATAAGATTACTAATATTTTTGGAAATTAAAATCGGCAAAATTACTTATTTAATCACGTGACATTAAACACCAATCAGAAAAGTGTGACGTCACGCCTCGCGAAACACCGGTTGTAGTGTAGCTGTACATCATCTATTTAATCTGTGCTGTCAGTGAACACTGAACAGGTTATTTTGATACACTTCGTTTTCAGAGACTATTGTTAAATTAATACAGTTTGTTTTAAGTTTAATCTTAAAAGATACGGACATTTGCCATGGAATCAGGATTTACCAAAGCAAACAACAGTAATTTGCCCAAAATTGACGCCGTTATGCTTGGGAAATTTTTCGCAGCAAACACAGATTTTGTATATAAATAATTAGTTTGGCGTTTTTATCGTTGTGCTTTTACATTGGGGCACTATACAGTATTTATAATAAGAGGGATTCATTATTTATTATAATGATCTCGTCGACTGACATAAACAAACTAGATTGTTTCGCGAGGAGTGACGTCATTCAAGACGCCATGACAATCTTGGCCTTTTTCGAAGTCAATTATAAGTTAATTTCTAAAAAAGCAAAATATTTATGAAAAAGGCATATTTTTCTAAAAATAAAATATATTAGGGGTAAAATAGATACTAAACTATAGTTTGAAACGAATTTCCAAATTTTGTCAACTAGCCTATTGGTAGTAATGGTCGTTATTTAAATAACAGATAATATAACGAATTATTTTCCCGTAACGAATAACACGTTATTTAACAACGGCTCATACTGTTATCCTGCTGTTGCTGTTGACGAAAGAATCGCCTAGTCGCATTGTTGTTGTTGCCACTTGACACCGTTGTGTAGGCGTAGGCGCTCGCTCTGTTGCCTGACTGCTTATTCTTATAATATTAACCTTTCTCACAAGGAAATAAAGTTCTTATTTGTTTATTTCTTATAGTAAATTTACTAATACCAAATTCACAATTTTGTACCTTCACGCGTATGACAATTAGACTCATTTTGATTTACAGTGTGATTTGAAATAACAATTAGGTAAACTGTTGCTGGCTTGCTGGTGCCTAAGCTGTTGTCATTTTTTTAGTTACGCATTATTTGCAGTTGCAATAGTTAGTGTCGTGTTTAGATTCGCCGTTGTGTGATCGCGCGTATGCAAACTAAATTACCTATTCGTTGCAATAATTAGTGTCGTGTACTTTTGAAGTAACTAATAAATAAATAATTAGATTTGATATTGTAAATAAATGGAAATGGAAGAATATTGCATGTAAATAATGTAAAGATTGAATGTAAATAACAAATTATGTACAGATCAATGAACTTTTAAATACTCCAGAATATTATATTAATTAATTAGTTTTAAGTTATTTAAATTACTGCCTGATATTCTGACAGTCCTAAGCCTGAAAAAGTATGAAGGAAAGTTCATTGTTAAGAATAACTAGCTGTAATAACAATAACAATCGTACTCAACAACATTTGTCGAAACAGCAATATAACAGGATAACAGACAACAGTTTACAATAACAGTTGTAGGAAAATAACACAACAGTGTTATTCGTTATTACAAAACAGTCGTTATTGCCATTACTACCAATTGGGTAGACGACAATTTTTTAAATCCAATATATAATAAGAGTACTCTTTTAACTGAGAAATATTGTAGAACCAACAGTACACCTGCACCTATTACTTTTGAATACATAGACATGTTTGCGGCGCTGTCGCGGGTCGCTCAAAAACGCTCCATACTAAAAACACTGCAATTGTGACGTCATAACTCAGTAAACTCGTCAAATTTGTATGAGCGTATAAACAAATTTTAAAGTAACTTTGTTATTTGTACGTTTATTGGTATACTTTCTATATAAAAAATGTTACATTTAATGTGAGAATGTTAGTAATGTGTTCGTTTCATTAGAATAACGTAAATAATTGCTCATTTTTTAGAAATCTAAAAACAATATAAATTAATAATTAAACTGAAATTTCTATATTGACATACTTTCATGAGATATAAATTGCTCAAATCAGATAATTATAGTATAAAAACGGCCATAATTAGTTGTAGTCGTCTACCCTATTAGCTTCGCTCGGGGTCCATTTTAAGAAATGAAATGACATTCGCTGTCCACACATTTGATAAAAGAAAAAAAAATATTGAACAAAGATAATTACGGAAATTACAAAGGTATTATTATTTACATGTCAATGAAAAAAGTGTAATTTTTTATTGTTGATTAACCGTGTGAAGTTTGGATTCACTCCAATTGGTATTGACATTAAATCCTGGAGATGTTCATCAGTATGTCGAGATCGAAATCTATTCTTAACGAAGTTCATCTTTGAAAATGCTGCTTCGCATATTATATGTTGACCCAAACATAGTGAGAAGTTTCAAAGCAAATTTTTGTAGTTCTGAATATGATTACCACACACAAATTTTATCCAGAACTCTTCACTGGAAACTTCAGCACGCAGTTCGCCATTTGGCCACCAAATGGCGGAATGGCCTGCTCTATATTGTTTATTATTCTGTTTATTCATCTGTATATCGCTGTCGCATGAGACAGCTTTGGGAGTTAAGGGTTAATATTCGCCAATTATTATACTCTTGAAGTAATACTATAATTACAGAAAAATGGAGCCACCACCACCGCCTAACCCTTCAGCCATGTCAGCGCAGAGTCCTCAACGAAATTCCAACTCGCACGAACACAACTCGCTCGAGTACAGAAATGCGGACAACTGCTATAGGTATAGGCGATTTTCAATCTTAAATTGCATGCATTGGTGTTATTTTTAATTATGAGATATTGCAGGGCCATATTTCTTTATAAACTTAGGTGGAAATGAGACATAATTTTCATATACACCATTCATATAAATTTAATTACGTCCTGGATGTGCTCGTTCGAAGACTTATGTTTTTTGTACTGTTGAATCGTACTGAAAGCCGTACATTTTCCTTTATAAGCAGAGATTGGAGTTAAGTAGAGTTATTTATGTACTTGCACCGAAATGTTGATATTAATGTGGACCTTCTCGGGATTTCTAATGGATTGTCCATTAGAACAATCCCGTGTGGCTAACACACGGGATTGTCAATATTGCAAATATATAATAATAAAAACCTCAGAGATAGACAAGTAAAACAAAGATAATTAATATAAATCTATGACGAGAATTAACACGATATTTTGTTACGTACCGAATTTTATTGCCTGACGTTTCGACCAGGTTGCATGGCCGTGGTCGCAGGCGGACTAAATTAGACTGACTAAAATAAAGATAATTAACATACAATTTGTATTAGTTTACATTAAGTCACAATACAAATTATTGATAGTCTTAAGCAAATTCTCATACTCATATTTCGCCTTTTTTGTAAATACGAGCGAATATTTTTGCTCTAGACTCGTGAAGTTATTCAAACGACCCATCAGAAACACCAGTGAGATTTGAAGTGTTTGCTTCCGATATTACTGTATAACTTTTGTGAAAATTAAAATATATAACTGTATGAGGATTTTCTTTCGGACACTTCGAACATCCTATGTCATTGATGTAAGTTTGACAACGTTGCGAATACAGTAGTGTAGATTATGTAAAAGTAAATAACTATTTATTTAAAAAATCACGGGATTTTTTTCTGCTCTTTAAAAATAATCTCGGGATTTGAGGCATATCCATTTTATTCTTTCGCTGTATGAAATCAGTGTTTTAAATACATGAATAATTCTACCTAATTCCGACCTCTGTTTATAAGACGTCGATAATGTTGTAAAAAACGCGTAAGCGCCACGAATCTCCCGGCGCTTACGACGTTTTGGTCGCGGTATTTGTACTATTTTAACAAGTTGCTTAAATATTCGTCTTATGCTAGTATTTAATAGTATTTAAGTAATTTATAAAGAATCAATCAATTCACGGTGTATCATATTGAAAAGCACTGTGTACTTCACTTGTGAATTCTATGTTCATGGCTGGATTCAGAGATCTATTAACTTGAAAGATTTTTTATTTATCAGGCTGTGAAGTGGCCATGTTTACATATCCTAGTATAGTTTTCAGTAAATTTTTATTTTCAGATTTACTTATATTCTGACATTTATAACGTATTAACAATGCACCATATATAGCAGTAATTTGGTTAATCTATTTAAGATTACTAAAGTAATCTTACTTAACTTACGTTACTAAAGTAATCTTAAATAGATTAACCTTAAAATCTTAAATAGATTAGAGCACCGTCGCGCTCGTAGCGTTCTTAACGCCACTGGCGCGTCGTCGCGTCGCGCTCGTAGCGTTGTTAAGGTCATGGGCGCGACGGCGCTCGTCAGCACTAAAAGGGTTAATAATAGAAGTAGAGGTGTGTTAATCTGCTTAAATTATATAATGTAGCATAACGTTATGCTAAATTTAAATATTATGTTATTTTTTCTGCTATAATTATAACACTTACTTTATAAAATGAAGTAGTAGTAAAGCAAATATGTATGCTATTTAATTTTAATACCTATCTTAACTTTTATATTAACGACATTAAACTGGCCAATTTACGAACGAAATGCACAATCCCGAGCGCATGAAACTCCGAATGTCAATCCTCGCGATCGAGTCTCGCACATTACTGGAGCTTAAATTAAAATATAGCAGAAAAATAACATCTTCATTTAAATTGAATGTTATAAGTTATAACCTGATTTGCTTATTATAATCTAGTCATTATTGACAACTCAATAAAGTCTATCCAAATAAAGTTTTGGACACACGTAATTCATGGAAATAGAGTTCAATTTTGAATGTCCGTTGTAGCGCCATCTTGCCAGTCCACGCTGGATTTGGTGTGATTTGGCAGTTCTTCTCAACTACACTAGATGTCGCTAAGTCAAGCATTTGGTTTCATTTATTACTAGATATTTAACTACTAGCAGTAAAATAAGAATGATAGGACGAATCGGTGCAGGTCTACCGACCTAGGCGGACATATCTCTATCAAATCGAAGATGTCCTAAAGAAAGGCCGGGTCAAGAGTACTCGCAACCGACGAGCATGCATGAA
The DNA here is from genome assembly GCA_036419045.1 of Scirpophaga incertulas. Taxonomy (NCBI): domain Eukaryota; kingdom Metazoa; phylum Arthropoda; class Insecta; order Lepidoptera; family Crambidae; genus Scirpophaga; species Scirpophaga incertulas. The sequence continues at coordinate 7,183,795 of CM071628.1, read as the reverse complement.
GACGCTCATGAAAGTGGAGAAAGCGAGAAAAGTGTGCCAGGATCGTAGCAAGTGGAGAGAGGTGCTCTCTGCCTACCCCATTGGGAACAAGGCGTGACATATATGATGAGCAGTAAAAGTTATAATATTATGTTAGGTGTTATCATTTAATTTGTATAACGTTATAATTTATTAGTTATATGTTATAACTAGAGATCGGATAATCGGATGCATATTTACCTAAAGTTAATTTTTGTATCACAAATTATGGAAGCGGCTTTTTAAAATACATTTTGTTAAATAAAAATCCCGGGAAAATACAGGACAGCAAATTTAACGTAGTGATATTGTTTGAAAATGACTAAATTAGCACGTGGTATTTATTTTCAAAAGATCGAGATTCCGGGTTCATTTATACAACTATGCATACGTATTTACATGAAGTTTAGTTTCAGTTCCCCGTGCGATTTATGAGTGTACGATTTATTACATGAAGAGTGTTATACGAAAGTAGTGAGCTAGTTTGACTACTCACAGATCACCTACTCACAAATCACACGGGGAACTAAAACTAACCTTCATGTAACGTCGTTTTTAAGCTCATAGTACCGACTAGTTTTGCATTACCAAAATGTTCTACAGTACCGGAATTCCGGGATTTTTATTTATGGAAATAAAATAAAAAGACAGTTCCATACTTTGTCAAAAACTAAATTAGGTAAATAAATAAACATCCGGCTATCCAATTCCGCAATCCCGGGATTTTTATTTAACAAAACAATAAAAAGCCGTTTCCATGCTTTGTCTTAAACTAACTTTAGGTAAATATGCATCCGGTTATCCGATCTCTAGTTATAACGAACACCTTGAAATAGAAGTGAGTGTCGTGCAGGGCCGCGGACGCGTTCAGAAGCCCGCCCGCGGGCCGGCCGCCGCCCGTGAGCGTGAACGTGAACGTGAACGGCAGCAGCCCACACGCGCCGCAGCACGCGCGCGGGCCCTCGCTGCCCAGCGTGCCCGCCGACCACAAGTTCGGGTGACGCGCTCATTACTATCTTCTACATACACCTTTTGACGCGAATACGTCTTTAAAATTGCTTCCATAGGGACGCAAATCAAAAAATCGAATGATAACAAAATCGGGGGATACAGTTTAGTGTTGCAGCTACATATCTATCATCCCCATCCAAATTCCAATTACACCACTGGATAGCTAAAGGATCAAAGAATTTATTACGCCCAGTAAAGACTGTAACACATCGCGCGCGGTGGAGGGGGAGCCACGCCAATTTTGAAGGCCATTTTGCTGCGTACTATTACCCGTTACGAGACGTATTCACGTACAACAAACGGCCGTGTCCATAACGCAGCCACACCCCCTTTTTCTTTTTTTTTTGTTCCCCTAAGGAAAATGCATTAAATTGCATACCCTGGCTGTGGCGAGCCGGCGGTTATGTGGGGCTCTCCTCCCCACCAAAATCCTCAGGGATGGACTTCTTCAGGCATGTAGGGAGCCCTCGCGAACGCGAAGCGACTTCCGGGAACCCCCAGCCTCCGCTCCCCTACCTAGGGAAGCCCTTCTCGGGGGAGGCTACTACCTCCCCCGATCTCCTCCACCGACGACGCCCCCCGGCCACGGAAGGGGCGTGGTCCATCCCGGGTCGCCGAATCCGCGGGCGCGACTTCCTCGCGCCCGCCGGCGACCCGATCTTCTACATACACCTGGCGGCTAATAGTACATTATTAATACAAGTGAGTAATGCTGAAATTTACGTTCGAGGCTTATTAATATTCAGCCGAGAATGTAATTGACGTTTTTCAACACCATTACGAGTAATTAATACAAACTTTATAGGTCAATAATAATTTATTTTGAATAACAATTTGTGGAAGTACAATTATAAAAATTATACGTTGGATCTCCACCTCCAGTCATTTCTGAAATATTCGTTATTATTTCATTCGTACAATAAATTTCATCGCTTGATTACATTTTTGATATAAAAATCTTAACAATAGAAACATAGAAACAATGCTTACTTTGCAAAGTAGTAGTGAAAATTGAAAAATGGCGCGTTTACTTTTTCATTGACGGCTTTGTGCTCGAAAGACTAAGGTAGGATACAGCCAAAACGGCAAATTATATAATTTTTACAAAATAAATATATTCTTTTAATATTTATGTACGACTTCTATTTAATAGTTGTAATTTGAAATAAGGTTTTTATAATTGTATACCTTTAAACAGAGTGTTTTGCAGAGCATTTTGCATATAAATTCTTTTTAGTTCCTATTTTTTTTTTCTTATAAATAAAAGCGTGACTTTTCTTTACGAAACTATTACCTTTTGATTACCAAACTGTGCGGTAATCGAATTTGAAATTCGAAAGATATTAGAAGTCAGTAATATGATACATTGTGAAACTAAAATTGGTGTAGTTACATAACAATTACGAGTAATGGTGTTGAAATATCGTATATCGTACGACGTTTTTTAACACATTTATTAGTTTGATCCGATCACGTAGAGAAACTGGAATAGATGAACGGTAATGGAACGGCATTGAACGATAATTCAACGGAATGAAGAACGGCAATAGATGCCTTTTGGATTACTTTGCCTTTTTACAAGACCCATTGAAAGCGACTAGGCTTCAGTTTCATGTTATCATTAACAACACGTACGAATCAGAGATTTAACTCAGGGTTATCGTTCATACTCTGGACTAGAACAAGCGAGTTAACCAGATTTTAAATTTGATTGGAATTTATAGGTATTCATGTCAATTGTCAATTTGGAGCAGCTATCTTGAAAATTTGTGTCATTTATGTAGCAAGTTCGTGTTTTTATAATATAAATGTCGGTTGCAGCGGGCGGACCAACTCCGCGTCTAAGGCGGACTACAACAGCCGGGGCGGCCCCGTGCCGCCCTACAAGCCGGTGCCGCCGCCCAAGCCCAAGCACTACCGGCCGCCCGACAACGTGCACCACCCCAGGAATGGAGTAAGTGCAATGGGAAAATTAAATTGTAGAAAAAAGTTCGTTCCATTTTCACATGTCTATTTGGTCAATATTTTATACGTAAAAATAGTTTTAACTATTGAGTTGTACCTCACGAGATTTAGAGCAAAACGTTAATTAGCTTATTATTTTAAAATGGTGATGGGACTTTATACGTGTACGTTTTGGTTTTTTAGGGCTCTCACCAAGTGGGCGTGTGGCGGTAGAATCGCGAAAGCGTACCCCGCCACGCGCCCCGATATGGGCTGGAAGGATACCGGGGGGTTTTTAGTGGGTAGGCCGGTACCCTACAGGAGAGCCCCACTCACGGCCACGCCTGGCCAGCGCGGTGTCAAGGTGCATAAGGTGCATTTTCCCCTCGCAAAAAAAAAAGAAAAAAAGGCTCTCACCAAACACGTTGTATAGGTCAGCTAAATATTTGCCATTTACAATTATCAGTTAAACGCTGGTAAAAATTCCCCATAGACATAAAATGCGGTAATCGATGTTCAGTTCTTTTGTAGAGTGCCAATTATTTACTTACATGTAAGTGAAATGTTATTTTAAATTACCTTTTTTCACAATTCTTGGAAGAATTACTTACAGTTTTAATTTTGACAACCTTTTTTGATGTAAATTATACTTACGCTTACTGGTTAATTATCTTTTTAATTTGAAATATAGTAACGATGAAATTTTACATAAAATAGGTTCTATTTAAATTGTGATTTTGAAAAGACAGTTTGGGGTGTAAAAATTACTGAAAAACATAAATCTACTGTTGTTACTAAATGTCATTCGCATCTAACTTCATCATGCATAGTCGTTAAGTAAAGATGACGCAGAAACAACTCATTACTCTCACTCTCACGTTAAATATTTCTGTCGCAAAGCAGCAGTGCTCGCACTCCTGTATTTCGTTCCTTGATTTTACAAGATATCTCATTTGTTGGCAACGCGCACTGAGTGCAAGTTGCAGGTTTTACTGCGAATCTTACAGAATGCACATTTTCTGCTGATGACGGTATTATTTACAATCAAGCGAGCAGCCTGCGTATTTATAAATGTACTAGCTTTCTGCCCGCGGCTTCGCCCGCGTGGAGTTCGGGATTGGGTCTATAGAGGTTTAAGGGTCATAGCTTTTGCCCACGGCTACATATGCGCGGAAGTCGGCTTATGGCGCGAAGGTTTTATCGCGCTTCCCGTGGGACTATCCGTTTTTCCGAGATAAAAAATACCGCAAAACCTTGCTCAAGAATCACTCTATCTATTGATGAAAACCGCATGAAAATCTGTGCAGTAGTTTTTGAGCGAAGCCATTATTGCGTATCCCGCGGGATCTGACGATTTTTCCGTGATAAAAAGTAGCCTATTATTTAATCGGGACTTTTATCATTACGTCTGCAAAATTTCAAAGCAATCGGTTCAGTAGTTACGGCGCGAAAGCGGAACAAACAAACAAACTCACTTTCCGATTTATAACATTAGTAAGGATGAGTGAATACGGTGATGCTGTAAGTAGAAGTAAGTAGAAGTAAAAAATGTTGTATTGCCCACAGAGCATGGATCCGGGCGCGGTGGGAGTGGGAGCGGGGGCGGGGGCGGGAGCGGGGGCGGCGGCGTTGGCGGGAGCGGGGCGGGGCGCGCCGCCCCACGCGCACTACTCGCACCAGCACTCGCTGTCGCAGCCCTCGCACCGCCCGCACAACTACCACCAGGTATCACATAATATAATCGAACTTGCCAACTATAATAAATAGAGATCGGATAATCGGATGCATATTTACCTAAAGTTAATTTTTGGCTCACAAATTATGGAAGCGGCTTTTTAAAATACATTTAGTTAAATAAAAATCCCGAGAAAATACGGGACTGCAAATTTAACGTAGTGATATTGTGTGAAAATTACTAAATTAGCACGTGGTATTTATTTTCAAAAGACCGATACTCCGGGTTCATTTATACAACTATGCATACGTATTTACATGAAGTTTAGTTTCAGTTCCCCGTGCGATTTGTGAATGTACGATTTATTACTTTAAGAGTGTTATACGAACGTAGTGAGCTGGTTTTACACTCGACTTTCTTCCTCTAAAAAACTCTATATACCTACTCACAAATCACACGGGGAACTGAAACTAACCTTCATGTAACGTCGTTTTTAAGCTCATATTACCGACCAGTTTTGCATTACCAAAATGTTCTACAGTACCGGAATTCCGGGATTTTTATTTATGGAAATAAAATAAAAAGACAGTTCCATACTTTGTCAAAAACTAAATTAGGTAAATAAATAAACATCCGGCTATCCAATTCCGCAATCCCGGGATTTTATTTAACAAAACAATAAAAAGCCGTTTCCATACTTTGTCTTAAACTAACTTTAGGTAAATATGCATCCTATTATCCGATCTCTAATAATAAATAATATTTCAAACATTCTTTGATGTACAACGGAGAACGGCAGTTCATGTACAGGCTACTTTTTGTCATGTACCAGGGCCATGTTTATGCAATATCTTTCACATTTAAATGACACTATTTTGCATTTATCAGATTACAATTTCAACTTGTCTTAAATCAAATAATACAAATTAATATCAGTACCGCAAAACCGGAAACAAAACGCATTACGAAAACAAAACGCAACACGATTATCAGTCATCATCATTAATCGATTAAATGAAATCGATTTTTTGTAAATTTTATTAGATATTTTGAATCTTCAAATTTATGTAATGCAAATGGTAGCACAGTGTTTTCTTAATGCAAAAAACTTTGCTTTAAACTATACTTCGACTGATATCGAAGAATTATCTTTCTCTTCGATTTTGAGTACATCATTATACGTCATTATTATTGATAAGTTAGATATACAGAACAGTAACTAATATAATTTTGATGCATTATCTGCACATTCCAATGTCTAATATTTTTGTTGCTGTTTGCTACGTGTTCTGCAACTCATATTCATTCTAAGTAAGATGTTTTCAAAAAGATATATAAGCTTCGATCATATATTTCTGTAGATACACAATTCCATAGAAAATCAAACAAAATATCGACCCCGCGTCTATACAGCTATACAGCAGAAGCATAGATGTATATTATAGTACCAATTTTGAAAAAAGTTCTAAAGTGTCATATAATTTAAGCCAATTTAAATCTTAAGTAACGTAATGAAGTATGAAAATAAATCCTTGTTAAGGTCGTTACATATTATCTTCTGGTTTCGATGATATAATGATGCCGTGAAATCAGAAATGAACAATACATATTTGAAAACAAATATATTGGATAATAAGCCCTTAGTCTGTTGCAATTAAGCACAAATTCATTTCATATAATAATGCTCCTACGTTCCATTTGACTCCGAATATTGTGCTCGCGTCTTATCGCATCCTACTTGAACATAGACAGCAGTGGAGATGCTTAGTTTTTTTTACACTTATCTTAACAGCACGGAAACTTTTTAAATTTTAAACATAAACCAAGAAGTATGTAGAATTAGGTGCTAAGGAAAGTACAGACTTTATTAAGACAGGGTTTCTCAACCTTTATTTTGCCGATCATTCCACTGACCTTTTTCTGAAACATTAGCTCTGTGCTTTTTTTTCCTATGAGTGAGCCACTCGAGACAGAAAGAGATAGATGCGTTACGCATGGTACGCAAGCGTTTTAAATTGATATTTTAGTAATACATAATATGAATAAAAGTGTTTTACTCATAAAAAATGCGCTAATAAATTAAGATAAAGATACTATATATACTTATTGGAAGTATGACATTTCATCCTTCTTTTGCACTTTACGTGTGTCATTTTTACAAGTATAAACTACGCATTTCGGCATCGCTGACGTTATCAATCGCGCGCGGCCACCGAATGAATGAGAGCGAAACAAGGCACATTTACTGTTTGTGCCTTGTTTCGTCGGTGCCACTTTTTAGACGGTAACTGTGTATCTACAGAAATATATGATCGCAGTATATAAGGCTTAAAAATAATCAGTTACAAAGAACAATCTATAAACATAACCTCACTTTTTGTATTCAACACATTATAACTATTGAATGACAACTTAATAATTGGTTTCTTTTTTTGTTAGTGGCTTTTCAGAAAATTATCATTATTTCGACATATGTTTCATTACAGTACGTGATAAAAAATGGGTGTACGAAACTCCCATACAAGCTTGCCGTTCTCCTTTGCTGTCAGAGCTTCTGTATACTGTGCATGCAAAAGAGATGTATTTATGACGTGAATAATGATTAGCAGCCGAGCGTGTACGGCGGCCAGATGGCGCCGCAGTCGCGCGCCGTACGCCGGGCCGCCGCGGCGCACCACCGCGCCATCCACCTCGCCACACGCAACACTGCCGCATCCGCCGTACCTCATTGGTAACTATCAGCCAATGGCAATAATTGATTTAAGCAGCAATAGCGCCGAGCGTGTACGGCGGCCAGATGCGCGCGCGCAGTCGCCGCGCGTACCCCGGCCGCGGCGCACCACCGCGCCACTCCACCTGCCGCACAATCCGCACCTCATTGGTAACTATCAGCAATGCAGAATGGATTAAGCAGACCATAGCAGCGGCGTGTAGCGGCGGCCAGGATCGCGCCGGCAGCAGATGCGCCGCCGCAGTCGCCGCGCGTACGCCGCCGGCCGCCGGCGCACCACCGCCGCCATCCACCTGCCGCACAATCCGCACCTCATTGGTAACTATCAGCAATGGCAATAATGATTAGCAGCCGAGCGTGTACGGCGGCCAGATGGCGCCGCAGTCGCCGCCGTACGCCGGGCCGCCGCGCGCACACCACCGCGCCATCCACCTGCCGCACAATCCGCACCTCATTGGTAACTATCAGCAATGGCAATAATGATTAGCAGCCGAGCGTGTACGGCGGCCAGATGGCGCCGCAGTCGCCGCCGTACGCCGGGCCGCCGGCGCACCACCGCGCCATCCACCTGCCGCACAATCCGCACCTCATTGGTAACTATCAGCAATGGCAATAATGATTAGCAGCCGGGCGTGTACGGCGGCCAGATGGCGCCGCAGTCGCCGCCGTACGCCGGGCCGCCGGCGCACCACCGCGCCATCCACCTGCCGCACAATCCGCACCTCATTGGTAACTATCAGCAATGGCAATAATGATTAGCAGCCGGGCGTGTACGGCGGCCAGATGGCGCCGCAGTCGCCGCCGTACGCCGGGCCGCCGGCGCACCACCGCGCCATCCACCTGCCGCACAATCCGCACCTCATTGGTAACTATCAGCAATGGCAATAATGATTAGCAGCCGGGCGTGTACGGCGGCCAGATGGCGCCGCAGTCGCCGCCGTACGCCGGGCCGCCGGCGCACCACCGCGCCATCCACCTGCCGCACAATCCGCACCTCATTGGTAACTGTTAGCAATGGCAATAACGACTGTTTTGTATAAATAAATATATATAATTAAATATATATATATTTTATATATATATATATATATATATATATATATGTATGTATATATATATATATATATGTACATACATATAATATATATATATATATATTTTATATAATAGCAGGCAAACGAGCCAACGGGTCACCTGATGGTAAGTGATCACCGCCGCCCATAGCACAAACAACACCAGAGGTACCATCAGCGCGTTGCCGGCCTTTCAAAAATGTATACGCTCTTTTTTTGAAGCTTCCCATGTCGTAACTGTTCGGAAATACCGCGGCCGAAAGTTGGTTCCATAACTTTGTCGTTCGCGGGAAAAACGTACGCGAAAACCGCACTGTGGAGGACAGCCAACCATTAAGATGGTGGGGATGGAAAGCAAGTCCCCTCCGTGACACACGATACAGGAAATCGGTCGGCGGCAGTATCCCAAACAACTCGTCAGAGCACTCCCCATGGTATATGCGGTAGAGAACACAAAGAGACGCGACATCTCTCCGCAGCGCCAATGAGTCCATACGACCACAGAGCACCGGGTCGTCGACAATTCGAACCGCTCTACGCTGGATACGGTCAAATGGAAGGAGCTGGTACTGAGGAGCTCCGGCCCAGAGGTGAGAGCAGTATTCCATATGTGGCCTGACCTGTGCCTTGTAAAGTTGTAGGCGGTGGGTCGGCGTGAAATACTGTCTCGCCCTGCTTAGCACTCCCAGCTTTTTTGAGGCTAATTTAGCCTTGCCTTCCAGATGACAGCGAAATTGAACATCGCTCGATATGTCGACGCCCAGGATACCGATGGTTGACCCGGCATCAAGGGAAGCGCCTTCAAAGTTTATGGTTGCGACAAAAGGAGATTTCTTAGCGGTAAACGCGCAAACTTGTGTCTTAGAGGCGTTAAACTGGACTATATACTAAACTGATTGATACTAAATATATATATATATTTAGTATCAATCAATCACTTTCGTGAATAATACGTACAAAACAGGTTACAGCCAATTAACAAGAAAAACAATCATATCGTACCTTAAAAGCTAAGTTGAAACCCAAGATATGTACATTCTACTTGTTGTATTGTTAACGTGCAGCGAATAACATCCTTCATCTTGGAATAACAAAACTCATGATTGGATTGGATTTCCGAGTATCAACGTATAAACAAAGCAAAACAAAACATAGATAAAAATAAAAGAGAAAAAAAAAATACATACACTATTTAACCACATATAAAATACCACTATTAAACCACAAGTAATCTTAAATTATTTGACAATAAATTCTTAAAACTATAAAAACTATAATGAAAAATATCGCAATCAATTCCTGCGCCTGCGCAACCCCTGTCGAGCTCATTATACTGGCGACACATTCTAACTAAGGGATTATAATAAGAGGTATTGTTTACGAAAACCCGGAGTGAGAATAATTTAAATTTCGCAATACTAAATACACTATATAATGTTGTATATAATAACATTATTTGTCGTAAAGTAAATGACAAAAAAATGTTATTGTAGGATATCCATAAGAGATAGACATATACTACCGCAGAGTTTTCTGTAGACCTTTTCAATGTGTAATAAATCTCGTAGGGTTCAGTCTGCGTTTGCGACATTTTACAAATTATTTACGACTAGCTTTCTGCCCGCGGCTTCGCCTGCGTGGAATTCGGGATTGGGTCTATAGAGGGTTAAGGGTCATAGCTTTTGTCCACGGCTACATATGCGCGGAAGTCGATTTATGGCGCGAAGGTTTTATCGCGCTTCCCGTGGGTCTATCCGTTTTTCCAAGATAAAAAATACCGCAATACCTTGCTCAAGAATCACTCTATCTATTGATGAAAACCGCATGAAAATCTGTGCAGTAGTTTTTGAGCGAAGCCTTAATTGCGCATCCCGTGGGATCTGTCGATTTTTCCGGGATAAAAAGTAGCCTATGTTACTCGGGGATAATGTAGCTTTCCAAAGGTGAAAGAATTTTTGAAATCGGTTCAGTAGTTTCGGAGCCTATTCAATACAAACAAACAAACAAACAAATCTTTCCTCTTTATAATATTAGTATAGACATCACATTAGACACCTCAAAAAAACAGCATTTCTCCACTATTCAATGGATGTTATTATACATATAAACCTTTCTCTTCAATTAATCGTATCTATTAAAAAACCGCATGAAAATCCGTTGCCTTTTTAAAGATTTAAGCATACATTGGGATATAGGGATAGAAAAAGCGACTTTGTTTTATAATATGTAATGATGTTCCTTTAGTATATTAAAACAAAGTTACATTTATAATTATAATTTATAAATAAAGAACGAAAAAGATTACACCAATCTTTAGGTTTACTGATTTCACAGACATTTTTTGACAAACAGCTTTTGACGATGGATCAACAAATGTCAAATATTTTTTGATATTGATTATAAATTAATTTTGATAGCAATCTAAAAGGCTCATTTTCGCCACTCGTTAATTCGGTTGTTAGACAACGTGTCAAGTTAAAATAGGCTATCGTAATAATAAGCCTGTGATCTCGGTCGATATGCAACATGCAGGTATTCCCCGCATTACTATGATTAATTCATAAATAGAAATGTCCTGTAAATAGAAGTGTCCTCTAAATGCGGGTCTTTTGCGACTGATGAATACGCCTTCAGTATACGATTCCGGTAGCTAAATGCTGATTATCTAACTAACTTCTAGTTATATAGCATGCGAGTTGTCCCTTAATGCGGGTTATCGACTAATGAGAACTATTGACAATGGTCGACCTACGACATGCGGGAATTCACTCTACATGAACTCTATTATTACTAAAAAACGACTACAGCATGCGGAGCCTACGGCATGAATTTCGAAGAACAGGAGTTGTTCACACCTAAAATGCGAGCTTTAACAACTAATTAAAATAAGTCTTAACGCTGTGCTAAACTGTTGGCGAAATCCATAGTTTTATATAATTTAAGGAATTTAACAAAAAAAAAAACAAATTTATTCATTGATTTATTACCTTTCATAGATTTAGCTGGCAGCAGAGAACAAAGAGGTTCGGCATTCGAGCTGTACAGAAAGCCACAGCATATGCACAATATAAGGTAAGATTTTCATTTAATTTTACCTCTGTGTGTGTTTATTCACATCTCGTAACCAACAAAAGCACAACCTTTAATCAATCAATCAATTATAAAATCACTGTCAAAATATTATTCGAATTGTGTCCAATTTTAAAATTTAAAGTGTTATACTTATTAATGCATGCTCCATTAGTATTCAAAAAGTCCAATCTGTCAGTTTTCTACTTGCAATGTCTGTCATTCATTTTGTCCCCTGTACAATTTGCTCTAACATGCAAACACCAATCGCTTCCCAAACGACTAACAATGTCTTGTCGGGCCACATAGTATGGTTACTGTATATGGTTATGAAGTTTATACATATTATTATTTTCTGTAACATATATTTATTCGGAGTTAGTGTAAATTGTAATAACATGTTGTAAACTAGATACATGCCTACTTAGATTTGTCGATATATATGTCCATCTGTTGGCAGTGCGTGTATGCATTTTAGTGCAACTTGATCATAAAGCATATTGAATTAAGTTGTCTATTTTGTCTTTCTGTATCCTATTTAAAACTTAAAAAAAAATTACATTCTTTTTTCGTACCTACATCTAGAAATAGTTTTATTTGTGAGATTCTGTATATTGTAATACTGTTAGGTATTGGTGATGAAAACAAGTTTCTTTAGTGAAACATCATTTATTTCAATATGCTTTTAATTAATAATAAAATCATATTGCCAAAATCAAAATATTTCAGATTTGTCACTTGTACACTTGTCAACTGTTTAAATATAAATATAATTAACTTTGATTGTTAAATAATACATTTTATAACATTGGAGATATGAATAGTTTAATCTGAAATGTTTATCAGTCGTTCTGTAACTAAGTGGGTATTGGTTGTGGGTTTCCGCAGTTCATCAGACGCCATGAACTCGAGCGTGGAGCGCGACGAGACATTCTCACCGAAAACCAAAAAGAAATTATCTAAAAAGCCGTCTTTTATTAAAAATGCGGTCCTTGAGTTATTTCGATCGAAAACGAAAAATTCGCAAAAGGTCTCTCGGCAGAAATCTCTCTGTGAAAGTGATTTGCAGCAGAGACAATGTACACAAATGCCAATGCTTAGACGCGAAAAGTCTGACGTTAGTGAAATGAGTATACATATGAGGAATCAACAGATACGAAATCAAATGTTGCAGAGAAGCAACTCTTCCTGCGAGAAACCTATACTTAAACCGATCTTAAAACGACAGAGTTCATTCTGCGATGAAAGAAACGGTTCGATATGTACAGTTAGAGATTACGATGCTAAGCCAGTTGTTAAGAATTTACGAAGACAAAACTCCATGTGTGACATAGAAACAGAACCTAAAGTTACCCCACTGCTACGTAGGCAGAACTCTCTAATAGAGTATAACAGGAGAGGCATCTACGGGCAAAACTTTAACATGATAACCAAAATAGACCCCATCTACCAAAGACAACATCAAATCAAACACGAGCCATTCCACCCTACACAACCACTACCTCCAGAACCGATATACCAAAGTAAGAACCATATTGTTTACGACCCTATTCCAAAGCCAAGAAGGACGTACACTTCTTTGTATGATACTTCAAGTGACAACCCTTACGGTAGTAGATCAGAAACTTCTAATATAAGTTTTGAAAATGAAAACCCTTATGGTAATCGCCAAACCGTTGCAATGCCTCTTATAGATCCACCATATGCTTCTAGATCTGAATGCGTTTCAGAGAATCCATATTCGACAAGAGCTGATTGTGTCAGGGAAAATCCATATGCCAGCAGAGCTGACTGTACTAGAGAAAATCCATATGCAACTAGAGCCGAATGTGTTTCGGAAAATCCATACGCGACTAGATCACAGTGTAGCAAAGAGAGTCCGTATGCTACCAGAGCTGAATGTGCAAGAGACAGCGCATATGCAAGTAGAAATGAATTGATGTTAGAGAGTCCTTACGCTACGAAACAAGAAATGCATAAGCAATCTGATTCCTTGTATAGTGAATCTCCATATTCTAGCAAAGAGCAAATGTTACGACAGAGAATGGTATCGGAAAGTCCCTATTCTACTAAAGAAGATATGTTACGACAAAGATTTTCAGAATCACCGTATAACACAAAAGACGAAATATTAAAACATAGAATGGATGGTTCGTATAACACTAAAGAACCTTTGTATGGCAAGCGAACGTATGATCCTCCTCCGAGCACTTCATGGTCGGAATGTTCATATGGAATTAGACCAGAAAGACGGTTACAAACCCCTGTTAATTATCCTGGAAGAACATCGCCTATTAGTAAATGCATGAGTGAACCACCTTATTCTACGCGCACGGAAATGATAGCTAGAATTGGCCAAATTGAATCGCCGTATGCCACTCGATCTGAAGTAAAATCTGCTTGTGATGAAACGCACTATAGTAGTAAACAAGAAATATCAGAAATCCGACAAGAAGTTCGGCCTGCCTCAGCTGAATGCACTTATGTCTCAAGACAAGAAATTTTATCTCAGAAAGCAGCCTTGCAAGCTAGTAAGGCGTCTAGTTACTCTATTCGGTTAGAGGAAAAATTAGAAATAATCAAACAGAGAAATCAAGCTAAGAAGGATTTAATTTATCAATCCCGAAAAGAAGCAAATGAAAGCGACGCAGCAAAAATGAGGGAACCATTGTATGTATCGAAAAGAGAATTAAAAGAAAGTGTTATTTATGAATCTAATCAAGAAGTAAAAGATACTACACAATCTGAAGAAACTGTAAACCAAGATGTAAGCGCAAGAAGTAGTCCGTATGAACTTAGTGATGCAAATCACTTGTCGCGTCGTGAACCGGTGTACCAGACAAAACTAGAAGCGCAGGCAGCAACGGAAAACGAAACATTCCAAGAGATAGATTTTTCAAAATTGAGGTTCACTGATTCAAAAACGGACGCCGAAAAAGAGAAATCATTAAATGTTGAAAACAATGTTTTAAAGGGAGAACCGATGTATTCTCCAAGACTTCTTGCCAAAACTGAACACATTTCTAATGCTTTAAAAACAACTACCTCACCTATGCCTTATGAATCTACCACGTCTATGGAAACACACTATGCTTCTGAATGTAGCATGAATTTCGAAAATAAGCCTCAAAGTACACCTTACGCATCTCAAGATTTACAAGAAAGAAATACAAAATCTAATCGAACTGTTACTTTCTGTGAGAAAATAATTGAAAAAAGTCCTGAAGTTAGTCAAGATAACTCCGAAAATATATCAGCATCTCAAAATGACACAACTGTATTACAAAACACAGTAGTTAAAGCGGATGAAAATGAATCTACTAATCAAACCGATGATGTGCAACCAGACGGTCCGCATACTACTTGGGGAATATTTGATAGCGAGGGAGGTGTTTTAGAAGACAGGCAATGGGGCGTATCTTTAATTATTCCTCCCAAAGCGATCGCGCCTGGAATCAAGCAAAAAATCTACTTTACCGTATCGGATCCGAGATTAAGCCAACGAGTGGGGGGCCCTCCGATCGATATGGACAACGGTAATGCTTTTGTAATAATGGAGCACGCTCTTTCCGATGTAGACGCACTTACTAATAGCTATTATTTTTTGCTAATTAAGTCAAATGTGAAAATGGCAGCACAGCAAATATTGGAACTGGGCAATGTTTGTGAACAAAAGTGTATACAGAGATTTCGATATTTTAAACATATTGGAAAAAATGCACAGTAAAAAGCATGTTTGTTGCATGGTATGACACATAATAATGAAATTTATGTATTTATTGTTATATAATTATTTCTATATATGCCATATTATCGTATAAGCATGATTGCAAGTTCAAATTGTTTTATATATTGTATTACTAATATTCATTTAATACATCATATCTACCTCCTTTTAACTAACATTGAATTAACCTTTACTGCAGCTTCTACCATACAATACACTCGTACTTAAAGATCGAGGAGCGAAGGCGACGGAGACTGCTACGTTCAACCGACCATATGATCGTATGTCTGAGAATTATGTTTCTCACTTTTGTGCACTGTAAATAGTTTATGTGCAACGTTTTTATTGTTATTTGTTTTTGGTGACACATCAAATATTTTATCACTTGTGCCTGGAATGCAAGTAAAACAGTCTTTCTACGATAGTAGGCTATTATTAGTAAGCTAACATTCTGGGTACGTGTTCATATACAGAACTAGCTTCTTCTTTAGTTTTGTAAGCTACCTCTGTGTATACACGAAACTGGGTCACAAGACCGAGTCTGCTATTCTTGTTTGAAAATGTGGTCTTGTTTGTTTGGCACATTTATTCTGTTATTCTCATTGCAATTCTTACGAAAAAACCCTATCTCCTTCGCCTTGCCCTCTTTGTTTGTTTGCTTAGCTTCTGTAACCTTATTCTAATTTAATGAGCGATTTGTGTTTGTGCGTTGAGTTCCTTCGTCTTGTTTGATTGTCATTCTAAAAAAACACATAATGAATTCCTCATAATAAACTAAATAAACCTCTACAATCTCAAACCTGTTTCTTAACATTTTTAATTAGTGTTCAATTTGGATTAAAATAATGCATTTTTATATTAAAGTGTGCCTTGAATTGAAAACCTTTTAAATGAACAATAATTTACCTTTAGCCATCACAATGTATATACTTGCACGTATATTTAAAAATAACTTATATTTAAAGTCCACATATTATCGTTGATTTTATCTTTAAATTGACAATGTCAAGTATGTCTATAGTTAGACTAAACATCAGATGTAAATTCATCAAAATTCAGCAAATAGAAATTTCGTTTTTTTTTTCAATATTATATTTATTAAAATGTATATAATGTGGAACTAAATATAAGTTAAAATATTTCAAAAAAATAATCAAATTTGTCCTAACTTTAGGTGAAGCAATGTTGTCCCCGCTCGTGATGTGTGGCCCTCAAGGTCTAGTGTTTTTACGGCCGGTTACTCTCCGCCTTCCTCACTGCGCCAATGCCGTTCCCTCGCTGGGTTTGACGATCAAAGCCACTGATACTGAAGCACACCTTAGCACAGATTGGGACCAAATCCATCTGCCCGCTACTACCACACTCAACACGGTCGCGGTCAAAGTAGATCATTTCTAAGTTACAATTCAGCTTTAAGTCGATTGCAGTCAGTGATGACAGTAACGACTGTTTTGTAATAATGAATAACACTGTTATGTTATTTTCCTATAACTGTTATTGTAAACTGTTGTCTGTTATCCTGTTATATTGCTGTTTTGACAAATGTTGTTGAGTACGATTGTTATTGTTATTATAGCTAGCTTTTAGTTATTCTTAACAATGATATGGCTTAGGACTGTCAGAATATTAGGCAGTAATTTAAATAATTTAAAACTAATTAACTTATCAATATAATTTTCTGGCGTATTTAAAAGTTCATTGATCTGTACATAATTTGATATTTACATTCAATATTTACATTATTTACATTCCATGTTTACATTATTTACTTATTGCAACGAATAATTTAATTTGCATACGCGCGATCGCACAACAGCAAATAATGCGTGACTTTAAAAAATTACAACAGCTTAGGCACCAGCAAGCCAGCAACAGTTTACCTAATTGTTATTTCATATCACACTGTAAATCAAAATGAGTCTAATTGTCATACTTGCAAAGGTACAAAATTGTGAATTTGGGATTAGTAAAATTACTATAAGAAATAAACAAATAGGAACTTTATTTCCTTGTGAGAAAGGTTAATATAATAAGAATAAGCAGTCAGGTAACAGAGCGAGCGCCTACGCCTGCACAACGGTTAGCTTTCTCTCGCTCATACTTGTGGCTTGTAGCACAGTCGTACTCGCTCGCTCCGTGCCGCACACACGCAAGTGGCAACAACAACAATGCGACTAGGCGATAATTTTGTCAACAGCAACAGCAGGATAACAGTATAAGCCGTTGTTAAATAACGTGTTATTCATTACGGGAAAATAATTCATTATATTATTTGTTATTAAAATAACGACCATTGCTAATTGCAGTCAAACCCAATTAAATGGTATTATCGATATACTTAAAGGAATAAATAATGTCGATAAAAGTGTTTTTGATTAACGTTTAGCTAGAAGAAATTAATGTTTAAATTCTTGTGATATGTTTGGATGATCTTTTGTAAATCAGTTCTGCAAATGCATAAGAATCAGTTTTCATTAACTGAATATTGCTTTTCTCAAACATGCTTGGAAATTTGAGCATTATTTTGACAACCTCCTTCGAGATAAATCGAAATTGCTGTACTGGCCAAATACGAGCAGCGGCCGGCAAAAAATGTATGAAAATTCATATCTGTCATGTTTTAGCGGCCATATACATGTAAATTGATATCTATCGTGTATTTTAAAAATGGAACGATTTGTTGCTCCGAAAAATGGCAAACCAAGGGGAGGCAACTTATCAGAGTTTTATTTAAATATCGAACTGGCCTGCAAAAAAAAACCTGTTTTATAATGAAAAAAAAAAAAAACAAACGAATCCTTTGGCGCGTGAAAAATTTTGTTCATTGTTGGTCATGAACTTCAACTTCGGCCTCGTTAGAATTAACCCAAACCAACATAATACCCGGAAAGTCCACTTTACATTTCAATAATTGTACATTCAATAACTGTATTTTCAAATAAAAGTTCTGCTTGTTAACTAAGTAGTACCACTTAGTTTTAATTTCCGCGTATCTGCCTTGGCCACAACTAGGCATTGATGGACTCTTACGTATGTACACGTTCGTCCATTAATGCCTCTATTGCTGGCCGCTGCAGTAATGTACTATATTTGGTCCTTTGCAAGTTCTTTAGAAGTACAATATAAATTTAAATAAATTATCAATTTAATAAAAATCTAACATGAAACTAGTTTTGATTGAAGAACCATCTTCAACCAAAGAGCTATCGATTCAATAAAGGTTCGGTGGTTCATACGACCATTTACTGAAGACAGGTCATATTCCTCCCAGCGTTGATTTTTTTATATAGGAAATGTAACTGAAATCTGAAAAATTATAACAGCAAACTTATTTAACATATTAAGGCTAACAATTTGTAATGGCCTTACTAATGTAACACAGAGAAGAAATGTAACACGAATCCTCTTAAATAGTCAATATATGGCTTTTCAACAGGATTCCAAAGAAAATTACCGGCAAAATGAAAGTCGAGTGCGCGTTATATTTCGAAGTCATCGTAATGATAATTACATATAAAATGAGATATTTAAAAATTTTATAATAAATTAGAAATAGCATACTGGAAATATTTCATATTTCATCGCACAATTGAGGGGACATCAGTTTGGCCAAAGTTATGGATGTAGATAAAAGTTTACACAAAGAATTAATGTTATCGATGGATGCTCTAATATTTTTTAATTGGTAACCCACCTTATTTTTTTTGTCAATATCTTCTCTGTATATAGGTATAATGGTGCTATGAGCAAACATTAGCAATTTTTAGCATGCTACTAAAGTATGTCTTTCAGTGGCTGAAGAATATATGCGACTTGAAAGGACTGATTCGAAACATGTTATAATGACCTTCGACATTTATTTAAATTTAAGAAACGCCTTACCACATTTTTAGAGTTAAGAACCAATACAATAAGTTTATGTTCATATTCTGTAATATTATTTAATGTTATTTTATGGTGTATTTAGCAGTAAAATGTAGTGGAATGTTACAGTAACAAGATTCCAATAATTTGCGATTTTGGCTTCCATACTATAAAAAGTAGGTAAGAAAGAAATTGTCAATCGTAGTGGTTCGCGGAACAATAACGTTCCAACAATAAGTCAGTGTTACTAAATATAGTGAACTCAATCATTTATTACAAATGATAATGTATATTTTATTGTTATTAGCATAAGGATGAGTTAACCTTTGTCTCGAAAATTAAATTTTATATATATATCAGTGGTATGTGTTTTATTTTCATTTCCTGTCTAAGTTATTGTTTGCAAAGCACATAATACAGGAAAATAATCGGAACGTATCAAAAGATGCCGGGGAACGTAATAATCATCGTCATAACGTCGTGGTTGCTTCAGATATTTAAGTGTATCCAAATTATATTGTTGCAGAGAATACTTGTGATGTTCATAATCACTGGTGAGTCAAAGAAATAAGGAGAAAGTATTCTAAATATTATAGTAAACAACTAGACGTCGCTTGCTTGCCGCGGGGTGCAAGCACCCCGCGGTGGGGTGGTCCATCCTGATGTTTTTCAAAAAAGTGTAGTCTGTCGAAAATTGGTGAAAAAAAGTCTTCTTTTTTGTCCCAAAAATCAAATAAAATAAAAACTGTGTACGGTTGTAAATACACTAAGAAGCTCACGGTGAGTGCGGTCGCGTGAGTGCCGCGAGGTGCGCGCACTCGCGGTGGTGGTCTATCCCACTACTGAAAAAAAAAAATTGGCGGTCGGTCGAAAATTGGTGAAAAATTGTCTCCATTAAGGTCAAAACAAACTGAAAAAGCGTGTTCAGTTAAAAATACACTAAGAAGCTCACGTCAAGTGTAGTCGCGTGAGTGGCGTTGGCCGTCGGTCAATAATAAAAAGTAAAAAAATGTCTCCAGTTATGTCGCAAAAAACTAAAAAACTCTGTGCAGATGTAAACACATTAAGAAGCTCACTAAAAACGTGGTGGCGTGAGTGCCGCGAGGTGCACGCACCTCGCGGTGGTGTGCTCTATATTTGCCGACTTTCAAAAAAGGGGTGGTCTGTCAAAAGTTAGTGGGAAAATGTCTCGTTATTTGCCATAAAAATC
Organism: Scirpophaga incertulas; assembly: GCA_036419045.1. Lineage (NCBI taxonomy): Eukaryota > Metazoa > Arthropoda > Insecta > Lepidoptera > Crambidae > Scirpophaga > Scirpophaga incertulas. The sequence goes on along the minus strand of CM071628.1, from coordinate 7,163,473 downwards.
AAATAAACTACAAAACAGTGTACGGTTGAAAATACACTAAGAAGCTCACGGCGAATGTGGTCGCGTGAGTGCCGCGAGGTGCGCGCACCTCGCGGTGGTGCGGTCTATCCCACTACTGAAAAAAAAAAATTGGCGGTAGGTCGAAAATTAGTGAAAAATTGTCTCCACTAAAATCAAAACAAACTGAAAAAGCGTGTGCAGTTTCATACACTAAAAAGCTCACGTCGATTGTAGTCGCGTGAGTGCCGCGAGGTGCGCGCACCTCGCGGTGGTGTGGTCCATCCCACTACTGAAAAAAAAAAAATTTGCGGTCGGTCGAAAATTGATAAAAAATTGTCTCCATTTGTGTCAGAAGAAAATAAAAAGTTTGTGCGGTTGTAAATACACAAAGAAGCTCACGGTGTTTGTGGTCGCGTGAGTGCCGCGAGGTGCGCGCACCTCGCGGAGGTGCTGCTCACTATTGCAGTTTTCAAATAAAATCTTGTACAGTTGCGAAGCGGTACAAAAGATTATCGAGGTAAGTAAAAAAAAAAAAAAGAAATTGTCATTTTACTATAAATCACATTTGGTTCCGTTCTACTCTTAAAATCCTTTCATTTGATACCCATATAGTGAAAATCGCAAAAAATTGTCAGTCGCCATGTTGAATCGGCGGCCATATTGAAATTTTAGAAACGTCACTAATGGCGTCGTATTCTACTCGTCAAGGCCTTTCATTTGATACCCATAAAGCTTGGGTTGGAAAACAAAAGCGGTCCGCCATTTTGAGAACGGCGGCCATTTTGAATTTTCATCAACGTCTCTAACGCGGCTGTATTCGACCTTGCAAAAACCCTTTCATTTGATACCCATATTGTAGGGATTACAGTACAAATGATACTTGGCCTTTTTGGACCGGCGGCCATATTGGTTTTTTAACATTGCCACTAATAGGCATCGATAGTGCTAAGAAAATCCTTTCATTCGATACCCATATCACCGTATCGGGATTAAAAACCGCGAGAATATAGCAAAAAAAAAAATATTAACCATTACAAAATGGCCGCCAGCGCCGCCGCCATCTTGAAAATGTCAAATGTCAAATTTTTCCAGTGTAGTAGACTAAACCGCTCACCGATTGGCGGTAACTGCAGGCGCGCAACTGTCATCGGTTCGCGTCAAAAAATTCGCAAAGTCGTCGAAGCCAAAATCTGCCATAGCGCCCAGTGTTGCCATTATACTAGCCCAAAATGGTGGTAGAAATGATCAGCGAGGCCCGACCGACCCGGCCATGTGAAAAAAAATCGAAAAAACACGCGATTTACGTTCTCCCCAAAATCGGGGAAAATACCCCAAAATCGGGGTAAATTACCCCACCGTTCGATGCGGCTCACCGAGCACTACAAAAGGTCACCCGGGGTTGTCAGTCGAAAACGGCGGCAACCCCGCGAAAACCGCGATTTAATTTTTTTCCAAATTGCAACTTTTTACAAAATGGCCGCCGGCGGCGCCGCCATCTTGAAATGTCGGAGTTTCGGATTTTTCCCAATATCTGCACCGTATTCGGGGTGGGATGACGTTTGTCCCGCGTCTGCAGCTCACCCCGATCTGGGAGATCAATTCGGGTCAAATTCGGTCTGCGAAAAGTTTCCAAACCTCCGTGGAGGCCAGTGTTGCCAGTGGGGAAAAATGAAAATACCAGAAAGTCATAGAGCCCCGCCGGCCTATAGGCACGTGTGTTGAATAATTCTAAAAGTCGTTATTTCGATTTTCGCCTTTCGCCGCCCCTAGGGGAAAAACTACCAAAAACGGTAGAAATTTTCTCCCACCTGGCAACACTGCTCGCCGAGCTCCACCCCCGCCCGGAACATGTCACCCCGGTCGGAGGCCGCCATCTTGGCGAAAATCCGGTCCGAAAATCGCGTCAAAATTGGCGATCCAAGATGGCCGCCGGCGCCGCCGCCATATTGTTTTTCGCCGCGCGCCGCAAATTTCCCGAAAGTCGAGGACAGTCCCGACCACGCGAAAAAAGAAAATCCCGGAAAAAAACAAAAACCGCGCCGGTCGACGGTCGCAAACACGGGTCGAAACGGGTTTTTCAGTCCAAGATGGCGGCGGCGCCATTTTGTTTTTTCTCAGTTTGTTAGCCGCACCGCATCCCCGCTACAGTAGTGACCACCCCCACCAAACGGCGTTAAAAACGGAGGCGATTTGGAAAAGTTGACATTTCGCGCGGGCCGCCATGTTGGTTTGGCCAAAATCCCTTTATCCCATTCTATGAACTAAAAAATCTAAAAAATTCCACCCCAACATCAAAACACTCAAAACACCCTCTAAACACCCTAAAAACACCCCTGATCAGTCAGTCAGTCAGTGAGTCAGTGGTAATCGAGCTTTATATATATAGGAGATATAACAAAGACTTTTAAACTGACTTATGACAAGTGGCAACCTGGCTCAATTAGTGCATATCTGGAAAGAAATGTTTCTTTTTAAACCTCGTTTGAAATAGTATAAATAATACAACGGTAGTTTTTTTGACGTGACAACGTCTATTAAATTGGTACGGCGTGGAGTCATTCTCGAAAACACCGTAACGGCCGATCTGACGCCACACGGAGCCACGCACATCGCCATAGGCTTGTTTCCACTAAGAATGAATCGGATGGGTTAGAGTTTCTAATGATTAATCATGATATGTAGTAAACAAAAAAAACTACTTTTTTATTTAAAATAATATAAGATTACTAATATTTTTGGAAATTAAATCGGCAAAATTACTTATTTAATCACGTGACATTAAACCACCAATCGGAGAGGCGTGACGTCACTCCTCGCGAAACACCGGTTGTAGTGTAGCTATACATACATCATCTATGTAATCTGTGCTGTCAGTGAACACTGAACAGGTTATTTCGATACACTTTGTTTCAGAGACTATTGTTAAATTAATACAGTTTGTTTATCTTAAAAGACACGGACATTTGCCATGGAATCAAGATTTACCAAAGCAAACGGCAGTAATTTCCCAAAATTGACGCCGTTATGCTTGGGAAATTTTTTCGCAGCAAACACAGATTTTGTATATAAATAATTTGTTTGGCGTTTTTATCGTTGTGCTTTTACATTGGGCACTATACAGTATTTATAATAAGAGGGATTCATTATTTATTATAATGATCTCGTTGACTGACATAAACAAACTCGATTGTTTCGCGAGGAGTGACGTCATTCAAGACGCCATGACAGTCTTGGCCTTTTTCGATGTCAATTATAAGTTCATTTCTAAAAAAGCAAAATACTTATGAAAAAGGCCTATTTTTCTAAAAATAATAATATATCAGGTGTAAAATAGATACTAAACTATAGTTTTAAACGAATTTCCAAATTTTGTCAACTAGCCTATTCTCGAAAACACCGTAACGCCGAATCTGACGCCACACGGAGCCACGCACATTACTCATAATAATTAATTTATGTATAACTTCAGAAGCAGAAAATTTAAAACAAACTATTAAATAAAAATATAAATGTTATACATTACTTTATTTTAAATAATTTCATTGCACCCAGAAAAAATTACCATGTAATAGACGTTGTCACGTTCAAATATCGGCAGTAGACGGAGTTCTACAGACAACCAATTTTTTTGACACAGACTAAAATAAAAAATCAAATATATGACAATACTTACTATCTGTCCTGTGGCACAGGTAATAAAAATAACGTGTCAAATATTGAATTAGAGAAATCTGTTGTGTCTATAACACAATTTTTTCTTATCTATTTTTTGCCAATTTTACACCTAATTATAATTAACAACGATCATGAAAACAAATATTGAATGCAATTTGGTATATAATTAATTTTTTCATATCATTATGATGAAGTATATATTTCATTAGAGTTTAATTTTAAGTAGAATTAAAGTTGAATATAATTTTTCAACACACTTCCTCATAAAGTGGCTCTAATCTAATGGCAATTAGGCACATAATGACACCTATAATCAAACTGTGACTTTTTCATTACTATTATTCACGAGTGAGTAATAGTTTTTTTTTAATATTATTGGTTGAGTTACGCTTACATTTGCGCTAAAAAGCTATCCGCGAAAAGCCCAAAAAAAAGAAACATTATTATAGTCTATGGCGCGATGCGCGCGCATAGGAAAACTAATTAATTTTTCCCGCCATTACGAAACATTTTTCACAACTCGTCTCGTTTTCTCTTGAAGTTATTTAGTTAGTTATTAATTAAGATGTCTGCAAATACAATTTATGAAGAAAATGTTTTTTATTTAAGTATTATTTTATTCAGAAGTGTGTTGAAAAACGTTGTATGATACACGTGTGTATTGATGATTACCGTCCTCGACTCCTTAAGACCCTCGCCTGACGCTCTCGGCCTCAATGCGCCTCAGCGGTAATCACCAACATTACACACTTGTACCATAATGTACTATTATTAGGTATTTTTGAAAATCTAAAAATATCTATCATATAAGTATCATAAAAGTGCAGGATTTCTCAGCGTCTAACTCCTGCGAGAAAAATAAATAAGTATCATTGGAGAGCAGGATACTTAATTTCAATTTTCGGTTTAATCTTCATTCAACGCCAATTGAAAAGAAGGGTAAATTAAAAAACTCGTAACCTAACCGCTTCTCCCCATTAAGGTTTTCAAAGTAAGAGATGTCGTGGGACTGACAACCCTAATCCTTACTGGCTTGATGATTCACTGCATAACCAATGCGTTCGCATCTGCCGTGAATGCACATCATTATGATAATGAATATGTATTGCGATCTGCGCATGATTCGGTGACCTAACTGCGCCTATATTTGAATGTAAGGAAGCCTTCTATTCTCCTGCTAGTGAATGTGTGATAAATAAAGTTCAAAGTTTAATGTTTTGTGTCATAAATAGCTGAATATGTGCTATAAGTATGAGTTGAAATAAGGTAATTTCTTAGAATGTCAGATTTAAATAATGATCTAAGGTTACACAATGTTAAGATCTAGATGAGATTGATAGCCTAGGAATAGGGAGGTCTGGAACGAATGAGATTTTTAGTTTTACATCCATGAAAGATGATCTTTGCGTCTTGTGATAAAATCTATTAAAATAAGCAATGTTAAAATTATTTGCAATCAAAATTCGTAATCAAACATTTGACTGTCACAATGTTGAGATTTCGTTTTTCAATGGAGAATATGTCGCTGACTGTACCTCTGTGCGGACGATTAGTCTGTCACCATGTTGTAACGTGCTACGTGATGCGCTGTTACACGAAATGATACTGTAATACCTAGGTAAGGTAGCATTATCCATCTTAAAGTGCGAGTGCTTACAGCTCTAAAATTAATAATGCGCTCTATAATTTTGAAATGTAGAGCCACACGATTTGCATAATCTTGAATTTGTTAGTGTCTCCACTTCGTCGTGCCTTGGTTTGTAAATTGTTGGACAATAACTCATCTCTTAGCATTTAAGCAGGTTTATTTTTGTATTATAAAACTTACTATTATTGACGCACCACTCTGACCACAAACAGTTTGAGGAAGTTCTAAGCAATAATTTAATCTAAGGTTCCTTGTAAACGGTTATGAGCGTACTACTGGCGACCGGCGCCGAGACGAGGTGAGATTTTGGCAGTGCACATGTTGCCCTCTGAACTGTGGCCATTCCGATACTCCATACAATATAATACGTATTATGATATTTAAAACCATAACTTTTTAAATTTAAATGCCATAGAAAATATTTATTTTAACAGTATTTTAATACTAATGCAAGTTATGATTACAAATGAATCTTAAAATTAAGTTTGTGATAACTAATTTCCTTGCCTTAAAAGTATGTTATTACAATTTTGTAATATTTGCTCTCTTAGTCATTAAATTAATAACGAAAACGATAGTATAGAATGAGAGAAATTCTTTCAAATCTTCATACAAGACCGGCAGATTCATACTTGACCATACCATGGAAATTCGATGAAAACTAATGTATTGTTTGCCACCGCAATAGAGTTCTTCACCTGAAACTGGTCATCTCTAGCACAGTTCGGTTCTATCAAATACCTATTGACCCTCAAATAAGCTTCCAACTGCTTTGTTTTCTGAGCATTACAATATATCGATGGCGTCGAGTTTTGGTCCTGCACCAGGGACGAGATTCTGGGTGTTATTGTTTTAATCTAGAAAGTATATAACTTGGAAGTCTATGACATAGACTTCCAAGACGGGAAAAGTAAAAGTAGAAGAAAATTTTCAATTTTTTTTTGTGTAATCAATAATAAATATAATGTATAATTTTGTTTGCTTTATATATGTATATATATGGTAATTAGAACCAATATCTCATTTTCGAGCTAATCGGTTGTCAAATATTTTTGTAATATTAAAAATTAAAAGTAAAAAAATCCTTTTTCAAAAACAAGCTTTAAATGCGCTAAAAAGAACAAAATAAACTTTTAATACATATAAAAGCCTGTCGCGAGATTTACTTACTTATTGAATATTTTTAACGACAAGCTTTTATATGTATTAAAAGTCTATTTTGTTCTTTTTAGCGCATTTAATAAAAGCTTGTTTTTAAAAAAGGATTTTTTTACTTTTAATTTATTTTCCGACTAAAAAACCAAGCTTAGTAAACCCTTTCATTTGATACCCATATTGTAGGAGTGCATTAAAAATAATTGGTCCGCCATATTGGATACGCCGCCATGTTGGATTTAGAAGGACGTCACACAGTTAATCATGCATTGTCATCTTTAGAATGACGTCACAATCATGCATTGTCATCCGAACTAAACGTGTATACCAAATTTCAGCTCAATCGGAAACCGGGAAGTGGATCAAATTTAAGTTGCAAGATTTGATTACAGAACGACAGACAACGGGACAGGTGAAACTAAATAAAAGCTTGTAAAATGGAGGGGAGTGATAAAGAGAACCGAATTAAGTACAATTTAATAATATTTTAACAAGCATAATGACATATTCTCAAGGCTGAAAAGACGCTTCTTGATTAGTCAACACTACAACGTGAACAATGTCCGACTTTAGTTATGGTTTATTGTGGATCTTCAAGTCCTGCTAAGGGCAGCATCTGCGCCATCTCTTGTAGTCATTCTCAGTAATCTTCTGCTTCGCCACGAGTAGGCCCCATCCATGCGGGCCGGAGCCACTAAGGTGTACCGTACTTTTTCATGCGCAATATGCCCTCTAATAGCTTTCTGAGGGCACGGTCACCTTTTCAACCAAGCCGTAGGGCCCTTATGACCAAGGCTTAGGCTGAGTTTATTTGGAAGTTCATCCCGGTCGTCGCCTGTATCAATTTGGAGTCTGACATAGAACTTTGTTGCGGTGGTATCCACGAGCTTAAAAACATCTTACTCGTATTTACAAAAAAATGCATAATCTCTATTCATTGTTTCTTGTCATCACATCACAGTTGCTTTCTGAGAATCATTCTCGGTCAAAAGTATGCCTATATAATAGTGGTATATAAAAAAACACAAATAAAAAACTGTTTTAAACTGACTACGCCGCGTGGCTCGTCGTGTCGACTCGTGGTCGTGTCGTCGCGGCAGTTATGTTCAAACGGTAATCTACGGGAAAAAGCGTATAGGCCACTAAAGCGAGTTACCATATCATTATATATTTAATGAATAATTAACTTTTAGTCTGCTCTGACAGATATATAAATAACTAGCGGACCCGACAGACTTCGTCCTGTCAAAAAGATTGTAAAGTGGCAGTTTTTTGTTTCTCAAAAATTCTCCTATACAGAACCAGCACCCTGGTAGGCGTTGTGAATAAAAAATAATTAATTGCAAAGGAGGTCCAAATAAACTATACATTTTGTGACTACTCAATTTTGGAACGTGACATTAAATTCTCCAACAATGTACTCTGTGCTCCAACGCACACACGCAGACTGTTTTGATAGATACTTATGATTGAATTTCAACTTTATACAATAACAATAAAGCTCAAATTGACTGTACGTTTTAGTTAGAAAACGTTGTATGGGGAAAAAAGGACTGTTTTAGGGTGTTTTGCGATAATTATTCGAGTTTTTCTCGCCGTAAAAACCATCCTTGAATTACGCCGAAACATTTTATAAAAAAGATTGGCCAAACGGTCCAGGCGTTATCGAGTTATGCGCTTACCAACACATTTTGCGATTTATTTTTAATATATAAGATAATATACAGGGTGTCCCAAAAACGACACGTCACAGTGACACTGGAGTTAGGCCAGCACAAGAGGCATCGAACAAGCCTAACATGACCTCAGTAAAAGTTGCTCGGTTTTCAAGATATTTCCAATTTAAACTTTTTCTAAATTTTCAAGTTTCTTAACATGTTCAGTGCTAGCATTATGTTAGATAGCCCTCAGGTTTCCATTTTTCTTTTGCACTCTTGTTGCGAATAGTTGCTTAAGATGATAGAAGTGTTATTTCGTTGACAACTTATGTAAAATGTGGAAAAATACTGGATTGAACTTGAAAAAAATTGAACAACGAAAAATAACTTTCAACTTTGATCACTTGCCGTGAAAAAAATTTCAAAGAAACTAAATGAGCAAATAACTTTAAAAACTTGCATGTGTTATGCCAATTCCAAAATGGTATAACACATGTATCTTATTGGTTTAATAAGTTTACAGTAAATGCTCGAACTGTCTCCCTTGAACTCTAATACATAAGTGACATCGCCTAATAAAATTACGGCTCAATGTTCTTAAGCTGATTTCTGATATGGTGCGAGCTGCATCGAATACACGTCGCCGTAACTCTTCTTCGGATCTTATTGGTTTCGCATAAACTTTGTCTTTTAGACAACCCCAATAAAAGAAATCTAAGGGATTTAGATCCGGGGAACGCGGGGATGGCCATGGATTGGCCATGAATTGGCCCCTGTCGCCCAATCCATCTTTCGGGGAATGCGTTGCTTAGGTACTGACGTACTGGTAAGGCATAGTGTGCTGGGCAGCCATCTTGTTGGAACCACATCCTTCGTCTCAGCGCCAACGGAGTATCTTCCAATAATACAGGAAGGTTGTTTCGCAAATGTTCTAAATAATTTTGTCCATTCAGAACAGGCGGCAACTCGACCGGTCCCAATATTTGACCGTTGAAAATTCCCGTCCACAGATTAATTTTAAATTGGTACTGTGATCGGTCTTCTCTTTTTTCATGGGGTTGTCTAATTGCCAGCTATGGATGTTGTGCAAATTGATATACCCATCCCTTTTGCAGGCTGATTCGTCGCTCCATAACACTTCATTGAAGAAATTTGGATTTTCTCTCCATTTCTGAATCATTGTCCGGCAAAACTGGACACGCGCAGCGTAGTCCGCCGGAAGCAGTGTTTGGACGCGTTGGATATGGTAGGGATGGTATTTGTGGCGTTTTAAAATTCGATGTGCCGAAGATTTGGGAACACCAGTGCGGCGTTCAATAATTCGCACTGAAGTTCCTGGCTCCTCTCGTACTTGCTCTAACACCACGTTTCGTCAACAGTCCGAGGTCTTCCTTCTGAGTGACTCACTCCAGGTAATCTGCCATCACGATAAGCGTTCACAACTCTTAAGATCACTTCGTAAGTCGTCGGATTACGGTTTGGATATCTTTCGGAGTATAATCTTGCAGCCAATCTTGCGTTGTACGAAACATTGCCTCGATTGGAAACCTGCCTGGTTTCGCCGTAAATCAAGTGCATGTCCGAGTAGTCACGGTGAGTGTATTGGGTACCACGATTTGCCATCGTTAATAAGACAGTTCCGTAAAGCAATATCAGTGTCCAACAGAGCGCCGAGTTGTCGTTCAAAACAGAAATCAGAGTCCAGAGAAAAGCCAAGTCGATTTAAATTAAGGAATACACGGAAACAAGGAACGCAGAGATTAACACGGTTGTCGTACGAAACGCAAGGTAACGAACTGTCGTAACAACTTGATTTGCAGTGCAGGGCCATAAGAATTAAAACTACAACCCCTCTTTCTTCTCCATTTCTTTGAAAAGATGATAACGACACGTACGTCAAAAACAAAGCTATTTGCTTACAATATCTAGCCGACAAAAGGGTAATAAACTATCCTTATCTTTCATTCTCATGCATTTGACAAACAAAAAAGCTAATAGATAACAATAACAATGCCTTATCGTTGCGCGTGACATTATTTTTTTACCTGCTAGCGGTAGCTTCCGGGGTTCCTAGTATTAGTGAAGCATTAAAAAATCGTATAATATTAAAATAAGACACATGTGTTATACCATTTTGGAATAAGCATAAGACATGCAAGTTTTTAACGTTATTTGCTCATTTAGTTTCTTTGAATTTTTTTTCACGGCAAGTGATCAAAGTTGAAAGTAATTTTTCGTTGTTCAATTTTTTCAAGTTCAATCCAGTATTTTTCCACATTTTACATTAGTTATCAACGAAATAACACTTCTATCATCTTAAGCAACTATTCGCAACAAGAGTACAAAAAAAAATCGAAACCTGAGGGCTATCTAACGTAATGCTAGCACTGAACACGTTAAAAAACGTGAAAATTTTGAAAAAGTTTAAATTGACAATATCTTGAAAACCGAGCAACTTTTACTGAGGTCATGTTAGGCTTATTCGATGCCTCTTGTGCTGGCCTAACCCCAGTGTCACTGTGACGTGTCGTTTTTGGGACACCCTGTATAAATTCATTACAAGTCTACCTGCCAACCGATTGGATAGACAGCGTAAATAATAATATCACTTTTACCTAATAGTCTTCATATGGACATTTAAAAAGGCGGAACTATAACTAATGACACATCTCTGACAATTAGGACAGTGATATGTCTAGGAGAGTGAAAGAAGACAACATAATTAGATATTCCTCGTAATTAGGTGTAGGTAAACTAATGTTTTCTAATTAGTTTCGTAAAAATCGGTTACAAGTGCCCTGCGGCTCGAAGTCAATGTTTTACCACAGAGAAATTGTATAGTCCTGATAAAATGCACTGTATTAGATAAACAGTCAAACTTATTGAGCAACAGATCTGAAATACCTATTTGTGGATAGACCTATTTATCACTTTAAGATAGTTTTTTATGAAGTATAGTGTAATATGATCCCTACTTCCTTACTTATATTAATAATCCAAAAGTAAATGTCTGTGTAACAGATTCATGCTAAAACTTCTAAACCGATTTAAATTAAATCGCTGGTACACAGATAGTCTATATAGAGGCTGAGAAAGGGCATAGGCTACATTTAAATGGGATAAAAAGGTTGTAAGGAGTTGAATAGGACATGAAAGCTTGTATGGAAAGTATGTCATTTTTAAAGTTAGAAGTTTTAAAATTTTTAGTTGGTTATATATTAATACGTTCAGTTTGTAAATTTTTATCCTAAATTGGTTAAAAATATGGGATTAAAGATTTTTTGTTTGAATAGCATCTGAAACTACTGAACTGATTTTAATGAAAGTTAATAAAGGGATAGTTTCAGACTCAGAGGACATTGTGAATTTCTTACTAAGATATAATATTTTTCTTCTGCAGGAAAATAAGACAAAAACAGCTTACCGGATTTTGACTAAATTTGGTATGGTGGTGGTTGATAAAGATATACGACAACACTATATTATTTAATACAATTAAATATATATTAAATTAATTATATAAGATAATTTTTACTGCGGGAATCTTATAAAATATATCTTTCGTTTTACAACAAGATTAACGCGGGCGAAGTCACGGGCGAAAAGCTAATAATAAAATTTACAATCGGACGATTTAAAAGTTATCAATGGCACCAATTTAGCGTTTAAACAAGTACTTATCGTCTGACACACATCTTTGTTAAATGTAATGAAGTCTTTGCAGTATTGTTCGTATTGTATAATTATCATTTTATTAGAGCATCGGTTAATAATTCTTTATGATTTGTTGCCAGTTGTACACGACTTTGAAACCGGATGTTAGATTTAATCCAATTAAATATCTTGTCCGAAACATCGTCTCTGTATCGAAAAATCACTATAATTTAAAACTTACGCAGTTAGATATGATGTTTATGAATGATTTTGTAGCTTTTGGGGTTGATTCTTCAATGATGGCATTTAATGTATATGTTTTGTAAATCTATTTTCGTATTTGAAACGTTGAATAAATGTAATTATAAATAAATCTAGTTAAATGTCCATTCGTGTACGTTCATAGATTTATCGTATAGTATACGCCGAATAACGTATTGGTGATGATTTGATTCTATAAGAACTTTACAGAAATCATAAGCGAATTAGAATATATGTTAAAGAAAAGCTGAATTAAATTAATATATAATACTAGCTTTCCGCCCGCGGCTTCGCCCGCGTTATATTCGAATTTCCCACAGGAAGGATATGTTTTAACAATACTGCCATACAACCTTTCACCCCCTCCTTTCAACCTTTTACAACCCTTTTCTGCTTTAAAAGGTAGCCTCTGTCCTTTCTCAGCCTCTAGACTATCTGTGTACCACATTTAAATCGGTTCAGTAGTTTTAACAATATTTCCATACAACCAATAATCCCTCCTTTCAACCTTTTACAACCCTTTACAACCTTTTTTGCATGAAAAAGTAGCCTATGTCCTTTCTCAGGCTCCAGACTATCTGTGTACCAAATTTCATTTAAATCGGTTCAGTAGTTTTAACAATATTTCCATACAACCAATAATCCCTCCTTTCAACCTTTTACAACCCTTTACAACCTTTTTTGCATGAAAAAGTAGCCTATGTCCTTTCTCAGGCTCCAGACTATCTGTGTACCAAATTTCATTTAAATCAGTTCAGTTAGTTTTGGTGTGAAAGCGGAACAGACAGACAGACAGAGTTACTTTCGCATTTATAATATTAGTATGTATGTATGTATAGTATGGCACAAAACAATGAGCTTTTCCACAAATACTATTTTCACAGTACTTTTGATTAAAATTTCACCGTCTTCAATTTTCACAGATGACACTCCAGTTTTATTTATTTGAGTTCATTAAAATGACGATAACTTTTTTTTTAATGAACCGATTTTGATGAAACAAAGTTTAGATATTATTCTGAGTTAAAACAAAGCAAATAGTGAAAGTTTCAAGTAAATCGGTTCAGTACTTTCGGAGATAAACGTGAACATACATACAGACAGACAGACAAAAAATTCCAAAAATTTTTTTTTGCTTTCTAATAATCTATTTAAGTGCCCCTCTATCCATTTCAGTCAAAAATACTAAATGTACAGACAAAATATTTTTACTGTCTTATTATATGTATAGATATTAGCGACCCAATCCAACTTTGCATAGGTACAATATACTTTTCTCTATTATAATATGCATGAAGTATATAAATAAACCTTTCTCTTGAATCACAGTTTATATTGCTGAAAACTGCACTAACATCCGTTAAGTAGATTAAAAGCTTTCTAATTTTATACTAAATACGTACATATATATATAATAGATCATAATTCTGATCGATATAACTAACTAGCAAAAATCACTTTAGACGACAAGGAAAATGTATAATGTCTAAAAAATTATTTTACAACCACATTTGTTAATACAGAAAAATGCTTTATAATATCTGACAAATTATTATGCAATAAGTAACCTCATACAAATTAATTGCGCTATTGCGATGCACCTCCATTCAAGAATGTCTAATATAATTTTTGATTATTTCGTTCGCAGGTTAAGCATTGACGTTGATTATGGTATTAGCAAATATATAATTTGGATATAAGCCCATTTTTATCTCTGAGTTTTGTAATACGTAGTTGTGTGTAAGTCACATTAATGTGTGTTGTTTGGTCATTTGGTCAAATCGCATTGCTGCAACAATCCATCCAAGTTTTATTTTTAAAAGCATATGAGCATAGCTAGCGTTGGCAAGCGTCCGGATAAAGCCAGACATAGGTAGGCTTTTTGATTGCATGTCCGGCCAAAATAGACTGCGTCCGGCTTGTCCGGCTTTTGTTAGGCTTTTTACATTTCGCAAATGAGAGTAGCCGAGCGCAGGCGATGAGAGTCGACTGACGGTCGCTTACGCAGGCCGAAGTATTTTGTAAACGAGAATGGCCGAGCGCAGTTACATACGTTGATAAATGTTGAAGTATCTAGAATTGTATTTTAACTGATGACTATTTGACTGATTAATAATAAAGTACTTACGTTAGACTGGTTTGATATTCGATTTTATTTATTATTTCTCTAGAATTTAACAAGATTTATGATAATAATGACAATAATATAAAAATCTTAATTTTACATACAATGTTTATGTCGTACCGATTAATACTGAGACAAGGTCCTCAATAATGTAGGGTGTCCGGCCTTCCTACACACATGTCCGGCCAAACTGGCTGGTCTGTCCGGCTATTAGGTTTGGCAACCTGGCAACCTTAGTATAGCTAAGTTATATAAGCGTAAGGTGTTATCCTTGTTTGGTTACTTTGACAGGGATATGTTACTTAATAATCCTTCTCAGTTCTGTTCAATGGCAGCTAACTCAGCACCCGAATAAAACCAATTTACTGGAAAGTCTCTACGCATGGAAGGAAAACATTTTCATCAAACATCAAACAAACCTGAGTGTAAACGTTAGGTGGCTCTGTTTTCTTATTGTTGTAACCCTATTCTAAGTGGTCATAGTGAGGTCTTTGATCATTGTTTATCGAATAGTAAGTCATTACATCTTACTATTTCACAATAAAAGTAAAAGACAACATGAACTTTCATTTAACGGCAAATTTAAATTAACTGAAATCTCTCGAGAGCCACAGTTCGTATTTATTATTCGCTTCGGGTCATGGTCTCATTGGATTTTTAATATGAAGATACGCGACCCAGTCTAAACGCTTGAAGCAAATATATGATTTACAAATCAAAGTCTGGTCAAGCCGAAGACATAGAAAGTGTGAAGATCGCGGAATGGGCTATTACTGTGTCTAAGCTTTCCGCGCCGCTTTAACTTTGGGCGTATGCCATAATTAACACAAGATTTACAACGTGACCAATAGCAATAATGTCTATAACAAACACGCCTCAGGTTATCTCCATCTCATTTTTAATATTATCGTAAATCCTTGATTAATAGTTGTGAAATTCGAATGTTGTCTTATCGAATTTAAAAAAGATGATATTTAATGGGACGCGATACTTATTGTTTCCTGATGAAGTCAGCGGAAACATCATATTGAACATGACAATTTTATCTATTTAAAGGACTGTTTTATAAAGATATAGCAAAATTAAAATAGACATAAATTCCGAGTCTTCTTTCCATACAAGCCGTAGGGCGCTTATGGGCAAGGCTAAGGCTGAGTTTAGTCGGCAGGTCACGCGGTCGGTTCGACCGGTGACCGGTCCGCTACGGTCGCGTGGAGTCCAACATAACCTCCATGACATTTAAGTCGCGGGGGTATCCTGGGCACGCTTCGTGCTCCTTGGTGAAGGATTCTCGACCTCTCTCTCCTGAGAAAAAATAACCGCCTCTTCTCAATGAGGAAAGTAGAGATGACATACGCATAATTCTCTAGTTTCATACATATGCATTAGGTTAAGGGTACCTTCAGGGTACTCTCAAGGTACGCTTAATATCAGGGACCAACACCAGGTCCAGGGCCCATATACTTAAAAGCGAACATACGATATATCGTCGGCGCTTCGCTGTACATCTCAGACTTCATTGTACTCTACATTTTGCTGAATGCTGAAAGTTTTGACTTGCAGTCTACGAGTTTAACAACGGAGTTCATAGATTTACGTTCGCACATTGAAACGGCATATTTTCAAATGTAATTATTTATTTACCTTAACTGACAGCTATAATATGCTTTAGTTATGTTTGCTGTCGATGAGGAGAAAGTAATTGAAAATTGTGATTAAAAAGACAATATGACATGTTTCGACTTTTGAGTATTAAATCCCTTTATTTAAACATCGACATACATTATATATATAAATACCAGTAAAATCATAAAACTATATACAATAGCGACCAAAAGGCTTAATAAACAAATGAGCATTATTTTAACAGTTGGCTATTGTACGCAACTGTCAGTTTGGACTAATTAAAAATTATACCTTAGTCATAACGGTTATTTGAAAGGAAATCGAAGCCTTAATTCCCCTTTCCTGAAGAGTTGTGTTTAGATGTAGGTTTTAGGTAGTGGTAGGTCAAAAATATCGATGACGACTGCTATTCGGTCATACAATGACAACTTTGCCCTTTGCTGCGCGTACGCAATGCACTGTGTAATTTTACGCTCAAATTAATCAATTATGTATGCAAATATATATTCCGAATTTAATTTATGTATAACGATTGCTCATGGTCTGTTGTCTTGATCGCCACTTTGAAGTTGATGTGGCAATATTTCCCTATTTACGGGAGTTAATCTAAACGAGATAAGCTTAAGAAGCAGATACCTGAAATTTAAATTGCCGGTTTGTCTGAAAAACAAGAGGAATACTTAAAATTTGTTCGTTTTGTTTGAAACTGTTAATTATTATGAAAAGTTATAAAATTCATTTGTTACTTTTGTACAAGTACATAGAAGTCTACGTTCTATTTATGGTAAAAATATAATTATTGTCTAAAATGAATTGACGAAGCATTTTTATAATAATACCACACAGTAGGATATATTTTTCTGTGCACTCTTTAATTGTTCTACTGATTTCTTTATTATTTTATAAATTTTATTGCTATAAGTAAGCAGAATAAAACTGTTTGCAAAAATTATAAATCGGAAATATTATTCTCCTACAACATGTTGTTCAATTGTAGAAACATCAATCATTTCTTAGTGATAATGATTAAAACTGTGTTTAATTGCTTACTCCTGCAAATCATTGTTGAGCCCGTTGCCCGAGCTTTCTCAGCACGAATTCTATTATTGAAGATGATAATTGAATTGAGAAGCTGCACTGTTTCATCTCCGCTATGATATGTCTAACTTCAAACGAGGCTAAAAATAAAAACAAGATTGACGGTGTTTTAAGAATTTTAATAAAAAAAAACTCAATGTCACAACAGCGAGCTGACTATATAAGTGAAATATTAACACCACATTTTAGTTTCTAATACTAAAGTTTTTTAATTATTAAGGTAAGATGATATAGACCTTTTCGTTACGGTTCTCTTTTTAAACCTGGTACCCGTATGTTTCGGCGCGATTTTAAAGACGTTTCACGTCAAAAGTATGTTGTGACTGAGCTATGCTCCAGACATTGCAGATGTTCACGAACGATGGTTACCATTTAGGTAGCCCTCTACAATAGTAAAAAAATCGGGTGAGGCTGTGCCGGGGCACACGGCCGTTGGTTTTAACGTGAAACGTCTATGTTAGCGAATCGCTTTTAAAGTAAAAGATTGAAATGAAAACAAGATTGACGGTGTTTTAAGTATTTTAATAAAGTTTCTCGCGGAGTTGGCGTTTTTTTCGGCAGCGGCTTTGCGACGTTCCCGAAACCATCTCGCTCGCTCGGCGCCGGACATTGGGGTACCTGTGTGTGGCCCATAGCCCCCTCTTTCTAATGATAGCCGTGATTTATATTTCTGGCTGGCTCTTGCACGAGCTGAGCCGACATAGCAAATGTTTATATATTTACGATCACTTTTTGGTTATTTTAAATATAAATACTGTCCAAATTACACTAATTTTTGGATAAATCAATCAGTTTAAATAAACTTAACAAACACACGAAAGAATCACCGCGCTATAAAGTCGGAGTCACGAGTAACACTGAATAGAAACAAGCGAGAGCGCCGGTTTCGCAAAGTTAACGCGGTATCCCTCCCCCGCCGCCCCGCTCGACCCCTACACGAATTCAATGTCAAAACAGCGAGCTGACTATATAAGTGAAATATTCACACCACATTTTTGTTTCTAAGACTAATAGTTTTTTAATTATTAAGGTACGATGATATAGACCTTTTCGTTACGGTCCACTTTTTAAACCTGGTACCCGTATGTTTCGGCGCGATTTTAAAGACGTTTCACGTCAAAAAAGTGGCATTCAAGATGAGGTAGAAATACAAAACTTATATATTACTTGTTCTTTATATAATACTTGTTCCTCATTGTCATAAGAAATTTCAGCTGAGTGTCATCCAAAACTGAAGCAAGCAAACCCACAAAGTACTATGAACTAATCATTTGAGTGATGCTGCCATCCAGCCTATTATTGTATTCTATACTTAATTGTCTATCTAGCTAGCGGAAATGCACTAACTCTGCTAATAACGGCCAGCTATTAGTTATTCTTCACCTAGAAACATCGCTAGAACACGAACCGTGATTTGTGTTTAATTTGAAAATAAAAAAAAACAATCCAAAATTAAAAAATGTGTTAGTCGGTATCGGTACGCAAGATACTGTTGAAGAACCTGGTGAGACATAGCAGACCCTTGCAGGAACTTCAGGATCGGCCTCAGGCCGTAGAAAGATCGACATACTCGATAAAAAATCGGTGACTTTAAGACACTCTTACCGAGTGACTAGGATCTTTGTCGGTCAGTATATATCCGGATCTACCACCAGGGCCCCAACAAAGTATCATTAGTATTCGATTCGTTATCGAAATCGTTTCAATATTTAACGCCAACCTATGAAATTGATTTCAAAGCGCGGAATCATTTTCATATATTTTGTTATAACGAAAACTAAATTGAATATCATAAATGTTACTTTGGCCACAGACTGTTCGAGAAATGCTATTATGTCTCGATGTGCTTTTTGGATCGCCCTGATTAAGGATGAGATTGCACATCGGAGTGGTTTGGCGCTGATTAAGGACAAGATTGCACATCTGGATAGATAGAAAACCAGCTTCTGTTTGATTATATTTTATTATAATGGTATTACATATTTACGTAATTAGTATTAGGTACATATAGGTAGTGACGTATATGTATCTAATTATTTAATAATGCCGCTACAATTGAAATAAATTACCCCAGGAAGTGAATTGTATTATTTCCAAATTGAGTCGTATTTTTTTTTCCAAAACATGCGAAGCGGTTAGGTTGACGGAGACCGTAAAAAATCTAATGCATGCGTGTAGTTATTATATAAAAAAATATAATTCATTATAAAAAATAAGCTTATCACCATTATGAGTAAATATTGAGAATGGAAAATCTTGTTGGTGTATAATAGCTTGTATTTGTAGGCAGTCCTAGGGCACTCCTGCACAACTGGGGTGCGACTGGGAGATATCATTCTCTGAAAAAAAAAAACGGTTCTGAAGAAATGACTTGTAGAGTGTATCAGGATGTTGAAGTTTAACCGATTTCTATAAATCGGTTGAAGTCCTCCTTGTCTAAGGAGACTGCCTCGGTGTAGACCTCAGATGATCAGACTCCTGTATCAGCAGACGCTTGAACAGCTGGATCACGTGATACAGCAGGGTGATGAAGCAATAGCCTGGCGGAGGACACTGGTGAACCCAATTTTCCAGGCCATTATCAATTGATCGGTACACAACATGCTCATGAATTGAAGAGCCTGACGAGGTATACTAGTCCTTTGCGGGACAGCTACATGAGTACCTTCAGCCCTGGACGCTTTTCATGGCAGGTTGATGCACTCCTCAGTTCACAAGTGCGGTGTGGGACCTTACAATAGCTTCACGATGCGGTTCAGCCAGCGCAGTCGATGGACGCGGAATGTAGGATAAATACTTACAGGAATCAATGTACTATAGCTGAATGTACCCAATTACCTGATGATGAGTGTGAGTAATGTGCTTGTATGATACTTTATGACTGTAAAATTAGTATACTTCAGCTTCCGAGTGACGATAATGCAGCTACTTTGTTATGAAATCTCCATTCAGCAACCGCTACCATATTAGTTACATATTTGTCTACTTGAAAGCATCTTTGAATATATGTGAACGATAATCGAACATAATTCATTTATCATTAAATTAACATAATTCATTTAATTCGTGTACCCTGATACACATTTTTTTTTTATTTAAGCATTTTGTGTTTTTTCATCACATTTCACACATTAATTTGTTGTCTATCAATAATTTATCATAAAAATTTCTTTCAAACAACTATTTCATAGCTATTTCTTGTAGTAAATTTAAGTTCTTGCAATCTCTGTCTACATATTTTTATATGATAAGAACAAAAAGTTTCCTTTTTTTGTCTAGTCATCAATAAGCGTACCGTCACAGATTTGCACATCAGCAGCATTCCCGATCACGATTGACATCAAATGATCGGTTCTATCGAGATGATCGGCTATCGAGAGCCCAGCCTCTAATCAAGCAGATGTTTTGATGGCTCCGATTTTGATTGCAACATGTAATTTTTTTTATAGAACACATGTTTCTGAGAAAGATAAGACTTAGATTAATACAATTAGATTTAGTATTAAATTTTAGAAAAAATTAACTCTGAAGTCACTCTTCTATTAGTTCGATCTTAAGGAATTATAATGACGTGTTTTAAAACCGTAATTTGGATATAGATATTTTTTTGGATGAAAAAGACATTTATTCGATTTCGGATTAGAGTAATATTTTTTCTGTAAATTATGACCGTCTTTTAATTAGAATGTTGTGCTCACCTATAATTTAAATATACAACACATTTATTTTTATTGCAATGTAATATAGTACTTACGTGTATGTATATAGTTGGTAAGCCATAAGAAATAAATTCAATACGACACATAATCGGATAATTGTATAAGAAACTTAAATAAGTTTGTTAAAATATGAGCTTTTGTTTGTTTTTTTTTAATCTTATTATGCCATACATTTATATAGTCATACAATATGGTGTATTGTCATACATAATGGTTAAGCCGGCTACAAAATAATTTACATGTATTGACATTATTTTAAATGAAAGAACAAAGGAGGAAATTTATAATTCTAGCACTATTACTAGATTTAAAAGTAAAACATAGACATTTATGAAAATCAAAAAACAATTCTTGCCTACTACCTACATATAATATCCTTCATTAACTTACTCTGTCTCTTTCGTTGAGATATGAGCTTTTAAGAAATTATTTTATATTATATACTTACGCTCGACTTTTCACTCCAGACTCTAAGCAAAAGCTTGAAAACGTTAAATAAGAATAGATTTTAATAACTACCGTTTATGTTTATAATTTAATAACTAAGCTTTTTGTTTTGAATGAGGTCATGATGTCTATTGTCTACTCAATTTGTCTTATATATAATTACATATATGTAAATACGCTTGAAGATACTTCGTATAGAAGGAACAAATTTGGTAGTCACTCTCCTATGAGTACAATTTTGATAAACTACAACTCAGATATTGATATTGACATTTTTACTGCAAAGTCGTCTAATTTTAAAAGAGCTATTAGGGAGTTTTGTATTTTTTATTTTTAGTTTTTTTTTCTTCCCTATATTGTTATACTTGTTTTTTAAAATTAGGAAAACACGTCTTTAAAAAAAAGGTTGTGCCTACCTATAATTTAAATACATATATGATATCATTATACAAAAAATGTTAATATGTTAATGACGCTTATGTATTTAGTTGGTAAGCCTTAATAAATAATAATAATAATAAGTGACGACCCCATCGCCTGCTGGTGGGGCATTTAATGCCCCTTAACTGCCATAAATGCCCCATCAGTGCAGTCAGTCTCCCTCAGGGCAGCTTGTGGCGAGCTGTCGGTGAGTTGCGTCACCGAGGGTACCGAGGGGGGCGTATGCCACCCGCCTCTGCCTTGCCTTAACCAGCCGGGCAGAGTGGAGTCGCAAGAGCAGATGCTCGAATGATGGAAGTGTAATAATGTCATAACGCCGCCGCTGACGGCGTCTCGATCGCTGTCGCAGACACACCTCTCTACACCCTTAGCCGTTCACACCAATGTTGCTCTCTTCGCACCAATATTGGTCTGCTTTTTTGGGGGGCCCATTTAGTGAGCGGCGAGTCACCACCTGCCACATTGAAATCAATTAGGAGGCTTTGAGAAGGCAGGTGACCGGAGTCTCTTCCACCAAAATCGAAATGCAATAGTCCACAAACTTTTTGACCACAAATGACATTTGTTTCTGTGCATCTAACTGGGTGTAGTCTTTGGCTGCATTTTTCATGATGCAGATAGAGTTTAGATCCAGTTGGTACACTCCACGCACACTTTCATTAAATTTGGCTTAAATGGCCTCTACGCGCTGAATCTGTATCCCGCGTACGCCTTATAAAGGACCGTGTCTTATAAAGACGCGTGACTTCAGCTACAATAATAATAATAAGGCAATAACTTAAAGTCAGTTAAATAATATTTTTTTAACGGAACTGCAAAATTACCGTGACAATTTTATTTGATTCAAAAATGACACAGCAACCAATACATTTTGATACTTATATGCAGTTTGACAATATAATCATGAGTGTAGAGATTTATTACCTTTATCTGACCCTGTTGATTCAGGCGTTATTTTAAAATTTCAATATTATTTACTTATTCATTAAACTATCACTCGTATAAAAATCAATATAATCTTTATTCCACAAAAGTCTTATAGGTACTCATTAACGTCAAACAAACGTTATACATAACATAATATGCGGATACGTATGGCTAATTATGGAAAAAAAGATTTCCCCACGCGTTACACATACAGTATTCGTTCAATATATATATAAATGTATATATTTCATGAAATTATATGAAAATTACCTACTTTATTATGTTATTTGTCTCTCACACGTGCTTTACGACTCGTATGTTAATTAGTAGGTAATTATCAATTAAGCTGCTCTATGAACTTAACCTTTCATTTATTAGGTGAGTAGCTACTTCGTTCAGCATATTTCACGCACACCCCTTCGAATAGTGGTGGATGTATCAGGCCGGTCATATAAGCGATACTGCGAGTAAGCGGAATCCATAGTTCGCACACAGCGCAAGCGCTCCGTACGCACTCGGTGAGTTGCATTTAGTAATTTAGCATAAAAAGAAACATTATAATGATAAATTATAAGGTTTAGTTTATGTTTAAGTGTCCATTATAGGAGTGATTTCATCAGAATTAATAAATTCAGTGTTATAATTTTGTTGGTATGCGGAATAGTGGTTCAGTAGAAATATTTAAAACTCTAACTTCAGTCACGTTTCAAAAAGTCCCGCCGGTAAAATGTGCCCGCATATTGTCTAGTCTGTGTTAAATTTGATTTTAAAAAATGATGTTGCAGAAGTTTCAAGTAGTGTTGTATGGAGAAATTCAACATTTTAAACATGGTTTGGAAGTACTCTCACATCTTAGTGCTTTTTTTTCAATAACAATCTTGAGTTATATATTTATACTTAAAACTGCTATCTTATTAGTAAAATCCTTTTGGGGTTTATTTTTAATTACATTACTATAATACTTTCACGGTTGAAATATATTGTAAAGTATACAGAATTACCTAACATTTAACAACATCTGTCATAAAGAGATGAGCAATTTCTAGTGGACCAAACCCAAACTTCATTTGGGTCTTTCCAAATTTGAGAAAAGCATAACAGCAAAATCATCGGATTCTACCTCAACATACATCAGATATATAACGGACATATTTGGACTTTATTTGTAAAAAAAATTACAATATTTTATTTTAAACATATTTTAATAGACCTCATGATTCTATTTGGTAATTTTAACTCAAACTCAGATGAAGTAATGACACCATAGGTACAAATTTTATATGACTATGTTATGAGTTTTTCTGTTTTATACCTTTTGTTTTCTTTTGTATATTGGCGATGTAATACAATAACTTAAGTTGTCAGCTCGGAAAGAGATAGCTATAAGATGATACTTTTTAATGTAAGATCTTTGATAAAATTTCTTCTATCGAACGGCCACAAGCAACATCTAAGGCAGTAATCTAGTTGAGATATTGAAAATTTAATAGTTAAGCGTGGATTCGCTTAACTTTTAATAGAAATTATTAACTTGTAAGTAAGGTAGTAGTTAGTGCAGGATTTGTTCCGATATATCCAACGTTTTTTTCCAATTAATGTCTATTAATAGAAATGTTTTATAGTTCCGCATATTAACAAAGAGCCTGCTCTGGCTTCGCACGGGTAAGAAGTAAATATTATAAACAGCGTATATTAGGAATAATGAAGCTTATAAATGGTGAAATGTGTACTTTTGGTATAACGGTCCAGTAGCTATCGATGTTTCCCATAGGAAAGAAATATTTTCCCTAAGTAAACAAGTTCGAACGCTTAGATCTTTTATATTACAATTTCAACAGTAGATAAAGTGATTAAAAGTACTTTTTATACACATACATATAGCAAACAAGCATATCGCATTCGTGCGAAGCCGGGCGGATTGCTAGTTTTTATATAATTTCAATATTGCTACGTACGTACCTATGTAAAAATCGATTATTTTATTCACATACTAGCTTTTGCCCGCGACTTCGTTCGCGTGGACTTCAGGTTCGTCCCGTCTAGTCTAGTAATAAGTAAGAAATACGGTAACTAAGCACTGCAGAGCCCTAATCATAGGCCTATAGGTAGCTACTGCAGTATGCTCCTATAAACTACATTTAACGATCTTTTTCCTTCAGCATAAACATGCAGATTCTTCGCTTTGGAAACACGTTAGCAAGCCACATAGAGCTGACCGTTGCAATGTAAGCGCAAAAAATGTGTTTTTTTTACGACCTCACATTAGAAACCTCAAAAATTGTAGCCTATGTGTTATTCTGATGTATAAGCTATATTGTGGTAAAGTTTCATTCAAATCCATTCAGTAGTTTTTACGTGAAAGAGTAACAAACATCCATACATCCATACTTACAAACTTTCGCCTTTATAATAGTAGTAGGATTTTAAGGTTTTTTCATATGTATAAATATTTTTTATTATTGAAATACGAGTATATATATCAGGCGTATGCTGGATACCGCAGCGTTGGTAGGCCCTCCACAAGATGGACAGATGATTTGGTGAGGTACACAGGAAGGCACTGGACACTAGCAACGCAGAACCTACCGGTGTGGAGATCTCAGGGGGAGGTTGTCTAGCTGTCCAGTAGACTGAAATTATGATGATGCTGGTGATTGAAATATCAACCGTAATACTGCGTTAAAGTCTAGATCATGTTAGTGACCTGAGATTAGTTGTTTATACAGATTCAAATGTTTATGAACTGCCCTTTCATCCCTTTGGCTTTTCACCAAACTCTCGGCGTAATCAAATAAAAGTAAACAGATTTTGCACAATACGGAAAGAGGCAGTTTAGAAATTCTAGATGCTTCTATTTGCCGCTATTTTCGATAGGTATCGCTTATTAGCATGCACGACAATACTCAATTATTTTGTCGGAACTAGAAAAAAACAGTTTCCGATTTTATAATCCATTCGCATTCGCACAATAACATAGATTACCGCATTCTCATAGTGGCGTTTTTTACGCGCCCACTAACAATACAGTTTCTTACGCCCAGGACGCGAACAATATAATTAACATTTACGCTTTGTTTAAATTCTTTCGGTTTCTTAATTTTTATATTTTTTTGGGTCACACATACTGGAATGCGAAAGATGCCAAAATTATCCCAACGTCGTAATATTGAAAGAGAGGTGTAATATGGAAAATAACGTCAGAACGCTACGTAAACACTAACATCAAAGAATGGTACTGGTACTGATTAAATCATGATATATATAAAAAATGTTACCAGAAACATAATTGGTACGTAAGCACTGATACCAAAGAGTGGTACTGGTACCAACTAAATCATGAAATATATAAAGTTACCTAATCTATAATCGTCAATCTCAGATCAAACGTTGGATCAGTGCGTTTGTGCTGAATCGCGTTTTTGAATGAATTTTGGTCCCTAGTAAATAGGGATCCTCAGTAATATTATAAACGAGAAAGTAACTCTGTCTGTCTGTTTGTCGCGCTTTCACGCCAAAACTATTAAACCAAATAAAATAACATTTGAACACTCAGACTAGAGTTGAATTTTTAATGTGAAAAAGATCTGTAGGGGTTGAAATAAGTAGAGGATGACATTAAACATTATTGAAAGAACGTTGTTTTAAAACATTAGAAGTTTTAAGCTTATTTTTTAAGTTGTTGTTTGACAAGATTCAGCAACTACGTAACCAATTTTGATGACAATTTATATAATAATAATTTGAGTAAATTACACAAACGTTTTTACCCTTTAAAATATATAGATAAAATCAGCTAGCTGGAGCTTGAGGCAATTTGGTATGAAGACGAGGACATGGCAACCATACCATGGCAACCGGCAGAACGTAACACATTTTTTACCACAGGAAAATGTATCCTTCCTTTTTAAGATTCCGATATAATGCGAGCCAAACCGAGAGCGAAAAGCGAAAAACATTTGTAATAAAAGCGCAGACCATTACTCTGAAGAATAACATTAAAAACGGGGCATTGTATCAATGTATGAAATATATATGGATTGAAAAAAAATTCATGATCATTCAATATTTTACGGACTATAACTATTATGTTGCAATGATAGTAGCTTCAATAATTTTGCTATCATTTTTTTTACACTCAGTTTGTTATGTCTTATAGGTCGCATTACTCTGGCACATTTGTTAGTTTAATTAACCAATAGCTACATTCGATGCACATAATTTAGCCATTCTTATTCAAGCCGTTGAATTCAATTTCATTATCGATCAATCGACGTGGTACCAAATAACCAACCTGATTAGGTTGGTTGCGCGGCATTACTGTGCGGATCGATGATTGCAGATTATTGTTCTGTTAATAATTAAAGTGAATATCGTTATACAGTAATTTAAATGGTTCTTCTTCTTTCTGGTCCTGTTCCCAATGTTATTTGCGGTCAGCGCAATATGTCTTCCTCTTGCACTTGCTATTTCAAAACTCACTCTCATCTTCAACATATCATTAACACAGTCCATTCTTATTTTTTTCGGCCTTCCTTTACCTACATGCTCATCCTTTTTCATGTCCATTACTTTCCTGGTAACATCCTCTCTTCTTAATTCGTGACCACAATGGAAATGGTTGCTAATCACATTTAATAAATTTAGCTCGGGCAGCAGTGGCGGCGCAAGACCTAAACTTAATGTGGGCATGGTACATTTTGCGAGGCCCTCTGTTGGTGCAAGAAGAGAATATAAAATAAGATTTTCCATACTTTTTCAAATATATTTTCGGCTGTGAGGCGCGAGGCCTTTTGCACCGCGAGGCCGTGGGCGGTGTGGGCCTTACGCCGCCTCTGTCGGGCAATGTTGAACCTTATAACAGTGAAGTTAAAGCGAAACATGTGGAAAAGCGACGACGATATCGTATGTTCGACTTTGAAAGTTGTGGCCCTTTTTTCCCTCAGGAGAGGAAAAGCTAAGACCCTCATAAAGTACCCTCTACCCTCGTAAAGTGTTTAGGTAGGACCCCAGACGATCGAAACAGCTCGACCGATGTAACCTCCCGACAAAATTCAGCCTAAAGCCTTGGTCCTAATTACTCAAGAGCTTGCAGTGAGACAGACCGCTCCTCAGGAGAGGGCGCGTTGTATATTCTGACCCAGAACTATACAGGTCTTATATGTAACTCAAATGACAAGTGAAAATAATGTACACTGTAAGCAATATAAAATTCATTGCTTGAATTTACGTTCCAAAAACGATATAGTTTCGATATCAGCTAACAACGCATTTTGAAGCACTTACACTGATACCTACGATATACTTTTTGTTCTAATTTCACTGTGTTATGTAAATTAGAGAAGGACGCAGCGTGACAATGACAATGATGTATTGAATTTATGTGTTCAGAATACAGGGGTCTTTGTTCTTATCGGTGTCGTTTGTTTAGAATTCGATGTATTCTAACTTTAAACTCTCGAAACAAGGCACTCGGATCCAATATAGCATTCGTAACATGAGACACTACTTTAATCATTTAACGCATAATCTACTATTACTTCTCAAAACAAAACAAAGCAAAAACGTGCTTCAATTTTAATTACTTTGTCTCAGCTTTTGCCACTGTTCTATTCGATTATGAAACGTATCTTTTCGTTTTTTCAGTTTCTTTCAGTTCTGAACGATTCCCCGACAGATATACAATATATTTCGTTTGTTTAATGTGTTCCATAAAGTTTTACGAGAGAGTGCGGCGTTCACTGTAGTCACATTAACTTTGTAAAATCTTAGGTCTATTATTCGAAATCGCTAACGTATCAATGTCATAGAACAAAATAAAAACATTTTGGAGTATTTGTGAGGTAACTACTTACATTATTTGCGAAGCTTATCGCATAATCCTAAGCTTTGATCAATTTACGCAACAGATAAATTTAAACAATAGGATGATTGCATGCGCACATTTCTCGACACTCATCACAGGACCTATCTATGAGATCGATCTGGGATCTGAGTTAATTGTTTCCTCATTTATAATAGAGCACGTAAATTGTAATACAACGAAACATTACATGATATTGTGAGCTTTTACGAATGTATTACAATTTTTATATCGTAGCTGGGAGAATTGTAAATTACAAGAACAAAAAACTATGGGAATATATAATAATATATAATATTTTGTGCGTGACGACCACATCGCCCGCTGGTGGGGCATTTAATGCCTCTTAACTGCCATAAATGCCTTATCAGTGCAGTCAGTCCTTCGAGGCAGCTTGTAGCGAGCTGTCGGTGAGTTGCGTTACCGAGGGTACCTGTGGTATGTATGTGCTTCAGGGGAGCGTATGTCACCCGCCTCGGTCTTGCCTTAGCCAGCCGGACAGAGTGGAGTCGCAAGAGCAGATGCTCGAAGGGTGGAAGTGTAATAATGTCATAACGCCGACGGGGTCTCGATAACTGTCGCAGACACACCTCTCTACACCCTTAGCCGTTCACACCAATGTAGCTTTCTTCAACATTGGTCTGCTTTTATGGGGGTCCCAATTAGAGAACGGCGAGTCACCACATGCCACATTGAAATCAATTAGGAGGCTTTGAGATGGCAAGTGAGTGAGTGAGTTTTCATTCCCACCAAAATCGAAAGGCAATAGTCCACATACGTTTTGACCATTAATGACAATAGTGTCTGTGCATCTAACTGGGTATAGACTTTAGCTGCATTTTTCATGATGCAGATAGAAATTTCACTCAGTTGGTACACTCAATGCACACTCACATTAAATTTCGCTTAAGTGGCCGTGTCTTTAAAGATGCCTGATGTAAGCGACGATAATAATTTATTTTCAATATAAATATACAATTTAGCATTTATCGAAAACTCCCACACTATGCCTGTACTGTGAGAGGAATATTTTTCTCTGATATTTTAAATTTTTTTCAATGATGTAATTTGCTAAGCACCATAGACTACGAGTAATTAAATTTTTAAGGACACAATGCGAATGCTTTTTTGACGTTAACCCGCGCAGATCCAAACTAATGTATATAACTTCCTGACTAAATTATTGATTCCTAAATATTTTTTGTTTGTTACAGATTTAGTTTAAGACCCAAAAGCAGCACCAACACCATGCTGCGTTTGTCGATATTATGCAGTAAGTACAATAAATAACCACTATATATTTTTGTTTTAAGTGAAAGTAGTCGCGCCAAATATATTTAATGATTCCTCGATAAATATACTAAATACAGTAGGCAACGACTTTAAAATTATAAAAATGGTACACATAACAAAGAAAGGAATATTTGAAAATAGCACGTACGCACCTTTCTGGACAGCGCTTGTCTTTTGCTCGTACCCACGGGATCTTCGGCGACGGGGTCGTCTTTCCTCCAGATTAAGAGGTTTTAAGTGTAATCCACACACTCCACAATTTATGACGTGATCGCGAGGCTGGCACAACTATTTAAAATTACTGGGACATAATGTTCGGGGTCTCATTAAGCAATTAGCGAGGAGCACAATGTCCGTTCGCGCAGCGGTTATTCAACTAGAAAAAAATTGATTACTCTCGCCGCTAAGCCACCAGTAATATGGTGTACGTCCACAGGGTTAGGATAGAAACTATAATTATGATGTACTATAGACATTAAAAGATGAGGCGCAACAAAGTGTCCATGATCCCTTAGTTCGGCAGCCTTCAGCATCGCCAAGACTAGGTTCCCTAATGATAAGGCCGGCGTCACTATGACTTCCCGCGCCTCTTCTAGCGCTTTGGGCCCCCTTTATGGGCCTGCGCTGCATAGCCCCTCTCCTGAGAGGCGGTCGCCCTCACGATTTGCCTATATGGTTTTACAACCTAGGCCAGGCTGAGTTTAGTCGGTAGGTCACGTGGCCGGACCGTTCCGGTCGCGTGGAGTCCGACATAACCTCCGTGACACTTGCCGTTGCGGGGGTATCCTGGGTACGTTTCGTGCTCCTTGTGACGATTCTCAGCCTTCCTCTCCTGAGGAAAAAAAAAGAAAGACATTAATTCTGTTTAGTATTATGGGGTATATTTATTTTTGTCTTGTTTGATAATAACATATATATCAAATATTATTGAAAGTGTTCAGATTTAAAATGACTGATTTTATCTTAAAGGAACTCTTCGCGTCTTGCCTCGCTTGCGTTCATTGCATGCATGTATTATAAATTGTAACTTTGAGAGTACGTCCACGAAACAGGAGCAAAAATTACGACTCTAAAAAACACTTTTAAATAATTAATAGGTATTATAAAATTAACATATTAATACTGTAATTAATTGTCAACATTCAATGTTTTGGTAGTAAATAATAAAATATAGAGATACTAAATAGATGATATATTGAAAGAAGACCAGGTGAAGAGTACCAGTAACCGACCAGTGTGCATAAAAGTAATAATTTAAATCGCGGAAACTATTTAAATACGTTTGGAAAACTGTGATCTTTGCCTATGCTAATGGGAAAAAGGCGCGAGTGTATGGTTGTATGTATGTATGAGATACTGTAATTGAACATACAACTCTGTTTTCGTATATATGTATTTTTATTTTAAAACACAGTACCTAATATTCAAATGAATTGGTTACTGAGGTAGTCAATCAAAAACATTCTAATACGCTTCTTAGGTAATTTAATAACTGCACGATTCATGCGAGCCCTTTGGCCTTATTACATGTAAGTTCCCTCACGTCTAGTTTATACATGTTGCAGAATTAGGTAACAAGTCGAAATTCAGTTTGTACTGCTTAAGATTCTTGACAAGAACGTGCGATGGAGTATAGCAAGCTTTGTTTATATAAAATACTGAAAAGTACTGACATAGTGGTATATGTTAGTTGAGGATGCATTAAAAAACCCGGTCAAGTGCGAGTTGGACTCTAGTCTATAAGTTAGTAAAAATGATCGAATAGGTACTAGCTTCCACCTGCGGCTTCGCCCGCGTGAAATTAGTTTTTGTCAACTTTGAGACCTACGTACCAAGATTCATGGTCTTATCTTCAATTCAACCCCTATTACAGCCCCACACTGGTAAAAATTTCAAAATGCTAGAACAGACGATATTTTGTTTCTTATGACGTGATGTTTGACGAATTTGCATACTAACTTTCAACCCTTATTTCACCCCCTAGCTAGTCGAAATTTCAAAAATGCTAGAACAAATGTTTAATGATTTCTTATCAAGTGCTTAAATACTTATAAAGTTTCATGGTTTTATCTTTTAAAATTAAGAAATCCCATACAAACTTTCAACCTCTATTTCAACCCTTTCATCCCTTTTTTTCGAAATAAAAAGTAGCCTATGTTCTGTCTCTGGATCTAAAAATTGTCTGTATCAAATTTCATCAAAATCGGTTGCGAGGTTTAAGCGGGAAAGCGTAACAGACAGACAGACTTTCGCATTTATAATATTATAGTTGGGATTACGCCAACCGTATTGACATAACTAATCCAGATAAATGCAAGTATCTACAGCCCCGGGTGTACATGTCTGGTTCGTGCAATTTTCTTAGTCGTATTACATATTACAACCTCCGGATACGTGCAGAAGTATGGCGGAGTGATGGGAAAATGCGTTAGTTGCGAAATGACTGTCCAACGGCGTGCAGAACATTACAGATATGAGATGAATTTATATTCTTGTTTTCAGTAGAAATTATAAAAAAGCAAATACAAAGCGAGCATTAGGGTGTATGGTCTCCTCCTGTCACCACTGGGCACCGAATTATCTTTAAAAACTCGATCCCACAACATACTGTGATAAAGAGCCTTTAATGTTTTGCAAATAGTATTATTGTCGTATCATTACTACGATTTTATACGAGTCATATTAAAATGGAAATGATAGGTTTTTTTTTGCAATTTAAGTGTATTTTTATAGTGTTTCGTACACCTATGATTTTTCTTTTAGTGCACTGTCCCGTTTCTGATATTATGACTCCTTTTAGCAATAAGATTGTCTAGAAGAAATATGTACCTTAGCTGTTACTAAACTAACAAGTTTGATTTACATATCACACTAATAATACAATAGTGTATTCAACTCAAAATCGAACATTTTTCAGAATCAACAAAAAACTTATTACTCACTTCATGTAATAGTTGCAAATTGAATAACTGTCACATAAGTTTTTTAATTTATCCTTATTCTGTTTTTGCACTAATCGAACGACGGTCTTGATCACGCGTGAGGAATCAAATTTTGCGTGTGTTTATAGTATTATGTCAAGTACGACGTTTTGAGTTGATACACTATTGTATTATTAGTGCGATATGTATAAAGTGTACCTATGGTCCCAAGCGCTGCCCAAATTGCTACTAGTAGTGCCATCTGTGGATCTTTTAATTACACTATTACAATTATCACATGATCATGTAAGTACATATAATATTCGCGAAATGATCCGCCAATAAAATTGTTCCGTTTTCTCTCACTTCCTTTTATAATGTATTGCGCACTTACGAATTAAACATCGTTACAAGAACAACTTCGCCATTTTATTATTTTATATATTCTCAAATCACGGACATTCTACCAAGGAAGTTACTGCTGCACAATTATATTACTGTTTAGTAAACGTAAGACTAAACACTCATTCATCCTTAATATTTTAATACATATGTCTTAAAAGATTTAATCATATTATGTAATTTATTATTCATATGTACGTATACATTCCAACCTGCAATAATAGATCGCAAATAAAACAATTAATATTTTAAAATGAAATACAACATTCCTAAAATGGAGACGTATTCAAAATTATAAAATCAAATTTTACAACGAAGTTGATGCAGCAGCAAATGAAGTAAAACAAAATTTAAAATAGCAGGAACAACAGGAATCTATTAATTTCTGTTTACAAAATAGAAAAAGTACTGAACGGTCTTCTTATTTACATCAATGGTAATGTAGAACAATCATGGTTGTGATATAATCAGAATGAATTAAATTCTGCAATAGTTTACGATAATTAATAACAGCAAATATCGCGTTCGACTTCTCCACTAATTAATCAAAGCTTCGAAGTTAATTCAGCGGACTGTGTAATTGTTGCTCAAGCGTGCGCTAATTCTGATCACCAAACGTGCGTTAAATCATGTGCCTTATTCATTTGAGGCATTTAATTTACATGACAGCTTCGAAATTTCAACAATTTCGTGATTGTGTTAATATATTAACTGTCATATTATCTAACACGTTCAATTGTCAAACCTAGAGACCTATTTTTGAATTACGAATGCGACTTCGAAATCACCGCGGACTAAATAGTCAGCGGTGACTTTGAGGTCACGGATTCCTAAACATCCAATTTTTGAAAGTCGATCGCAGAGCTGCCAACATAGATAAAGTACACACATAAATGTAAGAGTTCGGTTCCACGCAGAATGTAGCCGCTGCCGGTTATTGCCGGCTTAACCATTATGGTTTTATTTTTTATATATACACTGAAATATAGAATGAAAAATCAACACATCAACTTCAGACTCTTGTCAATATATCTCTAAAACACAAATAACATTTCTACAAGTATGACTTGATTACGAGTGGGTGAGGGCACTCGTAATGAAATCACATCCGTGACTAAGGTAGTCACATAAGTGATATTCAAAAATACGAATTATTGAAAATCGGTGATTATTAGTCACATCGGTGATTTCGAAGTCGCATTCGTAATTCAAAAATAGGTCTCCTGGAATGTTTTTACTCGCGACATGATTTATTGTTTCGCAGTAAGATGTCCGCGTTTTCTAGCTCTAAACTCTAATAACTTTAATTACCCACTGTCGCAAACCGAACTCTTTGCGCCTTTGTACATATTTTTGTTTCCTTTTTTTTATTTACATTTTGTTTTATATATGTCATTGTCATGTCGGTCTTCTCTTTGCTTGAATAAATAACATATTTTTAAGTTTAATCCGTATTTCATTATTACCACTGATCTTCCTCCACGGCATCGGTAATCGCAGAAACTTACATTTATACTTGTAACGAATAAGAGACGCTAGATAGAACATTAAAATTAAGATTGAAATAATTAAAGGTGATTGAAAATCATAGAAAATATGAACTATAACGTTTATCAAAACATATTAGCATATCGATTATACAAATTTCTGAATGATTCATAACCATGATTATATGTAATATTAAAAGAAAATACTCCATTTTCATCACAGCTTACAAAAATATTGATAGAGTCTTCAATATTTTTAATAGAGTCATCACGATCTTACACAAATAGGTTCATCTACAATCACGCAAGCGTTCAGACTTACGTGTTCGTTAGCGTTGTTGAGAATTTAAGTCGTTCTTAGTTTGATTGACTTGACTCAACGAATTACCTAAGCTCGAAGTCTCAGGTTTCAAGTTTCAAGTATCTCAAAGTCTTCTTGAAACCTAGTAGCTTTACCATGAGTTGCTATCGATATCGCATTGAAGTTTGGTACATTCGATTACGTTTTTAGGTAGCTCGTATCGTTTTCGAAAACAAGCGGATTATAATCCGCTTGTTTTAGTCATTTCTCATAGTTATTTTAGTCATTTCAACAAGAAAAATTGCATCACGCAACTTAACCCGTTAGTTAAAGTAACAAATCTAATTAGCTGTTGCAGCTAAAGTGATTATACATCGCAACTAAAATGTTTAGTTGCACAAACAATTCTAATTCACATCGGCAGCTAAGATTATTGTCAAACGTCACTAAGATAATTTGATATTGCATCAAACTGACTTAGTTGATATAGCTAATTCTATTTTATACGACGACGAATTCTTTTAGCTGTCGCAGCTAAAGCGATTACAACTTACAGCGAAAACTCTTAGTTGCAGTAACAAATCTACGAGTAGTTTACAACTACAGCTAAGATCATTGTCAAATTCCGATAAAGTAATTCGATATAGTGTCAGACTGATTTAGTTGCTATAACTAATACGGTTTTTGATTGCTACGAATTATTTTAGCTGCCGCAACTAAAACTCTTAACTACAATAACAAACTGAATTCACCGCGACAGTTAAGATCATTGTCACTCGCTGCTCAAGTTATTTGATAGTGCATCAAATTAACTTAGTTGATAAAGCTAATACTACCTTCTATGGCGACGAATCATTTTAGCTGTCGCAGCTAAAATGATTGCACAGCGCAACTAAATCTCTTAGTTAAAGTAACAAACATAATTCACAGTTGCAACTAAAATCGTTGTC
This sequence comes from Scirpophaga incertulas, assembly GCA_036419045.1. Taxonomy (NCBI): domain Eukaryota; kingdom Metazoa; phylum Arthropoda; class Insecta; order Lepidoptera; family Crambidae; genus Scirpophaga; species Scirpophaga incertulas. The sequence goes on along the minus strand of CM071628.1, from coordinate 7,127,825 downwards.
GAATATCTCTAAGGCAATTCTAAAGAGTATCAAACTGACTTAGATACTACAGCTAATACTATTTTCCATGGTTTCAAATTACTTTAGCCGTGAAGCAAAAGTAACTAACAGCTTCGGCAAATTTTTTTAGCAGCTATCATTAAATATAGCTAATAAAATTTGCTGATACTACTAATATAATTAGTAGCCACACCTAAATTTTGCTAAAATAATTAGCTGTCACTGCTAAATATGGGTTAAATAGTTAGCAGTGTCAACAAAATTTAGCTAATATAATTAGTTGCCACTCCTAAGTTTTCTACGATGTGGAGTTATTTCAGCAAAAAATATTTGCTATCACAGCTAAGTTTTGGTAGCAAAAAACACTTTGCTACGGTTGCAAAAAACTTGGCTGTCCGTATATTTTCGAAGGAATTTTGCTACCATACCTAAATTTTAGTAACCACAGCAAAGTTTCTTTTTCCGTGTATGAGCTGTGTTTAAGCGAACGAGACTCGCTAAAGTTAACTCGATACTGTAAGTGATAGGATATCATAGAAGTAATAAAATTGCATAAACTGTTGTCATGTTGGTAGCTTAATCCAACTTTTAGAAAAAGCTATAATCTTCTCCGCAGTTCTTGAGACTCGTTTCAAGAAATACGCCCCAGTCTGCACTAATAGCTGTATATAAAATTTTCTTGTGCGATTGAAATCCGAAAATTATAAACACGAAAATTTGTACGAATCGATGTTTGTTACTCTTTTACGTAAAAAATGCTGCGCAGACGAAGTCACAGACACTAACTAGTGCTTAATATTATATTTAGTTTCTTACTTGACAACCTCCGTAGTCGAGTGGTTGGTATACCGGTTTCAAGGTGTCGCCATCTCTGAGGTCCCGGGTTTGAGTCCCGGTGGCGGCAGATATTTGCGTGATGAATGCGAGCATTTGTATCTTAGTCGTGGTGGTTATAATATATTTCTATTAAAAATATTTATATATGTATAATATATGTATGTCTATCCGTTACCCTAGATCCCATAACACAAGCCTTACAGAGCTTAGTTTGTATTTAATTTTCCCATGCAGGATTAAAGAAACTAGATAAGCTAATTCCTTAAGCTATCTTCCTCTACTTTCCGCAAAAGTAACATTTATTACCTGTTGTAAAAAGGATGATACCAAATAAAAAAGAACTGAAAAACAGATAAAAGATGGATTCACTGAGTGGAAACGACTTCATTACTATAAGACTCGTGTTGAGATCAAAACTTCAAAAGCTCATATAGAGCTTCATACTAAGTCTTGGATTCTTCGTGAAATGAGTCGGGTCGAGTCGTGCAATTTGCAATCAGTAGTCAGTCATAATTGAGTTTTTTACAACAGTACCGTGTTTTATTTAGGTCTTAGATAGGCTTACCATGATATAAAAATTAAATGTAAACTAACTTTAAAAATTTGATGAATTTATTACGTATATTTATGCCTCAAAATCATATAGTTTATAAGTAATTATTGTTAAAACAGTTTTTATTTCGTCTATGTATATCCTAATAGTATCTTTAATTGCCTACACAACAGTGACAAAACTATTTAATAGTCCCTACTTCTATTATGATTACAGATCGGATAATCGGATGCATATTTACCTAAAGTTAGTTTAAGACAAAGTATGGAAACGGCTTTTTATTGTTTTGTTAAATAAAAATCCGGGGATTGCGGAATTGGATAGCCGGATGTTTATTTATTTACCTATTTTAGTTTTTGACAAAGTATGGAACTGTCTTTTTATTTTATTTCCATAAATAAAAATCACGGAATTCCGGTACTGTAGAACATTTTGGTAATACAAAACTAGTCGGTAATATGAGCTTATAATATCCTATTTAAAATGGGGCGTAAATAAATACCACGTGCTAATTTAGTAATTTTCAAACCAATAATATCACTACGTTAAATTTGCAGTCCCGTATTTTCCCGGGATTTTTATTTAACAAAATGTATTTTAAAAAGCCGCTTCCATAATTTGTGAGCCAAAAATTAACTTTAGGTAAATATGCATCCGATTATCCGATCTCTAATTATGATCTAAGATGTTTATCACAATTGCACTACCATATAAATGACATCTAAGAATTTAATATTTTAAATGTAATCATTGCATCAATACAAGTTTCCTACGAGGATACAAAAGGATAACTGGGTAGCATATTTATAATAAGTGTTGCCGATAGCTATAGAAACAAATTACAAAATTACGTAACTCAAGCAATGTCAATACTGTACCGTGCGCCTAAGCACTTATGTCCGGCCCATGTCATGGAGTCATTAGGTTTTCGAAATAACCTTCTTGCCTTGAGAAACGATCAAATTGAGAAATCATTATAATTATCTAACCCATAGATGACCCAAGAAAATTACCCCGACGATTTAAATTCGATGACTGTGCCGCGTCGTATCAGATTGTTGTTACTTACCTCTTGACATGGATGTATTTTACAACGATTTTTGTAATGGAGTAAAAATTAATCTCTAGATTATGCAACACTATTGAAATAACGTGAATTGGCCACTATCTTATTTATTTAAGTAGATTTATCATGTGCGTATTGGATACGATCACACGCCCCCAAGAGGCAAGAAGAATACGGGAAGGGAGTTTTAGTGGGTAGGTACCACAGAACACAGAAAGACATCTCTTTGCGTGTACTTTCGCTTTAATTGGAGAGCGCGCACGCAGTCTAGCCAAGGGTCTGGGGGCGTACTCTTAAAAACGATATTCGATTATCGTGGACTTCGTCGTGTCGTATCCTACTCTTAGTTACTATCGTTTAAAGCATTCCACCGAACGATCGAACGAACGATATTAATTTTGACATAAGAAAGCCTCAAATGACAACGATGAATTGAATTCAACAGATGAACCTTTGCAAAATTTACGTCAAATTTGCGAAAATTAATACGATACGGTTTGAGGTGTCGTTGTAATCATCGTAAATTTGACGTTTATTTTGCGAATATTCGTCTGTCAAATTCAATTCATCGTTGTCATTTGAGGCTTTCTTATGTCAAAACTAATATCGTTCGTTCAATCGTCCGTTGAAATGTTTTAAACGATAGTTACTAGGATACGACACGACCACAGAACAATATTACTCTACGAGACACGACGAAGTCCACGATATATCGAATATCGTTTTTAAGAGTACGCCCACAGGTACGGTACTATTTTATGTATTACCCGTAGATAAAAAAATAACTCTATCACCGTGATTAGAATCGATTACATTTTGAATTGTTGAGACCTTCGAACTGTGGATTGATCTTGCAACAATCCAGAAACAAATCGTTAGATGGTTAAATGAGATTATCAGATACCTAGATTGCTTTTTGAGATTGGAATACGCACGCACTTCTTATTAAATGTACTTATTGATGTAGTTATTCAATTGTATTTGTAACTAACAACAAGAAAATTACATTATTTAGATTGTTAAATGTGGTAAGAATAGGTCTAGTTGTTGTGGTTTGGTGATCGTTCAGTAATTCATTTTGAAACGTAAAGCAATAATAATAGACTTCGTTTTCGGAAACGTCGAAAGAGTTGTCTTGGCACTGACCTTTGAATCGGGAAATTCAGGGTTCGATCATGTTATATACCAATGTGTTTTTCATTAAACGAATGTAATATATTTATATTTGTGTTAAAAAAAGCCAACCAATACACAGTGAGCTAACTTATTTAACTCAAACTTATTTAGGGTAGGCTCATGTGACGTGGTGTGGTTGTATATGAGAGATAATGTAAAAATAAAAAAAAATTAAGAATTAAAAACATGTAATTAGATTCTTAATAAAGCAGTTAATACTACAACAGAGATACCAAGACAAATTTATTGTTGTAAAATTTGTAAAGTTCACATTACAACGAAAAGTTGTTCTATAGATGTTCATAATTTATCACGAATGACTAAGAATTTGTTAGTATGTGGTATTTTTTCCTAGTTTTTTTTACTAGAGCGTAAGATTTTTGCGGGTGTTTCGTAATTACTGAATATTAAATTGAAAGAAGTAACGTGATATGTCTAACTTACTCGTATACGTCCGATCGAGCCAATGGAGACGTGAACCCCAAAACCCCGATTAACACCTGTTAGTCTCAACCACTGAAGCGGTTATAATTAAGTAAATTACCTTGCATTCATAAATATTTTTACAAAATTCAGCACAGACATGAAAAAGCAATCTATAATAATTCTAAACAGACCGTTTAATCCTTATCCTTATTAATATTATAAATCGGAAAGTGCGTTTGTTTGTTTGTTGTTCCGCTTTAACGCCGAACTACTGAACCGATTGCTTTGAAATTTTGCAGACGTAAAGATAAAAGTCCGGATTAAATAGTAGGCTACTTTTTATCCCGGAAAATAAAGGCTTCGCTCAAAAACTACTGCATAGATTTTCATGCGGTTTCATGAATAGATAGAGTGATTCTTGAGCAAGGTTTTGCGGTATTTTTTATCTCGGTAAAACGGATAGTCCCACGGGAAGCGCGATAAAACCTTCGCGCCATAAACCGACTTCCGCGCATATGTAGCCGTGGGCAAAAGCTACGACCCTTAACCCTCTATAGACCCAATCCCGAAATCCACGCGGGCGAAGCCGCGGGCAGAAAGCTAGTGTAGATATAAATTATTTACATAAGTTGTATTTACAATACACATGCACGTAAAGTACCCTTTTTCTTAAATCATCATAAGTACCAAGGAACTAGAAAGTGCGTCATTTCGCACACTTTCGTAGTAAAATTGTATAAATATCTTAACTAAATATATAACATGCGCGGAAATGTAACTTTTAAATTTGACATAATATCCTGTTCAAATAAGGACAAATAGCTCCGCATGAATAGCACGAACAATGTACTAATTTAACGTAAAAAATTCCAAAAACTGTACGACATAGGTACGAGTGGAAAGTAATCTGACTAGTTTTTACTTTAATTATGCACCTCATTACCAAAATTAGCGATGAGAATCACGAGCGGCCTTCTGTTTGTGAGGTCCGGGCCCAAATATGCCATATTATAAACATGTGTCAAGAAATTCTAATGTGAATGTAAAGTCGGCCACTCGGCACTGGGCAAACGGGGTCGAATAAAAGTCTAACTGCCCAAGCTTCAGAAGCATTTAGAATCCAGCTCCAGCTGAGTCACATGTCCAAATTTCTGTACGGATCAATGAATTCTTAGGTTCTATTTCTATATATATGTATGCGTAATGTATCTATATATCGATGATCAATTGTAGAGGCTCCGTCACAACAATTTCCCTGTTCGAACGTGTATTACGAAATGGCGGTCCCACGCGATAGCATCTCGTGGTAAACTACTTATACGGTCCCATTGTGCCCCGGGGAAGACACAAAAACACGCTGAAGATAAAGGGTTTGAGGTAACTGATATAGGAAAAGCAAACGAGTTAATCGTTATGGCGTTGCCGGTATATGTATTTATAACGCCACGTTCTCTATTGAGATGTAATTTGGTCATGAATTTTTGTATTTGAAGATATATTAACGAAAAATAATGTATCCAATTTATAAAAAAAAATTTGAATATTCTGCTATGATATTTTACTTTAGTTATTTAAAAAGTTTTATCCGGAAGTATTAAATTTGGTTTCAAAATATTTACAAAAGATACAAAATGGCGCTGAGAAGCTTCTGAATAATATAGAATTCGAGTCCAATATAGTGGATCAATTTATTTCTATGCTTACTCAAATCTTTGAAGCAATATATTTATGACATATTATATCCCTTACTACGGCCACAATTTATAAATATCATATAAATGTAGCTGGAATTTTTATCAAACATATTACGAGGTTAATTTCTAACCTTTAAAATCCTTAAATGCAGATATTTTGTTTCCGTAAACTAAAATTGGTTGACTTTAATTCTAGAGGCTTTTTATTATTTATTGGTCATGCACCACATAATTGCAGGCCTAAACTTATTTATACCTTACCTTACGTTCAAATGGGAATTACATATCTACATTAACGTATATGAAATCAATTTACTAAGCTTATTATAGATAATTATAAAATTCATAACTTTGTTTTCTTTTTTTCAGTATTATTGGCTGTAGTCGTCGCCCAAAGTGGATATGAATACAACAAACCTGGTAAACCCTTCGGACAAGGAACTACTCCGAACCGATTAAATTATCCTGGAAGCAATTACCCAAGCGCGTCCACAACTCCTTCATATTCTCAAGGAGGTCAAAATGGTGACTACCCTGGATCAACTGCAAATTATCCATCGAGTCCTTCAGGCTATCAAACTGGACCTAGCCAAGGGAATCCAGGTGCTACCAGCCAATTACCTCAATCAGGGTATCAAGGAACTTCACACCAAGGATCAACTTCTTACCCTGGCCAAGAAAAGAATGCATTTCCGCCATCAGATTACAACAGTCAAGGAAATACCTACTCTGGACAATCTCAAAACACTGCTGGGTTCAATTCTAATTTATATGGTGGCTTAGGATCTCATCCTCAAAACCCGTCTAGACCTATCGGTCCTGGCTTTTCAGATTCATCTCCATTCGGGCCAAGTTTTCAGGGAAGCCCCGTTTTCTCTGGTCCAGGGTTTGATAATGGTGATAACGGTATCTATGAAAATGGTGATTATTCTGCTATTCCAGGTGAACCAGGTACTGACTATCCCATTTTATCAGAAATCCCAAAGACTAATTTCAGATGCGATGCACAGCAATATCCTGGTTACTATGCGGATGTCGAAACACGCTGTCAAGTTTTCTATGTCTGCGCAAATAATAGAACCTATAGCTTCCTTTGTCCAAATGGAACCATTTTCTCTCAGGAGGTCTTTGTATGTGTTTGGTGGAACCAATTCGATTGCAACTCAGCACCAAGTTATTATGGCTTAAATGCGAATTTGTACGATTATTCTATTACAGGTTCATCTCAAGTAAATTACCCTGGTCTAAGCGATTATTCGCAAAGTCCTCAAGGACCTGACACATTCCTGCCACAAGGGTCATCTGCCCAATATCCAAGCAATCCTGGACCATCGCATTCTTATCCTGGAAGTCCGTCAAATAGTTACCCGGGTTCCGGGCTATCAAACTCAGGTGACTTGGGATCGCAAGCACCGCAGGGAATTTATGAAGGAAACCTTAACCCATCCACAACATACCCTGATAACTCAGGTACCTCTTCAGGCTATTCAGGTGGTCCGCAATCACAGGGACCAACGTCGTATCCTAGTAGCTCGAGGCCACAAGGACCAACATCATCGTATTCTGGAACAGACTCACACACGCCTTCAAGTTCTTATCCAACCAAGAATCACGGATCAACTGCATCTTATCCAGGATACCCTACTTCCCAATCATCTTCAGACTATCCAAAAGTGGATGCTGGGGTCAAACAAGGCTATCCATCAGGAAAACCAAATGGACCAATTTTCCCAACAGATACGCACCGACCACAGGGATCTTCCAAACCAAACAGAGAATATTTACCCCCAAGAAATTAGACTGAAATGATTTTGAAGACTTGAAAACCAGTTTTGAAAGACTTACTTAGTATTAACTATTAAACTCATAGAATAATAAAATAAATTTAAGTGAATACCTAGACGCCAACAGACATGGTTATGTAATAATACGACAGACGAAAATGTTGGTGCTGGATAAAGAACCATAACTAAAAATTTTATGTTTTACAATTGTAGTTAATAATCTATTCAATAATGTATATTATGACTTCTTGCTTGTAATTAAGTACTCAACATATTGTGTTGGTCATACCATTAGGTGTGTCTCACTCAGTATTATCTAATATTTTGAAAGTATTATTAAAGTTACCATTTTTTAACGCCATTTAAATGTGATTATTTAGGTATCTACTCGTAGTTACAAATGAAAATAAGTAATTAATAGTTAGGAAGTATATATTTTGTTATATGTAGTTATGACATATTTTGTAATCTCAGGAACCAAAATTAAAATGTGCTCTAAAAGAATTGTGTTACTTTTGGGTTCAACCCAGACTCTCCATAAAAGCCCCGTCATCTGTTTATGTACCATACAAAATTACGTTATCTATCTATGTATCTATCATTTGTTTATGTAGGTACCATACAAAATTACGGCGGGCCTGATGGTAAGCTTCACCGTAATCAATGAACATTAAATATTTTTTTTAATTAAATTAATTTTTACTGTATTTAATATTTATATAATAATATAAATAAATATATAAGTTTGTTGAAAATTTTCAAAATATTATATGACTTAATTAATTTAAACTCACGGTAGCCATTTTAGATCATAGTTATCACAGACTATACTGTATTCTAGGCATGGCGATCTGAAATCGATTAATCGAGAATCGATTTTTTGGGCCACCAAGATCGATTTTTTAAATCGATATGTAGTACTGAATCGATTCGGTGAATCGATATTTCACCCTTGAAAATCGACATTCGATTTTTTTTGTATAAACCATAAAACTATTTACAATTAATTGAATGTATCCGTATTATAAGAGTGCTGCCGGTTAAAGAATTAATTATTCAAAAACTCGCGAGATGGCTGTATGTTTAGATTCCTTCGCATCTCGTGAATAAAAAAAGTTACGTGAATAAAAAAACAAAAAGTCAAAGACTCCAGTGCGTTCCAAATGAATCTATCTAACTACTATTATAAAGGCGAAAGTTTGTAAGTATGGATGTTTGTTACTCTTTCACGTAAAAACTACTGAATGGATTTGAATGAAACTTTACCACAATATAGCTTATACATCAGAATAACACGTAGGCTACAATTTTAGAGTTTTTTTTTTCTAGACGGGACGAACCTGAAGTCCACGCGAACGAAGTCGCGGGCAAAAGCTAGTATTACAATATAAACAAAAACTTGAAAAAAAAAAGATCGATTTATCGGAAATCGATCTTATAAACCTCGATTTTTTGTGAATCGATTCTTTAGGTCACGATTCGAATCGATCTAAAAATCGATCTTTTTCGAAAAGAATCGCCATCCCTACTGTATTCTATGCACAAATGTATTCTATGGACTACTTAGAACCTACGTATATAGTTATATACAATACGAATCCATCTACGGGTCAGACCATAGACAAAACAGATCTGTAGGGTTATTTTGAAACGTCGGAAACCCACTTTCCGTTCGGATTTGAAAACTTTCCGAAGGCGAGTTATTTTGAAATGTCGGATCGAGAGATTTTGACATTAGGATTCGAAACGAATAACATTAGCTTACGAAAACTATTCCGTGACGTTTTTGCTGTCGGAAACTTTTATCGAATCTCGAGTTTTGGTCAACGTTTAGAGGTAAGTTAATAAATTGCATCAAATAAAAAAAAATTTTGATTAAGGAATGATGGAAATGTGAATGTAAAATAGAATGTAATAAGTTTGTTTATTTTGTTCATGTAAATATTATGTAAATATTAACTGATTATTTACTGTTAAAATCACGATAGTTTTACTAGGAAGTCGTGAATAACATGATCTTATGAAAAAAAACACTTATGAAAACACCACAAATATAGGTTATTTTAATGTGCATAAGATATATATAATGACCCTTTCTAGATGGAGTTTCTTATAGCTCGACGAATCCAACGAGCTCGTAGATCAAGTGCCGTCGCAAGAAAGCGGAAAATTACGTTGGCCTTTTGTTTGTTTTTTGGTGGTGTATTAGGTATGTGAGCCTTGTTCAGGTTGTGTGGGAACCTTCACAAAACCTGAGCTTTCTGTGACAGGAACTTCCCAGCGGTCTTCCGTTAGAGAGCCACTAGGACCTGCCACGTCCTCCTCTACGATTGTACAAGAAAGCTAAAAATATTATTATCGATAAATCTCCTATTGGTAAATATTTTAAGCTATAAATTAAGCATCTTATAGAAAACTCAAACATGCACATACTTCCAATGGGTCTGGCACATTTAATCCATCCACCATCTCGTAACATACAAAATCCAATAGGCCGGATTCTAAAGCTGTTCGTGGCACAGAGGAAGGACCACCTCCTGTACCCGCCCGGCGTCTTTTAAATTTAATAGCTTTGGCCTTGGTGTCACTTGCCAGTCCTGCCAACACTAAAAGAAAAGTAATTCAAACATAATATCAAGGAAGTATGTTCATTATGTTTTCTTACTTTGTACCACGTGTCAGCAGACTTATTTGCCCCAGACCCTAAAGAATTTAGAGTCTGGGCTAACTGCTCCGCCAAACTTATTTTCTTACGCGCAGCATCGGCTCCCATGACTTTGGCATAGTCTTCGTGGGCGCGCATAAATGCCAACATCGCTTCACATTGTTCATGCGATATTCCGTTTGTCTATTATAGTAAGTTTTCTTTAGAATAGGTACTCTAAAATTCGAGGTTTATAATGTTTAACAGAACTTCACAGTCTAAGTTTGATAATGTTTAGCAGAACTATAACACAGTCTAAGTTGTACTTACCATATTTTATTATGGATATAACGTTATCAAATTAAAATTGTTGATATTTTTGTTGAATAGAAAAAGTTTCAAACTTCGAAGAACACAAACTTCACTTTCATTATTCTTGTTTACAAAGATAGTTTATGCAAGACTTCACTGTCATGTATTTCTTTGTTTACTTATTTTAAATATTTTCTATTGAACATTTTGCAATTAATTATGTAAATTAAGATAGTAAATATGCAAATTAAGTCTCAAAATATTAAATTACTAGCTTTTGCCCGCGACTTCGTCCGCGTGGAATAGTGACTTCCGGCAGATTTTTGGTTTTTCCCACATAGATCATGTATAGAGGAATAATTCTTTCATACATATTTTTTGTGTATCTTGAACGTTTTCGCAGCGCACGCAAAGAAAGCCTTCAAAAATGAATAATTTTCCCCGTTTTTTACACATTTACCGCTCTGTCTTTGCTCCTATTGGTCATAGCGTAATGTTATTTAGCCTATAGCCTTCCTCGATAAATGGACTATCCAACAAAAAAAGAATTATTCAAATCGCACCAGTAGTTTCGGAGATTAGCGCGTTCAAACAAACAAACAAACAAACTCTTCAGCTTTATTATATTAGTATAGATTATTATATTAGTATAGATTACATTATTTATATGTGCCGAAGCTAAAATATGCTGCATGTCATTTTCTACTAAACCTACCATTTCTACCGGTTCTGGGCTCCAACGCCATTAAACATTTTTTTATATATCCTCCTGCTGCAGATCTAGCATGACAAATTATGAGATGCCCACTTTTTCCTGTGGGCACCTTCGAGCAGGATGCTTTTCATCAGTTTGGCCAAGTCTCATCAAGAAAAATTACATTGTCCCAGATAGTATTTATTTTCATTTATCGTAAAAACGTCATTCTTAGTAATGTCATGTCCTGTCAGATTATTTTAATTAATCGACACCTGTTATGGATTTCATTCTCTTCCGTTTTATGGGCCTACTCAATAAGTTTACTTTGCTGCCTATAGGTCTATACTTTTCATTCACAATTTTCCCAACGGTGTAGTTGCCAATTCCCAGTGCTTGACTAACACGATCTTGGATTTGTGTAAATGGTAACAAAGGTCTACCGTTTAGTGACTCACACTTCACAACTCAAAACAAATGGCAACTAATTCACTTTGGCGTATTGAAAGTCTACAGCAAGGCAGGAAAGAGCAGAAACAGGCCAGAAAATAATAGTCAAGTCACAGAAAATATATCGAACACAACCGAATAACTCGCGTAGTCAACTTCCAAGACGGCGACTGATTGCACCGTTGGGCACCGAGAAGCGGCGGGAGAGAGGACACCCCGCATTCCCTATGATACGCCCAATGTGCGCGCCGCCTCAACCCCTGTTTCTCTCTAAGGCGCGCTAAAAAAAAAGTTCCAGAATAATCGTTGAGAACGCAAAACGGATTCAATAAAATACTGTCTTCTCAACTCTAATTGAGATGCAATTTAATAAAATAAAATATACATAAACATAATTTTTTGAAATGTGAATATTCAGAGTTATATTCGAATGGTTTTAACGAATATTCGGATACGTGTTTCGTATGTATGGTCGCAACACTACGGTTAGTCCATACAGAAGTAACCCTGTAATAATGTCAGTATTAATAATGAACAAAAATAAATAAACTTAGTTATTGATTTTTTGGCTAATTATTTGTAATAGTCGTATTTGAATGATTTTTTTTTATGATTGGTAATCATCGTAATTACGAACAAATACTTTCATAATTGTTCAATATTTCATTAATGATTTTTCCAAACCGATGTTTAACGTCAGTACAAGGTTATCCGTTATGCGGTTTCCTCTCTATTGAAATCTTATGAAATTAGTGAGGTTATAAAAAAATTAAATACATCTGTACACACGGCTATACCTAAGATACCTGGTTTCATTTGCCACGAATTGCTATATTTTTAAATAAATACAATAAACCTTACAGCTTTAAGGTAAGGTTATACATACTTATTTTAATTGATAAGGATTATTTAATATGGATTAATCAAAGTACATTAAAAGAAAATTATTAATTAATTATTTAAAATAGTAGTAGATACGTTTTTTTCTCATTGAACATGAACAGTATTGCCATTTCTGTTTTTGAAATTAGCCATGTTTTACTAGGTTTTCATTATATAGACTATAGTTGTCGATTTACAATATTTGTGCACATAGGATAGTCGATGCTCTTACTTTTATTATCGATTTATCTAATGCGTATCATTGGGTTATGCTATTCACTCTCATCTAAATAAAATTAACTTAGTTTCTTCTCCAGTTTGCAATTTCAGTAACGATAATCATAACCAAACACTACACCACTCATTTTTTGATTGCCCACATTTTAATATTCAAAGAATAATATTTATAGACTCCCTGTTAGAAATTTATAAAAATTTTATTGAGAAAAACAGACTGCTTTAGGCCAATTTACAATTTTATAATTTCTACCGTTGGTGACATTTGAACAAATGAGTTTGATATTGAGCAATTTGATCAATAAACAACGCAATAAGAAGACAGATCAAGAGAAGAGATCAAGTTATAATATTTGAGCAACAAAGCATTAAGAAGTATACATCAGTAATATATCACAGAGAAGATTATGGCTGCATGGGATTAGTACCCTTTGCCTTACTCTAAAAAGGGGAAAATTAACCAAAAAAAAAGGGTTATGCTATGTCACATGTAATGTCAACATCAATGTCATTATTTATAGTCTGTGACGTTTTGTGCACTATTCTCGGGTGCAAAGGAGATATTTCAATAATTTCATATTATTTATTAATTTTTTGGTATTTTACGAAGCTTCGATTATTATAGTATTTTTTATCCAAATTAATCATTAATACAAATGCAACCAATACTGTATTGGTTGGTATAAATATTAACGGTATAACATATTTTATCATCACAGAACAAAGTATTAAACGTTACCTTGGTCTTGAGAGTTGTGTATGTGACATAATTATTATTCTTGCAATTGCGTATCATGTAACTCTTGTGGTTTGTTTTGTGGGACCCAGCATCTATTTCAGACTTGACAAATGTGTTAATGTAAGTTTCCTTTATTAAATTATTTATTATTACTTCCTGTTAATTGATGTCCATATACAGTAGTGTCAAGGTTTACTAGCATCTTCTTATAATTTTGTGACACTTTCTCTAAATCTACTTATTTCAATTCAGTCATGGGTATGGTAGGAGTCACAGTAGGAGCATGGTGCTATTCAGTTATATGTTATTGCTGTAACATGTAAGCCAAACAAAACAATAGTCATCACTAGCTGGTTGTTACTCTAGTAGATGTACATAGTTCTAACAATTTAATTTTATTAGAACATATAAAAAATCCGAAGAAATGTAAGGGGAGGAATGCAGGGTGGCAAAAAATCTTAAATTCATTTGCTGTGTCAATATGTTAAGTGAAATGAATCTATAGTGATACAATAGATTTTATTTTTAAATACAGCAAGTAATTGAAGTTACCATTATTGTCTTGATCATAAGAAAACAAGACAAATATTACATTATTATTGATCATATGATTGTATAATATTTGATCATTGAAATTATATTTAATGTTGGTTAGGTAAATAACTTGTTAATTTTAAATAACATTTTTCTTTTATATAAATTAAAATAATTCATGTGTCTCTGTTATCTATTTCACTAGATTTGTTTGTAATGCTAAATTGAATAATGCGAAATGCATTTAACCATCGCAGATAGTAAATATTTTATTTATATTATTTTATATACAGTAATTTTTTTAAGGTGTATAATATTGGGTGGACTTGTCACCCGCTAAGGATAATATTAATTATAAACACATATTAGTTTTCTTTCCTTAAGGGTTGGCAAACATATATATGTAACTTTAGGGAAAATGATTTATTATAATTAGTCTCAGCATAGAGCTGGTTATAGCATAATGTTGAGGATTTTACATCAATGAGATCTAGAACTTGTATGTGGGAATATGATTAGTACATTAACGGAATGCAGAAACTAAAACCAGCCTAGTAAGATTGGATGAGCCAAACCAAGAATTCTAGGTTTGTCTCTGACTGTGCCATACCAAACTCTAATGTCCATATCAAAAATCTCTTCAAAATCTTATTCCCATTTAAAGAAAAAGGATTATTAATAGAATAATTTCACTAGCTAGGGATTTAGAATTGAACATAACACCATCCAAAGCAGCCTCCTTTACAAGGTCATGAACATACCACCTGATAAGGAGATAAAGTAAATCATGAAATTATTAATTGTTTACAGATGCAAATTCAATGATATAACCAATTACAATGAGCTGGCTCCGGAATACTTCTCTCTCTTTCGCCCGGCAGCTGTCTCGCTCGCTCGATCCTCGACATGACTATGAACCACAAGCCTGCTATAACTCCTTTTGTAAACATTGGCAGCAAGCCAATGATATTATTACAAAATCACAGGTAAGAAAATTTGAAATAAAACTTTGTATCGTATCTATGAATATTGTAAAAAATTATACAGCTTAACATATTATTAATTTTAACAACAACAGTTAATTTTAAAATGCTGAATAAATTTTCTGTATATTTTATCTATTAATTAAAATCAACACAACATAGATTTTAACTAGAATTTGATCTGACTCAAACAAAATTATATTTATTTATTACACAAATTTGTTTGGTTACATCAAATACTAAAACACCAACAAAAGCAGCCACATAAATACATAAAATTGTCATAATTAATCAGTAAATAATGCTACTCTATATTCGTATCTTATTTTATATCATAGTTATAAAATTTGTTGTAAAAGTATAAAATTCTTGATTTAAAAGAAATTAGACTTCATACATTCTAAGCTTTTATATCAATAAGTTTCATTCCCCTGGCAGTCAGTCAATATTCACATTTTTCATTGAGATCTTGCTCTTATTAGTCATAGTATTGCATTTCATCAATCTATAGCCCTTCTAATTAAATACGCTATCCAATTTTTTCAAGTATCCAATTAAACAAACTTAAGCTTTAAATGTTTGTATTAACAAAATCATTGATATTCAATGTCAGTGTCAAAACTAGAATACCCTAGTTGAGATTCCAGGTATAGAGTATTTACATTCAGAAAAAAAGAAATTACAATCTTTATGTACATGTATGTAAATACATTTACGAGGGCTGCTACTAAGTATCCTGAATCTGGGATTTCAACATTTTTAAACGCAATATATGGCCTCCATGGTAAAATTCGTTCTTTTTTTGAAATACTGGCTGCTATTTTTTTTTCTTATGTACTAGTGTTTTGTTTCTGATGGGTTTAAAATGTCATATCACTGAAATGATGGAACTCACATGTGAAAATATTCGTGCTATGATTTATTACGATTTTCGACGTGTTTTAACGCAACAACAGTGCGTAGATTAATTAACTTCAAGTTTTCGTGTTGAAGCTCCATCAAAAACCACTGTATATCACTGGTTTAGTGAGTTCAACCGTGGACGGAGTAAGCTCACGGACGAAGTTAAGGAAGATCGCCCGAAATCAGTCGTCGCGCCACAAAACATTGAAGCTGTACGAAAACTAATTATGCAAGACCGTCATGTTACGTATCGCGAGTTAGAGGCTATTCTGGGCATATGTATGACAAGCATTAATAAAATATTACATGAACATTTGTTCGTAAAAAAAATTTGTTCGCGTTGGATACCGCACAACTTAACTCAGCATCAAAAAAAAGCTCGCGTCGAATGGTGCAAGAATATGTTAACAAAATCTGTTTATAACATCTACACAGGTGATGAATTGTGGATCTATGCGTACGGTCCCGAAACTAAGCAACAATCTACAGTTTGGGTGTTTCAAAATGAGCCGAACCCTACGAAAGTGACTCGTGCAAAAAGCACTTTAAAGTAAATGGTGGCATGCTTTTTTGGTATTAATGGTCATGTGGCTACAATACCACTGGAGAATCGTGAAACGGTCAATTCGGAGTGGTACACGACCATTTGTTTGCCGGAAGTATTTGAAGAAATACGTAAAAACAACAAGCGACGCAGAATCATTCTACACCACGACAATGCCAACTGTCACACATCACGCGAAACAAATACATTTTTGGAGGGTCAAAAAATAGAATTGATGGGTCATCCACCGTATAACCCAGACTTGGCACCTAATGATTTCCATTTATTCCCAAATGTAAAGAATAAATTACGTGGTCAACGATTTTCGACCCATGAAGATGCCGTCGATGCGTTCAAACAGCACGTTTCAGAGATACCGCAGAGTGGAAAAAATGCTATAAAAATTGGTTTCAACGTATGCAAAAGTGTATTGATCATCGCGGAGAATACTTTGAAAAACAATAAACCCATATTTAGCCATATACGATTGTTTAATTTTTCTATTCCGGATACATAAGTAGCAGCCCTCGTATTCATATTTATAGTTGCAACATGACAATATTTTACATTGTATGTGAACTAAATCAATATGTCTATTTTATGTGATATATTTGGTTTGTATAAACTTTTGACTTTGATATTAAGATTAGAGTTGTCAATCGCATATATTATGTCCGGTTAAATCCGCACACATTACACTTAAATATTATTTAAGCGTCAGGTTTATGAATAAATCCGTGTGAGTCATAAACACGCAACATCTGCTAAGAATCGGAAACAGCCGTACCCGGTAGGCACAAGACATTAATTTGGAGTCGGGCGCGGAAGTCGCGTCGTACACTATTCATTACTGCATATATGTGCCGGGCGCCAGTCGTTGCTTATCTCGTATGTACTTAATCAGTAACTACTGGTCTGCTGATGGTTCTATAGAACATTTATCGAGGAAGGCTATGTAGGCTACCAAAATGCTATGACTAATAGGAGAGGAATTAAAAAAAATATATATTACAAAAACGGGATGTAATATTTGTTTTGACAAATGCAAAGAGATATGAAATCACAAGCAGAAGCTATTTAGGCTTAATTAAGATCAAGTCTCTTGACCAAGGATTAATAGTATAAATAAATATTTCTTACACTCACACCAATTACACCAACTAGCTCAAAGTAAGCTCTGTAAGGCTTGTGCTATAGGATCTATGGTAACAGATAGACAAACATACATTATATGTATATATATTATTATTATAAGAACAATATTATAATAACCAAGTACAAATGCTTGTATTCATCATGCAAACATCTGCCCATCGGGACTCAAACCCGGGACCTCAGAGATGGCGACACCTTGAAACCGGTATACACACCACTACGGAGATCGATTTGAGCTAGGCTTTTTATACAATGACCAAGAATTATGTACTTTATGAGATGGTTTAATTATTTTAGCACTTATATATATAGCTGTATATTATATATAGCTTACGGGTATCAGAGCAATATATGAGCGATCATAATTATAATTAAGAAATATGTTAATGATAGAAAGATTTAAACTTTAAATAATGTTATAGCCTCAACATCTTCACGACGATGTCCTCGGTGTAGTGAACCACTTGGAGCAGCTAGCCACACTCTTAGTTTTGGAGGCAAGAGCAAAGGAGATTGCTACAACGAATGGTCATGCGGCGTGTTTAGAATACTTGCTTACAGAAAATCTTCTAGACAAGCTGTATGAATGGGCTTGTTGCACGGGCAAGTAAGTTTAATAGATTTAAATGCTGTAGTTCTGAGCTTAAGTTCTATGATTCATCATATTCAGTATAATTCTTAAATCAGACTGGATCATATGTAAAGTAAAGGCACTGTCTTGCTTATTGTTAATGTGTGTGTAAAATTTTTCTTATTATCGTGTCTGAGTTTAAATGGCTCTCAATTCATCTGTGCTAGGAGTTAAATTGTAACCCTACTTTACACTATTTATTTCTTCTGAAATCTTCATCACAACGTAAGTTACGTTCTCGTTTCTGTCTTCTTCTAGTCATTTTTCATGATCGAATATTAATTTAATTATTGTCATAACTACTCATAGCATTTATTTTTTATCCATAATTTTTGACCCTAATATTCTCTTCCGTTATGATACATCCGTTAGAACTTATTCTGACAATGAGTCCTTAATGTTGTATTCCTATTATTGCTTCTATATACCTGATCTACGCATCGAATGATTCGGGGGCCCGGGTTCTTTCCTGCCATATACCAATGTGTTTTTCAAATATCATATTTACATTTGTCTGAGTAGTGTACATCTAATAAGAAGAAAAACATTGTGCGAAGAAAGAACCTCGAAAAGAACCTGCAAAGATATTAGAGTATGTCTTTAGGGAGTATGTATTTGTAGGGTCTTCGTACCCCATTACAGGTGAAGGGGCGTTTTCAATTTCTTGGGGCAGAACAAAATTGTGAAATGCCGTCCAAATCTGATGATATTCGTATGTACCCCCACACGTTTTTATTTATTACTAGCTGACCCGACAGACGTTGTCCTGTCAAATGTCTCAAATGTCATGTTGTATCGCTGTATGTAAAAAAAGATTTTTCCGCTTTTCTGTTGAAAACGGCTTTGTCGGGAAAGATCGATCGTCTTGGTCGCGGCATTATTAATTAAACTTCACTTCACTTCAATCCACTTATTAATTATTTATTTAATAGAAATAGTTTTAATATTGATTTCTTACAAATATCAAATTGTCATCCATACGTCATTACATAGCTGTCATTTTACGTCAATTACATAGCTGTCATTTGCGTTTTGTTATTCCAAGTCTGATTCTTTTTGTAATACCACGTTTTATAGTGACTGACGTTTCATGTCAAGTCACACAGGAACGCTGTCGAACGGGATAAAAAGTATCCTATGTCCGTCTCCTGGCTCTAAGCTACCTCCCTACCAATTTTCAGCCAAATCTGTTCTGCCGTTCTTGAGTTATAAGTGGTGTAACTAACACGACTTTCTTTTATATATATAGATAATAAATGTTTAACTGTATAATCTAAGTTTAAATAATATTTCTGTGTCAATGTTCATGAAAGTTTGTTCAAGACACTTATTTAATGCCGTTCTAGGTAATATTAACTTTTACTTAACTCTCATCACAATATTCCACAAAGGTTTCATTCTCACGATCTGTAAGAAATCTATTGTTTACTTATATTGTTTTTGCATTGTTTGTTGTGACAAATGATATTATATGAAAAATACTAGTACTGTTTATCACTTCTATTTATAGAACCGATACTTGTTTATCATTTGCTAGTAAAAAGTGTTACAATCCCACGCAAACTCTCATTCCTTGTTATGTCGTATTATGATGGTGTTGAGAAACTAATGTTAGCCTTTGAATCTTGCCTTAAGTTAGATTTCATATATTGTACAATAATATTTTATAATACTACTGTATGTTTATAATTTAGTTTATGTAAAAATATTTTGAAATCACGAGCGTCATAAAAAACTGGCCTGTTGCAGTCGGACTCGTTTCCGTTTCATTATCTTTAAAAAAGGCAAAGAATCGGTTCTTTTGTATGGTAGTTCCTCTTGAATATTTATTTTATTTTAATTATTTATTTTTAAAGTCAATATAAGTATTCAATCAATATTTCAGGCATCTACCTGTTGCCATGTTATGTTGTTATCACTATCTAGCGAAAAAATCACGTTTGTTGTATTGGAGCCCTCTTAATTATTTATTTTATCCTGTTTGTTGTTATAGCGGCAACAGAATTAAATCATCTGTGAAGTTGAAGTTAAATCATGTGTCAAGTCATGAGATGTTCTAACTTGATAGTTAGACTGTATCTCATGAACTGTGGTCAGTCTATGAGATACAGTCTGATGACAAACGGATGCAAAGTGGAGTCGACAGTCCTAAGAAATAGCAGTGTTAATACTTATTTTGTGTGATACCTTTGATGAAGTATTCGGTGAAGATGCTGGATGCTACTAGCGTGGGACCAATCGGTGTCTTATATCCGTAGGAGAGGTCTATTGTTCAGCCGTGAGTGGCTCTGCTGAAAAAATATAATCTGCTAATCATTTTAATTAATTAGTTTAATTTGATATTCTCTACAACTAGAGATTTGGCCTCTGTTTATTTGCTACAGAAAATTTAATTATTTGTCATATTTCTTATCTCCATTATTAAAACTGCAACCTTATCTAATACGGACAAATTTCGCAGCTGACTCATATACGTATCCTTCGTTGATATTATTTGCTACTAATTTATAACGATAAATAGGCACGAAGTAGATAAACGCATTATTGAATTGATATTTTGTTATATTTCATTATCATTATATTATCAGCGTATATATTAAATGCAAAAAAATGTTTTGATACCCGGCGGCGCTAAATATACCAGGAAGCTTTGCTTGCGGTCTCTCAAACTCATTTCTCTGGCTGCTGACCGTATGTGACAAGTATGAACTCGGGCTCCGTCTTCTCAAAGCATTGTTTTTTATTCGCTCTCAGTAGGGTCAAACCCTCTCCAAATAACAAAGAAACTGAATTACATAGTCTGGTCAGAAATTTTGCGACAATTAAAACAAACGAAATAGTACTTTTTATTTGGAATCTTTCGTTATATTGTACGTATTTTCATTATGTTTTCTCATTTTCACGCCTTTTTTGTCAAATATCTTTGGGATATTAAAATTTTGTGGGTAGTGAGGTGGGTAGTGCTGTGATTGCTTTACATAAATTAGGTATAGATCCAAATAAAACATAGAAAAACTCCATCATCGTTTCAGTCAATAAACGTCAACTACTGGATATAGATAGAGCGTTGGTGGCGCTGTGGTCTAGGCACTGGTTTGTGCGCCGCATAGAATCGGAAGGCCCGCGATCTAATCCCCACCGTGTACCAATGTGTTTTTCGTTCCGAATTTCATATGTACATTTATCCGACGCTCCTACGGTGAAGGAAAACATCGTGAGAAAACCTGCGTACATCTGCGAAGCGATTTAAAGGTGTACGTAGTCAACCTGTTGTACGTACTATATTAAAACAAAAACGTTTTATTTTCTCAGATACGAGAACGCTGTTCGATTGGAGCAATTGAAGTTGTTTGGTATTCTTATCAGTCACTACAGTACACAGGTAAATATATATTGCTCTTTAATAAACAATTGATGTAATGCACATACAATAATGATACAAATTTTTATTCAAAATATTTGTTTACAAACAAAACGTCGATGCACGATTATAATAATACAGAAACAAATTTTGTGTTACTGAATATTGTATTTTTTGTTTCAGGTTATAGCTGCTGAGCCTTTTCTTAGACCATTGCTGAAATTACTTAGTAGTTTCAGGAATGAGCTGCCGACTCCAAATTTAGAAAGTAATTATTTTATTAAAATTTTCACGTACAAAGAAAGCGAACACCCATACATGGCCTATTTTTATTATGTCTCAATGTGGTAGTGGGTGACATAATAGTAAGATTCATTGCCCGGGCCATTGTCAGACAGAGATTGATTTGAGACTTAAAAATAAATATGTTTGTTGAACATTACAGTCGGGCCAATTTAATAGGCCACATTTGACATTTGTTCATAGTGAGGTGACCTGCTTAAACACTCCGATTATGGTGAAAAAATCGATATTTACTTCAAACATATGTGAATCGAATACAGTTATTATGGAAAAGTACTTTTTTTTTAATTTTAATAGGCAAACGAGCAAATGGATTACTTGATGGTAAGTGATTATCGCTGCCCGCAACAACAGATGTGTTGGCGGCCTTTTAAATGTGAATACACTCTTTTTTATAGGTACTGTATTAATATATTATTTCTCTGTTAAAGAAGTTATTATTTTTTTTATTATAAAACAAAAGAATAACATGTTTTATTTTAATAAAAATTTGACTCAAAAAAAATCAAAATCAAAATAATCTTTATTCAGGCACTTATTGACGTCAACAGACAAAACAAAAAAACAAAGCTTAAAAAAAGAAAACAAAACCTTGTCCGTACGTACGAATAAGGAAAAAAAAGAAAAAAATAAAAAAATTGACTCGACACCTGTTCGGAAATTGGGAGAGCCTTCTCGAGAAGAACAGGCAAGAAACTCTGAAGGTCTATTTTTTATCTCCTCTTTACAATGTAAATAATTACAATAATATAATACAATATAGTATAAGATACAATCATACTATTAATTCATGGTCAAACTGACTGACTATTAATTCATGGTGAATAATGCTTTCACAAGTAATCATTGCATTCATTCGATTTATTGAGGGACATCACTTACGTATAGACTTCACTGAACGCAACATTGTAACAACGGTCATTTGTGCATTTCCAAACTAAAAAAAATATTGAATATTTTATGTCCGCCATTACAAGGTTAGTTGAGGAATTTTAATGAAATGTCAAATGTGGCCTATTAAAATTGACCCGACTGTAGTGTTCATTTACAATATCAATTTGGAACTATTCAAGGCCACTTACGTCATAATTTTGTATACGAAATTTATGGACATTTCATAAATAGTTATAGCCTCAGGTGTTACCCTCCCCATTGTGGTTATTACATTTAGTCGGCTTAGTCCCCCGCGGGTCGCCGGCGGGCGCGAGGAAGTCGCGACTGCTACGGCGACCCGGGATGGACCACGCCCCTTCCGTGGCCGGGGGGCGTCGTCGGTGGAGGAGACCGGGGTAGGTAGTAGCCTCCCCGAGGAGGGCTCCCCTCTAGGCAGGGGAGCGGAGGCTGGGGTTTCCGGAGGTGGCTTGCTGTTCCCGGGGGCTCCCTACATGCCTGAGGAAGGCCATCCCTGAGGTTTTTAGTGGGTAGGCCTCCCCCTTCTGGGGAGGAGAGCCCCACATAACCCCGGCTCGTCACAGCCGGGGTATGCAATTTAATGCATTTTCCTCAGGGGAACAAAAAAAAAAAAAGTCGGCTTAGTCCCAAAAAAGTGGGATCTATGACTTGTGCCATTGCTCCCTTGCATATATTCTTCATTTTAACTTAAAAATCGGTATATTCTGTAATTCTTATATGTGAATATTAATTTTCAGATCAATTAATAACAGTATTGAACCAACTATGTGTAGCCCTTATGCAGAATATGAAGTTTCTGGATTTATTTTTCTTGACAACGCACTCACCAAACGGATCACAAGCTGAGTAAGTTTGATTTGAATTAAAGTTATTAATAATTAGACATTTTTTGATAGTCAGCTGTATTTCTTTCTGTCTTCAGTTAATGCGAAATTGGCAGACAAACTTTGTTTTCAACTGCCAGCAATTATTTTTCTCTTATCGAGTAAATGAGAAAACTGTTGATTTTATGACAAATTTATGCTGAATTATTGAAATAATAAAATTTTTCATGATAGTAGCTGACTTGCTAGACGCGGTTTTATTTTTATAACTGTTATTTTATAAATATTTAAGTTTAGAAATTCATATCTCTTTGTTTTTTAGGATTAGTTTATTTTTACGTTGTAGATATAGATTCAACGAAATATGATAAAATAGATCTCATTGAAATTAAGCAATATAGTAATAAAATTAATTGCAGTAATCAAATGGTAACCAGTTATCATTGAAACATGATTCTGTTTTGTTTGATATTAGTTTTGTGGAACCTGAGTCTATATGGAAAAGGCAACAAAAGATTAATTTCTATTCTCCTAATGTAATCAGTTCAATATAACAAACTTCATTCGAGTTTTATATGATCGAGAGATCACTTATGGAGTTTTATGATAACTGGTCAGTTGTAACAGTGACAATTTACAAAATTATCTAATTATATTGTACTTTTGTTTTTTAATTTCTCTTTAACATTCCTACTGTTACACCTACTCATACCTCCTACTATTCGAAGATAGTTTTAAGACTATTCGAAGTAGTCAATCAATCCACACTGGGCCAGTTAGTCAGAGTAGGGTCGTTTTCCTCGGTGAGAACGTATATGAGGTAATTATAGTTCAAGGTTCGCATCAGATGTTCGCAGTTTTATTGTACAACCTTTTTTGCCCGTATTATAATTATATCCAATTTACTCATAGGAAAGAGAACTTTTCAACCCTACTTTCTTTTTAGTGCACCCCTAAACTAAATGATGACATTGATGAATAATATTATTATATTGATTGTTTTATATAAGTTCATAATTGACACGACACATTTGAATAAAAAAATGTATTGCAATGAAAAGAATGCGTTTTTGTCAAGCGCAGTCAGTTCCGTACATACGAAGTGAAGTTATTTTTTTTATAATATCTTAACCACGATTTCGAAAATAATCTTTAGTTATATTATACTAGCTTTCTGCCCGCGGCTTCGCTCGCGTGGATTTCGGGATTGAGTCTATAGAGGGTTAAGGGTCATAGCTTTTGCCCACGACTACATATGCATGGAAGTCGGTTTATGGCGCGAAGGTTTTATCGCGCTTCCCGTGGGACTATCCGTTTTTCCGAGATAAAAAATACCGCAAAACCTTGCTCAAGAATCACTCTATCTATTGATGAAAACCGCATGAAAATCTGTGCAGTAGTTTTTGAGCGAAACCTTTATTGCGCATCCCGTGTAATCTGACGATTTTTCCGGGATAAAAAGTAGCCTATGTTACTCTCCATCCCTTCAACTATCTCCACGTAAAAAATCACGTCAATTCGTCGTTCCGTTTTGTACCTTGTTTTAAACGACACACAGCGTCATCTACAATCCATCCATCAAGCAGACAATATTTTTGCTTTTTCCTCGGGAATATATTTTTTTCCAGGATAAAAAGTAGCCTATTATTTAATCCGGACTTTTATCATTACGTCTGCAAAATTTCAAAGCAATCGGTTCAGTAGTTACGGCGTGAAAGCGGAACAAACAAACAAACTCACTTTCCGATTTATAATATTAGCAAGGATTAGGCATAAGAAACAGACATGACGAACTGTAATTTCCATTTTCATAGACGGTCGAGGAGAGTTTTAAATTGTTAGATGAAATATTTTTCGTCCCAGGTTCATCATAGTCCGTCTCCTACTGACGTCAGTGCATAGGGAGGGCAGTACTGGCTCAGCCGCGAGAGACGCGTTGCTTCTCTGCGCGAACATGTCCTCCCGATGTTCTCAACTAGCAGAGTACATGTTAAATGGCAACACTTGCCCTGTGCTGGCAACTGGTAAGTTTATGGAATATCTGCTACTACTTTATTAGTTTTAGGTCATTATCTCGTTGTACTCGGTGAAACCCTCACAAAAATTAACCCTAGATTATGGTTTAGACCAGTGATTCTCAACCTTTTTTTGTTGCGGCACATATTTAACGATTTCAAAATTTGGCGGCACACAAAGAAAAGATAAAAATTATTTACTTACTACAACACACTGCATAAATAGTTTATGACAAAAATTTTAAATATACGAAATAAAATAATATATACTACAATAATAACTAAAGGTTTATTAAGGGATTAATTACAAGCTAATAATAAAAATATTTTTTCACTTCAGTAGCTCAAATATGAAGGTTTTGCTGCTTAAAATCAGTGAGTAAAATCGATTTTTACTCACTAGTGAGACAAAGCTAACCACAGATTATAGTAACCTATGTATAGTAACTAATGGTATAACCATACTGACTATGTTGTTTCGCCCTAAGATAATATGCCCAATTGTAGTAACTTTACGTTTAACTTTTAATTTGTTGTATAATTTTGAATTTAAATAAATGAGTTATTTTACAATATACTCGTTCCTGTGTCTTATTTTATTTCCAAAGTAGGTATGATATTTGTTCTCGCTGCTGAAGTGAAAAGTTATGTGTGTCACACGAGAGCAAAGTTGTTTGCATCTCGTGCCTTTGAATCCCTCGACACGCTCAGGATTCTACTCTAGAATCACTCGCTTCGCTCGTGATTCAAACAGAATCCTTCGCTTGCTCGGGACTCAAATCAGCACGCGCAGCAAACATCAACTTTGCTCACTTGTTGCACAAATAACTATTAATGCGAAATTTGACCTTGATGTTTTTTGATAATTTCATTTATTTGGTCGTAAAAATGAGAATGCTACTATCAAATTGTCTTCTACATTTAACAATCTTGATCTTTTTTTAGTTTTGATGTTGGCTAATGCTGAAAATCCGAATTCACACAAATAAGATGTGGAAAATTGTAATAATATGTTTAAAGCTTTTTTGGCTGTCATTGGATAATCGCATCTGATGTTAATCCAAAATGAATTAATTGATTCTTCGGAATGTTTTAAAATTAAATCTCGATTATTGGAAAACAAAATGAGTTCTTCATCTTCATTCAAAGTTAAGTCAAATACAGAAGTATCCGTTGTGAAAAATGGATTATGAACCTAATGAAATTTCTTAATATCTAATTTTGGGAAATAACGAATCGAGGGTCCCTACGTATAAGAGGATAAGTCTAAAACTAAGGTTTACAGGAGAGTGAAATGAAAGGTCAAATTGTTCTAGAAATAAAAATACTTTCAGCTTTGAATATATTGTTTGCGTAATGTGTTATTTATTATAGTTAGACATTTTTTAAATGATTTTAAAGATATTTAATTTATGTACATTTTCTATAAAAAACAGACAGATGACCGTTTTTACACCGTTATGAAATAAAGCCACATCAGACAAATCTTAGATAACCGTTTGTACGTAGGAAGAAATAATGCAATTTTTTATGATAAAATGCTAGTATTACCTGTATAAAAATAAGAAAAATATAATTATTTGTTTACAATGGTACCTTAAAAATCTCTAGATCTTTAAGCAATAATATAAAAAATAAATTAATGAAGACCGTGAAGGACGTTAAGTTTGACAAGACCGCGTTTGCACCGAGTGGCGCGCATTTTAAAACGTAGTACAAAATGACAAGCATACATATCCGCGTCTACGGCACCAATTCCGTAAAATTATAATACTTGTTCTCATATACGGTTTGCGTATGTAGTAAAATACATACAATTTTAAAAAAAATCATGTATTGATATGAGCGTATGGACAATCTAAAGCCATATGTGTAATAAAAAAAAATACCATTTTCGACATGACCTTTTATACGTAGGGACCGTCGGAATAATTCTCTCCTCTAATGTTGTCTTAAAAAATTTTTTATTTTTAAATGACATAATTTAATAATATTAACATTATTATATATTTGTGAAATTTGGCGGCACACAAAAGTGCCGCGCTACAGTGGTTGAGAATCACTGGTTTAGACCTTTGACCGGACTTGGCTGTTTCGACAACCGCCGACATTCAAAACGTCAATTGACTACTCCAGTCGCGATATGACTTCAAACTTGGGCCGTGTAGTTTGTGTATCATCATCTTCATTTCAATCGAGAAACGCTCACTTCTGGACGTTCCAAAAATGCTTCCAAAAACAACGATAGGCCGAAAATCGTCATAGGGGGCTTTGAGTTAATAATGGGAAATATCGCACTCTGCCTTGGTGCCAGTTGGTGGCGAGAAAATGAGGTTGGCACGGGCTCGTCAGACATAATTCCCAGCACCTTACACCCTATTTGAGGATAAATGACGAATCTTAATTATAAATAATTTCAAAAACATTGATATGAGTGAATTAATCATATCGGCTGCTCAAATTCAAAACCTAGTAACACCTAATTTGAAAAAACTGCGGTTTTTGGAATTTTTCGACTTATTAGGTAGTACCGAAAAGACGTGGACCTTAAAACACCCATTTTCATACGTATATTTTAAGATATAATTTAGCAAGTCTAAGCAATTTGCCATGATTACGAGAATTTCTTTGAAGTACAAATTCTAAACTTAGTATGTCAGAATACAAAATTAAAAGCCTAGCATCTCAAGCGACTTGCTAAGTTATGAATCTGAAATACCAACCTGCTATGTTTTGAATTTGGCGCAAAGTAAAAATAACAAATAAATAAATTAATAAATATCCAAATAACCTAGTAAAGCAGACTTACGAAGTTTTGATACTGTTTTACAAGCTGTTTTTATATTAGCTTCACTTGTAACTAATGTAAGAAAATCTTGGAATCTTAATTTGACCCACTTCCCGGTTTCCGATTCAGCTGAAATTTTGCATGCACGTGTAAGTCGGATGACAATGCATGGTTATGTGTGTGACGTCATTCTAAATCTAACATGGCAGCATTACCAAGATGGCGGATCAATTATTTTTATTGCACCCCTACAATATGGGTATCAAATGAAAGGGTTTGCTAAGCTTGGTTTTTTAATCGGAAAATAAATTAAAAGTAAAAAAAAAATAATGCAAGCTTTTATTAATTGCGCTAAAAAGAACAAAATAAACTTTTACATATAAAAGCTTGTCGCGAGATTTTAAACTTTTATATGTAAAAGTTTATTTTGTTTATTGTTCATTTAATAAAAGCTTAAAGTATGAGTATATATAATAAATATAAATATAA
Organism: Scirpophaga incertulas; assembly: GCA_036419045.1. NCBI lineage: Eukaryota > Metazoa > Arthropoda > Insecta > Lepidoptera > Crambidae > Scirpophaga > Scirpophaga incertulas. The sequence goes on along the minus strand of CM071628.1, from coordinate 7,098,889 downwards.
ATAAAAATAAAAAAAATAAAGTATGAGCGATTTTAGTGTAACTATACTCCAAAAAGATTACGAGTATTCGTACAAAGTAAAATGCCAACCATATACCACAACTTTTCGTTGAAAACTCAAATCGTTATCTCTTCTGGTTTCGTCGGGCTAACGAATCATAGTAGCCGACCCGTTTTGATTTTAAGCAGCCGATATCTCTATATGTGTTTCAGGTTTGAGTGGCTTATATTCTCTTTTACCACGGACGTTGAGTGAAAAGGTGCATCGGCTCACCCCAGACGATGTGAATAAAGTTAATAAATTGACGCTATTCATTGATTCGTTGGAGTTCTGCAATGCTGTTGCACAGGTAATAAGCACTAATATATACGCTGTGCTAAAATAATATATATATATATATATATATATATATATATATATATATTTTTATGCTACTATATTAACAAGCAATTAGACGGCTCACAACAATTAAACGTATCGTCTAAATGCAAAGATTTGCGTAGCTGATGCGGACAAAATAGCAGACTTTATATCTGATAGTATATTGATATAACTTGTATTCATATTTTTACCGTGGGAGAGCCATGCTGCGGCACGAATTGGGCCGGCTCGACCGGAGTGATACCACGGCCTCACAGAAAACCGGCGCAAAATAGCGCTTGTAAAATACTGAGTGAGGGTACCGGATGCCCAACCCCCCTTCCCCCCTTATTCCCTTTTAAAAGGCCGGCAACGCATCTGTGACTCCTCTGGTGTAGCGGGTGTCCCTGGACAACGGTTAGCGCTTACCATCAGGTGATCCGTTTGCTCGTTTGCTGCCCTATCCCATAAAGAAAAGATTGTATAGTACCGTAGGGATACCATACCTGGCTCGTCTGCTTGGGTATCTCCAGCTTATGTATTTCTGCCCCAAAGTAAAAATTCTTTCATTGCTGAGTTCCGGTTTAAAGCACACTACAACTGATTATGGCCGTTTTTAAACTATAATTATCTGATTTGAGCAATTTATATCTAATGAAAGTATGTCAATATTGAAATTTCAGTTTAATTATTAATTTATATTGTTTTAAGATTTCTAAAAAATGAGCAAAAACATTTCTAGCATTCTCACATTAAATGTATTTTTTTTTATATAGAAAGTATATCTATAAACGTACAAATAAACGTACAAAGTTATTTTAAAATTTGTTTATACGCTCATACAAATTAGGCGAGTTTACTTAGGTATGACGTCACGATTGCAGTGTTTTTAGTATGGAGCGTTTTTGAGCGACCCGCGACAGCGCCGCAAACATGTCGATGTATCTTCAAAAGTAATAGGCGCAGGTGTACTGTTGGTTCTACAATATTTCACTTAATATGAGTACTCTTATTATATATAGAATTTAAAAAATTGTCGTCTTCCCAATTACTGGGCACTGGGGCTTTACAGCATGTGCCACAAGTTGGTGGTGTACACTGTGGTTCCTATGGGGGCTTACAGACCTGCAGAATACATATTCGACAGCGATTAACATCGGTAACAATTGTATTTTGTTTCCAAGTTTGGTAAAAATGTAATCAGGTTTAATTAGCACATTTGCAATTACGACCTTATCACAAATAACATAAGTTTCACTGTCATTTGTCAGTTAATCTGATTTAACGAGTTCGCGCAATCACCTTCACACAATGTATTAAACATGATTATTCCTTAAGCAAAATAAATATCAGTTGTAATACAATACTTAAATTAATTGTCAAAGAAATAGTAAACGAAGTGTGTCTATTGTTTTATAAGGTCGACTAAGAATTGTAACAATTATATTGAAGATAAACAAAGAAATCTTTGTGAGACTCTTTTGCACAACGAAAATAATACTATATTGTAATACAAGCTCTATTAAATACGGTTTTGGATCAGTTGATCAGTTGAGAGATACCTAATAGTATAATTCTATGGCAATTTACCATCAGATGAGCAGTCTGTTTGTTTATAAACATAATGTAAACTATGGTAATGATTATTTTAAGGGACTTATCAAAACTTATGTGAAGTTGTCACGCTGTGGGGAAATATGTCTTTGGCCATTCTCACTGCAGCAGTCAATGTCATATCATGACAACAAGAGAAGAAAAAATAGGTTATCTCTATTAGATAAATGTTGATTTCTATTTAAATACATTAAATATAAGTGATGTGTATGCTAAAGTATGAATCCTACATGGTAAGTAATATATTTTTCAACACTATTGCTCGTAATTGGTATGTAACTACACCAATTTTAGATTCACGATGTATCATATTACCAACTTATAATATCTTTCGAATTTCCAATTCGATTACCGCACAGTTTGGTAATCAAAAGTTAATAGTTTCGTAAAGAAAAGTCACGCTTTTATTTATAAGAAAAAAAAAAATAGGAACCAAAGAGAATTTATATGCAAAATGCTGAAACATGTTTATAAATTAAAATTATTAATCAACGCCCTTCTACGTCATAAAAAATTCAAGATCTGGTACGCCCCTCAACCTCCTATGTATGTACTTACGCCCAGAATACTGAAATTAATTCGGATAGTGAAATCAATAATTTTCGAAATGTAATAATAACGAATATTATTATTGCACTTTCACAAATTGTTTTTCAAAAAAACTTTTATTGACCTATAAAGTTTGTATTAATTACTCGCAATGGTGATGAAAAACGTCGTATAACACTCGTGAGCAGTTAAAAATTACTCACTTGTATTATAATGTACTATTGCAGGCGTGGTTACTTAAGAAATCGCAACACTTATGGCCAAATACTGAAACGCCTCTTAAATATTTAACGGCTTCTCATTAATTAAGCAGCTCCCAAACTCGCATTTCACATACTCAAAAGCAATAGATAAGCAGCTGGTTATATTTGAGTATATATCAAATTAAGTCGCACTTAAGACACACTCAAATGAATTTTCGAATACTGAAACGCAACTCAACGCTAACTCTCACTCAAATCAGTTGTCAAATCGCCTTGAGACGTCGTTAAATGTGAGAGTGGTCGCGAGCTATCTTAAACGCTATATAACGTTTGCTTATATCCCCGAAAAGTTATATTAATATCTGTGTCATCGTTATCGTCTCTTTCGGATAGTGAAGAAATACCTAGAGCTCTTTGTTTTCAATTATATGTTGATATCTGAAAGTACATAAAATAGTACCTATACATAACTTTTTTTTTTTTTTTTTTTTTTTTTTTTTTTTTTTTTTTTTACCTATTAATAATAAATTTACATGAATGGACATATAAGTTGTGCCTGAGTGTTTTATTAATAAATCACCCGGTACAAGTACATATCAATCACAAGATCTCACTTCTTTAATACAATATTATACAATTTATGTTTCATATTTTATTATTTACGTACCTTTTGATTACTTTACCTTTTGATTACTTCTAAAAGTATTTCTTTTTACCTGGTGTATAATTTGAGCCGCGTTTCTTTTTGATATTTTCCATTGTTATATATATCTTGTAATTAGATAAATATAGAGTAATTAAATAATTAATTTCTCAACTTTTTATAATTTGAAAAAAACTTTTGCTCTAAATTAACCGCGTACTTTGTCAACAATATCATATGTCAACGTTTCGTTCCACGAATATCGCCTTATCGATTTTAACAAAAAAAGTACTAATTTTTCATTCATTTTTGGATTTGTTCAAAATCAAGCATTCATTTTACATACAAATCTAATATTAAACTCTTCGTCTTATGTTGATAAAATATTATTTGCTTAAAATACATTACTTATCCAAACAGCTGCGTGTAACGGATACACAACGTAATCTTATGTGTAACTGAGAACATACTTTTTTAAAGAATGACGGCTGCTTACTTGATCACGCCTTCAATCTTATAACTGATGTTTGAGAATACCATTTAAATTTGAGAGATACTCAAATGTGAGAGGCCCTCAATTGAGTAAAAGAGTTGAGTAGTGTTTCAATATTCGGCCGTTAGTTCATAAAACCTAAACTTATCTTTATAATGTTTTCAATGTACTTATATAATGACTTGACTAATCGGTATATAAAATCTTTTCAGGTTGCCCATCCGTCAATAAAAAAACATCTGCTTGATCTGCTATATCAAGGTTTTCTAGTGCCTGTAATGGGCCCAGCTCTGCTTCAGGTAAAATAATAATATAATTTGATTTGGGATACGTAATGGATACATTTGTGTGTTATATTTATTAAATTAAATATTTTTCTAAAAGCTGGCTAATTATATTATTAGCCACCTTTTATGTATAAAAAAAATTGATAAAACTAATATTAGTTTTATCATTTTTTTTTATACATATCTGTTTGATATTCTATTTTTACCGACTCTGCATTAGTGATTGTATGTTCCGTTGAACTATAATAGTATATATTCGTCAATTAATCTTGCAAAATTTAATAAAGCTACTTTTATTGCTGGTTAGCCACTGAATATTGCTGGTTATTATAACACCAATACAAATGGTCACTGGCAATTTGACTTATTCGTTGAAAGAGTTTGTATTTGAGGTAATTAATAAGTAGGTAATTTCATTAAAATAAAATGTGTTTGAGCGAATAATTGCTACACAAGAACTTTAAAAGGTATCAATGGCCAGTGTCCAGAAGTAAATATACTTAAATGAATCATTTTATTTTCCACATTAATACAATGGAGCTTGCAGATAAATATATACATAACCTCCTTGAAGGAATAAGCTTTCTTAATACTCTGTGGAATATAATATCATTAATGTTTCGTATCAGACTCATATTTATAATGTTTGGATCATGCTTTTTGTTGGTACTTTTTTTTTTTTATAATTATAATACATGAAGTTTTTATTATTATTTTATTAACACATTCATTACTCTGCTCATATATGTGTTTAATTATAACATACATTTTCCTCGAATTTTTGATGCATTAAAAACTAATTAACATCTCAAAGATAACACATAATTTTAATTGCATTGAACCTGTTTTTTTAATATTATAATCAGGATATGTTTGTTCATGTTTCAGTGTTAAATATAACCCAAACTCAATTATCTTACATTTTCATTATTGGTTTATAAAATCTGAGAAACTAACAGTGTGCAGTTTTTTATATATCAACTATTTATTATTAACATGTATATGATATATGTTATGAGTATTAAGTTCAAATATACATTCAATTTATGACACCTTATTGATTTATGTATCTTCATAAACAATATTTATGAAATTTTATTGATCGATATAAAGTGTTTGAACGTTTGTCCATCTCTTGTACAACCGGGGAATGAAAGAGATAGACAGATGATCACAGATACTTGCTTGTTTCGTGAGGGAATCTTCGGGCTTGTCGCACACGGGATTGGAGCACTTGGGCAACAAGTGGAACCAGTTCTAAGGTTGAGTGACAGTGAGTTTAAATTTGTGTGTTCCGGTGATGGGTTTGAAACGGCCTAAGCTTTTTATTGTGATGTTATTTAAATTGAGTATCATGCTTTGTCTCTTTTTTACTATGTATATTGTGTTGGAGTGATTTAATGATTTTATATGGTTTATTAATGTGTTTTGGGATTTTCGTTTTTAATGATATGTATTTGTTTCGGAATATATGTTTATTGGGTTAAAATTACAACGGTTGAATTAGAAATATCCACTTTAATATGGTGAAATTTGTCTCCATTTCATTACAATATAGTCTATCTATAAAAGCTCTTCTTAGACTTTCCTTTTAATTAATTTTATATGTGTCTAATATTAGTATGTTAAAGTTTTAAACATCATTTGTCATATTATTTAGTCTTTTGAATACACTTCTAAATTAGGATCACTTCATTTAGATCCTGTTTAGTTTCTACCGTTATTTTTGCTTCTGTCATCAATGTATAATACATAAAATAAAGTTAAATTCAAATATCTTTAATTTACTACAATATTTTTTAAATCACTATTATTTGCTATTAATAACAAGAATTAATTAATCTCAAATCATCATTTTCCTTTTGTGTCAATTCACTTGCAATAAGGTTTATTTTAGATTTTCCATGTTAGTTTAATTTCGAGGATTAAATATCTTTTTAACGCACCATACCAATATAAGTAAATCAAACAACAACAATAATTTACAAAACTATTCTCAAAGTCATTATTATTTACTTTTTGAAATAACAATTTAGCGTCAAACATCCTTTCGATTCGCTTGTAGTGACTCCTTATAGGTTTCCCACCTTCCATCGATTTAGTATTTTGAATCTGTCTTAAAGGTACAGCACATAATATACGAGTCAAATGACAAAGTTGCATAATATTTAAGTAAACCGCAATAATCTTTTTGTTTCTATTATTTATTATTCAATTAAATATGACAATAACGCATAAAACATGCTTTTTCTCAAACATGCTTGGAAATTTGAGCATTATTTTGACAACCTTTTTCGAGATAAATCGAAATTGCTGTACTGGCCAAATACATGCGAGCAGCGGCCGGCAAAAATGTATGAAAATCCATATCTGTCGTGTTTTAGCGGCCAAATAAATATACATGTACATTCATATCTATCATGTATTTTAAAAATGGAACGATTTGTTGCTCCGAAAAATGGCAAACCGAGGAGGCAACTTATCAGAGTTTTATTTAAATATCGAACTGGCTTGCAAAAAGAAACCTGATTTATAATGAAAAAAAAAATGGTTGCCTGTAAAGTCGGTTTTACGGGCGAAGATTTTACGTGACAACGTCTTTTTCTCGGTAGAATATTTATTGATATGAATATAATTAAATTGCACAATAGGAACAAGGAATTGAATGAAAATAAGAATTGCACAAATTTTAACTATAGAAATATATTTTGTTTACTAAAACATTCCCAGACGCAAGGCATTCGGCGGGCCTCTCTCTCGTTCGGTGACTCATCGTAACGTTACCGAGCGTTACACTTTTTCATAAGTGACTTCCAGCCGCAACCTAATTTAAGACGTTGTCACGTCAAAAAAAAACGAATCCTTTGGCGCGTGAAAAGTTTTGTTCATTGTTGGTCATTGAGTTTGAAAAGTCCACTTTACATTTCAATAATTGTACATTCAATAGCTGTATTTTCAAATAAAAGTTCTGCTTGGTACTACTTAGTTTTAATTTCCGCGCATTATTTGAGTAAAATACTATACAAGCCTTGGCCACAACTAGGCATTGATGGACTTACGTACACGTTCGTCCATCAATGCCTCTATTGCTGGCCGCTGCAGTAATGTACTATTTCTTCGATTCCCTTGTAGACTCCTTTTAGTTTTCCCGCCTTCCGTTAATGTTTTTTTTTTATAAAAGTTTTACGGCTTTGGTTTTCTTAACCATCTAGCCAAATCTTATTTTCATTTTCTTCTATATTTGTCCAATAGTATTGGTGATGTATTGAAAAACGACTCCATATGTTTCTGTATTCTTCAAAATAGATGGCAAAAGGCGGGGAATTTCGTCTTTTTTGTAAATCTTCTGTAAGCCATCTATTAAGAGTAATCTTGACAAATTGAATGCAGAGCAATAAAGAAATATATGATGTAGGGTTCCATTTCCTTGACCACAATATTCACATAAATCTGTGTTTGTTAAATTAAGTCTTCTCAGATGAGCACCAAATTTATAATGTCCCATTCGTAGTCTATTTAAAGTAGTGATGTATTTCCTTGACGGGGAATGTAGTTTATAGTACCATGGTCTTGTTGGAATTTCTTCTTGAATACTTGCATACCATTTTCCTTTGCTTCCTCTCATGTTATTCCGTTAATGTAGCGTTTCGAATCTGTCATCGAGGTACCGTAGACAATATAGAGTGGAACTGTCAGTCGTGTGCAAGCCCGCCTAATTTCCGCCACGACCGTAGACGAAGGGCGCGCCGTTGCAGAGTGGCGCGGCGGAGCAGGCGGCGGCCATGGCCTACCTGGAGCTGCTGCTGCGCTGCGTCACCCAGAGGGGGCTGTTGAAGGCGGTGCTGCACTTCCTCTTCGCGTACGAGTACGATGGGGTGCGCGTTATCGATGTCTTGCTCAAAAGGTTGGAGGGTGATTCACAGGTGAGCCTACCAGTGATGGCAATAACGACTGTTTTGTAATAATGAATAACACTGTTATGTTATTTTCCTATAACTGTTATTGTAAACTGTTGTCTGTTATCCTGTTATATTGCTGTTTTGACAAATGTTGTTGAGTACGATTATTACTGTTATTATAGCTAGCTTAGTTATTCTTAACAATGATATGGCTTAGGACTGTCAGAATATTAGGCAGTAATTTAAATAATTTAAAACTAATTACCTAATCAATATAATTTTCTGGCGTATTTAAAAGTTCATTGATCTGTACATAATTTGTTATTTACATTCAATGTTTACATTATTTACTTATTGCAACGAATAATTTAATTTGCATACGCGCGATCGCACAACAGCAAATAATGCGTGACTTTAAAAAATGACAACAGCTTAGGCACCAGCAAGCCAGCAACAGTTTACCTAATTGTTATTTCAAATCACACTGGAAATCAAAATGAGTCTAATTGTCATACGAGCGAAGGTACAAAATTGTGAATTTGGGATTAGTAAAATTACTGTAAGAAATAAACAAATAGGAACTTTATTTCCTTGTGAGAAAGGTTAATATTATAAGAATAGGCAGTCAGGCAACAGAGCGAGCGCCTACGCCTACACAACGGTTTGCTTTCTCTCGCTCACACTTGTAGCTTGTAGCACAGTCGTACTCGCTCGCTCCGTGCCGCACACACGCAAGTGGCAACAACAACAATGCAGAATAACAGTATAAGCCGTTGTTAAATAACGTGTTATTTATTAAGGGAAACTAATTATCATATTATCTGTTATTGAAATAACGACCATTACTAGAGCTTACACTAGTTAGTTAGTTTGCTAGTTTGGCTGGGCTCCACCACACTTAGCCTCATGATTGGGCCATTGTGCGTCCTTCTGCGTCTGCCTCCTTCCTACTCCATCCACCCCAGGTCCTCCCAGAACGCCAGCAGCCTCCGTGGGCTGCTGCATGCTTCTGGCAGGGACGCCGGGGAATGGACAAGTTTCTCCCGTTGGTCGGCCACACTTGCACATTCCATAAGAACGTGCTGTGGCGTTTCCTCAGCCTCCATGAGCTTACACTATTAAAGTATAGAATTGAAAATTTGCTTTTTCGTGTTTATGGCTTCTCTCACAATAGTTTTGGAGACTGCAAAGTCGTTAATAAAAAAGAAACTCACAATATATATCTCACACCGTGCACCACCAGTTATGATTTTTCTGAGCCATTTTTTCTACATAATAACACGGTAGACGACTACAACTGATTATAGACATTTCAGTTTAATTATTAATTTATATTGTTTTTAGATTACTAAAAAATGAGCAATTATTATTTAAGTTATACTAATGAAACGAACACATTTCTAACATTCTCACATTAAATGTATCATTTTTTTATATAGAAAGTATACATATAAACGTACAAATAACAAAGTTATTTTAAAATTTGTTTATACGCTCATACAAATTTGACGAGTTTACTTAGTTATGACGTCACAATTGCAGTGTTCTTAGTATGGAGCGTTTTTGAGCGACCCGCGACAGCGCCACAAACATGGCGATGTATTTCAAAAGTAATAGGTGCAAGTGTACTGTTGGTTCTACAATATTTCTCAGTTAAAAGAGTACTCTTATTATATATTGGATTTAAAAAAATGTCGTCTACCCAATTCATAACTTGTAAACAAAACGTAGTTGAACTACCATTATTAAAGTAAAGAAGTACCATATATGAAATACAATAAGTGGCATACGGAGGTCGCACCTAACGCAACCTAATACGTCATATGTTCTTTGTTATTTTATAATCTGTGTGCGATATGGCGGCACTGTCATCATGCTGCCGTATTACATATATATTAAGAGAAATAAGAAAAACCTTTTATAAGTAGACTTGCAACGAATAGTATATTCGGCAGTATACAGAATACCGAATATTCGGCGAGGCCTCTGACCGAATAGCCGAATATTAGGCAAAAGTATTCGGCTGGATTTTAGCGGCAAAAACTTGTACAGACGTGATTGTTTCGCGCTCCTTTTTTTTGTTCGCCATCGCCCGCGCAAATGGCCCTGAAACTAATCTAAATGTATAAAAAAATTCTTAACTTGTTTAATGATTAAATTATGTACCTGTTTTATGTACCAATGGCTACTTAATAAATTATTATAAAAGAAATGAGAACCTTTTTAAATTTTGATTACCACAATAATTAATAATAACAATACATGGAATCCTCAATTTATCCAATTCAGAAGATCCTGTGCTATGTAACAATGACTACTTAAATGATTATATCCAACAGAAATGAAAATATGAATATTTACGTAATCAATCGATTTTAAATTTTCATTTTACAATTATTTCTCCGATATGACAATATATATTATTTAATATGTATTCGGTATTCCGCCGAATAATATGCAAATATTCGGTATTCGGCCGAATATAATAAAAGCAGCCGAATAGGTTGAATACCGAATAGTAACGGAATATTCGTTGCAAGTCTAATTATAAGTATTAGATAATGAATAAATAAAGACGAAAAATGCTTACATACTTTTTTGTCATAAATACATTTCAATACAGTAATGAGTGACTTTACTCTTTATGTCGCCAGCTATCCTTAGTATCTTTATCACTGATGGAGACCCTAATCGACCTGAACTGCGAAGACGTGATGATAGAATTGGTCTTCAAATACCTTCTAAATGGCCACCATTTGATGGCGAGTCACAGACACAAAATATCAGATCCCACTCCGTATAGAGAAGCGGCAATAGCTTTCCTTGCCCTTAGCCCGGAGTGTTGTACGAGGCCGATTGAGAAGACCAGAGAATGGGTGGATGACTTGGCTTTAAGCGGGAGAAGGGTGTTGGATTTGAAGCTAGAAGATGAGAAGAGAATCAATGGTGTGAACGATGGCATAGCGATGACGAGTCTAGTCCAAGAAGTTAGGTTTAATTATGGGGTGAGTGTTGCGGAATTCAATTGTATTTCGAAACTACACACAATGTAGTTTGATCTAGCGATTTATGTAGATTAATATATGTGGAGGTCAAATTTAGAATTGAGATTCTGAACAACTAAATGACCCCTTGAAGGAATTTTATTTAGTCTTGCCATAAATATTGTTACAAGGAAAATATTACTTTTCTATTGCGTTATAAGTAAATATATAAATCATTAAAAATATGTGGAGCTTATTCAAAATGATCTTTTGCTATACATAAGTAACGTTCAATATTTAAAAAGGTATCCAATATAAAAATAATTTTACATATAAAAAAATGTGGCCGGCGAGTAGCCTTGCCTGACAAAGAAGTAACATTTTTTTGGTATGAAAGACTGCTGCGGCACATGGTTTCCAATTCCATTATCGCATCGATATTTTTTTACTATATTTTCGACTGCTGTTTCGCCCGCCTAATGTCATATTCTCCGATAATGAAGAGATATATTCTCGTATTAAACATTATTTTCAGCTTTTTACCCGGTCTCAGAATAATCCGTATTAAAATTTTACCAATATCGATTCAGCATATTTTTCGTAGGATATAAATATTATTGTCGTTTTGTCGTGAATTAATAACAAACAGACACGAGTTCACATTTATAATATTATTAGGTTTTAAATATTAACCGCATTATAGTTTCTCTGATCTCCCCATTCCGCTGCGCGATGGGGATTAAACTCAAAGAGTCGCTCTGCTTGGATACGTTTATCTTTTCTATTGCTGTCGTCACGCGACTGGAGGAATTTACCAATAGGCCAGTTATCGACTTATTTTTAAGTTTAAGTGTATATATTACCACTGTTCGCAGAATCCCAACGAGACTTTATATGCGAACTATCACGCGTATTTATGCGACGCGCGTTTCGAGATAGTGTCGCGCGCGCTCGCTTGCTCCAATTGGTCGGCGAAATACTCCCGTGTGGTAACGTCGAAGCGAGAAACCAACAACAATAGTAAGGAAACGAGAGAGATAGATGTACACTTGCCGAAAGAGCAAGACAGCCTTATATCCTGTACAAGCGGATACGATACTTTAAAAACTAGTGATTCAAGTGAAAAGGAACCACTCAGTTTGACGTCTCTTTTAGAGCAGGAGACCGAGAAAGCCAATGCCCAGTTAAAGGAGCAAGATGGTATTTCGATAGGCGAAAGCAGTGATTACGAAAGTTTTAGATATAAGGAAGATGGGGATGATAGTGAAGGGTTTAGTGAGGATTTGTTCAAGAAGAACATTGACAGGGTTGAGAACGAACCGGAGTTTGAAGGGGAAGTGCCATTAAATAGGAGCTGGAGGGCAAGTGCCGAATCAATAATTGGTAAGTGTTCTCTTTTAAAATTTCTATATGTGGCTAATATAAAAATATTAGGATCTGTCTTTAAAGGAGTTGAATATAAATTCTAAAATAGATTTTCATTCGCTCCATGTGTAGTTTATTTTTACCATTTTCTAAAACTGAATCAGCTTCACCTGACCAGACCTGAATCAGATTAATTAGGTTATATTTAGATTCCTTAGAGATCAGTATGCGGATCTATTTCTATATTAACGCTATACTTATTTTTAAAGGAATTAATTGTTTGTAATTTGTGTACTGTTTTCAATAATAATACCATACCCAGTACTAATAAGTTGTCCACAAAATCAAATCAAAATTAAAATAATCTTTATTAACTTTATCAACATAGACCTTTACAGGCACTTATTGACGTCAACAGACAAAACAAAAAAAAACAAAGCTTAAAAAAAAAACCTTGTCCGTACGTACGAATAAGGAAAAAAGAAAAAAATAAAAAAATTGACTCGACACAGATAACACAGATAACGCATTTAAGAACAGTCTGACAGATTATTTGTTTAAATATTGGTTATATAGTGTAACTCAATCATTTAATTATAAGAATGTGATATCATAAATTATTTTAATATTGACATTGTTTCTGTTCTGTTTTGATATTTGTATCCTTGTACAATGGAATTTTGCTGGTATATCGACAAAATAATTCTAATAATAATTCTGTTGTACACAAAGTTCTTGCAAATAAATGATCTATTTTGTTATATGATTGTTTTCGTTCAGTCAATAATTATTTCGAACGGATATATTTAAACGTAAATTTAAAAAAAGCCTATAAAAAATGCACAGAAAAAGAGTAATTTTTTGTATAAAACCGATAGTTTGTGTTCTTGAGTAGATCTTATAACTATATTAAAAATAAGATCTATATCGAAAAATTTAAGAAAAGTATTGTCTAAATAAAAGATTTTCCGCAAGTATAGGCGGTCGGTGAACAATATGTTCAAGACTCGACAGATTGCAAGTTTTATTTTTAAAGCCACTCCGAATACTCTATTCTTTATTTTTTTTTTAACTGAATATCTGTTATGAACTCCTCCATATGTGTAAAAAATCGGGTGGGGCTGTGCCGGGGCACACAGCCGTTGGTTTTAACGTGAAACGTCTATGTTAGGAAATCGCTTTTAAAGTAAAAGATTGAAATAAAAACAAGATTGACGGTGTTTTAAGTATTTTAATGAATAACTCAATGTCACAACAACGAGCTGACTATATAAGTCAAATAATAACAACACATTTTTGTTTCTAAGACTAATAGTTTTATAATTATTAATGTACGATGATATATACCTTTTCGTTACGGTCCACTTTTTAAACCTGCTACCCGTATGTTTCGGTGCGATTTTAAAGACGTTTCACGTCAAACATTTGGTTATTTTCTTCGGAAGACAAAGACTAGACTAAGAAAGTTCTCATGTAAATAACAAAATTATACAATATTAAAAAAAGATTTAAATATCAAAATTAAATCGACTGCTTATTCTGTTGAATAAAGCTTCAGCACTGTCCTTCAATGCCGTAAATGCTCCATCAATATTTTGCTCCGAGCCATCGATCGCTGTATAATTTTTTTTCTCAAATGTGGAAAATTCTCGCCGAAGTTGACTACGTTTTTGTATTAATACGTTCATTGCTAAATCTATTATCAATAATTGCATGTAAATTACTTTATGTCACGGTCGCCACAATATTATATAAATAAAACAATGAAAATACCAAAATGAAATTTTACGACTGACATATATTTTTATGTTTGTTATTATGGTTGCTAAACACTAAATCTATCTATACTATTCATGACAGTTAGAACACCAGTGCCGTGCGATATAACTTCCCTATTAGTAGCTTTATTCGTTTGTTGTCTCCATAGGCCCGCTAATAAGCAGTCTCCTACGGAAGGCGGCGTATTTACTGGAGTCTGATGTGACGGTAAATACACGAGTGACTAGTGCCTTGTCGAAACTAGTCTCTCTACCCACACCCTTGCTTACGTCTTTGCTGCTGTGCCCCAACTTCGTGCTGCAGCCGAACGTACCCTCCTTGTTTCAGGTGAGTAGCCAAAATGTTCACTTTTTAACACTATTACTTAGTAAAACTAAATTAGGCCAAAAGAAATTGTTTATTAAAACTATTTCACTTAGGCTGTTATGTCATATGGAGGTGATCGGGGGAGGTATTGTAGTCTCTCTCGAGGAGGGCTCCCCTGCCGACGCAGGAGAGCGGAGGCTGTGGGTTCCCGGAAGTCGCTTAGCGTTCCCGGGGTCTTTTTAGTAGGTCGGCCTGGAGAGCCCCACGTAACCGCCAGTATATGCTCTCGGGTATGCAATTTAATGCATTTTCCTCAGCGGAACAAAAAAAAAAACATAAAAGGCTATTATGTCATATATGGTTAACTCAGCGGAACAAAAAAAACAAAAAAGGCTATTATGTCATATATGGTTAAACAAATTGAAGCTAAAATGAAAGATGTACTTACGAAAAAGTTTAATATAAAGTGACACATTATATGACCGAATAAACTGTTTGGATTTGTGACTCTGTCAGGTGTTTTAAATTAATCTGTTCTCAAAAAATGGCTCGGAAGAGTTTTAGTCCGGATCTGATCTAGAGGACGACAATAAAGGAGTGTTTTATGCAGCTTTAAATATCTTATTTTGCCTTATTGCTGTTGCGATGCATACTGACTAGGGTTTCTCAATTCTCGAGCTTTTTTAATTCACGGAGCACGAGAGTTTTCGACCACTATTTCTCGAGAATTCTCGGGTTGTCAAGATATATGGAAATTTTTAAAAATATGTGTGTTTTAACAATAAAGCTACGCTTTTTATGCAATATTCAACAACATTTATCAATCAACAACATTTATTATTAGTTTCAATTGACTTTAACTTAAGTAAGTATATAAATTTAGTACGAAATAAAATCTAGCGAGATCTTTTGTCTTATTTCTACACACAGTTTTAGCACTAAATAGTCTTCATCTTTGGGAAAAAAAATAAAATATCTTCTAAAATCAATGCCATCATGTCACCACAATAAAAGCTAGCCCACTAGGTATTTTTATTATTTAGAAAATAAGCTTTTAAAAATACGAAGGCATCTAAAGCATTATCTGATAGTCGGTTTCGTATTAAGTTTTAAAAATTTTTGATTTAATTTCTCGATTTCTCGACCACTTTATTCGCGTCTCGATTAAGGCAAAATTTCTCGGGAATTCTGGATACGAGAATTCTCGCAGAGAAACTAGTACTGACTGATAAATACTGACAGACGTCTATACACTAGACTACGCAATAAGTAAAGTATCACGATCCTTGTTAAATACAGAATTTGCAAATCGTTTTAATCTATTCGTCACTATCGTCTAGTCGTCGCTTTAGAGTCGTTTCAGCCTTTCGTAATGAGAGCATGAATTAAAACAAGTTCGTCTCGCTCGTTCCAGATACTGAACAAATTGAAAGATGAGGTCGATGAGCTGACCACGGGCCTCGACAACATCCCAGAGCTTGTTGATAAAGCGCGTGTATTCCTGATACAGCGCGAGTTGACGTTGGTCAAGTCAAGGGCGGCTGCTAACGATGATGGTAAGGCATTTAGGGGCTTACTATCAAATTTGGTTTTGAATCTCTAAGCAAAATTTTGTATACATTGATCATGCATGGTCCAATATTATTAATATCTCTACAAATATTCCGTTAAACTTTTACCACAAATAGAATTTACAGGTAAGTCAAATAATTTTGAATTTTATTATCAAAACTATAGGAAAAAAATAACACTCGTGTATTCAAGATTAATCTGGATGTTATTGACAAATATTTGACGATCTGTTCACGATTGTCGATCCAAATGTGTTGTGTTTTTCGAATTTCATGTGTACATTTGTCTGACGGGTGAAGGAAAACATCGTTAGGCAACTTGTATACGGCGAAGAAAGTTAAAGGTGTATGTGAAGTGGACCAATCTGATCCGGATCAGTTTGAGTGGTTAAGTTCTTATTGGCTTAACGTCGTTAAAATAGGCAGAAGCCCACTCCACATCTAGGCAGCTCCACCGAGGTGGAGACATTCTGTGTTATGACAATGAAGTATCAAGAAAATTCATCCAGACTTATTCATAATTCACATATTCAAGCATACAATAAAAACTACAACTATTCTGTTAAAATTATCATATATGCAATGTACTTGTTCTCCGAGAAATTGTAGTCAAGTTTTAAGAGGTTGAATAGATATTTATTATACAATACATTATACAACACGGAATTTTATAGAAGTGTAGCATTTCTTTGGTATAATCCATCAAATTACCGTCCATAAAAATGTACGAATAGTGTGCATTAGAGATGTGTCAATCTTTACAGAAACGACTCAGTGAGTCGTTTCTTTCAAGTGAGTTACTGATTCAAATCTCTAACAGCGCTTCAAATAAATCATTCGCTCAATTGCAACTCGGTTTCAATCGGCACGCGGCGCTCGCACGATTGAGATAAGTAAATAGTTCAGAGTTGGAGCGCTTCGGATCACGTCGCTTAATTGCATCTCGGTTTCATTCGATACGCGACGCTTACACGATTGACAATGTCAAATGATGCAAATGAAGCACTTTACTGATTCGAATCTTTGTACTGATCCGGATAGAAATGATCCAATTTCAACAAAGATACGGTTTTTCCATCATTCGTGTGCATAATAAAATAATAATATGCGAGCGAGAAATAAATCTAATTACTATTTGCTCAGCTCACACTCACGCACACACCGAATCACCAGCGAACAAAACTGACGAGTCTCCGTTTCGACGAGTTGAAGCTAAGAGGCGGAGTATATCGTCGAGTTTATCCAATATGTTTGGAAGAAGATCTTCGAGTAAGTAATTCAAGTATTTATCATGTAAATCTAGATTTTTTTTGTGAAAAAATATGTTTTCATCCATTCTTATTCAACAGTTACGAAATTTTTAGTGAATTGTTGCATTACACCCTTTTTGAGGATATTTTTAATGTCTCACTTTCTGCTTGCAGTTCCGCCATGTCATGATTTTGACGCCATTTAGTTCGCCTATTCGATATGGTCTCTGTTAACCATCTTATGTTCTGGCAGTTTACTTTCCATCAATGTAACTTATTGTACCTGCTGGTAGCTTGCTTTTAACTGTAGTTGCTTGTAACTGTAGCCTGTTGACGTTGCGACCAGGGCTGTTTTCACATTGCAAATTAGACTTTGGTCTTAAATAATGGTTATATGTATAATATTTATATATATTTGTGTATTTAAAGTATATTTATGGGAAGGATATTGCACTATGCACATGTCTGTTTCGTTCCTTAGGATTATTTTATTTTTATTTCTAATTTCATACTATCATTGTTTCCTAGCTTCTACAACACATCATAATATACAAAGCCCACAGCCGATGACATACATCGCGAGTCCTCTGAAGCATCTAATGTTCACGCAAGAAGAATACTGGAGCCAATCTATAACTTTGCGGTCTATCTTAAACGCAGTCTTGTTAGATGAATGGATTAAAGAACTCGCTGCGATGTGCGAGGAGCACGCCTTAAGGTTATCGGCGGAACATTATGAGGACGACACATACGTCAGATCGGTAGCTTTATGACTCGCGGCAAACGCCGCGGGCGGGTTCTATAAGCGCGCGTTTGGAACGCGCGTGCGTGCAACGGAACGTCTGCCCGTAACATCCATATGAGTGCGTTCCGTTTTTGCAACGTCAATTAATATGTGTGATACTAATTTATATTTTTGATATACCCATTCTAGTTTTTAACGGCATTTTAAACAATACGATTTAGTATAGATTAGTGTTTTAATCTTAAGCCAAGGACATACCTACCTGTAAATAAATCATTCGAGTATTTTTATTGCAAAAATTTTGTGTAGTCAGTTGTAGTGACAAATTCTGTACAAAACGGAACGCACCTTTTAAGATTTTATATGTATGTAATTGTCATGTTTAAGTTAATTTTATATTGTACATATGTAGTATGTAAGTTTTATATTGAACAAGATCATTATTTAGAACAAGTTTAATAATATATATTGAAATAACGTTCGTCTTATCAAATAAGCGGATAGATTTGTAAAATTTATACAAATTAAGTGACAAATGGTTTTAAAGTCGGGAATACACATGTCTGTAATTTGCACGCTAGTCTAGTAATTATGGCGCGTTCCAATTATGAGTAGATGACTACAACTGAATATGGCTATTTTAATTACATAATTAGCAAAGTGAGCAATTTCTATCTCATGAACGTATTGCTTAAAGATTTCTAAAAAAATTACAATTTTTTTTACAAAATTCTAATGAAACGAATACATTTCTAGCTCCTTACATTAAATGTAACATTATTTAATATAGAAAGTATATCTATAAACGTAAAAATAACAAAGTTATTGGCAATTTTGCTTATACGCTCATACAAATTAGGCGACTTTAGTAAATTATGACGTCACGATTGCAGTGTACTTTACCCGCGACAGCGCCGCAAATATGGCGCTGTGTCTTCAAAAGTAATAATCGTGGATACGTATTTATACAATATTTCTCATCTAAAAGAGTACTGTTATTATGTCTACCATAAAAAAAAAATCATCTACCCAATTGTTATCAAAATAAAAGGTGTTCCGATCGGTGATGACAGCGTTTAAGTTAGTTGACACGATGTCATTGATTTAGTCACGAATAATACCTCTCTCGGTGATGCCGTAATCACCGTGAGCATAAATGTCCAAACGACAAATGTCGTTATATATTTACAAATTAACAATATGACAATCAAAATGACAAATTTATTCTTCAAATGGGATTTTTACAATGACTTTTGCACGTTAACTGACATGACACTACGAAAATAACTAAAATAAAACTTAACATCATAATCACTATGTCCGTAAACTTCTTTCATAATGTTTACACACTCAACTTGCTCAATTTCAGATGTTGACAGTTCAAGCGTGATCGTTCTAAGGATCTGTCTAAGTTGATATTGTGACTGATAATATCACGGTCATTTTATCACTATCAACCGGACCGCAAAGCTAGTTGCATATGACATTTGACAGTTTACGCTAACTACCATGGCTGTTTGCATGCATATAATTAATTCTAATTATCACTCTGGCATACATTTTCCGTGTAGTATCTTGGATATCGCGAAAACGGTTACGTGTTATAGCAAAAAAAAGTTGCTACAATGTGCCTGTAACTTAGATGATGAAATACTGCTGTTCCATACATGTGTATTTCCAGCATCACCTATGTAACAAGATATTAAAGTGATAGTTTGAAATGTAACTGAAAGGTATTGAAATCTTTCACACATTCGAAACTATCACGAAGCCATAACAATTGTAAGTTGAGTTACTTAATTAGCGCAAATTATTATATAAGGAAATTATGTGTGTTTGTGTGTGCGTGTGCGCGCGTGTGTGTATGTGTGTATTAGTGCTCAACGTAAAACGAGCTTGTGTCGCTTACGTCAGTAATATGTATATTTTGAAAATTAAATTGGAAATACTGGTGTGCTTGACAGGATTTGCACTATTATTGACAAAATTTATTTATAAGATGTTCGCCATTACCTTTCTGAATTAGCCATCGAAAAACGACTGATATCAAAAATAATATTCGTGTATTGTACAGATCGGTGCAGAGTAATGTAAGTAAAAATAAATAGTACATTAATAAGTGCCTAGAACAAATGAAGTGTACATAACGTTATTTTTCTATATACGAAATTTGAATATAGTTTCGGTTCGGTCGGTAGTTTGAAGTGTCGTGTCTCCGTCTCTTTCATACCATACTCGTACTGCGCACGCGGTGACGATTATGGAGCTAACACTGGCCGGAACAACTACACATAATAAAAAGTCTATTTCTCTATTGTACTTATCTTATCAATTTCAATGAGTAATTTTTATTTCTTGTATTAAATATCATAATGAAGATATTAAACACACGGTTCGGTTTTTGTGTATCCAAATTATAACATTGTATTTGAAACCCGCATTTTTTGAAGTTTATTTTTCTTATGGTTTTGTTTTTAACTTGATTATTTTAATTTTTTACTAATTTAAATATATTCCAAACTCAAATGCAATAAGCTTTGCCATCAATGTGACCTAGGATTGTATGATGTTCGAAAATAATGAAATCATATTAAATATATTGTATGTGTAGTATAACATCAGCCATCCTCAACCATTTTATTATAGGAGCCACAAACACGCTTTAGTCGGGGTGGTGTGGGCCCCACGTAAAATTTATTGAGTGTAAAAGCAACCGTTATTAAAATAAAAGTAGTCTCACTGGTGATGCGCTTTTTGGATTGGCGCGAAATTTAAAATGGTTTACAATTTTGTAGCGCAAGTTGAGCCTATCACAAAAGCTCACAGCTCGCAGTTTTAGTAAGCGGGCATGGATAATAACACTAATTTTGAGTACACATAAGATTTACAGTATATTATTATTGTTGTGTCCAATTGTGGGGACTAATTTGTCGTTTCTGTTAAATTTCTATATTAATTCTAAAATTCATGATAGTGCATGTCAAATGATGGCAATTGCAATTAAACTGTATTATTATTTTCTGATTTATAGATAGATCAATTCATCGGCGCACGCGCACATGGTGTCGCGCGAATGAGTTGAACTATCTAAATAATAAGTTCCTTTTTCAGTTGTATCAAATTTTTCTATTTTATGTTTTGAATATTGATGAATTTTATAAGAAAGCATTTAAATTTATATTGAATAATGAATGTTATTGTTATTATATATATATTTGAATTTAATATGGATACTTGAAACAATAGTATAAAAATTGATTATACTTAATATGAATCGTCTCTGAGGCGTGGTGATATGGGGGACACTGACAAGAAGCAATCTTATTAAAAATACAAATGCGCCTTGCGCTTCTGTTCTGGCACCTTCGAATTAATAAAAAGTATTTTACCCTATTTTATTTATAAAATTTTTTTCGTACATCGATAAATATAGGTGCAAACGATGCCAGAGGCATTCGTTACCAGTCAACCTGGAAAATGTGAAAGTAAGTGTGGACAGTGTACGATTTCCAAATAAATTGAATTAAAATTAATTTACTTAAAGTAACAAATAGATTTACATATATTAATCGACCATATATATATTTTTTAATTGAAATATTTAATACTAAGTAATAAATGCTGGTATTCATAACACATTTGCCTCTACCAGGACAAACTCGGAACTTTGAATCGGCAGAAACTACTGGGCCACGGAATTAAGTTATCGTGTTGTAAATAATGCCAGACTTTTTCGCACAAAAAATAATGACGTCCAAATAATATTCTAGCGTCCTTTTCCGTCCAAAGGATGATAATATTTTTATGCGATCAATAATATTAGGCGTGCGGTATAGTTTTAACAGAAGTTGACCTTGTTAGTAAAAAAGAACAATGCTTATTTTGAATCCATTAACCTTTCTTGTTCTTATGAAAGCTTCATTAAGGAATATACTTGCTTTTATACAATACTATTTGGAATGTTTTAATTTTATTTTAATTATGATAATGGAAATATTTACGTATATTGTTTCTCGGGACTTGCAATAAATATATGTTATATTTGTTTGTTCGGTTGTGATATAAGTATATGATGTCGACTATATTTGTTTATATAATTTGTTTTGACCTATAGAAATTTGTTTAAAATTTAGGATATATATATTTACTTATTAAAAAAGTTGATTGATGTTAAAGGGGACTTCCGTTTGCGTTTATTGTAGTAAACAATTTTTATTATAAAAATATATGAATAAATATATATTTGAATAAAGTATCTGGCAATCCAGCGGGCTTAGCATGGCGCTTTGACTAGTGGATAAAATGACAAATCTTCGTACCTCTCTCTTCATCGCTTAATGACAGAGCGAGATACTCATAGATAGAAGTAGTCTTTTATCCTGTTTTGAACACAGTCCGTGCTACGCTTGCAGCTGGCTTAATGATTTTATCACATTTGTAATTTTGTTATCAATAATAATACTGTACATTGCCCGAAAACATGATATTTCATAATGTGTTTTTTATATATATGATTTGGATATTCATCTAAAAAGATTTTATTAAAAGTATTTGAAATACACATATTTTATTTATTTACGATATCACATTAGAAACCTTTACCAAGTTTGTATATTGTATGATCAAATTAAAACGATTGCGAGTGACTCTTTATCGATCGCATCGCTTTGAGTTAGCCAGTGAGGTCGCTGGTTCGTATACGAACGTATTTGTGCCTATGAAAGTGATATTGAGTTATTATAATGAAAACTTTTTAATTATATTACATTTATAGGTGTTATACCAACACAGATTACAGTAACATAAGTCAGATAGACGAAACTCTAAATTTTTAAATCCTTTTAATTGTACATCGATAAGTTGAACATTACAATGATTGCGGTGCGAATTGAACCGATATGCGCTATTGGTACAAATAGCTTGCAAATGTATTCGTGCCACTGAAAGAGTATGATCTGATGATTTATTTTCCCCTCATCATAAGCGAGTCTGAGACCCTCATGGCTAACACCGCAACTAAATGTCAAGGTGGTTATGTCTGATGGACCTACCACCCAAACTTAGACTAAACCAATGGTCCTAATGACCCTGCGGTTTGAATTTAAAGCAACCTCTCCTCAGGAGAGGATGCGATGCACTTGATCTGATGAGTGACGTCATTAGACCTATTTAAATAATTATAAATATTGGCGAGTGTCATTCAATTTGGATCACGGTAACTAACTACTTGTAATATTTCTTCGCGCTCACAAACTGTTTTGAATTGTCATATAGGGAATTTAATAATTTTTGAAATGAAAAGTGTATTTATAATATTCTTACTTGATCTTATCAACGTTCAGTACAAACAGTATTATCGATTAAATTCGGACCGCAACCAATGATATTGACATAGAGATTGTCATTTTTGACAATGACGTGTTTTTCTAGGAAAACTTTTTTGTTGACTGCATTGCACATAATCAGTGTGAATGTATAAAATTTTAATAATGTATATCAGAAATTAGTGTAAAATAAATAAATAAAGTTAATTTCATTTTGACATAATGTCGTCGTTTATCAATCATAGGGACGACAGTAAAGTTAATGTCTCAGAAGCTTTTACAAAAGATAATGTTACGTATTACAAAATATCTGTTGAAGTGGGCCTTGTGAACTGGAGCGTCACACATCGGTATAACGATTTTGTTGAGCTACACGATAAGCTAGTCTCTGATCATGGAGTCACAAAAGAATGGCTGCCACCTAAGAAAGTTATTAGAAGCAAAACCCCTAAGTTCATTGAGCAAAGGCGCGAAGCACTAGATGAATACCTCAAACGTGTTCTTGGCTACTTGAGGCAGGCAATGCCCTGTGAATTCGCCCATTTTCTAGATTTCCATTTGTATGATATTTATTTTATCCTGCAAAACTTAGCAAAGAAGTTTTATCTAGAAGGTGACAGCATATTACAAAATGATACATCTTGTCAAGTTACGCCCTTGGAGGTGAGTTTAAAAAAATCCTTATTATTATCATATTAGTTATCTAATTCACTGCGTGGTTAGACCTCCACTAAAAAAGCTTTAGCTGTGACTTTATTAAGTTTACTGTATACCACTTTATTAAATAGAAAATATTGTTCATAAATTATTATGTAAAAATATTATAAATTAGCAAAAAGTCCCGTTGATAATAAATTTAGATTTTTAATGAAAATTTTAAATGAAGGCATGATATTGCAGATTTATGAATATTGCAGAGTATGATAGATAAATTTAAGCAGCATTTATATATATCTATTTTCATGGCTAGATAATTTGTTTTAATTACTCATTATAGACATTTAAGCAGCATTAATAACTATCTAGTTTTCATAGGTAGGTAATTTGTTTTAATTATTCTTTATAGAATGTATCTGCAACATATTTCCTAATTATATTCAACAATGAAATACATACAACTTTGATCTGTTTTGATTCATTTCAGCTCCACGCAATAAGTGAAAGGTTGAAAATGGCTTGTCCACCAACTGAGAAAGTAGATCAAATGTTTGATTTTAGTCACATATTGGATTTTTGTTCAAAACTACATTCTTTGAATATTGAAGGAAGCTATGACAAACTAGGTACTAGCAACATTGTGCCTAATAACCTAAATTTTGACTTGGTGCCTTTTAAGTCATTAGTCCATTTAAAGATTATCGGAGTGCCTATGGGTTGCATTCAAAGTGTTGGTAAGTTTTGTTAATGAAATAAGTTGTCCATTCTTGCCTCAAATTAGCAAAGAACACATCTTCATTCATGATTGTTGAGGATTTAATTTAAAATACTGTTATTGACCTTAGCTTAATGGACATTTTAAGAAAACCATTCATTTTCATTTTTATTAATTATTTACAGGAAACCTAAGAGATACATTAGTTAGCTTATCAGTGCTGATTGCAACAGTGGTTTCACTCAATGAATTTCTACTAGTGGATGTATTGCATAAGGATTCATCAAGTATTGCTGATACAGTAGTATGTATTTCTAAACATTTAAATATTTCATATATTTACAAAACAGATATGTATTTACAAAACATAACTACAATCTAGGACACAGAGTAACTCTTACTTTTGAATATTGTAATGATTCTACAAATAGGTTGTGGTGTAGATTGAAATTTATTTGTGTAGATAGTGATGTTGAGTGTTTATTATAGCCAAAAATGTTATTCAAATTTATGATGTAAGGTTTCCATGATAATCAATAACTCACTCTATTTTTATGTATATGGGAAAGCTCTTGGTGTTCAACTCACCTGATAGTAAATGATGATAAGGTTCAAGGTGAAGTTTGCTTCCACTGTCACTCCTCGAATACTGAGAAACTGGCTGTATTCCTCCCTAATTCAAGCAAAGCCACTAACAATGTTATTATGGTGACAAACTTAGGTAACACAGTAGATAGCCCACCATGTACCAAACTGAGAAATCTGCTCCCATGGGGAATCAATCACCACCCTTTGATCTCAACAACTAAAACATTGTGAAGCAGAAATAGCTCCTTACCATGTGCTACATGAGTGAAGTGCTTATCAGTACAGGATAGTTAAGACACGAGTTTCTAGTCTTATAAGTTGTATGACATTTTTGTATGTAATATTGTACATTACCCTTAGTTAAATATGATTAATTTAAATTTTAGTACAAATATGACATTATTTCTATAGTTTATAATATATATTTGTTAAAGCCTATCTAAAATATTATAGTAATAGTTACTTTAGCTGGGTTTTTATCTGTACTGAGCCTCAAAATTGGGCCATTGCATGCTGTGATATTCGCAACTTATAATAGTAGTACAGGCTTTGCAGCACAAGCCTCATTTCTTGGATTCGTGATTGCTTCTTCAGAGAAAAATGTTTGGTATTCCATACATGTGAAGTCATTGACATACATTTTCATTTGACACCATAACAATTTTGATAATGTCAATGATTGTGATGGCTTAGGACTGAGTACCCACTACTGTTCTATTATATGCTAATAAACTATTGCTGAAATTTACTTTCATTCTGTGTGTTAACGCTATGGTTAATACACTGAAGATCCCCTATTTCTCTTCATTTTCTTTCATCAATACACAGAAGATTCCCAGGCCAGAATTCAATTATCTTTTTAGGTGAATCTAATCTGTGTGTGTTATAATATATACTTAATATTGGCCACCCTAATAATTTTGGTATCCCAGATATTGAGTGTTTTTAGCCGCTTGATAGAGTCAGGGGTATAATTTATTTAGTTTTAATTCCTGAAGAAAATTGACTCTTAGCAATACTCCAGATCTTATAGACAAACAAATGGTCGCACAAAATAAAATAAAAAATAAAGTGAATCCAATAAATTACTAGATATGTAATCAGACCAGCATAACATAATGAGCATATTATCTTCATAAATATGTCTTTGATTTTAATTCTTTTGTTTAAATAAAGCTCCCGAATTGTATTTTATTTTATTTTTTAAGATTAGAAAGATTTTATTATAATATTTAATAGAATATGTAGAAACATACATAAACATCTCTAAAATAATAATTTGTTATTTAGCCTGGAATTTGGCAAAGTTAACATGCCTTTGCCTAGTTTTAACTGAATGAATATCAATGTTTTTAAGTATAATTGTATATTTTTACAAAAATATATGAATACAATAACCATGAGTAATGTAATTATTCATTTGACATACATTACATGACAATATTTACATAATTTTATCATGTGAGCTTTGTGTATCTGGTATTTGGAATGTGATACTTTATTTTGTAGTGTTTTGACATATTAAGACTAATATCCAGCAATATGCTGCTTGCGCTAAATGTATATTTGTTATAACTGATTGTTTTATGACTTTAAAATTTCAGAAGACAAGTCAAGGACACGTGTGGTTCTTATCGTTTGTCAGTTAACCATTTATTAGATTATGCAAGTGAAAGAATAGATAGCTGATCTCATCTTTATTTTAAATAAATAATGATAAATTTCAAATTTAGTTTAATAGTCACAAAGTATTTTATAACTTTATAACTCATAAAGTTATGTAATATTGAAAATAATGTCATTTGATTATTCTTACAGAAATGGAAAAAGCTGTCCCGCATCAACTTTGCAAGTAACAACATAGAGAAAGTTGACTGGGCAATCAAACTGGTGCCACAGCTGCGACATCTTTCACTGTCCTCTAACAGACTCTCAGATCTCTGTGACATATCATGTCTTCACAACTTGAGTATATTAAACTTATCTATGAACAGCTTTTCTATTTGTGAGAACTGGCACGCTAAGATTGGCAATATCGTCAAAATAGACTTGTCACAAAACAAAGTGAAAACTCTCAAAGGGTTTTCGAGGCTTTTTTCTTTAGAAAGTTTGGATTTGAGTTGTAATTATGTAGAAGATGTGGAGGAAGTCCAGCATATATGCAACTTGCCTTGTTTAGAGTATTTATGGTTGACAGCAAATCCTGTAGCATCTACCATAGACTACAGAGTGAAAGTCATAGAGCAATTTGATAGCAGAATGTCAGAGATTTGTTTAGACAATGAGAAGGCTTCTGAAATGGAATTGGACACAGCTAGAGTGTTGCATGCATTGAGGATTGTGAAGGAAGGTAAGAAACCCAGTTTTCTCATTAATAATAATGCAACTCATAGCTATCCGAAAAGTTGACGATAACTCAAAGAATTTATAGAAGTGAATGACAATATTAATAAGACTAACACATTGTATTTTATTTAGATAAGTAAATATAAGCTCTTAATTTTAATATTTATACAAGTTAACTAATGTTTAATTTACTTTCGTATAGTTAGACTTTATAAAGGGAAGACGGTAATAAATACTGCACACAACATTTTTGAAGTAATCTTAAACAAATGACAATTAATATCAAGCATAATAATGTTATTATTTATAGGGAAATATCATATGTTTACTTATTGAATTATACATTATGGTTCATATTATAAAAGTAGTACATAAATATATTTTGGATTAATATTGTTTAGTGATATTGATAGAGATAATAACTTTTTAAAGTGGCCGCATTAAGGTCCTGATGCCTGCTGCTACAGCAAGCTAATTAAATTTTTTATTCTTATGTACATTCATTCATGTATATTCATTATGTACTATAATTTAATATATTATGTTTGACTAATTTTTGATCATATGTCTTCATATGTAGGAAGATATATATTTTTATCATTAAAGCTAAATTGTGTAATATGACTAGAGCTTATTTTTTTCGCATTGTACAATTTTAGTCATTTAATTTGTAGGCATGCATTGGTATTTTATATAAAAATTATTTTTTATAAGGTGCTGTATTATCAGGTTTAAAATATCTTATAAGAAGTAGGGAAAAGCTTGTGTGTAATAAATAATTCATCCAGGCTGTTTCCATATCCTAAATTTATAACGATAACTTAAAAGACAATTATTATGGCGTCTGTACAACACTGATTTGTGATTGTTTAACTCAACACTTTTCAATTTAACAGCCAAAATAAATTTGTACTTTCTATATTAATTACCTTACCTCTAGATAATGACAATTCTGATGATTCAATTTGTGAATCTTATATTATAAGAATATAAAGTTAGAGACATTCGTCAATCACAGACAGTTCCTGAAACGTATCGCTGTTTCAACTAACTTACGATTATACGATTCCTTCCTAAATTCTATTATGTAGGACAGATTAAATGCAGATGATTAAGGACTATTATATTGACGCTGTAAAGGACAATGCCCAAATTATAAAGAGCTGTGCCCCAGTTATAATTATGCATGCCCACTAATGAGTTTTTTTTTAATGTGTGCGTAATTAGCATAGCTTTTTAAATGAATCAGATATAATTCGAAACTGCGTGCGAAAATAAAGATATTAAACAAATAAAATGTGCGCCTACTAATATTTATTAGCAAAGTTGTAAGACGACGATATGCATTTTGTTTGACATAAAATATTTTTTGATAAAACGAAAGGTAATTAGTTGGAATCACAGTATATTCCTAGCATTTTCGTGTATTTTTAGCAGCTTACACCATAGTGTAAAAAAGAGAACTAATTTTTACATTGCACATATGTAATGTAAAAATAAGTTTATTAAATATACTTAATGAAATAAGAAAGCTTGTTTGTTCAGTTTGAATTACAGTACTTTTACCCCTTTCATTGATTTTCAGCAACTTACATTATGTGCAGTTTAATAATAATTTATCCTAATTACTAGTATTGTTACAAACTATTTTTCCTTCATAGATACACAGATATACCCAACCTAATGTCGGCTAGATGTTACATTTAATCAAACAGTATAATCATTATAGTTTTTAGAACAGTGATTAAGGTGTAGGTATGTAAATAAAAAACTAATGTTGATATTTATAACCATTTATTTTATTATTCATTCATATCAATAACATTGTCCAGAAATGATGCTGGTGCAGTCACATTATCTTGATACCTAGCCCATCTTAAATACATCATGTACACATAACATGACAGCAACATCCTCCTGTTCTATCACCCACTACACAGCTACAACAGTATTAAATAAAAAAGCTAATAATAAGCTGCAAATAGAGAAGAGTTCTTTATTGTTCGAGTTTGAAATTATGCACTGTAGAACAAAATAAC
Organism: Scirpophaga incertulas; assembly: GCA_036419045.1. Taxonomy (NCBI): domain Eukaryota; kingdom Metazoa; phylum Arthropoda; class Insecta; order Lepidoptera; family Crambidae; genus Scirpophaga; species Scirpophaga incertulas. Next base: position 7,069,172 of record CM071628.1, on the reverse strand, counting down.
AATGACACTTGGTAGGTAGCCAACCAAAATACACATAAATAAATTAAACGAACACTTTAGTAACTTATTTAAATCATTACAATTATTCCTCCTGCACAGATTTCCATCTCATAAGTATATTTTGTGCACCCTCGTTCAAATCTGATACGAAACGTCTCCGTTGAAAGGTGATACAAAAACGACAATTCGTGCACCGCGACATTTTGCAAATCAATAAGCAATTCTTTATTCCGATAAAACACAGCGAAAGGTAGTCAGTGAGGCAAGTAATAAGTCCAGGAAACACAGCAAGGGTCAGTTAAACTAATCATAAAATCACAAGTAAGCGCACAAAGACAGCCAGAACACAAAAATCACAAGTCACGCACGACGACAAACAACGTCAAGCTGACTTTTGGCCATATTAATCGGCCATATAAATGGTTTCGTATTTGTCATATTGCCATTTCCGTTTCTAAGAAACACTTTATTTATTGAGTTTTTCTCTCGCACGCCTATTTGCGAAATAAATGCCACTAAAATTAGTAATAATATTTTTATATTTATTTACATTTTGTTATAGCTTTGGGACCAGTGGGGCAAATTTGGGCATTCTCCTTTAAATTCTTAGCTAATAAACTTCTGCCTCTGCAGCATTTTCAGCAAACACGATATAATAGAGCCAACATCTATGATATTTATTTATGTAAATTGTAACGTCAAAATAGCAGTTACAATAATAATAATAAAAGGCTAGTCATGGGTTAAAAATATTTCTCCCCCATCCTAAATCTCAAAGCGACGAAATGCATCCATGACTTGAAGCAAAATTGCTGCGTGTGGAAGTTGGATTCGGAGATTCTGGGACAAAGTGGCAAGGTTCCACCAGAATCGGTTTGTAGAGTTAACCAAAAAAAGTTTTACCGGACCTGAAAGAAAAATCTTCCTAAGCTAAGTGCGAGGTTCCAGAGAGCAGTATTGTTCGTCAATATAATAACACTAGAACCACTGATTTCTCTGTCTGTCATCCTAATCTTTGTCAATCTGGTCTCCTCTACCGAAAGATGTTCACTTATCCCTTAACTAAATTCATTTATATTTTTTCTTCAATCCATATATTTTTGTAATAATATGTTTGTTGTTTTTTTAATATTACATACATTTTTTATACCTTATATGTAATTCCATCAGCGACCAAGCAATTCAAGACATGTTTGTGTTGAAGTATTGACATAGATTTGAAGCTTGTTGCTAATATCCACTTTATTATATCTTGTTTTGGGGGTCATGTTATGGGGGCGGGATTGGTTATGCTGTCAATTTGTGCAGTCTCTTTAAACGAATACACAGGGACCAATTTAAGGATTGAATTTTTTCTCTTATTCATTGTTTTGTAATAACATCTAATACCTAACTATACTAACAAACATACATAATATGAGGGAGATTTTCTACCGGGGTCGTTTGCCAGGTGACTCTATCATAATTATTTTGAACACAAAACGGCATTGCTGTGTTCGAATTTGCAGGGTAACATAGGCAGTGAAATTTCTAGGGACCGTATCTTCATTTAATGTCACAATTTGGCAACGTATATTATGGTTTTTGTGGGGGTTGCGATCCTCTGCGTATCTCACCACATGAAGTGTAGGCGACTGTTAATACTTACATCAGGTCATTCTGCTTGTTGTTAATACAATTATAATGTATAGTTAATATATAAAAGATATGATTTTTGTGAATGGTTCATGGCTGCAAATGGTTTATCGAAAAGTCTTAAAATGTGATTGTGCAATTTAGTGAATTTAATATCATAATTTTATTGTTTGGCAATATTATAGTGAACGTACCTATTTAAATATAATTAGATTTTTAAAATTCTGTTTATAAGTTTAACTTATAACGCTATATTATAATTTAAATAGGTTAAATTATGTAGCAGTAATAGCCGAAATATTCGAATGTTATGTAAAAACATTTTTTATACTTACTATTATTTGATCTGATTTAAATTCTATTTAAATCAAAATAAGTCAAGATCTCTAATTCGAGAATATTTCCTAAAAAATAATCAAAGTGTAATAACAACCTTATTAGTAAAATGTTTGTTTAAAGACCTTTTCAAAAAGTTCCCGACGGATTGCGCCATGTCGCAGCTCCAAAATCGCAAAATGTTTGCTCTGAGTCTTACTTAAACATTTATTAATTTCTAAGCAATATGTCTCAAGATCATTTCGTATGGTATTAGTATAATTATTTCTGTAATTTTCAATAAAGTAAAAGGGTAAAGTAGAATATTCTGATACAGATACATGTCTCAAGGTCGTCGCAACATGTCTTACGACAAGACAAGACATGTCGTAGAATAGATTGTAGGACATATTGCGACCATTGTGAAAACTCCTTCAATTTAGAGAAGTCTTGACTTTTAATTTAATGACCTTATAGTAAATAAGTTTATTTGGCAATATTGCTTCTTCATCAGTGGGTTCCATATTAAAGTTCTTAATTATATAGAACTGTCTTGTGGAAACGACAGTTTAATATAGTCAGAAATTAAAATGCTTGTTAGAAATAAAAATTCCATGTATTATATTATCTGTGAGTATTATAATTGTGATTAATCTATTGTTATCTGTGACATTGTCATAAAATTGTTATTTTTATGGTTTAATTTGGTTATGTAATAAATTGTAAAATGAGTTTGTTTGTTATTCTTGTAGATAGTATCCGCAGATCAACGAATACAGACACGTTAATCAATATAAAGACTGAATTTATAATAAATCAATTACATTTTAAAGAATCAAATAATATCGTCCCATTATTAATAAAATATCATTAATTCTTTTTTCGCTTTTGCAACACACGCTTAGTATTAGATGCTTTGGCGACAAACGCAGTAGTTTTATACAACACCAGAATAAAAGCAACAATCAACGCTAATAGATCCAGGTAGAATTTTTGGTAGAATGGCATGTGGAGTGCCGGCGAGCGGAGGTGGGGGGCGCCATTAGTACGTATCACGTGTTCAATCCAGTGGACTGCTTCCTTCGCTGGTGAGACAGGTCGGTCGTGGTAGATGTTAGAGAGCTCTTCGACTTTCTGCTTGTACCTGGAATCAAAGAGGTTTTAGTTCACTAGTAATCTCACTAGTTCCACTGAGACAATAAGCAGACCTTTATTATAGCAGCACTTGTAAAAACAGTGGATTTCTACCCGCACATATAATTTATTTAAACATATTCCTATAAAATGAACACATTTTAAGCTTTATTACATTAAATATAACTTTTTTCAATATAGGAAGTAACATTTAACCGTATGAAATATGAGACTTTATTACATTGTGATGTTCCGATTGACGCGCATTTACTATGGAGCTTTAGTAACATTACATACAACTTAGGAACGCCTGAACCGATTTAAATGAGCAGAATAACTTTTGAAATAATTATAAAGCAGGAGAAAGATATAATTAAGTAATTATTTATTTTATAGTTTTGGAATTCCGCCATATTCCCCGATTGACAGCTCACGTCATTTAATGTCAGATGATAGGATGTTCACCGGCGTGGGGGCTGCGTGCGTCAGCGCGCCGTCGGTGCGGTACTCCCGCACTTCGAAGCTTGGCTCTGGGAGGGCGGAAGTCACCTACCGCTTACTCAGATACTCACCGGACATGGTTGTTTCGGTGAGTATCTGAGTCAATAGGGAGGGAGGACACGACACGATGCCACCATTGCGCATCTGACCTCGACTCGGCCCAGCACACGCTGGCGGAGTGCCCTGCTTGGGACTCCGAACGCCGAGTCTTGGTCGAAGAGATCGGCAAATCTGTCTCCGCCAGCGTTGATTGCGGCAATGCTGGCGGATGAGGGAGGTTGGAGGGCTGTGTCTCCCTGTGAAGCGGTGATGCTCCAGAAGAAGAGCCGCCGAGCGGGATCGGGAGATGCCGATCCCGCTCGAAGAAGGCGGCCTCGGGCCAGATAGCCTGGCCTGAGGCGCCGCCACGGGTCGCTGGCGGGCGCGACGCAGTTCGTGCCCGTGGAGGCGACCCGGGAGGGACCTCACCCCGGATGGCCGGGGGGTGACGTCGTAGGAGGTCGAGGGGAGGACGGCAAGATCACTCCTCCCCGAGAAGGGCTCCCCTTACGCACCCAGGGTGCAAAGGCCGGGGGTCCTCAGTTGCGACACTCGATCCTGAGGGCCCCCTACAACGCCTGAGGATGGCCATCGCTGAGGTTTTTAGTGGGTAGGCCTCCCCCTTCTGGGAGAGGAGAGCCCCACATAACCACCGGCTCTCCGCAGCCGGGGTATGCAATTCAATGCATTTTCCTCAGCGTAACAAAAAAAAAAAAAAAAAAAAAGGATGTTCACCGGACAACTACAGATTAGGTTAACTAGTATGGGATAAAAATGTAGTACAAAATTGTTAAAGAATATCAAGTAATATATTGGGAGTGAGTGCATGGCTTCTTCCAACTTCGTTTGGGATGAAAATTTATGTTAGTTCTCAATTAGCTTATCGTATCCAGCTGTAAGTGAATGAGTAAACCTGAAGCCGGAAGCGAGAGCTCTATATTCGTAATCACGTATTAAAATTGAACATCATTATCTGGTCTTCTCAATAACTTGGGTTGGGCAGTACCCCAACAAAGAGGAAAGATCTCGAAAAGCACTGGCTTTTCCTCTTTGTTGGAACACAGTAATGTTCATATTTTTATCAAGGTACGAAAATAAATTAGTCAAGCCAATGTAGGTTCTGAAGAACTTACACGGGATCATGTAACATAGTATGAATAGCAATTCTCAAATTATCTGGCATGTCATAATTGAGAGGCACTAGGATCGCGTAGCGCTTGGCAGCTGCTTTCTGTGTATTTATGAATTGGTCGTGGTATATCGGTATGCCTATGACAGGTACTCCGAAATGGACGGACTCAGTTGAAGACAGCAAGCCTCCATGGCTTATGAACAACACGCAGTTGGGATGTGCTGTGGACAAGTTTTTTATTTTTATTAATTAATCACACATGTGTAAAAAAGGAAGCATCAACCTATGGTGAGTTTTGTAATATTCGCAAATTTCGACACTCGGTGCAATACTGTTGTGCATCATACATAGCAATGATTAACCACAACACGTATTTGAAATTCACTAAACCACTTTCCTAGCTTTGTTCATTGATAGAGTGTAAAAAACGCAAGCTTTAACATTATTTTATACACGAAATAAATTGTATTAATTGAACAATTAAAATCATATAAACAGACCGAAGCAGAGTTAAATTAATTAATTATAATTAAAATTAAATTTATTTGTTCCGCAAAGATGACGCTAATTTGCTTATTCTAGTTTACTAAGATTCTACTCAATTTATCTATGGAAATTGAACAAGATGAGAAATAATTTTTTTTTTTTTGCAAATACGTTTTTTTACAAAATCAATTAAATTTTTATTACACAAATAAAAGATAATAGTATAATCGAAATATTTAAACCAGCAGTTTCATGCATGTCGTAGCACTATTATGTCCAGGTTCGATGAGGACTTCTAAATCATAATTTCCCTTAACACAATATATGTGTATACTATTGTAATTATTATAAAGAAATGCACTATTATAATTTTAAATAGCTTTAGCTTTAATAAAATTGGTATACATACCTAATATACTTTGTTGAGGCGCCCATTTTACAATCTTTACATTACTTGGTGAATTGGGTAAATCCTCCTCGAATTTCCATATAACAGTTTGATTTAACTCCCTAAAAACTTCGAGAAGTCCTTCAATTATAGTCTTAGGAAAGCTTTTGCTGGTCCACGTCGAGCCCATGCTGAAGTATATTACACCATGCTTAGCATTATCCATAAGAGTCTGTAGTTCCTAAAACAGTGTTTTAAAAAGTGCCCTAGTTATTTGTGCCGAAAAGTGAAGAGAGAGAGAGAGATAGTAAATGTATCATATTTAAGATATTACTGTCTGCCAATCTCAGGACTTATACCCGCAGTGATTTATTCATACTACTCTGCGTATTGCCAAAGTAATTAATTGTTGAGGAATCTAAGTAATGACCGCAATGCGATTAGGCAAAACCCGATCGGCGTCCGCCGCGATACCTGGCAGATTGCACCATAAATAAGTGACGTAAACGCTTTAAAAGGTCTTATCAGTGAACTGAGCATGCTTGGTCTTAATCGGTCCTCCATGCGAAGAACTCTTAGCGGGCCTTTGAATTGTTTCAGCGGTATAGGCTGCGATATCTTTCCTGACTCCGAATATTTCATTTCATTTCATTTATTTTGCTTTCCACAATGGTAATCATAGGTGTTATCATATAATCACTTAGTACAATGTATTCTTTAGGAATAGGATAAACTACGGTTTATCAATTTTTATCGTGACTACCTAGATATACATGACATGATAAAAAGTCAGTTTTAGACCTTTTTTGTACCTTCAGATTTGAGAAAAACCTACCAGTGGCAAAGGCTTAACTGGATTCTCTATGTGTTGTCCGCCTACAAACTTGAAATTCTGCGGTGTTTTCGGCGTGTTTCCAAAGCTGTGGTGGTCATTGGCAAGGATCAGAGACGCGTTGTAGATAAGCTCTTCGTAGTCCGGCAAGCTCCTACCTCGTCTCTCAAATAGCGGACCGAAGAAATTCTGGTAGAGTTGCTTCTCTTTTGGTAAAGTGTTGGTACTGCAATCATAAAGTTGAATCACTCTCTAGCAAAAACTAGAAACTATACACCGGAAGTTGTTGATTTCTTTCTTTACTTCAGATAAATAGTCCAATTTCCAGAAAGAGGCCTATTGATGTAAACTGATCGGTTGGGCAGCGTTAGGGAAGTTACGCGGCATATTCACGGCCTATCCACACGGCCTATTTTGCACTGCCTCAAGACCAACGTCCTTGATTTGTACCTGTTGCTAGTAATAACATATAAAACCGAAATCTTTTTTTTTACCAGGTATAACTTTCGTTTATGGACGTCACTGCCCTAAGGGCAACGACGCCGAACGGACCTCGCACGCGTACGTGCGCGCCCGCACCATCGGGCGCCCAAGGGACACTATCCGCTATAAACATCCTGGGTGGCCTTCATTAGGCATGTAAGGAGTCCCCGGGTACGATAAGCGACTTCCGGGAACGCCCAACCTCCGCTCTCCTGCCCCCAGCCACGGTAGGAGCGTGGTATCTCCCGGGTCGCCGTATCCGCGGGTGCGATCTACTCGCGCCCGCCGGTGACCTGCGGGTTGAACAGAAACTTGCACATTTATTTAAAGCCTATTGCGTTATAAGAAGGCTCAAAGTCACTTAATGACCAATGGAGACGGTAATGGTCAGAGTCACTTAACGGGTAACGCTAAGTTTCACTGCGTAACCTAAACTACAGAACCACGATCACTAACATAGCTCGAAGACTAATTGGCAATGGATGCCCGCAGGCGCATTACCCGCAGATTCAGTAAATTACTGAACGATCGGCATTAATATTTTCTACTGTGGAACACAACACTAAGTAGTATTAACAACTTTGTTGTTACGGTGCCAAACGTAGATAACTTTAATAACAATGTATTTGGTTTTTCTTACCACTTATACCACGTCCATCGAATTTGGGCCCAGAGCTCCTCAACTCTTTGCTGGAATGAACTTGGGAAGACGTTCTTGGAGAGATAATCCGTGGTGTATGCTGGGTTTGTGGGTTCGTCAATCAGCCGTAGAGGCTGCCAGTGTGCACCCATGGAGTACACCCAAATCATGGGACAGTCGTATAAGGCAGCCAAACTACAACATCATTGAGGATAAAATATACCGAGTTAAAAAAGTACCTATAACAAGTAACAGGGAATTCCATTCAACAGTACTTATCAATATTCAAGAGACATTTAAAACATTATGGAAATGGACTGAAATTACTTTAAAAGCATTGACGTCCACAAACAACAACGTACAACAAACTTACTTTATTAAAACAAAATCACTTTATCTTCAACGTTAATATTTTTATACATCTGAATATAATATATTTGTAGTAAGAGAGGAAATAACACGTGAAAGTAACTTTGTATGTTTTTTGGGTATGTTTTTACGTCAAAACTGTTGGAACCAATTGCAACTAAAAAAAAATGAATATGGAAATCTGGGGAAGGACATACTTTTCTCTATTGTTGTTGTTTATTGTTATATTATATATCTTTAACCGCTCAAAAATATCTATTTTCTAGACAATCGGATATAACACGGGCGAAGCAGCGGCCGGAACTCTAGTTCTATATAAAGTCAATAATAATTCCAAATAAACTGATAAAAAATAAACATTTTCAATATAGTGTTAGGGTGAGTAACATCATTATAAGGTCTATATAAGCTTAGACCTCTTTGTTTGCTTTAATCGAAAAAGTCACTCACCCAGAATAAATTTCTGATTCGTACAAATCAACAATTACGGCGTCGAAATTTTGATTTACATCACTCAGAAACCTTTTCAGATTTTCATTACGAAATAAAACGTCTACGGTCCAGATCCCGAACTCTTGCATCATTTTATAGTCATTCACAGGTGTGTCATTGTCCATCACGCTTTGAATTGTAAATTCCACTGTGAAATTGCATTAAGATTACTGTTTCATTTCCATGAGGATACGCCTTATATTTATCATGACCATCATTAAAAACTGACTCGACATTGTTTTGGTCAAATTAACCCAAAATTAAGATGTTATGCTTTAATTTTGAATTGAAGAATTGTTAGCACATCAAGAACAAAAACGTATAATGGAAATATTACTCGCCGAATTTTCAACGCCAACGTTGATCTCTTCCAAATTCACGCGGCTCATATTTTTAGCGAAGTGCGTGACAAATACTACCTAAAAAATGAAATAAATGTATTTCGAAACTGTTTTATAAATTACATGACTGCTAGGAAATAATAATAAGTGCACGTCGTAAGAAGAATAAAGAAGAAATAAGTATCCCATCATGTAAAATGTAGACAAGACGAGAACATTTGACTCGTTCTTTAAAAAAGTTATCTTATGTAGAGTCCGGCTTCTAACTCTACATGCTCTAGCTCTACAAGGCTTAGCAAACTCTGTTTTATTTACACAAAAAAAAAAAACAAAAATGCTAGGTTAAGATTTTATGTTATTTATAAAAATATGACTTACTTCATGTCCCGCTGTCAAAAGGTGTCTCACATACCCCTCTCCTAAGTTATTGAGGCTCCTCAATGCTGCTGGACACACAACTAGAATTCTGTATCCGGTTGTATATGGCAATGTGAAAACACACAATAGCGCGTACATAAACATTGTTACCGACTGTCTATCTACTTAATCTTGATCGCTAGACGGCTTGACATGGAGATAAATTGGTGTAAACAAATCAGGCTGTGTAGCAATTGTTACATTCGTTATGTTTGTTTCATTTGACTGAAGTGTATGGAAATGATTCCACTTCCCGTTTCCGTTTGATACCTAAACGAAAGCGAATGATACCTAGTTAAATACAAGAAGATGCTAGATTATTTTAAATTAACCATTTTAATATATAGTTATTAATTAAGAAACTGAACCGTTTCTTCCTTAGATTACGGTGCAGGTGCATTTGTTTGATTTACTTTAGTAAATCTAACAAATACATAATACAATACATAAACGATTGACTAATTAAACTATACACAAAACTGGTTGTTTTACTTAACTGTAGTTGTAGGTATTGTTATGGCAGAAGCCTGTATGCGAGATGATACTGAAACTAGTACGCGTTTACAGAGTGGATGCGTAGGATCGACTGGCTGTTGGTTGCAATCGACCGCAGGTGCCATGACTACAGGTCGTTACCACACACCCTTACGAAAAAATAATAAAAATGACAATACGATTTTACTTTATATATCTATCTATCTATGTACGACTTAATCGCATAGCGAGAGTCGCGTCATCAAATCCGTATAATAACTGACATTGAAATAAATTATCTTCTTAAATTGTAAAGACAAACGAAAACGCTAAATACAATTCATTTACCATTTGTTTAATAGTCGATATACCTTACTGTATTCTAAGTCTAATTAGTTAAATAAACTCGTACTTTGAATTTGACGGACGACTTCATTGATAAGATCAAAAGTTGTATTCTAAAATTGTCTTCTTATTAATATACACAGTAATAAATGCTTGTTTGATTAAACGTTGTTGTTAAAACAATTGTTGGATTGGCAAGGATTTTTTTACTACAATAAAAGTTGACGGGGTAAAAAAACAGTAAGTTGTCACCGACCTGATTCATGTCGCCCTTCGTACTAGTTGTTAGAAATACTCATTCTAAGTCCTCTCTATTAGTTGATTTTCGCTTTTGTTCTGGATGATGCTCGACGCGAAAAGGATAAATTTGTGGCCGATTTGAACTTCGATAATAGGTTCTTGTTAAGAGAAGTAAGATGCTTAGTCCAAGGAGACGATCGGAAGTCAGGACGTCAAGTGAGTTGTGCACGTCAAGTCAAGGATAAGGGTAATAGATATTACAATTAGTTTTTCTCGATGTAAAATATTAATATTTAAGCAAAAAACTACCAATATTCGAATATTGTTTAAATATAATCTAATAAATCAACTATTACATCGATCTAAACACTATTGTTAAAATACAGTACTATTAAAAGTATAACAGACACACTGAACATAACATGTGTCTACTGTGATTGAGGCCTTGCAATCTTTATTTAGCTCTTTGACCTTGAAGCTATTTATAGAAGCTATTTACTAGTAATTTGAAGCTTCAGACAGAATTTGCTAAGTATAAATAAGATTATAGCTTTGGTAGATAAAAATAAGTGAATTATATCTAGATTTCAAAGGTAGTAACGTAAAAGTTTACAGTAATGAGCGTTAAATGATAAAATGACAACGCCTCGGAGTGGTAGAGCATATTTTGTTTGGATTTTTTGCGAAGGCAGAATCAGTAGTAGAAGGCGGAATCGTTTGGTTATTAAAAACAAAAATCCACAGATACGAATATAGAGATCTTAAATTTCTTGATTAAATGGAATCTCAATTGAACTTAAGTTATCTTATTTAGTATTTTACTAGCGACCCGCCCCGGCTTCGCACGGGTGCAATGTTTATGTAAATATATAACAAAAGATACATTATTTTGGTCTATCTCGTAGGGTTCAGAAACGAGTTCTCATGTCTCCAATTTCTACAGAGTCGTAAAGTTTTTCACACTTATTCTAATAGGTAGTTCCTCAAATTCCAAAGACTATGAAGAGAGTAGGTAAAGAGAGTGAGTGAGAAATATATTTACTACACAAAATAAATAAGAGTCCAACATTTCAATATTTATTTATCTAGTGTTTCTTAATTTTTTTCTTATTTGCCTTGACTTCAGTCTTTCTTCTAAAAGATAGTAATTTTGACATAATTTTGCGTAAGAGATATATTATAATCGACACTAGAGCAATAAGATCTAGATATGCCTTCTGATATAATGGTACGTGTAGAGCTGGTGATCTTAGGTGGGCAGCACCTCCGGTCTGAATCACTTCTTCCACCCAATAGACCAGCTCCTTTCCGGGAGGCAGCGGACGATTGTGGTATATCTTCGACAGTTCTACTGCTTTGTTTTTATAACTGGAAAATTTTTATAATTTATAATTGCGCATAATCTAGTAATTTTGTGTTCCAAACGGGGGACAAACGGGGTTGTCATCTTAAGTAATTATAAGTCGAAATCAATAAATTTAAATGAAGGCATAGAATTATATGCATATAATATTCGCATGTTATAACTTGTAACACTGCGGATTTTGATTTATCAAGAAGTGATCGAATTTTAATTCTACTACATTATGTGAATGCTACTTTAGATAATAGAAACTAATATTAACATTGAATATAAGTTATTAATCTAGAAAATTTTATAATGAAGTGATTAGAAAGAAATGTGGTTTGAATGAGGATATCGTGACAAGAATAGAGAAAGGGATGCTTGGGTGGTTTGGGCATGTGGAACGGATGGATGAAAGTAGACTGACCAAAATGATTTATGAAGCTGGAGTGAGTGGAGATACGGGACGAGGAAGACCTAGGCGAACAAATTTCGAACAAATCGAAAGTGTCCTCAAAAAAGGCCAGGTCAGAAGTACCCGCAATCGTCGAGCATGTATGAGGAATGTTATGAAAGTAGATGAAGCGAAAGAGATATGTAAAGACCGTAGCAAGTGGAAAGACGTAATCTCTGCCTACCCCCATGGGAAAAAGGCGTGAGTGTATGTATGTAATCTAGAAAATTTGGGCGTTATTGCCAATATTCAGCTTAGAGCTCTAAAATTGCTACAAATTCCTTTCAAACATACCCTTGGTATATCGTACTACAGAGCATGTCTTATAGAAGTGTCTCATTAGCATTCTGAAAAGTATGGTAGACCAATAATCTAAAAACTTACGACTCATTCTGGAGTATTTCACGAATAGCTTCCGCAAGATGTCCAGCGATATCTTCTGTCAGCCGTACCATGATCCCGAAGCCTTTATGCACCGCCGACTTTATATTGATATACTGATCTCCAAACACTGGTATTCCTATCACTGGAACACCACAATGTATGGCTTCTGTCGTAGACAGCTGACCTCCATGATTTATAAACATCTTTATGTTGGGATGGGCTGCAATTAGAAAAAATCTATTCTATAAATATTTTACTGGACTCTATATAAGGGTCATCACTTGAACGAGGTACTGAGCAGCACTATCCCCTTTACCATGATCATCAGAAGACGATACGAAGTGTATATCTTATATATAAAAATGAATCGCAAAATGTGTTGGTAAGCTCATAACTCAACAACGCCTGGACCAATTTGGCCAATTCTTTTTTGTTAATGTTCGTTGAAGTTCAAGGAGGGTTTTTACAATGAGGAAAATTCGAATAATTATCGGAAATACCCTAAAAACAGCCCTTTTATTTTCCCATGCAAACGTTTTCTAACTAAAACGTACAGTCGAATTGAGCTTTATTGTTATTGTATAAAGTTCATATTGCAAGCACTCACTGTTGTCTAAGCAATGAAGGTGTGTTCCTAATATCAAAGAGTAAATTTGCGCTTTATTAACGCTACATATAGTTGAAATTCAATCATATCTATCAAAACAGTGTGCGTGCGTGCGTTGGAGCACAGAATACATCGTTGGAGGATTTAATGTCACGTTCCAAAATTGAATAGCCACAAAATGTAATAGGTCATTTAGACTTTTTTTGCGATTTGGTTGGCTATGCGATATTATCTATAAAATAATTAGGAACAAAAAACTGCCACTGTACAAATCTTTTTGACAGGACGAAGTCTGTCGGGTCCGCTAGTTGTTTAATATAAGTGTCTTGAAATTACCCATTGTGTTTTTATAGTTAGATTAGAGAGTTTGATGGGTGTTTTGATACCCAATGTGTTGAGATAGATCATTCACAATCGCGTGTCGGTTGTCATATTACAGAGGCTGAGCATCTACATAGATTAGATTATTAATAATACAAATATGTGCAGATGTAATCTGGAAATAGAACACTATGGTCAAAGGATGGAATGATGGATAAAGGATTAGTTATATATTTACCTAAAATACTCTGTTGGGGGGCCCATTTCATTAGGTGGACATTCGCTGGCACGTCACTGAGGTTTCCTTCAAATTTCCACAAAACCGTCTGCTTTAACTCAGAGAAGGTTTTAAGAATCGACCTCTTCATGTTATCTGACATATCCATACTCTTCAGGTTGGACCCCATGCTGAAGTATATCACTCCGTCTCTTGCTTCGTCCATTATTTTCTGAATATCCTAGAAATTAAAATAAGCAATAATGGACATAAAATAATTTAGCAGCAATCATAATAAATTTCCTTTAGGTCCTGCTCTTTATTAATTCCTACTCTTAGTGTAGTCAGCCTGCCACTTTATTATTGAGTAGCTTAAGTGAAGCTTGCTTTCACGTTTGGAATTATCACCATTTACAATCAAGTGATATAAATATTGTGATCCTTACCGGCATATGTTAAAAACGTGAAACGTCTATGTTAGGGAATCGCTTTTAAAGTAAAAGATTGAAATAAAAACAAGATTAACGGTGTTTTAAGTATTTTAATAAAAAATTCAATGTCACAACAGCGAGCTGACTATTCACACCACATTTTTGTTTCTAAGATTAATAGTTTTTTAATTATTAAGATACGATGATATAGACCTTTTCGTTACGGTCCACTTTTTAAACCTGGTACCCGTATGTTTCGGCGCGATTTTAAAGACGTTTCACGTCAAAACAACTGTAATAATAACAGAATTGCACATTGACACATTAAACATGCTTGTCGTTTGTAACCAGAGGCCTTACCAGAATCTCTTATGATGATAGTGTAGGGTTAAAACAATATTTAAACATAAACACCGCTTTTGCATATTCTTAAAATCGAATTTACGATTTATCGTCGACGATATAGACACACGTCTCGCTCTTTCTTTTCTTCGTGCACCTAAGTTAAGGTAGGATGCGCGCCACAATGACATATCGTAATTTTGTGTTCATCTAGTTTTTGTGTCAGACGTTGAGCGCGCTAATAGTTTGTTGTCAGTGTGTACTTAAACGCAATAACTGCAGGTCAACTGTCCTACGTCCTACGTACTAACTGCAAGCTAACTACACATCAAGTCCACGTCATCTGCATTTCGACTATACATCAACTGTACACTGACTGCACGTTAACTGCTCACTATTTGCGAGGCTGTACTGTTGGTTATGCATTGGTATTTTAAAGACGTGTTAATAGTAGGCTATATCTTCGAAATTATTCATTAGCATTATCACCATGAAATCACCATATTAATGTGTTTGCGACAGGACGCAGTATATTGTAGCTACATATGCTACAATGTTGTTAATGTAATGTTATCGCCATAGCAAACACTGCTGCATGAATACAGTTCGATCAACTAAGTATATTCATATTTAATTAAAATAATATTTTATTTAAAAGCATTTACAAATTCAAAATATTGTGCTGCTGCTTTACTAGGTACCATTAATTTTTAGATACCATTTACAATAACTTATACTAGGAAATGAAGAACTGACTTATGTGATTAAAGGCGATGCGTGTATAAGTGTATATTAGCACGTGTGTGCGCATGCACAACAACAAATGCATATTTGTAAAGGTATGTGAGTATAAATGTTTTGTTTTAATCACTTCATTAAAAAAATTGTGCAAAATAACTGTAAATTAAATATTTAACTAAATCTTCCATTATACCTTTGGCAAAGGGTGAACATTAGTATCTATGTGGTATCCGCCAACGTATTTAGCATTTTGGGGTAGTTGGAAAGGCGTTCCATATGATGGATGGGAGTTCAATAAAAGGAATGAGCCGTTGTACACAGCGTCCTGATATGAGGGCATTGTCACTCCTCGTTTGGCTGCTATTGGAAGGAAGACTTCATTGTAGACATTCTTCTCAAAGTACGCTACGATCAAGCTGGAAATAAGTTCAATATTAATATCTCACAGCTCATATCATTTCATTAAGCGCGGTACAAAAAATATAGAAAAATCTAAGGACCTCGCCAGTTACTGTTAACATGTGAGTACCTATATATTTTAAAGTTACTCCGTATAATTTTATTTTCTAAGCTACTTTCTAAAAAGAAATTGTGAGCCGTTGCGTAGTATCTGATTAGTGCGCCAAATTAAAAAAATGATTGGCTCAATTTTTTAAAAGGGTCAAAAGTACGCGTAACATATGAGCGTGCATGAAAGTGTAAATAAAATTGAGGATCCTAGGGAAGTATTACATGTTTTGATCGTAGTAAGTAGAAAAATAAGATCTCCGCCCACCATTATGGGTATGTGATGGCGTGAGTACATGTGTATAATATACATATGTAGGTTATTTTTTTACAAGCTTTTAATGTTAGCTTCACTTGTAACTATGTAAGAAAATCTTGGTATCTTAATTTGACCTTTTTTTTTTTTTTTTTTTTGTTCCCCTGAGGAAAATGCATTAAATTGCATACCCCGGCTGTGGCGAGCCGGCGGTTATGTGGGGCTCTCCTCCCCAGAAGGGGGAGGCCTACCCACTAAAAACCTCAGGGATGGCCTTCCTCCGGCATGTAGGGAGCCCCCGGGAACATCAAGCAACTTCCAGGAACCCCCAGCCTCCGCTCCCCTGCCTAGAGGGGAGCCCTTCTCGGGGGAGGCTACACTCCCTCCCCCGGTCTCCTCCACCGACGACGCCCCCCGGCCACGGAAGGGGCGTGGTCCATCCCGGGTCGCCGAAGCAGTCGCGATTTCATCGCGCCCGCGGCGACCTACTTCCCGGTCTCCGATGGAGCTGAAATTTTGCATGCACGTGTAAGTCGGATGACAATGCATGGTTATGTGTGTGACGTCATTCTAAATCTAACATGGTGGCATTACCAAAATGGCAGATCAATTATTTTTAATGCACCCCTAAAATATGGGTATCAAATGAAAGGGTTTGCTAAGCTTGGTTTTTTAGTCGGAAAATAAGTTAAAGTAAAAAAAAAATAATTCAAGCTTTTATTAAATGCGCTAAAAAGAACTAAATAAACTTTTACATAAAGAAGCTTTTCGTTTTATATGAAAAAGTTTATTTTGTTCCTTTTAGCGTATTTAATAAAAGCTTGTATTATTATTTTTTCTAATTTTTATTATGACACTAGACTGGATAGAACGATAGAAGAGTTAACTTACTTTATAAATACCATCTTCTTTAACATAACCCAGAGCTCCGTGACCCTCTCTACGAACGTCAGGGGTAGATTATTCGTAGAAAAGATGTCCACTGAGTAAGCGGGGTGCGACGGACCGTCGATTAGTCGCAGGATCTGCCAGTGCGCTTCCATAGTGCTTACCCAGATTAGGGGGCACTTGTACAAAGGAGCGATCCTGTAATTTTAAGTTATTATTTATTAGAAAGATCAATTATTATTTCAGAGTTGTGAGATTAACCCCAAATTAATTGACCACCAAATATAATAAACAGTGCGGTGATATCGATCCTTTTATTTAAACCAAAAAAAAAAAGTAAAACATTGCTCGAAAACTGCAATAAGTCAAGATTTTTGTTCTTAAGCAGTAACCGATTCAATACTTATTCAAAGACATGTACGCACGAATACGCTCACATATTATTCAAAATAAAAAATAATATGCCTATTATAGGACCAGTCATGCACATACAAGTATCTTTATAATTCTAAGTATTATATTTTTAGGAATCAGAAGAGAAATTCCTTAAAAAAATAAACAATTTAACAAATCACTTATAAACACAACAATTTGGCAACAAAATAATTTTACAGAGGAACAAAATCAGCCTAACGCCTACTTTACGAATTACGCAACGTTACGCAACGCAACACGTAATAACGGTACGACCGGTCTACCCGCTCCGAATGCCCGATGATAAGTAAGTCGCTAGCCAACCGCAGCGGCTTTTATAGGCAACGGTCGGCAAACTTACGCAACGTGTGGGGGTATCCGCTTATACGGCCTCTCCTGACATAGTGTCGTCCTCGACACGAGCCTAGGGGTTGTCACCCACTCAGTCATCCACATTCGAGCGTCCCCCTTTAGACAGTTGCCTATTCTGGAAAGACATTCGTAACCGTTCCAGTTATTCATCGACTTGGCACGATCGACTTCTTCACACCAATCTTCGAAGTTATGCAAATTAGGATCGAAACTAGAAATATAAAATATTTGGTTGGATCTCACCGTGCTGTTGATGGAGCGTATCGCGTCTACTATACGCTCGGTTACCGTGGCTGTGACGCTAACGTCACTGTTGGCGACCTCCGGCGCAGTCTCGGGCGGGCCCTCTGACGGCACGACCGGCGTCACAGGAACGTGCGGCGGCGTGTGCGACGGTCCCTGGCTCTGCGCAGGCGTCGTAACCGCACAGCGAGCCTCCAGCGGCCTCGCAGTCGTTGCGCGCCCAGACGGCGCCGATGAAGCGGGTGCGCAGACGGAGCGCCGCGTAGTCGGGCGCCGCATAGTCGGCGGCGTGTGCGCGCGGTCCGATCGCCTTGACAGCGACGCGGCGCTGCGGCGAGATGATGGCGGCATGTGCCCGCGGCTCGGGCACCGAGGTGATGTTGACGACTGGTCCCTCACGGACCGGTGGGCGTCCATGGCGAGCGTCCGCCTCTCCAAGGCATGGAGTCGGGATCGCATCGCCTCCATCTCTCGTCGTCGTTATCTAGCGCTACGGGCGGAAGACACACTTAACAACGCCCATGGACGGAAGACACACTTAACAACGTCCAAAGTTATTTAGCGCTACGGGCGGAAGACACACTTAACAACGCCCATGGACGGAAGACACACTTAACAACGTCCAAATTTATTTAGCGCTACGGGCGGAAGACACACTTAACAACGCCCATGGACGGAAGACACACTTAACAACGTCCAAAGTTATTTAGCGCTACGGGCGGAAGACACACTTAACAACGCCCATGGACGGAAGACACACTTAACAACGTCCAAAGTTATTTAGCGCTACGGGCGGAAGACACACTTAACAACGCCCATGGACGGAAGACACACTTAACAACGTCCAAATTTATTTAGCGCTTCGGGCGGAAGACACACTTAACAACGCCCATGGACGGAAGACACACTTAACAACGTCCAAAGTTATTTAGCGCTACGGGCGGAAGACACACTTAACAACGCCCATGGACGGAAGACACACTTAACAACGTCCAAAGTTATTTAGCGCTACGGGCGGAAGACACACTTAACAACGCCCATGGACGGAAGACACACTTAACAACGTCCAAAGTTATTTAGCGCTACGGGCGGAAGACACACTTAACAACGCCCATGGACGGAAGACACACTTAACAACGTCCAAAGTTATTTAGCGCTACGGGCGGAAGACACACTTAACAACGCCCATGTGCAGTCATATTTACCCTCGAAGAACGCTGCACAAGTCTCTGGGCACCACTCTCCTCGCCACGGCACCATATGCTGTGCTGCAGCTTGCGTAGTCTTTCCGTAGGCTCCGCTCAGCAAGCGTAGCTCGTAGCGACCATTCGGCAGGATCCTGACTACTTTGTACGGGCCACGCATGCCAGGATCAAGTTTTCCTGTGCTCTGCGAAAACTTTATAACAAAAACGCAGTCATTTATATTAAATTTCCGTGGAGGGTGTCGTTGCCGGTTCACGCGTTCATCCTATGAACGTCGTATGTACCCCCGAAAATAACTGGCTAAGCCCATAAACTGACTTACCTGCTTAACATTTTGAGGTTCAGCTGACTCAATCAAAGCTCTAACCTTCTCCTGACTCGGCCTAACCTGACCTTCACTTATATTGCTAAGATCGACGCAAGACGGTCCATGATCGAATTCAATGTGGAATGAATAGCCAAATCCGGGGTATGTGACCTGCTTGAAGACCGCGATCTGTTCAAGCGACGATGATGGCGATCACGATTAGGCGTTTTTTCTGACGGTGTGAAATTTTCATTACGCGTCCTACTATATGACCGACGTCGCGATCGGCGGTTCCTAGTGGACACTTCGTGACGGCTACGTGAACGGTGCCGCGACTTATCACGGGAACGACTTCGCGACCTACGGTCACTCCGACTGGATCCGCCAGCCATTATTACAAACATGAACACTAAAGTACGCAGAAGACTTTGTTCCTCGTAATTGTGGGCTAAGAGTTGCTTATCCCACTTCTGATTTTAGGAATCAGAAGAGAAATTCCTTAAAAAAATAAACAATTTAACAAATCACTTATAAACACAAAAATTTGGCAACAAAATAATTTTACAGAGGAACAAAATCAGCCTAACGCCTACTTTACGAATTACGCAACGTTACGCAACGCAACACGTAATAACGTTACGACCGGTCTACCCGCTCCGAATGCCCGATGATAAGTAAGTCGCTAGCCAACCGCAGCGGCTTTTATAGGCAACGGTCGGCAACCTTACGCAACGTGTGGGGGTATCCGCTTATAATATATTAATTGAGATTCTATAAAGGCTATTCTATATATATGTTTTACTTAAGTAAATTATAAATAATTAATATACTAATAATACTTAAGTAGAAAAAACCTACTAAAGATTATGTTGTTGATTTTTCAAATAAACAATATTTTTTCATATAAATGATAAGTAGAGATCGGATAATCGGATGCATATTTACCTAAAGTTAATTTTTGGCTCACAAATTATGGAAGCGGCTTTTTAAAATACATTTTGTTAAATAAAAATCCCGGGAAAATACGGGACTGCAAATTTAACGTAGTGATATTGTTTGAAAATTACTAAATTAGCACGTGGTATTTATTTTCAAAAGACCGAGACTCCGGGTTCATTTATACAACTATGCATACGTATTTACATCAAGTTTAGTTTCAGTTCCCCGTGCGATTTATGAATGTACGATTTATTACATGAAGAGTGTTATACGAAAGTAGTGAGCTAGTTTGACTAAAACAATAATCAATTAAATAATTGAATAAAAAAACAGAAATGGCGAAAAATTTTATTTAACAAAACAATAAAAAGCCGTTTCCATACTTTGTCTTAAACTAACTTTAGGTGAATATGCATCCGATTATCCGATCTCTAACGATAAGTGATTTTAATGTAATAAAAAAAAATAAGTATACAAGACCTTTAACAAAACATTAGAACGCTTCAATAACATTCATGTCTCATAAATTTAGGAAAGCTTTTTTCTTTCCTGTCCTGTTCCCAATTTTATTTGGGATCGGTGTAACAAGTCCTTTCTCTTCCACTCTCCTCTATCGCTCGCCATTTCGACACTCACTCCTTCAACATATCAACATTCACACAGTTCATCCATCGCTTCTTCGGTCTTCCGCCGTCCAAAAAAAAAGAAAGTAACAAAATTGAATATCAAGTTCCGTCATCTATTGTACAGGAGACCTATTTTTGAATTACGATTGCGGCTTCGAAATCACCGATGTGAGTAATAATCACCGATTTTCAATAATTCTTATTTTTGAATATCACTGATGTGACTACCTTAGTCACAGGTGTGATTTCATTATGAGTGCCCTCACCCACTCGTAATCAAGCCATATTTGTGGAAATTTTATCTGTGTTTTGTTTGATTTTTCAGTCTATATATATCTATACTAATATTATAAAGCTGAAGAGTTTGTTTGTTTGTTTGTTTGTTTGTTTGAACGCGCTAATCTCTGGAACTCCTGGTTCGAATTGAAAAATTCTTTTTTTATTGAATAGCCCATTTATCGAGGAAGGCTTTAGGCTACATAACATCACGCTGCGACTAATAGGAGCGAAGAAATAATGGAAAATGTGGAAAAAACAGGGAAAATTATTCATCTTTCAGGGCTTCCGTGCGTGCGCTGCGAAAACGGTTCTAGCAAAAAAAAATATGTATGAAAGAATTATTCCTCTTGAAATGATCTAAAAAAATGTCCGCGACAGTATATGTCTATCTTTTAATGTTAACTCACTAGAATCGTTTATATGGTAATCAAATTTGCATATGTCGCGTTGTCAAGATCGGGTTGTTACCGAGTGCTGTGCTGAGGTGGTTGTTTGCAAAAATAAATATGATGCTCAAAATAACAATTCCACGCGGACGAAGTCGCTGGCACAGCTAGTATATATATATATATATATATATATATATATATATATATATAATATATATATATATATATATGTGCCGGTAATAACCGGCAGCGGCTACTTTCTGCGTGGTACCGAACTCTTACATTTATATGTGTACTTTATCTATGTTGGCAGCTCTGCGATCGACTTTCAAAAATTGGATGTTTAGGAATCCGTGACCTCAAAGTCACCGCTGACTATTTAGTCAGCGGTGATTTCGAAATCGCATTCGTAATTCAAAAATAGGTCTCCAGATGTGTCAAGTGGATAACTATAGTCACTTCGCCACTCTTTAGTTTTACAAATTATTTTTCTTTATAAACCACAATGATGTTTTAGTATTCAAGAAGGTATATTAATGGAGACATTTTCGAACTTACCCTGCCGCCAAATCTGTGAACATCCACTCGGCAATCACGACATCGAACTGCTGGGTCGTGTTAAGGAAAAACTCGGTGAGCGACTCGTCCTTCAGAAACTTTTTGGTAAGCTCGTGTATCATGTAGAAGAACTGGAGAGAATCCGCGATGTTATCTTTGCCAACCATATTCTTTAGTTTGAAGCTGTCAACTGAGAAAATCAATATTCTCTGTTAATTGTAAGTGCTAGGTTTGCTTTATGATTTTTGTTTCATATTTGCTGATATTATTACTATTGTAAGATGTGATAAAAGTTTTTTTGCTTTCCGAATATATTTGCTATCTTGCTTTCGTAATATATTTGCTATGTTGCTACACAATGTATCATACTTAACGTGTGTGTGTGAATTTTATTTATAAGATTGTGACTTATTTCATACACAGCAATAAAAAAACAACATAATTTTAAAATATATAAAAAAGTTAACACATTCCATTAGAAAACAAAATCTGATTGAATCTCCACTGGTTTAAAATCCTAAGTGGTTTTGATATAAATAATCAAAACCACTTATTGCACAACTCACGATTACAAATGGTTACAGAAAGGTGTTGAAAAATGATTAGATTCATAGACATATTTTAAAACAAACCAAAATTCGGAATACAAAGTTAACTATTACTCTTAATTACAGTCATTAACTAATTTAAATTTTAGTTATCACGTGATAAGTTTGATATTAATATTCAATACTATGATTCAATAATTACTAAATAATATTGATTGACGATAAGTCTGTAGCCAGGGAAATAATTATGATTAAATAAATTAACGAGACTCTTAACTCAAATGTCCAAATTTGAAATCTATATAAAACTTCAAAATATTCAAAATATAAAGCAAAATAATGCACTGCCTTTCTTGCTGGTGATAATAATTGTCTATTTCACTATACTTAGAGACAAAAACTCGTAATTTTTTCCACAGCGTACCTTCTTTGGTTTCTACATCATTCGTATCCATTGCAGAAACATCGATTTCAGTTAGGTTTGTAATTGTCTTCTTATTTGGTATACATGTTATGTGGACGACCTACAAAGAATTATATGGTTTAGGAAGCACAAGTAAACAAAACAGAAATAGTTTGTTACGCGAAAATATGGTACACTCGTTCAAGGTTGCTTTATTCGGTCAGACAAAACAATGGTGCATCTTGTGTTTATACAATACTAGCTTTCTGTCCGTGGCTTCGCCCGCGTGGATTTCGGGATTGGGTCTATAGAGGGTTAAGGGTCATAGCTTTTGCCCACGGCTACATATGCGCGGAAGTCGGTTTATGGCGTGAAGGTTTTATCGCGCTTCCAGTGGGACTATCCGTTTTTCCGAGATAAAAAATACCGCAAAACCTTGCTTAAGAATCACTCTATCTATTGATAAAAACCGCATGAAAATCTGTGCAGTAGTTTTTGAGCGAAGCCTTTATTGCGCATCCCGAGGATCTGACGATTTTTCCGAGATAAAAAGTACCATATTATTTGACCTGGACTTTTATCTTTACGTCTGCAATTTCAAAGCGATCGGTTCAGTAGTTACGGCGTGAAAGCGGAACAAACAAACAAACTCACTTTCCGATTTATAAATGACCATAGTTTGTGGACATTTGTCTCTCGGCCTTACTTTCTTATGATTAATATTCTATTGATTTAAAAAATATATGACATATTTATAATGACATATTTTAATCTGTCCGCTGATGTTTTGTACAGGGATACGCTTTATTTTATGCTTAAATAACCTGTCAAAATTAAATTTACAATTCGTTTTTCTTATACCTTATAGAACGTATTTATTTTTGCATTTAATTTTAATCCCCCTTCCTTATAATCATATTCTCTAAATTAGCTCCTACTTTTAGTATTTTTTAAAAATCTTTACATAGTATAAAACAAAGTCGCTTTCCGGTGTCTGTATGTATGTATGTAGCTATTTATGCTTAAATCTTTAAAACCACGTAACGGATTTTAATGCGGGTTTCTTTAATAAATAGGTATATTTAAGAGGAAGGTTTGTATGTATAAAACATGCACAATGTAGTAGTGGAACACTGACAATTTTTGAGATTTCTAATGTGATGTCGTAAATCAACTCACTTTTTTGCGCTTATATTGCAAAAGCTGGCCAAACCCTACGAGATTGGTCAAAATGATGTACTGCAGTATTGTACAACTTACAAAAGTCCACAAAAAAGTCCGCGATGGTATATGTCTATCTCTCAAGAATAACCCACAATAACCGCTTTTTATCTTCATTCTGTAATTATGTAATATAGGTTCATATTAGCATGCCACCCGTGCGAAGCCGGGGCGGGTCGCTAGTTATATATAAAAAAAGCGAAACAAACATCCATTCATAATTACAAACTTTCGCATTTATAATGTTAGTAGAGATGCTTATATAGAAATGTCAAATAAAATTTTGCTGGTATTCAAATAAATACGAATTTTCCTGTTTATGTATATAGGTAATACAAATTGTAATTCACCATTTATTTGTCACCTTTTCCTTGTCTGTTGGCCGTGTGTTGCTTTAAGTGGATTACATCACTAAGTCTTAAAACTTTTGGTTTGAAGATGTACGTCGAGGAAACATTAATTATATTATTAAAAATTATAATAACTTTAACTTAGACGTGATAAAAAAGAATTCTTTTTTTCATTCTTTTTTTAAACTTCTTTTTTTAAACTTCTTTGACGACCTCCATAGTCGAGTGGATAGTACACCGGTTTCAAGGTGTCGCCATCTCTGAGGTCCCGGGTTCGAATCCCGGTGGGGGCAGATGTTTGTGTGATGAATACGAGCATTTGTACCTTAGTCATGGTTGTTGATATATATTTCAATAAAAATTATTTATGTATATATAATATATGTATGTCTATCCGTTACCCTAGATCCCATAGCACAAGCCTGACAGAGCTTAGTTTGGGCTAGGCTAATTGGTGTAAGTGTAACAAATATATATATATATATATATATATATATATATAATATATATATATATATATATATCTTTACAAATAGTCTCTGTTCATTATGTAATATATGAATTTTATAGTAATAAAAAAGGTTACGACTTTCTTACAAATTGTATTGTACGAATTTTCAATTATCTCGATAATCGCAAAAAAAATTAAAATACCTCTATAATTTTACTAGTAGCAAATAAATAAAGTCAAAGGGCGACTTTATATCCTTAAGAAGAATAACATAATGTTTCAACGTTGTAAGATTATCTGTTAATTCATTAATAGAATCGTAAACAAACATGAGTTACTTATATAAATTTTTAGGCGTTACTTGATTTTGTAGTAGTTATATGCGTCTGTATAATTATACAGTATGTTGGTGAACATGTGATTCTGTCGCAGTATGAAGTACACACGACTAGCAAACTATATAGCAATTATGTCACCACTGACTGCAGCGTTAAACCAGTGCAACCAGCCCTGGTTGTTTACACTGAGCCCAACGCTGTTCTGACATCGACAGCGATATACAATTTATTGTTGTAAATGTTTACTGTCTTGTTTATATTGTCTGCTAATTACATATTGTCCTGTGAAGTTAAACTAAAATATTTTTTTTGTCTCTCAAAGTATTTTGTAATTTATTTTATTTTATTTAAGTAATGTAGT
Source organism: Scirpophaga incertulas (assembly GCA_036419045.1). Classification (NCBI taxonomy): domain Eukaryota; kingdom Metazoa; phylum Arthropoda; class Insecta; order Lepidoptera; family Crambidae; genus Scirpophaga; species Scirpophaga incertulas. The sequence continues at coordinate 7,043,412 of CM071628.1, read as the reverse complement.
GTATATGCCAACATCTCTTAGAATATTTAAGGACATTTTATGACAGCTTTCCCTGCTTGTTGAATACTTGAAGGGCACGGGACCAGATCAAACAGTTTGTCGATATACACTACACATTATTTGTTTTCATCATTGATTTGATGTTAATTTTATTAAAATGGAAATAAAACTGATTTCTAAATCGCTTTTATCATTCAACTAGCGACCCGCCCCGGCTTCGCACGGGTGCAGTGAAAAAATGGTTATGGTGGGTTATCCCTAAGAGATAGACATATACCATCGCGGATTTTTTTGTGGATTTTTGTAAGTTGTACAATACTGTAGTACATTATTTTGGTCTATCTCGTAGGGTTCAGCCAGCGTTTGCAATATAAGCGCAAAAAAACGTGCTTATTTACGACATCACATTAGAAACCTTTAAATTTATCAGTGTTTCTCTACTATATTATGCATTTATTATACATACAAACCTTCCTTAAGAATCACTCTATCTATTAAAAAAACCGCGTCAAAATCCGTTGCGTAGTTTTAAAGATCTAAGCATACATACGGACATACAGCGAAAGCGACTTTGTTTTATACTATGTATTGATAATTTCTAAATGTAAAAGGGGGGGGGGGGTGGAGTCTCAGTCACAAATATGACTAGCTGTACAAGGACGGGAGGAGGGGCAAAAAATTACGAAATTCGTGTGACGTAATTAATGGATGATCCCTAATGATCCTTTTTTTTTTGAGAGGGGAAATGCGACCTTATGCACCATGTCACCGCGCTGGCAAGGCGCGTCCGTGTGTGGGGCTCTCCGGTCATAGAGGACCGGCCTACCCCTGAGTTCTCTAGGCCCATGCGAGGCACATGGCGGGGTGCGCTTGCGCGATTCTACCGCCATGACCCCTAATGATCCTATCTTAATGGATTCTAATAAAAGCTTACAGTGCGCGATGTAGATAAAGCAGCGACTGAAATATAATCGTAGAACAAATGTATAAAAAAACACACACACACACACACACAACCTATTACAACACGACCGAGAAGTGCGAATTTGCGGAAATATTAATGAATGCGCTTCTTGTTTTTACGACATCACGTAGGCTTTCAAAGGCGAATTTGTACAATATAATCTAGCTAATATAGACTCCGAGCTTCCGTCATTACGGCTGTGGGTATGACTGTACAATATGATAGGCACGTGACGAGCACGCTTGATGTTAACGAAAACAATGTGTAATATTATTTGGTATTCAACGCAAGGTTAATACACCTTATTGTCGAGGTTGTAAGTGCTACTTTTGAGGATACCTATTTTTTTTACCATGTGCAATAGATCTAATTTTGAATCAAACCTTTAAAACCGTATGCCACATTTTCGATGTCTGCCACAATTCATTGTCAATGTCTCAGTTATATCTTTCAAATTTTTAATCGTTTGTCACCGGAATTTAATACCAAAGTAATAAGGAAGATGGCACAAATTACTGTCCACACAAAAATAAAGTTACATTCGATAACTTTCACAACACATTTAGACATTCGTTTTTTTGCCATTTTTTTAATACTAAATTTTCTATTCGACGTATGCATTATTAGTGACAGCTGAGCGATTGGAAAATATTTATTTTAGTATTTAGCATGAAATCAATAGAAATCGGGTGTTCAGACGAGTAACCACTACATATTATAAAACAAAGTCGCTTTCTCTGTCCCTATATCCCTATGTATGCTTAAATCTTTAAAACTACGCAAAGGATTCTGATGTGTTTTTAAATAGATAGAGTGATTGAAGAAGAAGGTTTATATGTATAATAACTAGAGATCGGATAATCGGATGCATATTTACCTAAAGTTAATGTTGGGCTCACAAATTGTGGAAGCGGCTTTTTAAAATACATTTTGTTAAATAAAAATCCCGGGAAAATACGGGACTGCAAATTTAACGTAGTGATATTGTTTGAAAATTACTAAATTAGCACGTAGTATTTATTTTCAAAAGACCGAGACTCCGGGTTCATTTATACAACTATGCATACGTATTTACCAAAATGTTCTACAGTACCGGAATTCCGGGATGTTTAATTATGGAAATAAAATAAAAAGACAGTTCCATACTTTGTCAAAAACTAAATTAGGTAAATAAATAAACATCCGGCTATCCAATACCGCAATTCCGGGATTTTTATTTAACAAAACAATAAAAAGCCGTTTCCATACTTTGTCTTAAACTAACTTTAGGTAAATATGCATCCGATTATCCGATCTCTAATAATAACATTCATTAAGTAGTGGAGAAATACTGTTATTTTTGAGGTTTCTAATATGACGTAGTAAATAATTATGTACATTTTTTCCGCTTACATTGCAAACTATTATATACAACGTTCACAGTTTTTCTGTAGTGTATTTAATATTACCCGATTGTACCCGTGCGAAGCCGGGGCGGGTCGCTAGTTTTAAATATATATCCAGGTACCTAATATTGTAATTCCCCACGTTTGCATATGCGTATCGTAAGGACAGAATGCCTAGGAATACTCCTTAGGATTAGTATAGCATTAGGATCCGGCATTGATTGCGGCAATGCTGGCGGACGAGGGAGGTTGGAGGGCTGTGGCCTCCTTCTGTGAAGCAGTGATGCTCCAGAAGGAGGCCGCCAAGCGGAGTCGGGAGATGGCCGATCCCGCTCGAAGAAGGCGGCGCCGGGCTCGGTGGCACAGCTGCGGCGCCGCCGCGGGTCGCCGGCGGGCGCGAAGAAGTCGCGACTGCTAAGGCGACCCGGGATGGACCGACGACGCCCCCCGGCCACGCCCCTTCCGTGGCCGGGGGGCGTCGTCGGTGGAGGAGACCGGGGGAGGTAGTAGCCTCCCCTGAGGAGGGCTCCCCTCTAGGCAGGGGAGCGGAGGCTGGGGGTTCCCGGAAGTGGCTTGATGTTCCCGGGGGCTCCCTACATGCCTGAGGAAGGCCATCCCTGAGGTTTTTAGTGGGTAGGCCTCCCCCTTTTGGGGAGGAGAGCCCCACATAACCACATTTTCCTCAGGGGAACAAAAAAAAAAAAAAAGTATAGCATTAGGATGTTATGTGTTCGAATAGGTCAAACGTGCTATATTAATCTACTAGTACTGCTTTATTTTTAACGTACGGTTGCTATTAAATCAGATTTAACAGTTTGAGTCCCAAACGCATCTTCTGTAACGTACAATACCGTCAGATTTGATTGTGCTGGTGATAGGATTTGAGTTGTCGGTACAAGTACCTCGAATTTACTGAAAGTCGGTTCATTACTATCTGTATTTGTAGTTAGTATGATCGCGCCTTTTTTTTATTTATTTAATTGATAATTAAATAAATAAAGAAAAAGGCGATTTTTAAGCACATGTTGATGGATATTAAACTTACTTAATTAATTTTAATCGTGTCTAGAAAGTTTCTGCCAATAAAGTACAAAATTCTGACGAAAAGGAGTTATCTTATTCATTGTATTTTTTTTTTCAATTAAGAAGAAACGTGAGCGTTAAAACTAAAGTAATTAAAAATTGACTAGGATGAAAATGACTTGTAAAAATAAATAAATAACTTTAAATTAATCAACATATTTGTATGATTAGTTTGTATGAACAAAGAAAAAAAGGCTATTTCTTAGGTCCGGTCAACCTTCCCATATAATTATGCTAGTTAATGATTTTGGAGAACTATAATAGAATCATTGGATTTAAATCGCGTACATTGCATGCGACTTATAGCGTTTCAACTTATCAGTTTTGTGATGTGTTTCGATTGGTGAAATGTTCCAAGCAAAAGGTATCTACGTGCGCCGTCTTTTCGGTTTTGAGCTTCGTGTATTTGTGCGCCGGTTTTATGCCCCGAAGGGTCGCTGGATGAGGTTTTATTTAACCACGATGGCTCCGTTCGGCGTATTGGCTTATTGACCGCACATCCTTGTTTGTTGACGGGTATATGGCAAATGTTGCAGAAAGTGTGATTTTTTTTGTCAAAAAAAACACTGACAATATTTTGACGTTTGACTCGTGACGACTGGATGAGAGTGAGAACTCTCTTCATCAGAAGCGAGACTCATCGTTGCAGCCGATCGAATGGAAAATAGAGAATTATGTCTAACGAAACTATGTAGAAATCGGCTGCTCGAAGGGTCATGAATAATAATAGACTAACATTTCTCTGAAACGTTGACGGCTCTGTATTCTTAACACTCGTGTACGAAGTGGATGATTCGTGAAGCCTGGGGTCTATTCTGCCATGTGTTTTTCAAATTTCATGTGTACAATTATATCACTCCTATGGTGAAGAAAAACATCGTGAAGCAACCTGCGTACACTTGCGTAGAAATTCAAGGAGGTATGTAATCATTCAATCCACACTGGGCCAGCATGGTTACCAACATAGAGGTGGCCAACATAGTTAGGATAGTCTTGTGCCCCTTGGTGGGGTCTGTGACCTATGATGATGATGTATGGAGTAATACTTATGCGTAGATTAGATATTTTAGTGATTGTATCTCCCGCACAGCTAACTAGTATGATTGATTAGGATTGGAGATTGATTACGGTGACTTTTAATACAGTTTTAACTTACTTCATGTCCAGCTTTCAATAGATTATTGACAACTCCATTGCCCAGTATATTATGACTTTTTGCGCATATAGGGAACACCACCAGTATCCTGTATGTTTCACTTAGTGATATGATGGAGATTAATGTCGATAGCAGTTTTGTTAGCTGCATCTGAAAGAATCAAATGTCATGAATTAATTTGTATTCTTCTGACCCGAGACAGTGAGGCGTTTGAAGGCTGGTCTGTGTAGGTCTTTAATGATCTACGCTAGTTTTTTAAATGCTATTGCGACCCTATCTGCCAATGGCTAGAGGTCAGGCATGAGTAGGACTCTCCTTTGTAACCACTTACATGCACTTATAGATATTACAACTACTTAATTTTTTATCTATAATCTAGATGACTCATAACTGGAAAAAATACGTTTTTTATTCGTTATTATTTTCTTAATATAATTCGTAATATAAAATGTGTGGTTTTCTATATCGCATCATCATCCTTCCAAACGAGAGACGCCCACTGCTGCACAAATACCTACCCCAAGGATGGTAATTAATAAAATAATCGTTTAGTTATTAGAATAAAGTTTCGTTTCGTAATGATAACTGCGTAATTCGGCAAAAGGAACATGAAATTCGCCATACTTTTCTGTCCAAATTAATATAGGGTTCATGTAGTATAAATATTTGCACATATTTAATTTCTTTTCCATTACATTTATAGTTTATTTTCTAACTCATTTTCTTGTACACGTGCTAAAATTCGCAAGCAAGGCCAGTGAAAGAATTAGTGAGGCACCAGTTGTTTAAGCGGGCGCTGAACGGGCGCTGAGCGGGCACGGGGCGGGCGTGGGGCGGGCTCGATGCATGCGCGGGGTTTGTGCATTGCGAGCACGTATATCATGCGGGCACAACGTGTGTTCGTTCGGGTTTTATGGATGATTGTTTTTATATAAGTATATTTTTCCTCCACAGGCTCGTGGCCTGTGCTTTTGTTTGACGGTCCTCATTTAGATCGTTTTCTAGTTTTTTACATATAGTAGCTGCCTCACTACTCCTCATCTATTAAACTTATTAACGTGCTCAAGATTTAATAGGTTTAATAAGAATAGTGTGATGAGATGACTGATGAGTTGCGCAGCACTTTATTTATATATATAAATTATGAGCTAAACTGCATATAAGGCTATAATATCACCATTTTGTAGAGATATTGTTTTGTTCATAAATAGTCTAGGTACTTACTAACGCAATTCCACAATCAACAAGCGTAATTAAAATAATAAAATTACAATAAATAAAGTCAAATTCTAACTTTACGAAATAAGTACAATGATTCCGGTCTTTATCGCCATTTTTTTATGGTAATCCTCTACCAATTGATCTGTCGCCATGGTGGAAACTACGATGAACTGTCTAATAGTGTCGTCTTCATTCGAGTCCTGATATAAGTATGTGCAGGACATCCTATGCTGAGATATGGCCACAACTGCATGGGGGACTGCATGGTTTTTCCCTTCTGCTCCTCTAGCACAATTACGTGTTCATTCGTTAGTTCCTGCCTTTCATGTAACTTAAGCAATCTTGACTTATCGCCGATGTCGTAACCTTCTCTGCTGTTTTATGGATCTTATGGATGTTCTATTGCATAAACTTTAGTGTTACTTAGAATCTATTTTCCCAAAAGTTTATAGTGATGTAATTTTGAGGTTTTTTTTTAATAGTATAGGGCAGCAAACGAGCAACACCAGAGGAGTCACAGATGCGTTGCCGGCCTTTTAAAAGGGAAAAATATTAAAATATTAAAAATATTTTAATATTTCGAATAGGTTAGGTAACTTCAATATACGGTCGATAATCCTGTGATCTCAGCACTGGTCTTGGATTCGGAAGATTCGGGCGACGCGGGGTCGATTATGCCAATGTTATTCGTTTTTCGAATTTCATATGTGCGTTTATCTGGTGTTTCTATGGTGAAGTAAAATATCCTGAGGCGCCCAATCAGCATTCGGCATTAGCGTAGCTTAATAAAGCCTAATCGTACTATCAAAGTTAGGGTAGGCTCAAGCCGTGATGCTGAGTCGCTGATCTCTCATCAAATTTATAACATGATTACCGAAGTTATGTCATATGAAGTTATATTTTAAGCATGCAACTACTCTAGAAAGCAATATGATTTTGAATAAGTTTCTAAGAGTTCATTTTTAAATAACTAAATTACAACACCATACGCATTATTTTTGTTAATGATTCATTGACGCAGAGATATGAGTCATATTAATCGTTTTTGCAAAATGAAACGTAATTGTATTAGACGTTTGGTAGAAAATGGGAGAGTAAAAGAATTGATGAAAAGGCATTAAATAGGTTATCGAACTAAAAATCAACATTTATTTGTAGATAGAGTGAATGATTACAGTACGATAACATTATACGATGTATTATGTACTGACAATTAAATTAGGCTACCTGTGATATGAGGTATGTCACATCTAAGAGATCCATTGAATTTATTTTATTTATTATTCTACACAAATATAGATTAACGAATAAAGAGCAAACGATACTGTATATTTCTGTTAGTATTTTCTTGCAACTTCATGCCTCCGAGCTAGTGCTACATGACTTGGGTTTCGGGTTGTGTGAATGCACTCGAAGATATTTCCCTGGTGTGTAAAGTTTATTCATAACCTCAAATCAGAAAATATGAAATGAAATATTTTTAATATTTCGAATTAATTTCTTAGTCAGGTGCTTTTGATTTGCATTTGCCTGTTGATAAATTCAATACATACTTATAATTTAATTATACAGATGATAGTAATAGATTAATTACTAACAAGAACATTCTTAATGATTAAATTATTCATTTTAGCGTTTTACAGAAATATGTTAAATAAACGTAGGTATGTACCTGTGTAATATGTAAATGTATGCTCGGGCCGGGTTCGAACCTGCGTCTACGTCCTGTTGTGTGTCAACACCGTAAATTGAAAACATAGGTTTTTACCATGCGCTATTACTATTAGAATATCCCGATCGAATATTTCATCAGCCTCTTTCATATTTTGTTATGCTAACCCAAAGTAGACTTTATTAACTGTTAATAACGACCTATCAATATCCAACTTACAAATTATTAAAACAATGAAGAAATAATATATAGGTAACCAATCATATCCTTAAATACTTAATTTATATAAATATAAGATATTTATATTATTTTTATTTATACTTATTTTTGGCTATATGTAGGTGTATCTATGCTCAAAGATATTTCAATCATAGATTTTAATGTCTATTTAATAATTAAACAAAAAAAGATACTTACTATTTACTTCATTAAATACTGTCAATAAATACACAAAAGTCATACAAAATATCACCACTTTTATTCACAACACGCTGTAACTATTCGCGATCATGTTATCTGACAGACAGACTGGTTTCAACTGTTTGTTGCATCGGAGATGGTGTCGGTACTCCCCCCCCCCCCCTTATTCGCACACATCATCACAATGTCACCAGTCACCATGATCACCAGTAACGGTTTGTAACTTTTTTGATAACCCGAACAATCCACGTGTGTGGGTTCAAACAAACAAGAATCTTAAAAAGAAATGACATATATATTATAATAATAGAAATAATAGATAATTACATATCTATGTTAAACATAATGTCGATATTCGAAAAAATTATACTTCCCGGGTTAAAACAGAGCTATATAATTTTCGAGTAGAACCAGTTTGTATTTGACGTAAATAAGAGCTTGCAAAGACCTGTGTTGAAAAACATCTTTCGACTTTCACATATGCATATAAGGGACGTTAGAAATACATTAGATATGAATGAATAACTCTTTATTACAAATAGAATGTAGCTTCGCTAAGTATCCTCTATCGCTTATATTACGGGGAGTGCTCCAAGGAATTATTTGGATCAATTCCTACTGCTAGTTTCCTTGCCCGTTCTAGGCGACACAATATTCATCCTCATCATCTAGACGATTGGCAGTCCACCACAGTGCGTTTTTCTAGGATTTTTTTGCCACGCACTACTAAAATGTGGAATGAATTATTGCCTGCAGTATTTCCCCACCGATGCGATATCGAAACCTTAAAAAAAAGAGCATATTCCCATTTAAAAGGCCGGCAACGCATCTGGGTCATACACAAAACACTCGAAAAAGAAAACGCACAAAATAAAAGTCACGCAATCGATTCAAAATGTTATAATTTTTATATTATCGCACGCCCGTGACTTTGCCTACGTCAACTTACCTCGCGGGAAAATTTTATATAAAGCAAAACAAAGCTAGTTTTGAATAAAGTTGATAGTTATTTGTCGGTAATACTCTAAATCATCAAAATTAATTCAGTAGCATTCAAGTGAAAAGGTTATAAACAATAAACTATGTACATTTATACTTGAAATTAATAAGTCAAGACATATAATAAAGCTTATTTAAATACCAACTTATCAAAAGAATGAACACAAAAGTCTAAATTTCACTTCTGTAGAATTTATCTTTTCTGTAGACATGATATCTGCAGAAGAGATTTCTACAGGAGAGACAAACGAAACAAAAAAATAATAATACAATCAAAATTTTAAGGTTAGAATCTTAACAATGGCACAGTTAAAACTAGTTCTTAAATCACATAATGCCAAAGTAGTTTAACATAAGAAATAGTCATAATTACTTTGCAATAAATCACTAAGAAAAGATGCACTGATGTTTGACAAAAACTTGTGTATTTAATTATGATAATATTTTATCAAAACGTATAGGACTTTCTTCTCAGCATTCAACCGGCAACTGATGCGTGACTCAGTGTTACCAACACAAAAAATAAAAGTTGAATATGCGATCTGTTACGAAAAAAATAATCGTTTATTTTTTAGTCTACAGGAAAGATGTCAAAATTTAGAACAACATTTTTATTTATTTTAAATGAATAATTAACACACTTATTTCTGAAAATCTTCATTAAGTGTGTACCTACATACATACATGTCATTATAATAAAAATACCTGTTATTTTAAAACCACAAAAGTATTTTTTATTGCCCTCCAAAGATCTGTACTCAGTATCTGAACAGTCTACAGGAGGAGAATTTTATAATGATAAAGTTAAATTTAAATAACTAATTGAATATTTTTATTTTTCTTTTTTATATAATTAAATGGACATAAATGTGATTTTCATAAATTAGAAAACTAAGCAAGTTAAGTAAATACTAAGTTAGCGTTAAAGTAAGTGAACGCTTTTTTTTTAATTTTTGTGTATGACCCATCTGTGACTCGTCTGGTGTTGTGGGTGTCTATGGGCAGCGGTTATCGCTTACCATATCCTATAAAAAAAAATAGAACATTTGTTAACAGGACAACGAAAACATAGTGACATCAGTGGCCTAAGATATTATAAACAAAGTGTCTATATTAAATAAAGTATATAGATTCTATTCTGTTGTTATTGTGAGTTAACTGGACGCGAACTTGTGCTAAGCAGATTGTTGGCATATTTTATGGAATTTCGATTACTACACTGATTATGATCTTTTGACTTATACAAAACTTTAATCAGCAATGAGAATTGCTCAGAAAATTTTAACTTTTGATTTTGATGGTATTACTAAAGATATGACATTAATTAAAATTCAATATGGCGGCAAAAATATTATAAACCCGACTACGTCCAAATGACATTAACTGTTAACTAAAAAGGAACAAAACAAGTCCATTAGTCTTGTAAAAATAAATTCTAACCCAGCTCAAATCTTCCCAATAATGGGTCCCGACTGTTAAAATGTACTCCGCGTTAGAGTTTATTTTGTATAAGACTTCTGGACTTGTTTTGTCCTTTTTCAATTAACATTTAAATACACTTTCAGACAATTGGGTATCGTTTAAAATTTTATATATGTCGAAGAATCTGAATACAAGCAACGCCATCTAGTTTTGAGTTTAAGAACTACGTTAGAAACTGTTGATTTTTCATTTCTTATGAAACGTTAAGCTGACAGCTTGACTGAGGTTGGCACGGGCAAGTAATGACAGCTCTAGATTCATTCGAGAATGACGGGTAGTTTAAAAATGATTGAAGTGAACGTTCAGTTCTGCGGAAAGCTGAATATTTAAAATTCATTCTTGTTGGAGGCGTCGTCGAGTTACATTGTCATTCTTGTTCCGTAGCAAATTCACTGCGTTTCAAATCCGAAATCATCCTAGCGATTTTTGATTATTTTTGTAATTAAAGTTAGTAGTTAGCAAATACAACAGTTTGAGACGCTGTGCGCGTTGTTATTTCGTGACTATCAAGATGTCAACTCCCTCAAAGGAGGGTTCTTCGTCATATAATAATAAACTCATTACTCTTTCTCCGCATCTTTACATTTTATTTAATGTGTACTCTCGAGCTGAGTCTGGCAGCTAATAAGCAACAATTAATGGCGCATCGGTATACGATATATGGAGAATGTTACGCATGATATACGAGTATTATTTTGCAAACCGGTTTGCCATACAAATGACTAGCCGTCAGGTACGTTCACCTTTGCTTGTCACTTTTTAAACATATCTCTTTGTATATTTTTATAGAATAAAGACTATAAGCAAAAATGAATTTTAAAAAGTCGAGGTATTGACGACTGGACCACCATCATCCCCACTGCATCCGCCATTTCGTTATATACTCTCACGTTGTGACCCAGTCGTCACCTCCTTTCTGACTCTCCCGACTCATTGACGCTGGCTCTTCAAGCCTTGCGAGAGGTGGCATCTGCGCCGCCATCCCTTAGTTAGTCCATACTTCGCAGCTTGCTGTACATGCACGAGTAGGCCCCATCATTTCAAGGCCGGACACACTTTGGCGTACCGAGCCTTCTTTCGCGCATATGTCCTCTTCGGAGGGCAGCGCTGACGTGCCCTCTCCTGAGGGTGCGCCAACCATTCCATTCAAGCCGTAGGGCCATTAGGGCCAAGGCTAGGCTGAGTTTAGTCGGTAGGTCTGTGTGGTCGAGCCGCCTCGACAGCACCAGGAGTTCGACATAATCAACGCATCCCTGCTTGCCTGTTGCGTTGGTATCCATGAGGATTCTCAGCCTCCTCTCCTGAGGAAAAAAAAAAGACCTAGTCGTTCAAACCTGTTCTAATTATGACTGGGTGAGTAGTAGGAGAATTAGTCAATAACGTTGGCACAGGAAACACGCCGGCCCTCTTCATTCCATGTGAAAATAGTGTGCTTATGGGTAATCAATTTCCATCAAAGATTTTTTTTTCTTAATTAACTAGTTTTCGAATTTACAATAATTAAACATAAAGTTTTTTTTATCTAACAGTATTTTCAGGGACACTATTAAAAGATCAAATATTTGAAAGAAAGCAAATACTCAGTTAGATTTACTACCATACTGTACTAGCCTTGTGGATAATATAAGCACACGGAACTAAAGTATTGTTTGTCAATATACAAGTTGTGCAGCTAAAGATTCTATTTACTCAATAGCATAGAAAAGGAAAAGCAATTTCAAGCGCTTATAGCAATCTGCAGCCAAGTGTAGTACCTCTAAATTGCCTTCTGTATTATTCAGGCGCGTAACAAAGTCGCTTTTTATTTTGGCTAGTCTCGAAATAAGCGCTCGAATTTGACTATTTTTTTAATAGTAAATTGTCTTTTTTAAATGGATCGCATTTATTTATTTAAACTCTATGTACTTTTTTTGGTGGACTTAATACCTTAGGCATTTTCTACCATACCTTCAGTAGAATGAGGTGGGTGTACAAAAGACATTACTAGCTGTGCCCACGACTTCGTCCGCGTAGGATCGTAATTTTAGGTAGGTATAATTTTTAATTATTCTTCAAATAAGACAAATTTCATAAAATTTTTACATATTTATATCTATACATATTTATATAATATAAAAAATAGCCTATGTCCTTCCTCAAGGTTCAGTGGTTTTGATGTATAAATACTTGCCTGTGCGTTCGCGACCTTATACAAAAACAAATAGCATGATTCAGTATTCACGCGCGATGGATATTATTATTTTAGCTTATTTCATTTATAACTTTAGTGTTTCTATACCGATTTCTATGATTCTTTTTTATGGAATAGTAAATAATCTTAACTTTTTTAAAAAGGGACGACTGAAGGTGTTATAAACGTAAGAGTAGACAAATATTATCAGAAAGCTTCGAACTGCTAATTATCTTGATTTACACGTCTTATTGTGATTCAACCATAAAATATAGACATAATTGCTGTCGTGGAAATATCCCACGAAATATATACCTATATATTATTATATATATTTAATACATATTTATGTATATTATTATATAATTTTATATAATATTTGTATTTCCGTCATACATGATTTCTGTGTAGCTTTAACCATTAAGGTTGCACACGCGACGGAAACTTAAAAAATAGAGTAACTTCTCCCGTTTTCCCAACATTTCCCTTCATTGCTCTGCTGCTATTGATTGTAGTGTAATGAAAAGTATACTATAACCAACTCAGGAGTAAGAAAAGTAATTGTACCAAGATTTTACTAAGTTTTTACAAAAATTTTACTGATTGCATTTTTGGCATCAATATCGATCCCTAATCACCCTCTGATAGTTATTTTGGAAATATATTTCTTGTACAGAATTGACATCCCTACAGATTTATTGTAAGTATACTCGTAGGTAAGCACATATATAAGAAAGGCAGGGAAAATAATATATGGTCAATTAGATTAATCAGTAGCAGCGCTGCAATTCTGGGCGGGTCCAAATTACGGGCGGGTAATGTACATCATAATATTATTTTTACATTTATTATTTTAGTAGTTACGGGGGGGGGGGGGGGGGACACACATTTTTAGAAAAAAAAATATTACATCAACATTATTTTTTTTTAAGTATGGGGAACCCAAAATTTATTGCTTTTTTTTCTATTTTTGTATGAAAATCTTAATGCGGTTCACCGAATACATCTACTTACTAAGTTTCCACAGTACAGCTCTTGTACATACATACATACATACATACACTCACGCCTTTTTCCCATGGGGGTAGGCAGAGATTACGTCTTGTAGTTACGGAAAAAAGTGGCTGTGACATACGGACGGACTGACGGACAGACATGATGAATCCATAAGGATTCCGTAGCGGAAAGGCACAAAACGGAAGCCTAAAAAGTCACAAGTATCTACAGAATGCTTTGATCACTTAACAACAGTACCAACTTTGATTATACAAGCAACCAAATAAGTGTTTATCATATTTCTAATTACTTCAAGAAAATCAGCAGGACTCTATAACACCAATAGAAGACAGAATCACACGCTCGAAGCTATGAAGTTGACAGGCTCATATGCGCATAGCTCGATGTTCGCCAATCAGCGGATGCCGGTTAGGTTATTAAATTCCTGTCTCACTTAATCGATTTTGTGTTTCGATGCGGGCGCGTGTTTTTGAGGGGATATCTTCATTTTTTTTAATATTTAATCTGTATTACCAGATGGTATTAGGAAATTGATTTTGTCATAAATGCAGTAATTTGCATATATTTTTACAAAATACCAATGTTCGCATTGTTATGTTCCGGTGTGAAGGGTAAGATAGGTAAGTGAAATTAGGGTTGTAGATTTGCTGATTTCACAGGAACCATATGTGCTATAGGCGACTTACCGTCAGGTTGGGAAGTTATAAACACATAACATTTTTTTTTCAGTATTCTTAAATCATTACATGCATTAAGCAATGCAGATTAAATTTCAATGTACAGTTATGTAACACTTTTAAAATTGACTCCATTATTTTCACGCTTCGGCGTGAAGAGTCAATGAGTAAGGCGATTATTAAAAAGTTTTATCCTATCTAGAAAAATACAACGACGTAAAACAATTACACAAAAATGTTTTTGTATGATATGAATATCGCATCATTTTCTCATTTTCATCCATACTTTATTAAAACTTCTTCAAATTTGGCCAATTCTTAATTTGTTTATATAGTTACTGTCGTGTTTACTTTGCAATGTTTGCCTTGATTGTTTTCATGTCTCTGATTTATAATTATTATTGTCCATGGAATAATTTTTTCTCGTTTAACACACTGTACTGTACAATTCATGTTGTCATCACCTATAATTGTAATGACATTTAGTTCACATTTTTATATTAATTTGATTAATTGTATTTGATAGTGTACATTATGTTGGTGATCATTAAATAAATAAATAAATAAATAAATAAAATGTGATTGTTATGACTCACATTTGCTTTATTAATAAACTAGCGGACCCGACAGACTTCGTCCTGTCAAAAATATTTGTACAGTGGCAGTTTTTTGTTCCTAATTATTTTAAAGATAATGTCCCATAGCCAACCAAATCGCAAAAAAAGTCTAAATGACCTATTACATTTTGTGGCTATTCAATTTTGGAACGTGACATTAAATCCTCCAACGATGTATTCTGTGCTCCAACGCACGCACGCACCCTGTTTTGATAGATATGATTGAATTTTAGCTATATGTAGCGTTAATAAAGCGCAAATTGACTCTTTGATGTTAGGAACACACATTCATTGCTTAGACAACAGTGAGTGCTTGCAATATGAACTTTATACAATAACAATAAAGCTCAATTCGACTGTACGTTTTAGTTAGAAAACGTTTGCATGGGAAAATAAAAGGGCTGTTTTTAGGGTATTTCCGATAATTATTCGAATTTTCCTCGTTGTATAAACCCTACTTGAACTTCAGCAAACATTAACAAAAAAGAATTGGCCAAATTGGTCCAGGCGTTGTTGAGTTATGAGCTTACCAACACATTTTGCGATTCATTTTTATATATAAGATATAGTAAACGGAGGCAAAAGAAAGCGCGGGCATATTGACCAATAAGTGTCCAAGTTAGCTTGCAGTCTGTGTGTAGCGCTGAATATATTTATACACTTTATACTCGTATATTGTAAAGACTGTAAAGTGGTGAAGTATTAACGTTTTAATTTTTCCTATCCCGTAGTGTTGCCAAACGTTGAGTTTTAGCATTATAAAATTCAATAATTCATGATATAACTTTACATAGTGAATAATCTATTTGCAATATAATTGAATGGGTAATGGAATGGTACCTATAAAATTGGGAAACACTATGACATGATTGGTAAAGGTTGAATACTATCAAAATTCATGGAAATCCTACATTTGCGACATACCATTCAGGTAACCAAACGATTGAGCCTTTGTCCAATTTGCATCATCCATTCTGAACATCGAGAAGGTGGATCTCTAGGTAGGCACCGTAAATTTTAATCAGTCAGTCAAAACGCTTTCAAATTTGCTCAACTAACTGGGTCCTATCTCGATCTGGCCACTACAAGGTGCTTTTGCATTTCAAATGAGCAATAGCTTTCCGTACGTTGTTTTAGGGCGTGTCTTCGTCCCTGGCTTGTAACAGGCTCTTATTGGTAAAACTGTTGGTGCACAGAGTGTAAACGTACATGAATATTAGTAAACTATTCATGTAACTGCTTTGTGAAGGTAATTGTCACATTCAATCATAAGAAAGCGGTAATGTAACTCACACTGTCTGTCAATTTCAATCGAATTAAACAGCAAAGGAGTTAGATAATCATGGGGCAGGTTTTTAGCTATATAAATCACAACTCGGGTCCTCAGAGATGGAGACACTTTGAAACCGGAGTACTTTTCTTTATTTTTTCCTTAGCAGAGGAAGGCTGAGAATCCTCACAAGGAGCACGAAACGTGCCCAGGATAGCCCCCCGCAAAGGCAAGTGTCACAAAGGTTATGTCGGACTCCACACGCCCAGAGCGGTCTGACACATGACCTACCGACAAAATTCAGCCTGAGCCTAAGTTCTAAGAACTGTCTAAGCTAATCGTGAGGGCGACCGCCCCTCAGGAGAGGAGGCGATGCAACAGAAACCGGAGTACTGTAATTGTATTAACAGGTGAAAAGCAAATCTGGTTCCATAATTAAATTAACGTAGGCAGCGGCAGTGGGTGCGTAGCCGCAAATTACCTTCGTCACCACCTGTTCATGATAAGGACCGATAGCCATAAGCTCGCTCGCTGTAAGTAGTCAGAGCTGCCTCTACCGTCCTCAGGGGTCATATGTGAGCATGAGCTCCTTGAAGGGGGCGCATTTGATTGATTGATACAATGAAAAAGAAAAGTACGGCAAAAAAAAGGAAAAATTAATAATGAGACTGAAAGTCAAAATAGCATTTTTTGGATTTCTCAATTTCAGTATTATCGTAGCTACACTGGTTTTTATGTATATGTGTTATATGGAATGGTAAGAATTTATAGATCAAGCAATTCATTAATTACAATTTTTAAGACGTAGATAATTCGGTGTTACCCCCAGTGCATCCAGACCACAACGACCGTTTTCTCTGTATGTTGCCAGTCGTCGCTTGAGTGATGTTTGTTCCGTTTTAGCCGCAATGTGCATAGAGCAGAATGCAAGCTGTAAACCCTTGTTCTCGTTGCAATTATGGTACTCGTGATTTTACGTCCGTCAAGTTTTATGACGACTGTGGCGGCCATTAAGTGATAAAGTGATATTGTTGAACAACTACTTAGATAAGAAACTAGCTTGCTAATGACCAATTTACGTATCGTCTTTAAACTAGCATGGTTGTTACGAATGTAAAATGTGAAAAAATACTTTTTTTTAATACCAGATTGGTGATCTTTTGGTCTTGTACTCTTTTGATGTAAAACGATCTTGTATTTAACCCGGTAGTAGCCTACCGGTGATGTTGATCATTAGATGTTGCTCCCTGGAGCACTATCCCTCCTCTGGGGGAGAGGAGGAGGGGGAGTGTTGAGCTCGTACCGCTAATGGATTCGAAGTTTTCATCTGGTCATTTTTTCACGACCCTTGTGGCAGTCTTTAGTCGAAACAGGGAGGACACCGTGTGAGTTGAGGTGAATGAAAAATTAAAAACTGTCTTTCTATCTCTCTTTCTTACCACTTATTATATTTTTGTTTCCGAATGGTGCACCTCTGTTTCCGATCGGTAGATCCGTAGATCGGAGATCGGCTTGCATCGCATCGGGATGTATGCTACGGAAGTCGTTCCAGTCCGTAGGAACTCAATACATATCGCGGCAACTGTACGCATCCGCAGGAATCCGTTCCATTTCCGGGAATTCCGAAGTACGCTCACAATTATATATTCGGATTTACTTATTACGGCTTTGTGTCCAAGCAGAATGCATTGGCATCACCCGAGCGGCACAGGCGATTGCGGCCAGAGGTCTTACAAACTCAAACATAAAGATAATCTCGGATAGCGCATCGGCCTTACAGGCCCTCCAAAACAATACTATCAACTCTGTCCTCATACTGGAGTGCCATAACACGCTCCAAGCTATTGCAGACACAAAACGGGTAACCCTGCAGTGGATAAAAGGACAAGTGACTCACTCGGAAACGACGCGGCAGATGAGTTGGCAAAAAGGGGCACCAACACGAAAGTGTATGGACCAGAACCCCTAATGCCCATTTCACAGACAGAAGTTAAAACCTGGCTGCGCAAGAGAACAGAGGAACTACACCTAAAAGAATGGATAGCCAAAGAGGGGTGCAAGCGAACGAAGGAAGCAGTCCCAGTACCTTCCAAGAAGCTTGCCCGTTCCCTTATCAAACTAAAGAGAGACAAGATACAAAAGGTCATAGCTACCATAACTGGACATTGTCTTTTAAACAAACACCTGTACACAATTGGTATAACAGACAGCCCCTTGTGCAGAGGGTGAATGGAGGCTGAGGAAACGCCACAGCATGTTCTTATGGAATGTGCAAGTGTGGCCGACCAACGGGAGAAACTTCTCCATTCCCCGGCGTCCCTGCCAGAAGCATACAGCAGCCCACGGAGGCTGCTGGCGTTCTGGGAGGAACTGGAATGGATGGAGTAGGAAGGAGGCAGACGCAGGAGCCTTCTCCTATGCGCACAATGGCCCAATCATGAGGCTAAGTGCGGTGGAGCCCAGCTAAACTAACTAACTACGGCTTTGTAATTATTAATTTGTAGGCACAATGAATCGCGTTTAGAATGCCCGAAAAATTATTGAACTGTGAACACTAAAATAATTAAAATTAACAGAGAGTAAGTGAATATGATAAGGATGGATTTAAAAAACGACAACTATAAGATTTTTGTAAATTGCCGCTTTTCTGTTGTGATGCGACTTATTAGTACATTCAGTAGTCTGTATGCAGTAGATGCTAGTGCAGCTAGTGTATGAATGTCGATAGCATGTTGTTGAACCCGTATGTCTGATACGAAATCTATCTGGAGCAGTCGCAAATGCAGCATATTAAGCAGAGTATATATTTTATACAAATATTTATATAAATATTTTATATATATTTTTTAATACATTAATTTTCTTTACTGCATTGTAAAATGTAGACAAAATTTTACAATCAATTGACTTGAACCGTTGGACTTTTGTTGCAGATATCACGAGAAAATATCTAAACCGCAGCAGAAATAGAATAATTTTACTCTAATTTGATGCCCTGCTGGCAGAATATTATTTTGAAGCAAACTTTATCTCATCGTAAAGTACACATTTTCCAAAGTACCTACTAAAAACGAAACGCCGATTTCTGGGTTGTCATAAGAAACTTACTCGGAAGGTATTGTGGTTGACTTTAGACATTATAAGTGCTAAGCCAACGCTGGAAACAGCGCTGGCTTGCTGGCTGGGGCCGGCTAATTAAATAGCTCTCGCTGACAGCTGTCTCCGACACTGTATTAGTCAGAGAGTTAGGAAGTGTTAAGTTTATTTACCAACTACACGAGATCTGTTTAAAAAAAAGACAGTGGACGTGTTTAAAAGATGAAGAAGACAAACATTTTCAAAAAGCTTAGTTATTATTATTTTTTTTAATGTCGCCCCACACTAGGATTTTTATCCTGTGTCGTGGGTCAGTCGTGGGCAGTCACAAACATAAAAAGCTCATACGCACAAATACCCAGACCGGAACAAATTTTTGTAGGTTATACAAAATATCTGTACCGTGCGGGAATTGAACCTGCGACCCGTTGCGTAGAAGCCGATTACTCGACCACTGCGATAAACGTGTCGTAATATATACCTACTGTATATGTATATAATAATAATAATAATAAACTCTTTATTGCACACAAAATAAATACAAGAAATAAAGTAAACAAACAAAGACAATTATGAGCAAACGGCGGCCTTATTGCTAAAAGCAATCTCTTCCAGGCAACCTTAGATAAGAGAAAAACGAAAACAAACTAGGAATTTTGGGAATAGGTGCAATTATTGTGAAAGTAAATAAAGTAAAATTACGTTAAGAATTTAAGGACAGGAAATGGATACGGACTTGGTTCTTAAAGGACTCTAACGTTTGCGCTCTCTTAATACTCTCAGGGAGAGAATTCCAAAGTCGAACGGCATAAGAGGGAAAAGAGTAAGAGAGAAAATCAGTACTGCAAGAGGGGATATCAAGAGTCAAGTTAAAATTCGCTCGTAAAACGCGACTGGAGGAAGAGGACCGAAAAGAGAACAAAGACTTAAGGTATGCTGGAGATGTAGCAAGAAACAAGATATTGTAAAGAAGAGATAAAATATGCAAATCTCTGCGCTGCCGAATAGGAAGCCATTGGAGTTTGGAGCGATGGTAAGAAACATGGTCAAATTTACGCAGATTGCAAACAAACCTGATGGCCATATTCTGCAGACGCTCAAGCTTGTCAAGTGATTCCTCCGACAGACCCACCCAGGCAGCGTCAGCGTAGTCAATTAAGGACAATAAGAGAGATTGAGCTAACACTGTCTTAGTCGCCGTCGGGAGGAAGTTACGAAATCTGTTTAGCGAACCATAGGCTGCAAATATCATAATAATATAACGCAGAAAGCAGCAACTAATCATAGATAATTTATGCAGTAGACTAGACTTATAGTCCTTGCTCTTAGGGCACATCCTTCTCATAACAAGTTGTAGGCTTATTATGTATCCAGGCAAATCTTAATGAATAAAGATTGACATCAAAAAGCCCAGAGTTGATTATTCGATTAATAATATTAACATCTTTAACTAACATCGAATTTGTTAAATATTCTTGAGTTACGCTTTCATAGTTGTACTGATTACATTAGATAGATTTAGATTAAACATTGAATACTATACCTAAAATTTTCCTACTTGTGATATTTGAATTGAATTTGAATAACATATTTTACAAATGTTTATTTCGTGCCTTTAATTAAATGTTAAATTAGATCCTAAATAGAAAAATGTTTCGTTTCTAGCTATAAAAAGTCTGACTGATGATTATTGTAAGAAAAACATATATATTACCAATTTTTTTATCATTTTTGGTGCTAGTGAACTAACAAGAAATCATATTTTATGATAATGCTGCATGGGAATCCTTTTGCCTTGAGTTTGATAAGCTACAGTCGTTCGTGTCAGAAATACTGTTGATTGCTCTTATTGGTAAATGCACTAGCCAAAATTGTAAAAAAAAAATACTATTCTGCTAAAATTTTGTAACGTTCTCATATATTCTTTTTAACAATTGCTATAGCATACTGAAAGAATATTTAAATATCCCTTATATACTATTTTTTAAAATAAGAAACTTTTAATAAGTATATTTTTTTTATTTACATCAAACTTGCCGACGGCGACCACAGATAGAAATGAGGGCAGTAATGCGACCGAACATTACAGTATCACATAGTGGATCTAAGACTTAATCATCGTCACGACTGATATGAAAATACGGAGGTCAGCTCTTTGTCATTGCTAGGAATCATAACGAAGTCACGTCAGTCAGAGAAGTACCACGTTGATTCAGTTTTAAACAAACTAAGCCGATTTCCATATGTACTGTGAGAATTTCGAAAATGTACAAATGAGAAGTTAGACTAACAGCGTTCCATGGTTAAGTCTCGGAAACTGCTTTGGGGTTATTCCACAGAGACACTAGTAGTGTCCATATTACAAAAGCTTTGCATGCGAAATATAGCTTTGGCAGGAGGATAGATTTCTGTAGATTGTTGTTTATAAAAAATCGTGTTCTCATTATTACCGGTATTCATATTTTAGAATTAGATTCTTATTATGCCCACTATGTTCAAATATTTGCTAATACATCGAGCCGCAGTGAAAACAATGTAGTTGTACTTTATGTAAAAATTTCTCCTATTACATGACAAGTATATTATCATTTGTCAAAATCTTTGAAAGCTCTCCAAGGTAGAGAATTTGTAATAAAATTATAAACTATTCGAACTAATAAAATATTAATTAATTAAAAGAAAAATTTGAAAATAAAATATAACGGAATTTAATATGACATGATTTAGTAGGTCGTAACGTAGTATTATCTAATTTATTACGACATAATTTATTATTATTTATCATCATTTCAGCCAAGACACGGTCGCTGCTGATCGTAGGTTTCCTCCATGAAGCATAATAAGGTATTGGGCTGTTTCCCACCACGCTGTGGGAAACAGCACAATACCTTATTAGTCACCAGTATTAGTTGGCGGGTAACGCCAGGAGACCTATTTTCGAATTACGAATGCGATTTCGTAAAACCTCAAAGCGGTGACTTTGAGGTCACGGATTTCTAAACATCCAATTTTTAAAAAAGTCGATAGCAGAGCTACCAACATAGATAAAGTACACACATAAATGTAAGAGTTCGATTCCACGCAGAATTTAGCCGCTGCCGGTTATTGCCGGCTTAACCATTATGGTTTTTATATATATATCAATCTGTTTCTTTACCGATTTCTATGATACTTTTTTATGGAATAGTTAATAATGATAACTTTTTTTAATAAGGGATGACTGAGAGTGTTATAAACGTAAGAGTAGACAAATATAATCAGAAAGCTTCGAACTGCTAAGCTATCGGGAGTTACACGTGTTATTGTGAGTCAACTAACAAGATAGACATATGCTGTCGTGGGATATTTTTTATATTATTTTAAGGAGAACATTTCCGTCATACATGATTGTGTAGCTTTAGCCCGTTTTCCCAACATTTCCCTTCACTGCTCTACTCCTATTGATTGTAGCGCGATGAAAAGTATACTATAACCAGCTCAGGAGTATGAAAAATAATTGTACTAAGTTTCGTTAAAATCCGTCTAGTAGTTTTTGTTTCTATAATGGTATAATTTTTGTTTGTCTGTCACAATCAAAATCAATGGTGGCATGTAATTGAAAATCACTTCAATAAAAAATTCTGATTTTGACAATGACATTTGTTTTGACATTTACAGCGTAAGTAACATTACTGTGATCGGTATTGGTGACGCAATCAATTACATCGTGGCAACTAACATAAGTGCTGTCATCTTTGCAATGCCATGCCGTGGTTATTGCATATGCCATTCAGAACGCGCCGAATTTGCTATATTTATGTCTGACGACTAATGTAACCTACAAATTGCGTACAAAGTGATGTCTATAAAAAAATAAGTTATTCTTAAATATTACGTAGGTATATATATAAAATTCATTTAGTCGTCCGCGATATAGAAATGACCAAAATGCAATAGCATATTAATCTTGATGGGTAATAGAATTATAGAGCTCAAGAACTCCAACTCGGAAGGGTTACACAAGAGTTTCTAAATCTCTCCAGTATTTGCGTATTTGTAAATATTTTAAAACGTTTCAAAGTCGGTTAAGAACTTCCTAGGCTTACGGGCCTCCATCGATCCCACGGGAACCCCCAAATTTTCTGAGTATACTGATAGATACAAGAAAGACAAAAGTTCATGCCGTAATGCTCGGAGGTTAGGCAGGGACGAATCAGTCCCAAGAGTGACATTTCAACGCGATTTATAAATAAAACAAAATTTTAATGTTTTCCTCTGCGTTTAGGAGAGAATAAATTATGAAATTTTAAATTTATATTTTCTGCGTGATGCATAGTGTTTTTAACGTAAAAGTTGTTTAAGTTAACGCAAAAGTAAATGTTAAAGTTAAACCAGTATAAGTAGGGCGTCGGAATGACTATTCTCGAGGTTTGTAATGAGCAGATTTTTTCAAAACAGTCAACCAATTCTGTCAGTACTTAAAATCAAAAACTAAACTAGACGAAAATGCTGGATCTTACTATATTTGGTAATTGAGCGTGCAAGTCATCTCGCGTTTATATTGCGTCAATTCCATTTCGGCTTAAATAGTGACTATTTATTCATGAACACACTAGTGGGATGAGCGGGGTAGTTGATAGCGGAGGTTATAAATTATTGGTATAAACGAATTTCTTTTTATCACTAAAGTTGTTAATTGATTATGAAATTAGTAAGTATAATTTATAAAGAAGGAATTTCATAATTTTCTTTCGTTTTTGAGTATGACGAAGACAGAAAAAGTTTATTTTTACAAGCTTTTATTTACTTTCACCTGTCCCGTTGTCTGTCGTTTTGTAATCAAATCTTGCAACTTAAATTTGATCCACTTTCCGGTTTCCGATTGAGCTGAAATTTGGTATACACGTTTAGTTCGGATGACAATGCACGATTAACTGTGTGACGTCATTCTAAATCCAACATGGCGGCGTATCCAATATGGCGGACCAATTATTTTTAATGCACTCCTACAATATGGGTATCAAATAAGAGGGCTAGAAAAGAACACCTCGGTAAAAAATGTGACGTTACTAATCCAATATGGCGGACTTTTCCAAGATGGCGAACCAATTATTTATAATGCACCCCTACAATATGGGTATCAAATGAAAGGGTTTACTAAGCTTGGTTTTTTAGTCGGAAAATAAATTAAAAGTAAAAACATCCTTTTTTTAAAAACAAAATGAACTTTTGTTACATATAAAAGCTTGTCGTTAAAAATATTCTATAAGTAAGTAAATCTCGCGACAAGCTTTTATATGTATTAAAAGTTTATTTTGTTCTTTTTAGCGCATTTAATAAAAGCTTGTTTTTAAAAAAGGATTTTTTAACTTTTAATTTTGTTTTGTTTGTAATCATTGAGAAGTAATTTTGTAGGAATTCGTAATTTTAACTCAATCAAATAACTTGTCGCTTGGCTTGTTTTTAACTATGTTATAAATATACATTTCAACATCGTTGATCATAATTAGTGTTAAAGTATACCGATTTCAATTTTACACTGTCTCTTAAAATTAATATCTTTACATTTGTTCAATTTACGCACAGTTTGGAAATAAAAAGTCAATAGTTCCGTAAGAAAATGTCGCAATTGTATGTGTGATAAATAATAAATTAATAATAAATAGCAACCAAATAATAAAGTTTGACGTCCACAAATATGTACTTTATTTTGGACATAATCATATATCACAAAGTTTTCGTGGAATACTCGCTATTTTAGTTGAACTTCCAATAATTGTTCTATGAAAAAAAAAGAAACGTATTATTATACCAGAAAGTTATTTTTAATTACTCACAATTTAGTCGTAGTATATTTGTAATCTATTGAAAATTACTTACTAAACTGAATTAAGAACTCGCCTGTGGCTTGTGTCCAATAACAGTAACGTGCGTAATTTCCAATTTAGCTCACGTATATAATAATGTGTTATTAAGCAATGTACGAATAGACGTATAATAATAATACCAAACGACGGAATATAATTGTATGGTTGTCGTTCTGTATTTCTATAATTAAAATCATATCAAGAAATATTTATTTAGCATAGATCTTTTTAATAGCTGGAAGGGCTGTTAAAGGAGCTGTTTAATATTGTTTTAAAACATGTTTCGTATAAGAAAATTTAAAAAGAACTCTACAACTGTTTGGAAATTAGGAGAACTTTTTGTAGAAGAACAATCAAGCAAATCTAAAAGTCTATTTTTCTGTTCAATTTTATTTTAGATTGTATTCTCGTAGACGAAGTCTTCCAACAAATTCTATCGTAGACGAACTTTTCCAACTAATTCTATTTTACCTATTCCTGTCAAGAACAATCCAAGCTGAGCTGAGGTATTACATTCATACAGTTATTATATGAACTATTTAATTTCGAATCAAAAGGTTTAGCACCTTTCTCCTTTGATGTTCAATAGAAATGTGAAATTCTTTACCATTTCACGTGTTACCAACATCTTACAATCCTGGATCCTTTCCTGAAACATATCAGGACCCTCGGTGTAGCAACTCACCGACAGCTCGCCACAAGCTGCCATGAGGGAGACTGACTACACTACTGGGGAATTTATGGCAATTACATGGAAATGGAATATTATTATTATTAAATATCTCCATTTAATTAGATAATGCTATATTCTTGAGAGTAATTTGCTTTTGAATGTTAAAATTTTGAGGAAGGTCTACATTTTCAGATTTGTTTGAAATATGAAATAGCTTTAAACGTTTCCTTAAATAGCTGTCATTACGAAGTACTATCAAAGGACACATGCGAGCACGTCGCTTACATACCGGATATTGTTTGAGGATAGGATATTGACAGGAGCTAGATGATATTCCTACAGGTTAGTTAAGACTATGAATATTTTTATACATTTTCTGTGACTTTTACTTGTAAATAAGTAAGTATGAATTACTTTTTAAATATAATGTTGTACTTATTTAGTTTGATTTTATGGTGCCTATAAAGGTGTAAATATGCAATTAAGGGAAGCAGAATAAAAAACTTTAAATGTAGCCTCGACACAAAAAAATATTATTGTTTGAATAAAGGATAATGAAAAATCTTTGCTGTATAGCTGATAAAATTCAACATGTACTTTAAACATTAAAGATACTGTGAAATTATTTCTTTCTTTATAGAGGTTTTGTATTCTTTCCTTTATTTTTTTCTTAGAAATTTTTGCTTATGGATTTTGAAACATTTTCTCCGTATAAATATTAGAACGCATAAATACTTCTGATTGGGGCAGAATTAGTATTCGCGACTCCAAAATGTGTTGACCAATTTGACCACAGCGTACTTAGCAGATTAACCGACGCAGTTCGAATTTCAACTGAATTGTTCACCAATTACTTTGTTGTCATATCCTTAGTTTTACTATAAACAAAGTTATTGCTTATTAAAAAAAGCGGCCGTACTAAATTTATACCGGGTTGTATGAAAAATAAAATGTAGATTTACATTTTACCTGAACCAAAGAAATTTTAATTACTCTTTGTTATATTTAATGAAATTATGCTAATGTCGTGAAACTTTTATTACGCTCTATATTTTGATAGCTTTGGCAAGCGATTTTTTTTAATATAAGTATCGCGAAAGAGAAATATTACAAAACGACGGAGCTCACCAACAGTGGGGCTTATTTTAATAGACAAAAAAAACACGCTAATATTCCTTCTTTTTGGAATTTGAAAGTTGTTTTAGTAAGTTGTCGCGTAAAAGTGGCGTGGCGTAAAAGTGGTTTTGAGTAATGGAGAATAGGAAATTGCAATGGAGAGAGATCGGAGTTTCTCTGCGTGATCAAATCAGAAATTTTAAATTTCAGAAAACGAACGTTACCGTCGTAGCCTAACGAATTCTTTAAGTGGCAAAGACAATTCTCTTCAGCTCGCAGAACTCATGTCCATTGAGGGGGAAAAGTTCTCGACTATCAAGCATACGCAGTGAAACGTTAGTAGGTCTTCTACATGGCGTTAGAGGGCTGTGGCCTCCTTCTGTGAAGCAGTCATGCTCCAGAAGGAGGCCGCCGAGCGGGGTCGGGAGCTGGCCGATCCCGCTCGAAGAAGGCGGCGCCGGGCTCGGTAGCACAGCTGCGGCGCCGCTGCGGGTCGCCGGCGGGCGCAAGGAAGTCGCGATTGCTACGGCGACCCGGGATGGACCACGCCCCTTCGGTGGCCGGGAGGCGTCGTCGGTGGAGGAGACCGGGGGAGGTAGTGTAGCCTCCCCCGAGGAGGGCTCCCCTCTAGGCAGGGGAGCGGAGGCTGGGGGTTCCCGGAAGTAGCTTGATGTTCCCGGGGGCTCCCTACATGCCTGAGGAAGGCCATCCCTGCGGTTTTTAGTGGGTAGGCCTCCCCCTTCTGGGGAGGAGAGCCCCACATAACCGCCGGCTCGCCACAGCCTGGGTATGCAATTTAATGCATTTTCCTCAGGGGAACAAAAAAAAAAGGTCTTCAATGGTGGATCGATGACTTTGTAAGTTGTAATTGGAACATCGATTCCAGACAATGAAATTAATATGTACTTTAGGAGTTATCTGATAGTCGTAGTGCATCCGTTATTACTTTGAGATAATGAGCATATATTTTTAGTTGATCGCGTAATTTATGTCTAAATGTTTGCTATCACGTTTCATTTTGACAATAAGCAGCTGATTTGGAAAAAAGATATGTATTTCAAGACAAGAAAACTAAAAGTACTCTTAAAATTAGAGCAAGAGAGGTATCATTTGTAGCGAATGTAACTTACAATGGAATTTACTCAGGTGAAGACTGAGAGAGGTAGAGGTAATAACAAGTCGATTACTAATTGAATTTGTCAACGAATAACATTCAAAGCAAGCAGATTGCATATTCTAAAATTTGTGTGGAATGTGACTAAGCGCAAAAACTTATTTAATTCCACTGTGCGCAAATGTGTGCGTTGAAAGGCGTGTTGAAAGGTTGCAAAGTGCAAAGGTTCGCATATTAAACAAAGATACATGTGACGGAAAGGTTTTCCGTTTTACGCAGAAATTTTAATCTACGACAATTGTAATACATGTTTTAAAAAAGTTCGCGTTAATCGCAATTCGTTTGTCGTAAAAAATAATAACATGGTTTATAAAATCCTGTTATAATTCTAGATTCATATTCAATTGGTTAGTGTATGATAGTTAACGCAAGACCATTGTGTTCTATAAACTTTAATAATTACTTCGGAAGTTCTAACATGGTTACATTACTTTCCTATGACAGTAAGTAATTGAGAGTGGTTGTGGTCAGCCATAACAGTTAGAAACAATGGCCGGAGTAAGCACAGACTAGAGGTTGCCTAGGTCAGCTAACGAATGCGCATTATAAGTCAGATAGATATACTTAAGCTAATGAGACCCGTCATTAGTTTTTATTGAGCACATTAATGAAGTTACCTTGTTCATATTCTGAACGGATTGTATTCCTCTTTCTTAATCTTCATCATAATAGAGTTCTCTTTAAACGAATCTCTTTCTAAATGTTCATCTAATTGTGTTAGAAAATATATGTATAATATATAGGTATGTACGGCTAGTTTACTGTGTATCTTAGTTTAATGAACAAAGTAATTTATGTAAACTTTCTACCTTTTTTCAATTCAACTCGGCTTCTTTGCGAATTCTGTTACGTTTTAACTATCTATAAACTCTTTACAATGTACGTATTACTAAAAAAAGGAAAAAAAGGCCTCTTTCTCTAAAGAAAGGCCGGGTCAAGAGTACTCGCAACCGACGAGCATGCATGAAGACGCACATGAAAGTGGAGGAAGCAAGAGAATTGTGCCAGGATCGTAGCAAGTGGAGAGAGGTGGTCTCTGCCTACCCCATTGGGAACAAGACGTGACATATATGTATGTATGTATATGTATGTATTACTAAAATAAAATATTATATAATAATTAAACAGTGTAAAAGACATAATTTGCAGTTCAACTAATACCTTGAAATTTGCAAACAGATTCTATGCGTTCATAGGTCCTTTATTTTATAATTAGCTAGATAGATAATATATATTAATAAACTAAATTACTACAATTGTTAGAAAACTACATTTAAGTTTCACAAATTGAGAGTTAATAAAGTAATCTCAAAATTTTCCTATTTTTGTTTAATATAAAATAAAATATTAATATTGTGTAAATATATTTAACACGTTTTTCTGAACGGTAAGCACTTGAAGCATATACATAACTAAGTTTAGGCAAATTATAAATGTAGTATTTATCATACTGTTATAGAAATCTTACGCCAAAATACTAAATAAAATAAAATACATTAAAATAAATATTTTTTTTTTTGTAAAAAAAAACACTAAATATTCCCAAAAAAATTACGATGTAAAAATAACACACAGTTATGATATAAATCGATTCGCACCTATTTTTATCCAATTTCTCACAACAGGGTTGACTAAAATATGAAAATTACACATAATAAAGAAAAATGTATTTGACGACAAAATTTTAAAAGTGAAGTCTAGATGATTTATGTGGCCTTAAATATTATTGCTTATTATTATTATGTATACATTATTAATATGAAGAAGATAAACATTATTTACTGTAACTATTATTTTTGTTAAATTTGTACATAAATCATTACTCAAATAACTTATTATCGAATAAAAAGGTTTTTTTTGTTTATAAATCTTATCATTTTTTATTTATGACAATAATCAGACATGAATTAAATTGTTATTATATAATATTAATAGAATGTGAATATTCTATTATTAGTGACTCGTATATTGGTAGCTGGACAATGCAGACTAGGCCAGGACAAGAGGACTAAGGAGTAGTTAATCCTGAATCACCAGAGAGCTACTTTGGGGTAGCGCAGTAGTGCTTCTACTATGCCTGCCTGCGCGAAATACGACGTGCTGCTGTCTACCTTCTTGCTTTTCAACACTCATCTTACTGTCGCCTATTTGCATTCTATCTATGGCGTGGTGCGGTTGCGTGCCATTTTTTTTTTTTGTTCCGCTGAGGAAAATGCATTGAATTGCATACCCCGGCTGCGGAGAGCCGGTGGTTATGTGGGGCTCTCCTCCCCAGACGGGGGAGGCCTACCCACTAAAAACCTCAGCGATGGCCATCCTCTGGCGTTGTAGGGGGCCCTCAGGATCGAGTGTCGCATCTGAGGATCCCCGGCCTTTGCACCCCTGGGTGCGTAAGGGGAGCCCTTCTCGGGGAGGAGTGATCTTGCCGCCTCCTCCCCTCCAACCTCCTACGACGTCAGTGACGTGTTTGTCTGTCAGTGTCTGTGCTATTTTTCTGGTCTGCGCTTTTTGTTGCTTTACCTTAATTTAATGTTAAGTTAATTTGAGGTACCGACCGTGCTTTCCGAATAATTCGTTTCTTTTTTCTATTTCGTAGTAAATTTCACATCAGTTGTTGTTTTTATTTCAGTATTTTTTTCCAGTTTTTCGCTTCGGAGCCTTCTGCAGAATACCATCTGTTCAAAGTGCAACTGTAGTGCTTGACGTGTTGTTAACTGTCAGTCAGTCAGTCAGTTACATACAGGTCGGCACGAACAGCGCCGATCGGAAGCGCCTTCCTTCGACGCTCGACAAGACCCCAATAAAATGCTCGGTTTACTTTTTACGAGGCTGCCCCGTAAAGTATGGCGTCCCTCTACGTAAACGAATGGCTTTTTATATTGCTGACTGTACTCCCAATTCTGTGTCGCCTTCACAAGATAAGGTTTATGGCGTACGGAGTTGTTATAGAAAATTGAGTGTTATGCCGAGTGATGAAGCGACGGTAGAACATCTTGAAAGGGATAGATTTAGTTTTTCTTTACCCCAAATGCACACACCATCATCCCAAATACACATACGTCTTATCTATTTCCGTCCCGGAGCAGCGGTGCAGGTTTTAAGTGCAAGTGAAAACTTATAATAGTTTTGCACGTGATTGTACGTCATTATAAGCTATTGCGCCCACTGCTGGGCAAAGGCGTCCTTCAAGAAAAGGGCGTCTGACATCTTCACGTTAACTATTTGATATTATGCTGTATGCCTTCTCATGTAGTGCTAATCTAACTGGAACATTGGCCAGCAATTGTGTCATGAATGTCAATAATCAATGATATAGCCGTGTTGGGGTCATCTAACAGTTTCTATGTATGTTGCAGTATGATTTCAGAAATTGAATTATGGCGAAATTTCTATATAGCAAAACAATATAACATATAATGCTATATAATGCTGAAAACTTTCTAAATTTACTGAAAGTTTTTACTGAAACTTATTAAAAGCAAAAATACGGGCTTCATAACCATATCTCCGATTTACCTACTGGTCAGGGCAATGATGTCACTGTCATTAATCAAATCAAAATAATAATAATGATTGATTCCTAGTGTATATTTTGCGGTATTATCTCGTAGTTATGATGGGTAAGAAATATTTTGCGATATTATGTTAGAGTTATGGTGGGTAAGAAATCAGAAATACATATAGGACTTTTGCTGCTGACTTTCTCCCACAAATATTGCAAATCAAGGGGCGTGGGGTGAGAGGATATATTTTCATTTAATTTCAAGTGATTACAATTTTGATTACAAAATGCCTGGTTTTTAGGGCTACTATTGAACTTAGCTTAGCTTAGTTTCCTTATTTGCAAATTTGATTCTCAAATTCACTCAAGCTTCTCGTTTTGCCACTGTTTAATTATCCGTATATTCGCGCGAGTTTCTGGGAGTTTTGTAAAAATTCTGACTATTACATCAACCTGCGACATGTTGTGTATTAATTGATATTGTCTCACTTAATTATATGCGTGGCGTATCGAATCCATGAAGGGGCATTTGGCTCGTGAATTCGTAATTTAAGATATGGTTATGATGTTGATGGGAGTATAAGCGTGGGTATTATTAATTAAGTACCATAAGTACTAATTTTCATATTTAGGTTCCCATAATGAAAACATACATTAAACTACCATATGGTGTCGCGATTGTGTTGTATTTCAACCATGGTTTCAGAGTCAACTTCAAACTTCACAATTTGACATTGACTATAATAAAAAGTTGTAAAATATTTATATAGAGGGTTAATCATCACTGGAGCTTTTAAGAGGTTATAAGCAAAACAAAAATACTTTTGATACTTTACAGAAACGTAATATTTCCCGGGCGACCATTGACCTAAATAGACATATCATTCTAGAGCCGACCGCAACATTTTCTTAAAGCACCAAGTTAAAAATGAAAATTTCTCCCCAGAAATTGGTATATGCAAATTTTGTTCAGAAGACGAAGCAATGAATAAATTTTGTATAAGCACGCAAAGGAGATTCCCAGGTACAGACCACCTTTAATTTACTGCCAATCAAAACTTTTTCGGGTCTAAGTTTTTCATAAACTTCAATATAACATAATCTTTAACACTTAACAACTCTATTTTCTGTTTATTTTGTTTATATTGGTTCAAATGTTTATATTACGTTTTTATATTAAATATATAATGAAATAACAAGAAAGAAGAACAAAATTGAATGTGTTTATTACATTAGTAAATAAGACAAGCTTCTTTATTTAGAAAAAGAAACAGCGTAGTGATACACTTAATAAAAATACACGCTCTTTTCTTTTGTTAAGGAAGCAGTGATAGCGGTACAAATAATAACTAACGCAAACTATTTTCTTTAGACAAAATAACACTTGTAGTTAATAAATACTGGTTACCATCAATTTTTGTTAAGTTCCAGTGTAATAGTGAGATTATTGCCAGTTCTCAAAGATGTAATGGTTCCCTTTGTCGTCTCTTACGACACCCACGGGAATAAAAGAAGGGGCACCACGGGAATACGGTGACTCTTGTATTTTTTATCCGTCGGTGTAAAGCTCTGAACCTATGTATTGGTTATTGGGTAATTACTTCTCAGCATTATTCTTCTACACCGAAATGCGGGTCTCGACTTTCAATGGTGATGTTGAAAGAATTAAATGAAAAAGGTTAGCAGCCTGGAAGGTAACTTAAGGAAATTGCCCTACATTGAGTTAATGTGTCTATAAGGCACTTCTGCTGTTCATTTCAGTTGCAGATATCTTTCAATTCTACATTTTCCCCACTTTTGGGCGAGTACATGTTTTCTTCTCCCATTCATATGATGCGTCATCTGCGCGGATATTCTTCAATTTCTTCGCTTGGATATGCATATTACATATCCATACAAATATATCCTTCTTCATTATTTATCAATACATTCTTAAGTATACGCTACTCTCATTTCATATTCACAATTCTTCAAAAAAATTACTCTCACCATTCCTTATCAAATGCCCACATCATGCTAGGCTTTTGTGATAGAAAGATAAATAACAATTTCATATCCTCTCTATCACTGAAGCTCTTTCAAACTTTCTCTTATACAATCATTGCTTATCTTCTTCATTCGAGTAACACAACATATTCATTTTAACATTCTTATCTTGGCCACGCAAACTCTTTTTATTCTGTCTCCTTTACTGTCCAACATTATAACATAGAACAAATCAAAAATATCTTTACTCAACATAGACCTGCTCTAATATATTGCAGTATTATAACATACGAGGGGTGATCAAAAAGTAATGATAAACGGATTTTTCAAAAAGTAATGATAAAGTAATGATAAACGGATATACGGAATTTTATTATATTTAATAATAAAATTCTGCAAAATAAAAGTGCAAAACCCTGGTCTTGCACAAGTTGCCGGATAAAAAATAGTATAAATAGGACGTCATTTTAAAAAGTTACATTCATTTGAATACGAGCAGTCGGAGTGATAACATCAAAATGGAGAAACAAGAAGTACGAAGCGTCATCAAATACTTCTGCTTGAAAAAAATGTCCACCAAAGACATTCATACAGACTTGGTGGAAACATTAGGGGACTCTGCGCCTCCATATTCTACAACTGCACGCTGGTGCAAGGAGTTTAAGATGGGAAGAACATCCACGGAAGACGGACACCGCGAAGGCCGCCCATCCTGTTCCCTCACTGAGGAAAACGTCAAAATAGTTGAAGATCTGGTTTTGGCAGACCGAAGAGTGACCATTCGACATTTAGCTGAGAACACAGGCATCTCATTTGGTAGCATTTAAAGGATCTTAACTACCGAGATGAACATGAGAAAGGTCTCCGCGCGTTGGGTCCCGAGAATGTTAACCGACGAACAAAAGAAAAAACGACTTGACAT
Organism: Scirpophaga incertulas; assembly: GCA_036419045.1. Taxonomy (NCBI): domain Eukaryota; kingdom Metazoa; phylum Arthropoda; class Insecta; order Lepidoptera; family Crambidae; genus Scirpophaga; species Scirpophaga incertulas. The sequence continues at coordinate 7,008,964 of CM071628.1, read as the reverse complement.
TTCAAGAACCAATCTTGAAATGTTCCAGGCTGATGAAGAAAATTTTTTGGCTCGATTTGAGACTATGAATGAAACGTGGATTCATCATTTTGATTCCAAAACAAAACAACAGTCAATGACATGGAAAAGGCCATCCTCACCGACACCAAAGAAATTCAAAGTTTCAAGCTCTGCTGGCAAGGTTATGGCATCTGTTTTCTGGGATGCTGAGGGAATAATCATGGTTGAATACCTTGATAAGGGAGCTACAATAACAGGCTCCTACTATGCTGAACAAATTAAAAGATTGCTAGAGGCCATCAAGGAAAAAAGACGGGGTAAACCGCGCAAAAGTGCTGTTTCATCAAGACAATGCACCTTTTTTTTTTTTTTTTTTTTTTTGTTCCCTGAGGAAAATGCATTAAATTGCATACCCCGGCTGTGGCGAGCCGGGGTTATCTGGGGCTCTCCTCCCCAGAAGGGGGAGGCCTACCCACTAAAAACCTCAGGGATGGCCTTCCTCAGGCATGTAGGGAGCCCCCGGGAACACAAAGGCCACTTCCGGGAACCCCCAGCCTCCGCTCCCCTCTCTAGAGGGGAGCCCTCCTCGGGGGAAGCTACCACCTCCCCGGTCCCCTCCACCGACGACGCCCCCGGCCACGGAAGGGGCGTGGTCCATCCCGGTCGCCGTAGCGGTCGCGACTTCCTCGCGCCCGCCGGCGACCCGCGGCGGCGCCGCAGCTGTGCTACCGAGCCCGGCGCCGCCTCCTTCGAGCGGGATCGGCCATCTCCCGACCCCGCTCGGCGGCCTCCTTCTGGAGCATTACTGCTTCACAGAAGGAGGCCACAGCCCTCCAACCTCCCTCGTCCGCCAGCATTGCCGCAATCAATGCCGGCGGAGACAGATCTCGCCCGATCTCTGCGACCAAGACTCGGCGCTCGGAGGCCCACGCGGGGCACTCCGCCAGCGTGTGCTGGGCCGAGTCGAGGTCGGATGCGCAGTGGTGACAATGTGTCGATCCCTCCCGTCCTATTCGACACAGATACTCACCGAAGCAGCCGTGCCCGGTGAGTATCTGAGTTAATCGGTAGGTGACCTCCTCCTTCCTGTTGAGCCAAGCTTCGAGGTGCGGGAGTACGGCACCGACGGCCCGCTGGCGCGCGCAGATCTGTAATTCGAGCTGCGCACGCCAGGCCGCCACAATCCGTCGGTGCCACTCCCGCTTAGGCACTTCGTGCGCGGGTTCCAGGGCGCTCCCCCCATCGCCCCCCCGGCCGACACGCCGCGACGCATACGTCGCCGCGTACATGTCGGCCAGGATGTCGAATGGGGGGGAGCGTCCCAGAACTGTCGCCGCCTCGTACGAGATTGTACGGTAGCCTCGTACGATCCGTATGGCCATTATCCGCTGCAGGCTCCGTAGCAGAGCTCTGCAGCGGGGGGACCTCGCGCAGTCTTGCGACCACACGGGAGCCCCATACATGGCCACGGACCGCACGACGCCCCCGTACAGGCGGCGGACTCCATCCCTCGGTCCCCCGAGATTGGGCAGCAGGCGATGCAATGCGCCCGCCACCCTTTTGGCTCGGGGGACCAACCGCACGAAATGCTCCTCGAAGCTCCAGCGGCGGTCCAGGGTGAGGCCCAGGTACTTTATGTACGGCCCCACCGGGACCACCGCGTCACCCACCCGGATCCGGCAACTGGGTGGTTCCCGGCGCCTCGGAAGGCCGTGGAACCATAGCGCCTCGGTTTTGTGAGGCGCTATTTGTAAACCCAGCTGGCGGATCGCCCGCACGACACATGCCACCCCAAGCTCGGCAAGCCTGAGCACCGGCTCGAAGTCGGCCCCAGTCGTCACGACGAGAGTGTCGTCAGCGTAGCAGACGACACTCTCGTCGACACTCCCCCTGCGGAACGCCGCATTCGACCCTCCTCGACGTTTCCATCCCGTCCCGTCCCATCACGCCGATCGTCCTGTCGCGCAGATAGTCCCCGACCACTGCCCGCAGGTAGGGAGGCAGCTCGTGGTATACGAGCGCCTCCCTAATGGCCTGCCAGGGGAGGGTGCTGAAGGCGTTGACGATGTCTAACGACACCGCCAACGCCACCCCCCCCGATCGGACTGCGGACTCCGACAGGGAACGAACACGCTGGATGGCGTCCAGCGTTGATCGCCCCCGCCGGAATCCAAATTGGCAGTCCGATAGGTCGGGACCCGCGCGCGACAGGTGCTCGCTGATACGAGCGGAGATAACCCTCTCAAAGAGTTTCCCCGCCTCGTTCAGCAAGCAGATCGGACGGAACGAAGATGGAACGTCGCCGGTCCTTCCTTCCTTCCTGAGGAGCACCAACCTGGCCGACTTCCAGTCAACGGGAAACACGCCCTCGCGGAGACAGCTCGTGAAGAGCTGTCTCACCGTGCTCCCTAACGCCCTGAGCGCCAGCGCTAGCACCTTTCCCGGGACCCCATCCGGTCCCGGGGCAGTGCTGCGCGCAGAGAGCCGCGAAACGGCCCCGGCGAGCTCGCTCTCCGTCACCCGGAGGTCGTCCGACCAAGGGCCGGGCGACGGGGCGGCGGGGGGACTGTCCCGGACCCTCGGGAAGAGCGTATCCACCGCTCTTCCACGACGAGAGGGTCCAGGGTCTCCGTCAGCGGAGGGACCCACGGTCGGAGCTTGCCCAGTACCATCCGGTACGGGCGCCCCCATGGGTCCCTCTCCAGTCCCCCCAGCAGCTCGCGCCAGGACCGCGCCTTGGCGTCGGCGATGGCGACGCCGAGCGCCTTGGCCGCGGCTCCGTACGCGCTTCTGGCGCTCAGGACTTCGTCGACTGAGGCTCGCCGTCTTCGACGGGCTCTGAGGTACTGGCGACGCGCGGCTACTACAACGACCCGTAGCCGCGCGATCTCCTCGTTCCACCAGTACGCAGAGCGCCGCCGGGGCGGCCTGACTCGGGGCATGGAGACGTCGCAGATCGACGTCATCGTGCCCCGGAGCCAGGCGGCCCGCGCATGCACATCGAGGTCGGGCGAAATCCGTGCCTCCTCCGCCCAGTCCGCGACGTGGGCAGCGGCTAGAGCCGCATCCCGGTCCAGCCGCTTGATGGACCAACGTCGCGGACGGCTGTCCTCCTGGAGTGTGCGGGAAGGGTGACGGTGGGCCACCGACACGTCGAACACGATGTGCCGGTGGTCGAGAGTGTAACCACCTCCGCCGCCACCCTCCAACCTGACACCATGCGATGCGCAGAGGGAGTCGCCCATGACAGGTCGACGATCGACTCCCCCTGCCACCGCACGCAGGTGCTGACCGAACCCCGGTTTAACAGCCGGAGGTCCAGTCCCGCCGCCCACTCCAGGAGTGTCTCCCCTCTTACGTCGTCCCGGGTGTCGCCCCACTCTCGCGAGTGGGCGTTAAAATCACCCAGGACGAAGACTGGACGGGGAGCGCAACAGCGAACGCAGTTCGCTACCCCGTCCAGAAATGCCTCGAATGCGGCGAGGCCGCAGTTCGGGGAGATGTAACAGCCTATCGTGGCCGTGGACCCCCATTCCACGGCCACGTAACCCGGCCCCGTAGCGAGCAGGGTGCAGTGCGGTCGGTCGGTCGCCCAGTAAATGGCGACCAAGCCCTGGTCGTCCCCAAACCACCTTGGGTGGTTCGGGACACAGTAGGGCTCTGCGACGACCGCCAGGGCAACCTCACCCTCCGCGAGCGTTTGGATCATAAGATCCTGCGCCGCGCGGAAGACAATGCACCTGCACACAAAGCTGAAGTTGCAATGGCTGCCATTCAAGAAGCCGGCTTCCAGCTGGTGGAGCACCCACCCTATTCTCCAGATCTAGCCCCCAGCGACTTTTATTTGTTTCCTCGGCTCAAGGAACACCTCCGGGGCAAGAAATTTGAAGATAATGACGCAGTGATGGCCGCTGTAGAGGCATTTTGGGAGAGTCAAGATAATTAATTTTTTTCGAATGGTATTGTTGGTTTAGAAAAGAGATGGACTAAGTGTATCGAACTGTTAGGAGATTATATAGAAAAATAAATTTAATTTTTAAGTATATAGTTATTTTAATATACCTATTCTCATTACTTTTGGATCACCCCTCGTATATTTGTCCCTTTAGAGGTAGTGGTAAAAAATCTGTAAAGTTCTCCATATATTTCGGTCCTAGTTATTGCTTTTTTGGCTATCTTCTTACATTGTTTTTTCTCTAGCTACCTGTAGACGCAATTGCATCTAATAGCTTGCCGTGACATCAGCGTATGGATAATAATATTCTTCATACGCCAATGTACTTATCGATACTTAGATTCCAGAAATATAAAAAAAATATTCTATCTATTTACTAAGTTTGATTTTAAAAATAAACTAGTCCCAAGAAATAAAGACATAAGATCCTAAACTTATCTAAAAATAACCCAATTATAAAAATAAAACCCCGTTTTAGTATAAACTTAGGGCGCAAAAAAACTGCTTGATTAAAGATAGTACTTTTCCTACAGAATCTTTACTTGTCATGGATACAATCCACTAATTATTATGTCGTGTCGTATGTATAGAACAATTATAGTTAGCTATATATGTAAATGAGGGTTACTATTATTGTCATTTGTGACAGTATGTTCCAGAATAACACACCGCGTACTGAGAAAGAGTTGACAAAGAATAGATAGTTACACTATCAATTAAGTATTAAATTACTTTGATTCATCATTATTTAATCGATTCTAAATCGCGAGTGAATGTATCGTTATATTCGAACTAAGCCGAGAAACAGATGTTAACGGTGACCCGCAAGCCTTACTCATCTACAACAGGCTAAGATTTCCCTAATAAAATTAGAAGCGAACTCGTCTTATTCAATTAGACGGACCAGTAATTGCTTTATTGGTAACGGTAGGATTCCAGTCACGTTCAATGGTACGTCGAAATTACTCCCAGACATTCCGAGAATCCCGGGTGGGACATTGGAGTATCGCGTGTATCGATATCTGAAGGTCTCGCAACAATTCACTTATCGATTCTAGCTGACAGCGGCGCTTAGACTCTCTAAAGTACGAAGCATGATTTATAATCGAGATTCAATCCTGGGAGATTCTTATATTACCTACGAGGCACAACGCAACTTAGCACAGGACTACGTGATGTATAGATAGTTACACTATCAATTAAGTATTAAATTACTATTAATTGAGTGGCTCAGAGCTAGACATGACTAACCCACAAAAATAAAAAAAATGAGTTAGTCACCTATCCTGCATCTTTATTTTCATATCTATTAGAGCCAAAAGTGACTTTACGGTTTTTGTGTTCAACAAGTGGTGACATCTACCGGAACATTTTGGTACTAAGTTAAAAAAAATATATATGTTAGCGCCAAAAATGACTATTCAACCCATCCCCTGGTCTCAATCGGTCACCTACCTGGGGGTGACCATTGATCGATCAATGACCATGGGCAACCACGCAAACTCCGCCGTTAACAAGGCCAGATCGGCAAGGCATGTACTTAAACCTCTGCTGCAATCGCAGCTGCCGATGAAGACTAAATTGCTTTTATATAAGCTTTACATACGCAGCCAGATATCATATGCAGCCCCCGCCTGGTTCCACCTGATTAAGGCCAAGAAACCGAAGAGGAAACTCGAAGCACAGCAAACTATAACGCTACGCACGATCGCAAAGGCCCCACGATTCGTGAGTAATGCTGTGCTTCGCAGAGATTTGTGCTGTAACAAGTTGGAAGACCACTTCCGCGATCTGTCGCGTCGAATGTTTTTAAGGGCCGATAAATCACAACATCGAGAAATAAAAGATCTTGCCCCTCACCACGCGAAGGCAGGCCACCAGAAGGCAGAAGACGGGCTCTGCCTCGAGATTTAGTTCAATGAAATAGCAAACCGGTTTCTTATTAGAAATATAAGAATACCCACATGTTGAAAATCTAACCAGGAAACAGATACCTTCAGGCAATTTACAAATTGCCGACCCCAATGACCCACCCGTTGTAACGGGTGGCGTTTGACACCACCGAGGAGGACCCATATGTCCTGGACGGTTACCCCCAGCCCCGGATCTACGATTTTTTCGAACTGGGCGCAAGAACTTGATATAGCGCCCCCTCTCGTGAGCGTTTGATTAACACTAATATTATAATATGTGGCATTATTGGTGATCGAAAGAATACTCTTTAATAAATTTGTACTCTTTATTATCTATTACTAATAACTTTTTCTTAGGTGTGATATCAAATTAAATATAGCAATCATATAACAAGGCAACTGATAATCAAGACTTTGTTTTAATTTTTCTCATCGTTTTTTTTTTCTCTCTTATCTTACTACCTCTACAGCTTCACACGGCGTGCTTTCTTTTCCGCGAAAGAATCTATTAGCTCATCAAAGTCCGTTTCAAAGGCAGTTTTATTTTCAATGGCTAAAATCGCGAGGCTAGATAAACGTTCTTGGCTCATTGTTGAACGCAGATAGGTTTTAATTATTTTCAGTTTGCTGAAACTTCGCTCACAGCTTGCAGATGTCGTCGGTAATGTGCAGTATATCCTTAAAGCTATACTAACATTAGGAAACGCTTCTTGCAAGTCATTCTTACACAGATGTTGTAACAGGTCGAATGCACTTGATTTTTCATTAATTTCTGTTACTAGGTCTTTGAATACAGAAAATTCCTGGCAAAAATCAACTGCATTCAAGTCTTTTGAATATTTTCGTGCTAGATCGGCTCCATTTTTCTGCAGATCATCAGTCGACATATTTAAAAACGCGTGACCACTGAGGAAGGCGAAATTTTCATGTAGACTCTTTGCGCTCTCTACCCTTGTTTCTATTTCTGTTAAAATTCTGTCAAATACTACTTTTATATCTTTGGAAAATAGCCCATTTGGGTCTAGAGTTCTTGATTCATCTTCGCAGAATTCGTCGTGTTGCCTTTTCTTTTTGGAAATTCGTTTATTTTGAAGGACTGGCTCTATCTTCAATTTTTCTAATATAGTTGCAGCTTCTTTGATCCAATGTTCTATTGGTTTTTCTCTCATTCCCTGTATGATCTTAACAAGACCTTGCATTATCATCACAGAACGCGGCAAGATAATATCCTCTTTTTGTATTTCAACGTTCACTCTATTAATCTCTCGAAGAATATTATTCCAAATTGATAAGTTGAGGATAAATTTGAAATCAATCATCGCATGTAGTAAATGACTAGATTCTGCGGCTGAAGAGGATTCTTCAATTTCTTCTAGAGCTTTGACAACTTCCGGTAAATTATTTAATAGAGCAGTAACAGCTTGGTGTTTAGCTGACCATCTGGTTTGACTACTTCCTTTTAAGTTTGTTTTAGTACACTTTTGCATTATTTTCCATCGCGTGGTGGATCCAACAAAGAAACAATAAAGTTTTTGTATAAGCCCAAATAGGTTAACTGCTTCTGGACATGATGACGCTGAATGCACGCCCACAAGATTTAAAGAGTGTGCTAGACAAGGTACAAACATTGCCAGCTCGTTCATTTGCATAACTCTGGATTGGACGCCTTTGTATACGCCAGCCATATTAGATCCGTTGTCGTAAGATTGTCCGCGGCATTTTTGAATATCCAAACCATCATCTTCTAGTTTTTCTAGAATTTGCTGTGTGATATATTCTCCAGTTTTTCCATCTACTTCAATAAAATCAATAAAGCTTTCCTTAATAGTGCATCCAGTTTCTGTTATTTTTATATACCGAATAATCTGGCTCATTTGTTCTGAATGAGATATATCTGGAGTGCAGTCAAACATGATGGTAAAGTAGTTGGCCTCCTTGATCTCATTGATAATGGTATTTCGAACTTTTTTTGCCATCATATCGATTATTTCGTTTTGAATTGTTTTCGACAAATAGGGTACCTGTCCTTTTTTGACGTGATCTAACTGATACTTGAGAGTAGGATCGTATTTAGCAAGTAGACATACCAAATTAAGAAAATTTCCTTGACTAGGTTGAGGAAAATTTTCAGTGAGATCACTCTTCTTCATTCATCAGATCAGATTCTTTAGTACCTCTAAAAGAAAGACAGTTTGTGGCAAGATACATGACAGCGTCCATTACTACATGTAGAATATGTCTCCATTTTTTTTTCTCAGAGTGAATTAATTGCTCTATATCGCGATCAATGCCCTGGCACAATTTCATTTGCTGCAGGCGGGTTTTCCACTTAATAAAACATTCTTTATGCGTTTGTGATACTTCATGCTCAGTTAATCTTTCTAAAGTCTTTTTCCAATTAATGAGACCCTCTGTACACAACGCTGATGTAGAAGTGCTGGCAAATAACTTGCAGACAGTACAGTAAAGTGCATTTTTTGTTTTCGAGTAAACAAGCCAGGATCTTTTAATAATTTCCTTATTTGCCATTGTTCCGAACCACATGTTATGTGTCAAATGCCTACCGTTGCGTTCAGTGGACCTAAAGTCTACGTTATTTGGATGTTCATTATTTAGTAATACAGCTTGTTTGCTCAAAAATGACCTTTGTTGATCTGTAATTTTCTCTTGGCTCGGCCATGTACCTGGATCCATTAAATCTATGATTTCGTCTTTGCTGCTCAACTGCAATAAGTCACTAGATGCTAGTTGAACGTTATCTCCCTGCTGAGATAACACAGACGAATGATACTGTTTGCCATCATCTGAACCTTGAAGCTTCAACTGATTTGTCGAATCAACTTGAGTGTCCAAATTACAAGAGTTATTGGAAATACCTGAAACCGTATCCGAAGTATCAGTGGAACTTGACGATGGAGCAGCTTCGTAAAGCCATTTTCACATCTTAGAAGCAGATTTATTTACGTCTTCAAATTTCTCTTTAGCTCTTTTTCTATTTTCAGCCCCAGAAAGCTTTTTTCTCGGTGCGCTCATCGTTGATCTTTTACAACCTAAAAAAAATTCATAATATATTTTACTATATATATATTTTACTAAATATTCATAATATATATTATGGTAAGTAACTGAATTACGGAGCCCAGCAAAACATGAGTTATAGACACTTCATCAATTACATAATACATTAAGGAACAGCAATAGGATCGAAAAGATAATATAATTAATATGATTTATAATATTATTTTTATTACTTACCTATTATTTCGTAAGGCGTTTATTTCCAATACGGTGTAGTTTAAGTCAATAGTTTCGCTAATAATTATTATAATTACTCGCACACGCAATCAATCACATAAACAAACAACGATAGTCCCTTGACGTACAGGTTTATTCGGCTCGGTTCGTGTAGCCTCTAGTTCTACATGTGAGTCTTTGCCGGGAATCCCCGTATGTGACATACGGGGATTCCCCCGGCAGAGATACGTACGCTATCAGTGTTGCCAACTAGGTTAATACAGAATGTACTAAATTGATTTTGGCGCCCTCTGAAACTGCCGCCCGGGGCAGGTGCCCCGGTTTGCCCCCCCCTAGATCCGGGGCTGGTTACCCCAGCCCTACTCCAAGGGCCGAGAAGACAGTTCGAGAGACTATTCAACATAAAGATGGCGACCGAGGATGACATATTGCGAGTGCTCCAAGAAACATCAGACGATTATTCATCAGATCACAGCGAATATGTCCCAAATTTAGATCTATTTGATGCAGAAGGTATTTATACACATTATTATGTAAGAATATTATTGCAATTTATTAAAGGTATTTAAATGTTATAATATTATTAGCTCTCAAACATTGTACTTGACGTTTGTGGGTTAGTCATTTTTGGTTCTTACTTATTTTAAGAATCACATGATTTTTATGTTTCTTACTTACTTTAACAATTACACGATTTTTATGTTTCTATCCGTATTTTTTGGCTTAGAAGGTGACATAGAAGATCGTAATGAAGTTGAGTCCTAAAATAATTTCTAAAGTATAAAAATAAGTCTTAAGTATTAAAAAATGTAAACCACTTTCCATGTTATATTTTAATGCTAGCATCCAAAATATGATTTTACTATTGTATTTTAATATAGTTTGTATTTTAGTAATATTATGTTTAATAAAAATTATTTGTTCAATATTGGGTTTCAATAATTTACAAAATCGTTTAGCGCCAAAAATGACTAACTTGTGCCTAACCCACACAATACTCTAATAAATTACGGTTTGTATCTCAGAGCCAATAATGACTATAAACTTCTAACGCGTTACAACCTTTACAAAGAACTCTAATTTTTTATTTCATCCTTAAATAAAGAAATAATGAATATTTCAATAGGCATTGATATAATTTTTTAACATGTATCCATTTATTTAATTATAAGACTGAGACTTTGAAGGCCGCTATCTCAAAACAACAAAAATGTGGGTTGGTCATTTTTGGCTCTGAGCCACTCAATTATTATTAATTATTATATTAGTCAGCTTGTGGAGAAAGGCAGTGTAGCTCTTATCTTTTAATGAGCTGATGTGATAATGAGAATTATCTTATTCTAATTTCTCTAGGTTTTACTATATCCGGAAGATAAGAATAATTGATATAAAACGAAGAATGACGTTTATAGAATTACTTCACTGTCTCGTTTAAGATACTTTTTCATAGGAACGCGTGGAAATATTGCATGCTATACTTCACACCAAGCTTATACTATTTTCTCTAGGTTGGCAGCGACTCAGTTGTACCGCTGATACTGCAGATTTCTATGAATGATGGTACTATTTACCATTAGGTAGACCATTTCTTTGTCTGCCTCTAATAGCAATAAACAAAAGTTGCGACCAAAGTCAAGAATGGTGTCGATAGTTTTTCAATGGTGAATTCAAAACCTCTCATTCAAACTTTAGTGGAACTTTCTGTCGCACAAAGAAAGTTTAAAGAATTATACGAATTCGACAATTACTTGATCGGTTGTTTTACTGGACAGTTCTAATTTTTTAAATAACGATTTCATTAAATAAAGACATCTCAATTAACTTTTAAAATGAATAAATCGATATAGAAGGTACAACACTAACATAGAAGCCGTTTAATAAACCGCCCTTCAGTTATATTTTGCAGAGAGGGTTTAGTTTCAAATGAATTTTTATAAAAGATTTATTTTTAACAAAGGTACGTATCACTTTTTTTACCAGTTCTTAAGATGACGCTATGGTAAACGATATTCTTTTGTATTCGTGTAACGTAAATAATTTATTGTTAACTTAAATCAATTTAAGCTTATAAATGTTTTTGTCGAGTGGCTCCAGTCTGTATTTTAGTCAATATGATGAGGTGTTAGTTAACCAGACTGATTGAACTTGGATTCATCAACTTCATATACATCTTCGAGATTCGCAGTTGGTTCTTTATATATAAGAATTACCAGTTATCTAAAGCACTAATATTCCCAACTCTATTAAAAGTATTATCATCTTTGACTTTACTTCCGCTAAGTATGCTAAGATCTGGGAACATTCAAAAATTTTCTGTGTTGCTTTACTGCGCAAGCACAGGTTAAGAAATAATTAGGCTCATTCAGTCTTTACGAAGCTAAAACAATAATTATCAAATATTTCATGGCCTCATGATATTGTCCTGTTCTCTTGTGCAAATCTTTAATTATTATCATCACAACTGTTATCCATTCCCACCGAGCGGAGAGGCATGAGTTTACCTATTATATTGAGATGATTTGGCCTTAATGTACCACGTTGGCTTAATAGTTGGCCTAATACTCCTCCGTAATATCCGACCTCCTCTCCAATCTCCGCAGTCGAGTGGTTGTTATACCGCTTTCAAGATGTCGCCATCTCTGAGGTCCCGGGTTTGAGTTCCGATGGGGGCAGATGTTTGCGTGATGAATGCGAATTTATTTGTATCTTAGTCATGGTTGTTAATATTTATTTCTACCAAATTTATTTATATATGTATAATACATGTACGTCTATGCGTTATCTTAGATCCCATAACACAAGCCTTACAGAGCTTACTTTAGGCTAGGGTAATCGGTGTAAGTGTAAGAAATATATGAAATGATTATAAGTTAGATCTTTGTATTTCTGCCCAAATGCCTTTGCTTCATGCTATTTTGACGTCAATACGTCTTTAAAATTGCTTCCATAGGGACGCAAATCAAAAAATCGAATGATAACAAAATCGGGGGATGCAGTTTAGTGTTGTAGCTACATATCTATCATCCCCATCCAAATTCCAATTACACCACTGGATAGCTAAAGGATCAAAGAATTTATTACGCCCAGTAAAGACTGTAACACATCGCGCGCGGTGGGGAGCCCCGCCAATTTGAAGGCCATTTTGCTGCGTACTATTACCCGTTACGAGACGTATTCACGTACAACAAACGGCCGTGTCCATAACACAGCCACACCCCTTTTTTTTCTACGCAGAAGCATTTGATAAATATACATTATACATATGAAGTACGAAAAACACATGCAGATGGCAGGATTGTACTCACGAATCCGAACATTAGCGTCGATATCATAGCGCCTATATCTGTAACATTAAATAGAATATTATTATTATTACACATGCATTTTGTGTGTGTGTATGTTAATATGCGAGTTTATACATAAGTGCCAAAGAAATGCTACTTGTAAAATAATACTACGTGTATTATGTACAAGATTGTTGCAAAGCATATACCTGCATATATAATAAAATAAATAAATGAAAGAAAGAGACAAAAAAATGACAAAATGTAAGGATATGAAACGAATGTTTGAAGCAAGTGAAAGAGTTTGTGTATCTAACTAAGATGTATGTTTACAAGACACGGTAACTATGACATGTGTATGAATCAAATAGGTGACATATTGAAAGAAAGTCAAGGCAAAGGCAAGGCATGGAGTATTAGTGAAAGTCGAGACTGTGTGTTTGGATCATAAAAAGTGAAACATTGTGCTTATCACCATTGGAAAGAGACGTGAGTATATGTACAAATAAATAAATAGTAGATTGTTAACCGAGGGTGGAAAGAATCAATTCCCGAGGTATTTAGACCGAGGCTTTAGGCCGTATAGTCCGAGAAGGAATTGATTCTTTTACCCGTGTTAAACACTCTACTTTTCACTTCGAATATATGAGGAAAATAAAATATTGGTTGTTTATTTAATCTATTTATTGATAATATTTGATAATATCAGTAGATCATCAGTAGGCAGAACACAATTTGCCTCGTCTTTAATTGAATCTGGTGTCAATATTTCGGAATCGCTTGAACTCATTTTTAAAATTAAAATCTTAACTAGTATAAGAGATTATTTGAATTTTTTCAAATTCCGTCACATATATATATAATAAATTCACATCCCGCCAATTTATGTCGACTGTTTAAATTTTAAATATGGAACTCACCGCGTGTTTGTTGCGGCTTATTCCGCTGGAAGTAGTTTGCGCTAAGTTCACACTGGCTGTTTAGAAACTCACATGGCCGCAGCATTTTTTTTATAGTTCACAGCTGACAGTTCGTAGCTGATATTCGTAGTTCTATTTTTAAAGTTCACTCCGGCCCTTGGGTGGGAAGTAAATTGTATGAGTTTTTCCCTTCCTATGTCGGGAAGCAGCATTTTCCACCCAATAATCAGATCAAAACAACATAACTTTCCGAGTATGAGAAATGAAAAACATATTTCATGTAGCTGTTTGGTGTAGATACTCAAGATACATACCAAATCAATAAAGATGTTTGCTGTGTGCATTCAGTTCACCTTCTGCTTGGCAGATGAAACAAGCAGGCGGTGCCAAATTCACTACCATATAAATTTCGCCTCCGCCTAAACTGTATAGTTTAAGCGGAGGTACATATACCAATACTAACATCGATAACTAATAATTTAACCAGCATTTAGATTGGACTTGACTGCTTCTGACATAGAATCGGTTATTATGATATTAGATTTTCCAGTGGGAAAATTTTTTCCCGGGCTAAAAATAATCCGCTTTTCCGGGCCTCAAGTTATCTTCATACGAAATTTTAGAAACATCTGGTTACCCATTCTAAGGTGAAAACATTTGTTTATCTGGTATAACATTATTATTATTATTTTTTTAAATAATGTTTGGTCCTCTGCGGACTCCTTGGTCCGCACTCTTTTTTTTGTGCTAGTATTTTTGTCCTTATTTATTATCTATTTACAAGTAACATATCAATTCTCGGTTGGGAGGTGTCTTTTCTCCGTGTTGTGGGAACAGATGGCCCCGTCCCCCACAGTCATAGCCCCATCTATATCTATATTCTACTATAATATACTATTACAACCATTACTAACTATTATTAACTATTCCTTAAGACTAACATGGTTTAATATCTATGGTTAGTTTTACAATTTATTTATTATAAGTTAATACTAGTATTAATATAATTATAGAATTATTACATGTTTTTTGGTTTACATTAGAGTTTATTGTATAATTATATACATATATATATATAATACACACACACACACATATATATATACATACATTATATACATATTTATACAATTTTTTATCTATTACAAATTAATATTATTTACTATATATATAAAAAGTTTTCTGGTTAACATTGCTAATATATTATGAAGAACAAAAAAATTTTTTTTTGTTATAAATTATTTTGGTTAATCTTGTTTTCTCTTGAACCCTTACCCTATTGCTATTAGTTATTTTATTATATTTAGATCTATGTCTACTCATTTGTTGTTTATATGAGTAAAGCCCTACTTAGGTCTTGTAGTGTCGTAGAAAATGTGCTGGTGGGACGATCTTCGTAAAAATCCTCCCATGCAATTCGTGGTCGCTCTATTTCTGACTCGAGTCTTGAGAGGAGTTGCTGTTTGACTTTGTCGTTCCGGTATTTTAGCGCTATTTTCAGGTATAACATTATTTAAAAGTGCTTTTATTTTGTTATGAATAAAGTAATTTTTGGTACTGATTAGTCAGGCCTTTCATCCATTTTCTAATTTCATATATACAATATCTATCAGGTGCTCTTGCGGTAAAGGAAAACATTGTGAGACTACTTTATATAAACTACCTTGAGCAGAAGTTCAAAGTTGTAAGTAGTCGATTAATATACACTGGGCCTAAGGGTTAATCACCCCTTTTTTTACGAGGGGAAATGCTCCTTATGCATCATGACGCCGCGCTGGCTAGGCGCGGCCGTGAGTGGGGCTCTCCGGTCTGAAAGGACCGGCCTACCTCCCGGTATTCTCAGGAGACGTATTTTTGAATCATTAGACGTGAATTTGGAATTCGAAAACGAATACAAATCGTGCGCGTAATTATTTTCTACTGCTTACAATTTTATATATTTTTGAATCACTCGAATTCAGTGTCGTTATTAAAAACAAATTCTTAATTAGATTCCGTTTCACGCAGAAAAATTAAAAATCACAACAACAAAAATTAAAATATATGTACTTAAACAATATTTACTTATTATTATGTACCAAGTACAAGCTTTACATTAACCAGAGTAAATTTATCACTATTAACGTCACTTCAGCGTTGGATAATCTACTAGTAGAAATCAAAAACGAGTCGGTTGAACCACTCGTTGCACAACGCACGAAAGTCAGAAATAGTGAATTCGGTAATTCGTATACGAATCTCACGATTTCGTATGCGAATTGGTTTTCTATTGTTTCAAAAATTCCATGCAGGGCACATGGCGAGGTGCGCTTTCGCGATTCTACCGCTATAAGGGTTAATCATCTTAACGTAGTTATTGTATCAATTCATGTCGCAAATTTAAGTAGTAGGTGCATATAAGTGCGAGCAAAAGCATGTTTTGCTCATACTGATGTATGCTTATTGATTGGATTATATTCCGAATAAAAAAAAAATACAAATTATTCACACATATCGGTAGAATCACTATCTAGAGCTGTCGCAAGGATGTAACTAACAAACTGTATTATTTAAGTGAATACATAATTTTTAGTATGCTAGCTAATCACAAACTTTAATATGATTAATTTTGATATGACAGTTACATTTTCGTTATTTATTTGTTTATAGAATGTCTAAAATAAGTACTCCGATACGATAGACGGATAATAAATGATTTTTTCTTTCTATCATTCATAGTGTGTCTAAAATTAATATGAAGTTAAAAATCTTTTATTGCATTTTGTGTATGAGTTGTGTTATTATTGTGATATAATTCGCACCCCCGCCCCGGTGCGACTCTGTCACTTTAGCGAAAAATTTAAAAAATGTGTTAAGTATGTAATAATTATTCTAGAGCACCTCTTTACTTGATAATTATTTATGTAATATTAAAGTTAAAAGTTGACGTCATTGCTTTGCGAGGTGTCAAAGTTTTAAATGCTTCTCTTGAAAAACTACATTTTATCACAAGTGGCAGTGTCGCACCGGGGATGCGATTATGTTATTTCTCGTCGACAGCATTTATTATTGTGCGTTGACTACTTACGAATAAGCTTTCTACGTGATTCACGTCTGAGAAAACGAGAGATTAGGTTGGCACTCGGCAGCATCTTATTTTAGCATTAGCCTTCCAATCTAAGAAACCCGTTTTGTCAGTTTATCTATCAACATTTGATCCCATTGACAGATGGACGATAACTGTCAAAAAGGTTATCTAAAACTGATGCTGTTCCTCAGATGAACCTTGGTGCTTTTTTGTCAGCAGAAACAATTTCGAAGCGTCGCTACTTATAAAGATTACGATGTCAAATTCAAATTAAAAAATAAAACCAATTACTCTACGTAACACTTGCAAATAATGGCAAATATCTTATATTATGTTTGAAATGTTGATTTATTAAAAAAACAGATATAATAAAGAAAAGTAAATGACGGATGTTATGTCACAGTTTACTATTTTTTTTTCCCACGGGGGATGGTAGTGAATCCTCATAGGGGGCGCGCCACCACAGTGGTCGCTATGACAACCCCCTGGTGCTTGGACGACCTCGCACCGGATACCACCCGCAACCGGTCTTCGGCGGGTGGTTATGTTGGACTCTAGCAGAAGGCCAGCTTACCAACTAAACACTACCTACAGCCTTTGGTCGGGTGGAAGGCCTGGGACCCTATCGGCTTGAACAAACGCTCCCGCCCTCCAGAACGGGGGCGGTGCAATTACTAATTTCTATGTCCTTTAAATATGAAGATCCGTGATACTCTTACGCATTGCACGGCTCTGCGCATACACAGATCCCGCCGGATACCGCACACACAATTAACAAAAAAAAATCAAATAATACTAATAAAAAGTCTCAACAGTATATTGGTTTTAGTAGTGGAGAGCAAATATTTTTTTACAAAAGTCATATTATTTTTCTTCCTATTTACGAATGTGTTTTGCTTACACCAAAACCAACCACGTAAATCTTTTTGATTAAGCAAGGTCATCAGAGCATTGGTTTAATGAGGCTGTAGAAAATGGTAGCATATAAAATTCGTACCGTGCTTGTTTGTGCCCTGCTTGCATTTCTGTGGCCCTTACTAATGATACTCGCTAATTTAATTTGTAAGTTAAATACTATATTCAAATATAGGTTATTAAAAGTGGTATTTACTCAAACTATTTCATTTATATACAAATAACTTGATTTGGAAAATTAGTAATTTTTATGTTAATTTATACAATGGGGAACATGCAATTATAATATTTATGAAAATTTTGTTATTAAAATGCTAAAAAAATATAAAAGTAGGGCCACTGCAAGGTTTGTATTTAAAATAATGTTGTTTTTTAACATTAATTACGAATCAAAAGTAACGTGAAACGGAACGGATTTAAAACACCAATCAGCGTTCAGTGACGTCACTCCTGTTATGACAACTTATTTGAGGTTACAAATTGAAGTAAAAGTGATCCATTAAACCAAAATTAATCGCGTTTTTTGAATAAAAATGGAAGTTGGGTTCGCCAAAGCAGATTCTAGGATTCTGCCAAAAGTTAATGTTGACTTGGTCGAAAGTGCAGAGTTTTCAAGTGTAGAAATGAAAGGGACTAAACAAAAAGACATTGAAAAGTTTGGGTAAGTGTTAGGTAGATTTTCTGTTTCTTTTGTCAAAGTGGTCTTCACAGCATCGAATGATAGTCTTTTGGGGAATAAATGTCATTCCTCTTCGCCGCTTGAAATCACATTTTTCTCAATTTTGGGTCAGAAGGTCCAGTCAAAAACAATTTATTAGGAAACTTATTTGAAGAAGAGGACACATTGACACAAAACATACGTCCACACAGCTTTTTTCGGAGTATCAATGGCATAGATGATCACCTGATGTTGATAGTCCATTGTAAATATTTACAAAATAATACCTTGAAATTCGAGATAAATGCAAAAACAACTAAACCAGCAATGACACGCGCAGTACATACAATCAGTGAGCCAGTGACAATGACAGACAGCAGTGACGTCATACGAACTGTAGGTCCGTTTTCGCGCGAAAATTTAAATTGACAATTTTAAACCGCATTTTTTTCAGTAATATACAGTCTTTTCATTTTTAATATACTTGTGGTCTATTCTAAGTGGTGTTCTTTAAAATGAGCACAAAAATAAAAATATTAGACCTATTAGTTTTAAATATTAAACTAAAATATATAAAAACAATTAACAAAAACATATTATTAAAATTTTAATTAATGTATAATGTAGCATAATCGTGTTAAAGTTTTGCTGCTAATGTTTAAATTATTGTATGTCCTAATCAATATTTATAGAAGATTGAAACATGTATTAATTACACATGTATTACTTAATTAGATAGAATGTGAGTGACGTCAGAATCGCAATAACATCGATACTACAAATTTTATACGTAAAAAAGGATTAAATTTGATTTCCTCGGTTAAATTATTTTCAAAAGAAAAATATGTTTTGATTTTATTTTTAAAAATAAAGTTAAACTAATATATATTTACATTTATTGCCATATAATAATAAATCTTTTATCGACGCGTCACCGAATCAAGTATAAAAATTAATACAAAGACATATTCTTAAATTATTAAAAAAAAAATAACTTTGCTGCTATGCTAACTGACTCGAAAGAATCGAAATGCTACTCAAAACAAATGGTAGAGGTTAATAATATTTGTGGTGCGACATTATGCCAATGCAAACTAAGCTTTGCAACCTGTGCCATAGATTCAAATTCAGCTTACATACCGTAATGAACATCTAGAATCAGCGCCCATTAGAAACTGCTGCCTACGCCACAAAAATTTACAACCGACAAGATACCTTCAGCGACGTTTATTAAAATTAAATTTACAACATCACGTGGATAATATTGTTTCTCCAGACAATTTATCGAGTATATTGTTGATATTATAAAAGATATTGCGGTGTTAGTAATTTTCATAATAAAATTAATCCTGTGTGTTAAGGTAATGATGAACTATCAACAAGGACATACTATGTAAGACAGTATTTGTATAAAATAATGTAAGTGGTGATATTCTGTTTTAATAGCGAACATACTAAGTAATTTACTTCAAGTAATGAAAGATGATCCGACGAATTTCGTATCGCTTACCTGTAAATGATAATTTAACAACTTGGGCCCCAAGATAAGGTGTTATTCGAGTTCGATTCTTTATCGAAATCGTTTCGACATCTAACGGGAATGTTTGACAATAAATTCAAATTACAAAACATATGGAATATTTCGTTGTTATTAAATACGAGATTGTGGAAGTCAGTTAATATTACAATAAACATATAGCCTTCTTTAAAAGTTCTCTCTGCTTTTTTTATTACTTGGATGTGTAACGTTGTTTTTTTACACACAGTTCAAGATTGGCGTATAAATGCTTAATCCATAATTCAATAACATTAGTACATTGTTTTCTTATTGATTTCAACTGAAATACTAAACTGCATTTGACAAATTATTTGTTATTGTTGTACATGAAGGGTGGACTGACATTGACATTTGCCCTCACATATTACCGACGCGGTTAGCAGAAGGGATGCACCTACATTCAGACACTTCTTTCTGTACTGGATGATTGAGACAGTGCAATATATAAATCTGTCTTACTTAATTAATTGTTTATTAACAGTGGCAAACAGATGTTTATGTATGCTTTGCATTCCTAAAGGAATGCAGCTGTAATTCTTGAAAGAATTTTAAATTCTTTTTTTAATGTTGAGTTGAGTCTGTGAATAGATAATTCACCTTGAACTTGTATCTGTGAAGGTCATAGAATATATTTGCTATGAACATTTAAAATATTAAAATTTCTAAATTATAATTAAAGTATCTTAAATATAAAATAGGTTTATTTCGTAAAAATATATTTATTTGTTATTTCTCATTTTTTTATGAATACATCTTCTGAAGGGCAATTAGGTCCGGATGTCTATGTTTCATTTAGTCTATGGCTGAATTCTATTGTATGGAATCGTTTGTCAATGCTTTCTTTCTCTTGTTGGTCACGATGGCGAGAGGACGCATTGTGACCCTAAACTTTGAGAAGTGGAGATCAGCACGCTTCAAATCTTTTCATAATTGAAGATTAATTAATTAATTAAGTTTATTTTCTTTTTACCCAAATGGGGTGCATTTTTCTACTTGTATAAAAATATCATTCTTAAACCCGCTAATAAACGGTAAGTGTAATTGTCTTGTATATTGGATTAGCTCGTGGTAGTTCTCCATAATGGCCGATGCCAATTTCAATTTTTATTTTCATCTTTTCCAGGGTTCTTCCAATCTTTGGTTATTATCCGATTATATTTTCAACATATGATCTATTTGTTGCTCATGGTTCCCACTAGTGGTCAAACATTGGCTAGTTGAGTAGCATACTGCGTGGCACATCTTCTATGTGCACGCATCTTCGAACTTAAAGTGGTCAAGCCGTATCTGTTCAAGAAAAAACGTGGAGGGTGTCATATTGGGAGTGCATCGTGAGAGATTCCATCCGCTTTCATCACGTCAATCCACCTCGAGGTAACCAGATGCCCGGCTGGAACGTGAGTGCATACCTCCATTTAACAATTTAGTACCTGTATTTTTAAATTTCGTGTGGAACGGTTGGCTACAGCAAGTTAACTACGTAATAGATTTAAGTAACATTTTGTATTTGAGAATTAGTATTACATTAATCATTTTCTTGCTTATAACTGGTAAATTTGTTAAACTATATAAAAGATTTTAATAGGTTACTACTTTTATGAAAAGAAGAACTTATCGACTAACTAATTTTAGATGTTATAGATTGCGTTGTGAATTACTTAGTATGTTACATTTTTATGCTACTTTGTAATTGCTAATATTATTCTTGTTGTTAATATATACCAGTGACAAAGATTTTAATAATAGTATATATTTACATGATTTGTCTACAGCTTAAGAATTAAATCTTAATCAATATTTTAAATAAAAGGAATACATGCATGCTCATTTTGGTAAATTCTTTGTGGTTTTATTTTGCATCCATCTGAAACTCTGATTGAGTTAGTGTGATGGCGCCCTTGTAATAAGTTGTTCACACTGCTCACCAGGCTACATCGAACCAAATCGTCTGTCCACGCCTTGAGTACAATTGTCGCTGATATCTTGCTCTGCCACTAATACTCTTTAGCTAGTCAATTGTAATGGGCACACTAAATTAGTACAGACAGCTACAGATTGCGACTACTACAGATGGTTATTCTGTTGTCTGATCATTTCAGCCGGTTCAATCGTTCTTAAGTTATAGTGTAACCTAACACTACTTCGTTTTATATATGTATATTTAAATATAGGTATAAGATTTATAAAGGATTTACATTTAGAACCAATGAGACAAAGGTCGTGGAGCTAACATATTATCGAGTAAATGACGTTTAAAGTCGTATGATAGAAGATGAGTAACAGTTTATGTAGTTAATCAAATTAACTATATAATAAGCTTTGACTATATTTATTACTTGATCGATAAATATGTATATTACTTATACTGCATGTAAATGTAGTGCATAAAAAATAATGAGAACTGTTGTGTGAATTATAGTCATTTTAATGAAAAGTAAATAAAATAAAACAAATTAAATTGTCTGATTTAAATTTGACTAAGATTTGTGACAAGATTGATATTAAGAAAAAGAACGAATATATTTTGTTTTCTTCCTCGGTTTCTCAATTACGGAAGCGGTGGACTTAATTATGTATACATCTGAGAAAGCTCCAGAGAGTTGGTAGTTTTTCTAAGTGTTTCAGTTTCTATAAAAGACTTGAATGAAATTTGAATAAGGAAATGGAAGACGCACTGTTTCATAATGGCCAGGAATTAATAGGCATTGCTTCATCCTTATTGTTATGGTAATGGCGTGAAGATTAAGTCCTATGTGCTGCGAGAGAGTAGCTTCTCTCTGTAAAAGGAAATTACTTTTTGCAACAGCCGGGTCGTTCGAACCTTTTGTCTATCCATAATTGACTATCCCACTATCAAATTTAACGTCCATCCTCTTTATTGACAAAAAATGTTGCCCACCCTTCTGTTTGCGACGGCAATTTTTCTTTAAGTGTCCCACGTAGTTATTTGAATTGGATAGGCTAGAAAGTAATAGCTCGAGGATAAAGTATTTTCACCATATGTGTATATTATATCAAATGTATTTTTAATGAAAGATAGATAAAGGAAATATTTTAAAAGATAAACAAATTATTCTGTATTGAGATGTATGTAATTTTGCAGTTGTTTACCTGTGTTGACATTTTATACACCTATTTTGACATTTCATTCATATACCCTATAGACTTAGATTATTGTAACTAAATTTCTCCACACTGGGGTAATTTTTTCGTATCTGGTATCCAAATCGTTTACACCTATATACCAAGTATCTACCCACTTTCTCAATTTATTAGTGTGGATGACAAAAGAATATTCATTCTAACTACTTATTATAGTTATTTTTGTGGAGGTAATTTATAATTTAATTTTTAGATAGAAGCGTAAACACGAACAGCTGTGTACTTTAACACCTTTGAAAATGCTGTAAAGCGAAACCGGTCAGGTCGATAATAATTAAAATTAGTGGAACAGTACAAGAGTTTTATTCAACATGTATAATCAAATTAGAAAATGTTGTTTCTAACAATTTTTTTTTTCGTTAGAAATGAGTGAATGTTATAAAGACATTTGATACAATATTAAATAGGATCATTTTTGGAATACAATTTTGTGGCGTTGTGGACATAATGCAGTGAAAGTTGAAGTTTAGTTTGAAGAAAGCTTGGCATATTAGGAGTGAAGTTATAGAACTGGAAACCGAAAACAAAACTGTTTGCAGTATTCGTCTTACTTCCATATTACTAGTCATCCAAATGATAAGGCCGGTCCAACAAAAGCCGCAGAGAACTGTTCTTTGTTATATTTACAAGCAACTTACCAAGATCTTTTAGTAGTTACATTTACTGTCGACACTGTAATACTGCCTTGTAGTAAATGTCCTATGGAGACTTCCTTACACTTACAACGCAGTATAAATTAAATTGACAAAATAGTGCTTCAATATATTAGATAATATAATCAATCATATTATATAAAAATCAAATTCAAAAATGTATTCTCAAATAGGATTTATGCAATCACTTTTGCACGTTGAAAGATCACAAATCTACGGAAGGAGACCTTGGATTGGAAAGAACCAGCAAGAAAACCCAGAAGGGGAATTTTTCTCATCTGTAATTTTATAGAGTTGTCAATTAGAAGCCTCAGATAAATAATCTGAACCCAACTTCTTTTACAAGTTTAAAAAAAATATCATAAAACCTATAATATTATATTGTAGTCAAAATATTTGGCGATATAACTATTGAGTTATTAAACTTAAACCCAAGCATTGTTAGTTATATCGGGCTATATAAGCATTTCAACTATTTTTCAAAAATTTATTGTAATTGTATCGATATTTTTATATATTAAAAGCGTGAATAGATACAATTCTTGTATTGTGTTCAATCATTTGATAAATGAATCGTTTTCGCAAATGTCTTTGTTAAATTGTGTGTGAGCTTAAAAGATTACGGCCACAATCACACCGACTCGAATCGAAATCGGGAAAATATTTATTACAATCATGATACTGACCTATAAAGGAATAACCTATAAATTAGGTAAGTACTCATAGAAACTACATTTTTACCAATATTAAAAAAAATCCTTGCGGTGACGAATTTATATTACTATGTCATTTCTTCCCGTGGGATATAGTAAGAACCATGGACATTGGTACTTTTAATGTTTTACGAAATTATTAATGAATGAAACAGCCGGCATGCCTATTTATATATAACGACAATATGAGAGGTAATTTACAACTAAATATGCAAATAAATAGCAACGGGCATCGTATTGATTTAGTTATTTTGTTTTCTTGAAATCATTGTTTTGTGTGTATTTAGAATGTAATGTACTAAGCGTTTCGTTGTTCTCGTATCTTAGTCCGAGTATTCATGATACATTCATTATTAATAAATCAGTTTTACCGTGGGAGAGCCATGCTTCGGCACGAATTGGGACGGCTCGACCGGAGTGATACCACGGCCTCACAGAAATTTGACGTAACATAGCTCTTGCGCTGTTTCGCTGAGTGAGTGAGGGTACCGGAGGCCAAACCCCCCCTTTCCCCCTTATTCCCTTTTAAAAGGCCGGCAACGCATCTGTGACTCCTCTAGTGTTGCGGGTGTCCGTGGGCAACGGTTATCGCTTACCAGTAGGTGATCCGTTTGCTCGTTTGCTGACCTATACTATAAAAACGGGTAATAGTACGCAGCAAAATGGCCTTCAAATTGGCGGGGCTCCGCCTCCACCGCGCGAAGTGTTCCAGTCTTTACTGGGCGTAATAAATTCTTTGATCCTTTAGCTATCCAGTGGTGTAATGGGAATTTGGATGGGGATGATAGATATGTAGCTACTACACTAAACTGTATCCCCTGATTTTGTTATCATTCGATTTTTTGATTTGCGTCCCTATGGAAGCAATTTTAAAGACGTATTCACGTCAAAAAACAAAGTTATATTTACATAAGTTTGTAATTGAGTATTCAATTATAAATTCCTATATATCGATACGTTACAAAATAATCATTGTTTGTGTTGATTTGAAGATATTACATTCTAAAGTGTAAATATTGGTTTACCGTATAAATTGTAAACACATATGTTGTATGGCAACGACATAGTTTATTGTAAATGTTGTTATTACTTTTGATAAAGCTGATAAGTTTCTTGCGTAACGTATGGGCATGTTCTGAATGGCTGGTACGAAAAAAATTTAGACGATTCAAAAGAGCTTTCTATAAAGTCTTTCTATAAATATTTGAAGAAAGTTAATTTTGATTTGATTTGATTAAGATCTCAATCAAATAAATTTATATTAAATTGTAGAAAAAATAAATTTAGAAGTCACTCTCCTATTAGCTCGATCTTAAGAAATTATAATGATGTGTTTCAGAGCCGTAATTTGGATATAGATATTTTTTCGGATAAAATGGATTGTTTTCGAAGGACAGTTCTGAATTTCTGTGTCCACTGTCACTGTCATCCTAGGTTTTAGATTAGAGTAATTTTTTGCGTAAATTATGAAGGTTTTTTTAAGTAGAATGTTGTGCTCACCTCTAATTTAAATGCCAACATATAAAATATTTATTTATCTTGAAATGTAATATAGTACTTACGTTTATGTATTTAGTTGGTAAGCCATAATAAATAAACAAATATTTGCTTATTTCAAGATAGTAAAAATACATTGTATTAAATAAACCGAGCACCCGTGACGGTGTGAGGAGCGGATACTGTTATTCATATACACGCGGTTAGGTTTCCATCGACATTTTGTTATGTCAAATGACCCTTTGAATGATAACTTCCATTCGTGGTCCTGGGTAAATTGAGCGGATTAACTGTGTTTTTTTCATTAAATTGGTATTTTCTTAGGATAGTTGGGCTCGTTTTAAGTTATAAAGGTTGTGCATAATTTTGGTATTATGGACATATTCCATAATCCACATGTATGTATTTTGCAGATTAGACGATTTTTCGCAATGTTCATCTATATAAATAAATATATATTTTATAAAATAAATATTTCTTACATTTCACTCTATAAGGCTTGTGTTATGGGACTTGAGTGACCTTGGAAGCAGTATACCAAACACTTGACTATGGTGGTCGTCAATGGCAATTTGCAAATGGCAATTTATTGTTTATGACGATGTCTGAAAACATTATTGTAATTTGCAGAATAAAATATAGTAATCGCTTTTTAAAATAGGCAAATAGAAAATCTCAAAAATAGTTTCAGAATGGTTTGCAGTTGGTTGATTTGATAATGCAAGTGTTCATTAGTTTGACGAGAAAATCGTGATAATAAACATAATAATAATATTTTCTTATTCTGCTCAAGAATGAAGTATTTAATAGTAAAAAAACAATTACACAAAAAATCTTATACTAGACGTGACATAAACTCTTTAGAATTTTTACCGCATATCTTTAGAATTTTTACCGAACATCTTTAGAGTTTTTACCGCACGAGTTTTTTCGAATACATTGTTTTGGTAAGATATACAATGAAATTACTGGGTACTGTGACTTTTATCTACACAAGACACAGTCTTTGACTAAAGCAGTTATTACCGTTTTATATCAGTTTGTGAACTTTATAATTATTATTAATAAATTATTATTATTATTATTATTATTATTATAAACAAGTCCCATGTTGGTAACATATGTTTCCGGGTTTCCGGTTTGTTGAGTATCTGACAAGTACCAACATCGAACGGTTGCATTTCGTGGATCATTTCGCTACGCCGCTTCCAAGTGCTGGAACGATCTCCCACCGCCAATACGTGACCTAAAAACAGTGAACACATTTAGAAACTATCTTAAAAAGTATCTGATCGTCTCGCGAATCTCGGAAACAAATATTACTTACTAATTTACAGGCTTTTTACGATAGGATTTGAGTTCTGCTTGTTGGAAGTTAATATAAATGGAATGTAATCATATTCTTTGGAAGGCACTGCATTGTTCCGTATTATATGCAATTTTGACATATGTTTTAGGTAATATTAGCAACTATATATTATTATTATTATTTAAATAACATTTATTCTTAACCATATATGTTAGCGACTAACGCGGTCACGATCACAGATTAAAAAGTGTTTTTTTTAATATATTCTGTGATTTCTTGCGTGCGGTCCGAAATTTACCGGCAATGATATTATTGTTTTTTATTTTTTATTTTAATTTTTATTGTTTTTTTCCTCATATATTGTAGGTATATATTGTATATTGTTTGTCCGTGACTCGCCTATTAGGCTCCTCCGGAATAACAGCGTTGCGGTGGCAGCCTCTTTGTCGCTGTAACTTTGTGCTGAGGTTGGGGCCTATTTGGCAACATATTATACTTTTCTAAATGTTTTTTATTTTAGTTTATTTTGTACTGTGTGTCGTCAATAAATATTTTTCTTTCTTTACCATGTGTACTAGGCGATCGTAGCCATTTAACATCCTGTAGCTCAGTCTGTTTATGATAATATCATATAAAAAATGGTTAAAATATATACACACTACGTAGAATTTTTAATTATTATTGTATTATTATTTTTGTCGTTTATATCACGTGGTTTTATAAAACACGGTCCTTTGTAAGGCGTGCGTGGGGATACAGATCCAACGCGTAGAGGCAATTTGAGCGAAATTCAATGAAAGTGCGTGGAGTGTACCAACTGAGTCTAATCTTTATCTGCACCATAAAAAATGCAGCTAAAGACTACACTCAGTTAGATGCACAGAAACTATTGTCATTAGTGGTCAAAACGTATGTGGACTATTGCATTTTGATTTTGGCGGTAATGAAAACCGAGCTATGGAAGAGACTCCGATCACCTGCCTTCTCAAAGTCTCCTAATAGATTTAAATATGGCAGGTGATGACTCGCCGCTCACTAAATGGGCTCCCCAAGGAAAGCACACCAATATTGGTGCGAAGAGAGCAAAATTGGTGTGAACGGCTAAGCGTGTAGAGAGGTGTGTCTGCGACAGCGATCGAGACACCGTCGGCGTCGGCGACATTGTTACACCCTTCGAGCATCTGCTCTTGCGACTCCACTCTGTCCGGCTGGTTAAGTCAAGACAGAGGCGAGTGGCATATTATAATTATTATTAGGGTTTATTTTAAGTATTATTATATCTTCATTGCGTATCTATAGTGATATTGTAAGTAAATAATATTTTGGCAGTATGACTGATTGCTGATTCTTTGTTAATGTCAATTTGCAATTCTTCATCTACGCGAAATTGACATTGGCAACGAACCAATCAGCTTGCTTACTTGTTATGGTATGGTTTCTCTATTTTGTAGTTTTATTCGTAAGTGCACTTTATATAACAATAGCTTGTTACGCTATAAAGATATGTTACGCTATAAAATAATAAAAAAGAAAAGATAATACTCCCACCGCACCCCTAAACTGTAGAATGAATTGTTGTCTGCGGTATTTCTGATGCTGACTTAACTGATGCGATATCTAAGCCCTTAAAAAAGCGTGTTCCCATTTAAAGGTTGGGAACGCACTTGTCATGCTCTGGTGTTATCTGTCCCCTCTCCCTGTGTCCATTGCGAAATC
The DNA here is from genome assembly GCA_036419045.1 of Scirpophaga incertulas. Taxonomy (NCBI): domain Eukaryota; kingdom Metazoa; phylum Arthropoda; class Insecta; order Lepidoptera; family Crambidae; genus Scirpophaga; species Scirpophaga incertulas. The sequence goes on along the minus strand of CM071628.1, from coordinate 6,980,389 downwards.
GTGCCCACAGATTATCATCAGGTGATTCATTTGCTGGTTTGAACCCCTTAGCATATTAAATAAAAATTAATTCAACTTTTGCTGGAGCCAAAAGATAAATTAAATAGGTTGGAATATCGTATGTTTTTTTCATTATTATAATGTCCACATAAAATAGCTGACATAGCTCTAACGTTGGTATTTCAAACATCTATTGAAAATTCATAATATAAATTTATCGCTAAATTGATAGGCTATGAATGTAAATTGACTGACCGTTTTCGCTTAGTTTATGACATTCCGTACACTATAGATGCCCAACATACACCACAGTGCAAGCTATAAGAGACAGACAGAGAAAAGGAAACAACAACAGAAAAAATTAAATAAGCTTTATACAAACTACTTATTTTCTTTGCCACCAAAATCGAAACACACATTTTGATCAGTAATGACAATAGTTTTGTGTCATCTAAGTGGATATAGTCGTTAGCCACATTTTTCATAGAGCAGATTAGACCGTGTTGGTACACACCACGCACACTTTCATTAAATTTCGCTTATAAGGCCTCTATGCTTTGTATCTGTGCCCCTGCGCACGCCTTATTAAGTCCGTGTCTTATAAAGACGCGTAGTATACTACGCGTCTTTATAAGACATGGTATATTTATTAAATTATATAAAAATATGAATATTATATATTTATTAAATACTAATATCACATTATACTTAAAAAGTCCTATACAAAACACTTTTTTCTAAACGAATTTATCGCAGTTATATCTAAGTGTTGTGATAGCAATAGGCTCGCTCGAATTACGCTGGGACTTATTAAAAATTTACTGTCACCTCTATCTCCTTCTGAACGAATTGTCTTAATACGTGTGCATGGCATTAAGACAATCAAAAGAAAAAGAATTTGATTTCCTTAAGCACCATTTATTTATACTGGTTAGAACAGGAAACCCGTCCGTAATTCTTTTACCCTTAGTTCAGTTCTTTACCATTGAAGGACGACGTCCAGGAAGGCGAAGATTGTGATAAGTACGTGTAAGTCAACTATCACAAAGGATTTTGAATTGTTACGTAAGGTTTAACACTTCGAAATATACTGGTCCAAGGACCTGAATGCGGTACCACAGTTGAAGTGTTATTGTTAGCGATAGAACAGGCGCAGCGTTAGTTGGATAACAAAATTTTACATGTCATAATTATTTTTTATTGGACGATATAGTTTGTTTAATTATAATATCATATTAGATTTAGAACATAAATATAGATGGGGCTATAACTGTGGAGGACAAGACCATCTGTCCCCACAAAACGGAGAACAATACCTTTCTCCTGATCGATAAATGATATGTTACTTGTAGTATAAATAATATATAAGGAAATGTAAAAAAAAAAGACTAACACAAACAAAAAAGAGTGCGGACCAAAGAATCTGGACTGAAATAAAATAAGACCAGAGAGTTAAATAAAAAAATTATTTTCCTTTTTGAAACATATAACTTTCGGTAATTAAAAAAAAATATACGAGGATAGAATACGAGTATTTGAGAGTTTGTATTTTCTTTAAAGATGCTTGCTGTAAGATTATTACAAAATGAAAACGGCTGAAATTTGAGCCCGAATTATATAAACACACAGATTTCAAATATCACCCAAGTCGCAAAAGAAAATGTATGCTCTTATGTCTTATGCCTATTAACAGCGGTTTTCGCAGTGAAAAAGTAAAGGATGACGAGTTTAATAAGAAGTGGCTTAACCACTTCTATCATCTCGATAGAACGAGTTATATCGAATCAACTGCTATTGTCGCTTTTCGTTTTCTTAAGGTGTCCTACGTATCGTTCCGAAAATCGAATAGTTTGTTTTTTTTTTATTTCTTGGAACATCAAAAATAATTAACTAAATAAATAATGTTCACGCTGAAATGAGTTGGCAACTGGCTTAAAATGTCCACATAAAGTTGGGCACGCAATTTAAATAACTCGATTACATCCAGACAGACACGTAGGTCTCGATTCCCGAAAGGCATTAACGGATTATGGCCTTCATAATTAGAGCTTTCAGTTTATGTTTCGGGCCAACGAAGCAGGCAGATAAGCTGTCACGACCTCGCTTCAAACCTGCGGGATTTGGAGGAATATTTATATTACAGGTGGGATTGGTTGCCGCCGCTAATGTGGTCAATGTTTGGTAGCAAGATATAACTCATTACTACTACTACGCGGAAATAGTCAACAAGTTGTAATTAAATAAATAAATAAATAAATATTTGTTACACTTACACCAATTAGCCTAGCCCAAACTAAGCTCTATAAGGCTTGCACTATGGGATCTAGGGTAACGGATACACATTATACATACATATATATACATATATAAATAATTTTTATTGAAATATATATCAACAACCATGACTAAGGTACAAATGCTCGCATTCATCACGCAAACATCTGCCCCCACCGGATTCGAACCCGGGACCTCAGAGATGGCGACACCTTGAAACCAGTGTATTATCCACTCGACTATGGAGGTCGTCAAGATATAAATCAATTAGTGTAGATATAAATTATTTAATAATAATAATATAATAATAAAGTATTTATTACAACAAAATAGCATACATGTTTGCGGTCTACATTGTTGTGAGCATTATTTGTTAGATTTCCTGCGGCACCAACACTAGAATAAGTCTGTATCGTAGATGCCTGTTTGATTTAGACGAGAAGTGATCTCAAACTGCAGAAATGTTTATATATATATATATATATTATAAACATTTGGTATTTAACATTTGATTATATAACAATTGGTATTTAGGATAGCGTTTTGAGCAGATTTTCCGTATCATTGTATGTTAACTTTTCGAGCCATTTAGTAACAGTTACTTTAACATTATGAATTGTAGAGAGCTTTATGTCGCAGAACATAACAACCTTATTATAGAGCATATTGTTTATATACGGTGGGAAACGTTTTGCGAAAGAAGTGTTAATAGTTGGAACTGGAACCCTAAACAATCTTCTCGAAATTAACATATTATGTTTTTAATATTTTAACTAAAACATATTTTGTTTACTAGCCACTACGTCTGCGTAAGATTATTATTAGGTTTTGGAAGCGCACGCCAGAATAAATGGTAGATTATTTCCTATTTATTTCAAACTTTTCGTTATATTTGGACGATTTCTACAATATCTTTATAACTTAACTAGCTGACCCGCGCCCAGGGGCATAATATTAATAATCCCCGAAGCGAGCACGAAAGCGAACTGAATTAAACCCGAAGCCATCGCGCGCCGTCCGCTGATGATGATGATGATGATGATGATGATGATGATGATGACACTCCGCAATAATGTGGCTTTCTATTGGTGAAAGAATTTTTAAAATTGATGATGATGATGATGATGATGATGATAATTTGAGATTTAAACTATCCTATCTCTCAAGTTGGATCGAACTGCACATGGTGTGCGAATTTTATTATAATCGGTTAAGTAGTTTAGGAGTTCATTGAGCACAAACATTGTGACATGAGATTTATATATATTAGATAAGCAAAATTTATTTTTAAGTTTTACTAAAATCCATCGATCAACAAACATCGATCTATAATTGAACGATCCAAAGGTGGTCCACTACTAGTAGTAATTTGGGCAGCACTTTGGTCCAAAGATAGATAACTTAGAAACATAATTTCTATTTAATATTTGTCAGAATAGCGATGTCAATTTTAACAATAATTGTTAATTACAGTGACATTCAGTTCTTAGATGTCAAATTTTGTAGAATTTTAACACTTAAGTGGCAGGAAGCAGATCACATTGGTCGCAGAACCGACTGCAATGTTGGACGGCCTCCCACAGGATGGATTGACGATTTAACCAATATTGCTAGCAGTGTGGAGATCCTTGGTAGAGGAGGTGACTGGTTTTGTTTCATACAAAAAGAAGGTTCGCGGTGGAGTTTCTGAATTTGTAGAAAAACCTTGTTTGATTAAGAAGTTTTTTTTTTAAAATCACGGAGTGTTATTTTTTTAACTTATTAAGTTTATGACTATATCATATATATAATATAACTGATATAGAATATTGTACCAAGTATACAATTACTTAAAGGTATAATATAACAATACATGTGATAATATAAGTGTAAGATAATGGTAATCAAACTCGTTGAAACCATTAGCAGCTACTAAATTAAAGTTACATTTAAATGGTTAATAAAAAAAATATTTTTATTTATTTCATCACAACTTATACATATACGTTCCTACAGAGGCACGACCCTTTTTTTCCAAGGGGAAATGCTCCTTATGCACTGTGACACCGCGCTGGCTATATATATATAAACTTTATATATAATATATATATATATATATCTGAATTAATTGGCCGCACGCATATTTGAATATATAATTTCAAATCTTATTGTTGATTATTGACTGTAGTATTTTTGATGATTTTGTTATTGTAGTATTATAATTAGTTAAATCTCTCATAATTTAGTTAGTATATCATATTTTGTAAGTCTAACAATATTGCAGATATATTTCGTCAATGATATTTTAAATTAAATGTCATATTTAATTTACATTTCTTTATGTGAATATTATTATTGTTTAACGAATTGTTACGTTGATCTACCTATATTTTGTTCTGATTATTCGACAACATTTTAAAATTTTACATGCTATGTATTAGATTAAAATAGTTGACCACATTTTTTTAAATATCTGTCTGTACCATATTTGTGCAAGTAATTAATATTTATATCTATCTATTTATATCTATATATTAATATTTATTTATATATCTGCTTTTGCTAGGCGACAATGCTCATCTCTTTCAGCTGTACTCTACAACAAGCTTAACAAAATTCTAAATTTCTATCCTCTTACTAAACACGAGTGTTAAAGTTAAAGTTCGAAATTGGTTATTATCTTTAGATTATGAAAAAACTGAAAGTTTATTTATTTAATATGAATAGGTAGTGTATTTGTATATATTTATTGGAAATCCATATATTTATATAACGTAATGTATTTTATGAATATTACTAATGGTTATACTTGTATATGTAATGTATATATGTGTGTATGTATGTGTGTATGTATATTTAAATATATATATATATATATATTGTATGTTTCTAATTATTATTATTTTTGAAAAGGAGTTTAGTTGTAAAAAAGCACTAGTTGTCAATTGGGAAATGTTATTTTTATTAACTTTACTTTGTTTTATTTTGTAAATTAATTTATAGTTTATATAAACCATGTCTGTGACTATATTGGGAGAGGCCACTGATTCCTAAGAAACAGTCTTTGACTAGTTTAGGAGTCAGAGACTTCATTAATCTAAATTGTATCCTTATTAGCAATAAAGAGTTATTATTTTATTATTATTATTTTAATATTTCATCGCCAATACTCCTAGAAAGGCGAGTTTGGGAAAACTATTATAAAACACAATGTAATATTAACTATAGTAAATAGCAGCACTGACAAATATTGATAGCTTTCGATGCCGGCCTTGGAACTAGATAAATCATGTGTAAACTCAGCCAAATTGAAATCATTATTCGACCAGGTCCAGATACTCGATACAATGCGATGACCATCATTTGTCACCGTCTCAGCTTGATTTATGTCTTATGCCCACGCTATGACGAGGGCTCTGACGTAACAATTGGTTTTTCACTTTCGCCCAAGATCATCTGGCGACGTGTTATGTTTTGCAACATTCTGACCGACTCACGTCAACGCTTTAAGTGGATTTCGTCTCTGGGGTGCTGGCACGATTTTGGCATTTGCAATGAGCCCTTGGGATCAGATGTTTGTATGAGAAAACAAAATATTTATTTGGGCTTACAGTTGAAATAATATGGCACAAACATTAACCCCCAATGCTTCGAAAATACAGCTTTGCGAAGTATTGGGGGTTAATGTTTGTAAACTTAGACCTCCGTAGTTGAGTGGTTAGTACACCAGTTTCAAGGTCACCATGTCAAATATTTATATATGTATAATATTTATAATATATGTATAAAAATTGTAACAGATTTCATACTAATTTTCAAATGCGTAATTTAAACACAAGAAATAAAAAAAAAAAGTTGCCGTTCCAACGTATAGGCTACAAAAAACTAGAGGTTCGTTTGTGGGCAAATGTATAAATTTTTATAACAAGATTTCATTAATATAGCTATATTGCCTTTCCATAAGTTCAAGGTACATGTTAAAAAAACGCTAATGAGTAAGGGCTACTGCAAAGTCAATGATTATTTAAATGATACCAATGCTTGGTGTTGATTTGAAGATATTACTTAAGTGTAAATATTTGTTTTCCCGTATAAATTGTAAACACATATGTACATTGTATGATAACGACATAATTTATTGTAAATGTTGTTATTACTTTTGGTAAAGCTAATAAGTTTCTTACGCCCATTCTTCTTATCAGTTAAAAAATACGTCCTGAATGGGTGGTAGGGAAAAAAATGGATGATTCAAAAGAGCTTTCTATAAAGTCATATTTGAATAAAGTTAATTTTGATTTTGATTTATGTAGGTATATCTACTTACATAGTTATAACGTACTCTGAAACAGAGCTCAAGCTACTTTAGAAGACAGGATTGCAATGCTGATTTTATATAATGTGGTTTCTAATAAACAAATTTTATATTTTATTTCTATTCCTATCCTACAGCTCATAACACATATGCTTTGGTCTAGGCTAAATGGTGTTAGTATACTTGACAAAGTTTAAGTAATAATTAAGCAATAGCAACTAGCAAGTCTTACATCCTGCCATTCATGTAACACTTGGTATTCATGTTACAATGATTGGACAAAATACAGAATGGGTAACCATTCTGTATTCTGTCTCATCATTGTATAAGAATGACGTAAGGGGGACTGTACTGCACTAAACGCAATTATCAACTCTCAGCAAATTATTTCAATTCGTTTCCTTGAACGTTATGGTCTCTTTCTGACAGACACACGTATAACTCCAAATCATCGTATGTCCATTGTACTCGCCGCGCCAAGCTGGGCCACCTTCGTCGTCTTTTAGTTTTCTTTCTTCAAGTGATTGCTTTAGTCGATCTTCAGATCAAAGCCTTCTGTCTAATTCTATGCCACGTACGAGCCCCATAACTGCTAAATATAGTAGAAAACAATTCCACTAACCTACCTTGTTCTATTGATAGTTTTTGGTATACGAGCTGGAGATACATGGAGATATAGGGATGGAGATGTGTGTGGACCCTCTGGTCCCTCTCCCCATGTTGAAGTTTATTGGGATGCTGCAGCGTAGGAACACAATCACGGCTTCGGTGATCCCCATGGGTCGTCATATTCCAACTGATACCGGTACGAACCTGGGTTCGTCTTCCCTTCGTTCACCTTATTGGTTTCTTCAAGCCGTTATACTTTTAGCCTGAAGAGCGTACCGCTTAAATGGTCATGCCATGGCAGAAGCTGTGAAACTCAGAGATAGACCATGGTGAGACCGATAGTGGGAAATGGGCAACAGAATGATGATGTGACCGATAGTTCAAATCCATCCCGGACAGGTTTTAATTAGCAGTGTGTTATAAAGATGCTATTAAAAATGAATTACTATGATAGAGTCAGGAGTTGTATGACTTCAAATATTGCTTTACAGTTATTTCATCACTTCTGGAAGGATATACTATCATTAAATATTAAATAAATGTAATATATTTATTTATTATACTTTATTATAGACTATAAAATAACGGTATAAATGGCGGATCTTACAGGATACTTTAATGTATTCTTCACCAGTCGATCAAGAAAGGAAGTTAGAAAATACTTAGGGCGCTACTGTGGTTAATAATTATTTATAAACAGCTTTAACTCTCACTCTCCCAAATCACGTTAGCAGCGCAAGATAACGCCATCTTAAGTAAAAGAGGTGTTTAGGATGGCCAAAGTTTTCTTTTTCAACAACGTAACGATTAGCAGAACAACCCTTTCAACTTGTTGGTTCAAACCGCGCAAATTATGCCAGTAAAATATAATTTAACCATTCTTGTTGTTAAAACGATGCTTTAATAAAAATAATTATAGTAAGTTGTATGTTATGGAGATTAAGGGCTAATATTTAAATCTGTCGTTAAGATTTTGATGGGGCGAAATTTCTTAGAGATATATTTCGTCTTAATCTACTTGTCATTTCATATTTTCGAGTTCGTACTGTGACTAATATAAAGTGCAACTTTTAAGTGTAGGCACTTTCACTTTATTTCTTTACCGGCGAAAAATTTCTTAATTTATGGTTATGTAGGTGAATAATTAAAAAATATAACGAGAGACGCGACGAGAATAAAAATTTGGTTAATCAAAGTATAGTTAATTAAGTTTTTATTCACGTGCATTTTTTGATCACGCAGCCCAGTACAGGAATAGCGATGTCACTTAAATGCCACGTCACGTCGTTTCACATAATAGTTACGCCCAGTAAATACGTTTCGTTTATAGTCGAGTCCCGATGGGGGCAGATATTTGTGTGATGACTGCCAGCATTTGTACCTTAGTCATAGATAGATTTGATTTAAAAATATTTATATATGTATAATATATGGTTATCTATCTGTAACACCTGATCCCATAACACAAGCCTTATGAAGCTTACTTTAGGTTAGGCTAATTGGTGTACAAGTAAGTGTAAGAATTATTATTAATTTATTTTATGTATTTCATTAAAAATTTTATATGTAAGTTCAATTGAATGATTAATTTTTTTAAATGTAATATTTTGAAGAACATTAAGTACACACTGGATATGTCATAATGTTATTTTTCATGATATTTATATTCAATTTGCATAAGCATTGAATTTAGCGAGATAATAAATGTGTGAATTGGTTGCATTTTGAATGTCAATTTTATAGTGTTTGACTTGACTCTTAATAATTGCTTGGTTTTGTGAAGCGAAGTTTCTTCACCGAGAGCTAATATTAAAGTCTGATGTTTCTTATGTTTTCAAGTGTTCAATTACTTTTTCTTACGCACATTACGAACACGTTACATGCGCTCGTGTATTTGTTACTAGCTGACCCGCGCCCACTTCGTTGGGCATAATATTAATAATCCCCGAAGCGAGCACGAAAGCGAACGGAATTAAACCCGAAGCCATCGCGCGCCATCCGCTGATGATGATGATGACACTCAGCAATAATGTGGCTTTCTATTGGTGAAAGAATTTTTAAAATCGATGATGATGATGATGATGATGATGACACTCCGCAATAATGTGGCTTTCTATTGGTGAAAGAATTTTTAAAATCGGTTCAGTAGATCCCGAGATTACCCCTTACAAATATACAAACACACAAACTTTAGGTACTTCTTTATAATATATAATATTAGGATAGATTCATTAAAATGACGATAACTTTTTTTTTAATGAACCGATTTTGATGAAACAAAGTTTAGATATTATTCTGAGTTAAAACAAAGCAAATAGTGAAAGTTTCAAGCAAATCGGTTCAGTACTTTCGGAGATAAACGTGAACAAACATACAGACAGACAGACAGACAGACAGACAAAAAATTCCAAAAATTTTTTTTTGCTTTCTAATAATCTATTTAAGTGCCCCTCTATCTATTTCAGTCAAAAATACTAAATGTACAGACAAAATATTTTTACTGTCTTATTATATGTATAGATGTCTTATTATATGTATAGATTTGGTCTCGCCGTCCTGACTCTATTTCTAATCTAACAATAGTTAGATTGGCAAGAAGATTGAGAATATGCACTGTTTTTTTATTATTATGTTAGAACACAATTTTTTATTGGACAATCAACATACTGAAATATACATACAATTATTATGCGTTTACACGAAACACTTATTTCAGTGTCACAAAGTTGCACAGCTTTTAAGTCGTTACACAGAGAAGTCCGATATACAATGAGATGCGACTTTACACTTCACATATTCAATCCGTACCCATAAAACTGTTTAATAAACTGTAAACTGCGCAATTTCAATAGGTAATAAACATTTGGATTTTGCGATGTAGTTAGACCGTTCCTTGGCGATTTGATTAGATTTTTGTTTAAATTATTGACCATAAAATTAATAATCTGAATTTCTTTGTGAATGATATCCAACTTTTTCGTATATACATACTAAGCGAGAGAGAGAGAGACAGAATTCATTACATTTTTTCGTAACTTTTATTAATTAATAAGAACTGAAACTGCTTTTGTGGCAACATATGCATACAATATCGTTATATGCGTATAATAATGTTATCTGGCAGCAACTTCAACAAGCTTCTAATAGATTCTTATAATAATGAAGTTAGAAGAAGAAATAGAAGCTTCTTATAATAAATTTACTATTTTCTGAATCTAGCAGTTTGGCACTTACCAGATATAACAAAAAGTTAATGAATAGTAGCGCTAAACCATGTGTCTGGCCTTCAACCTAATATTATATAACAATGATAAATTGTTAATTTAAAGCAGAAACCCATGTATAGCAATTACAGAGTAAATCGTCAAAATAATAATTAATAATATTACTACGCCACTACTCCTTTTAATTATGGCATTATGTACTAGTTATATACAAGGGTATTTACTGCTGAGGATAAAATAAAATATTTTCATTGCAAACAATGTGGTAAAAATAAACAGAATTATTTATTTTAATTAACTTTGATAAATCATAGATACAGGTAAAGGTGGCTTTTTTAAAATGTTGACAGTATTCTAATATTTATAGGCTAAGTATGTTTAGTAAGTTTGTCAAATTACACGAACACTACAAATATTACGTTACTACAGTAACGGGAAATTATTTAATTCACGTTCGTCTTCTCTTAGTACATCATTGCTGTAGAAAGATTAACAAAGTTTTGCTCAATGATCTTTGCATACAGCAGATTTGGCGCTTTATTCTTTTCTTCTTTTCATTTCCGCTAAGTTAGTTCCAGTAGTCTATTAGGGGGCAAGTTTGGTGTTGTAGAAAGTTAAGGCTTTCAGATCAGAATATGATTTAGGTTGTTTCACCATTTTTTAATTAACTATAATCTGTGGATCTGATGACCATATATTTAATAATCTGTGGATAACGGTATGGGCTTCACAATGATTAGACTATATTATGTAAACACTAAACGTACCTTAAAACTATTGTACCTACTTACATTAAGTATAGTTTTATAGTTAATATTTTATTGTGATGGCTGTTAGTTATTCTTAATAAATAAATAAATAAATAAATAAACTAGTTATTGTTATGTTCTCTAAGAATATACTGTAAAATATGTATAATTACCGAATCGTGAGAATGTATGGATCTCTTTTTATACAATCAATTTAGAAATCTGTACACGAATCCAAACGCACGACATAATACGATCTCGGCCACAACGCCCAACGGAACGAAAGTTATAACACTAGTTATAACTGGTTAATGACGGGTAGCACCGGTGTTAATAAAAGTGGTAATGGGTGAACCACTGAGCGAGCGTGACGCACGGGCTGACATAAAAGATAATGAAATCTGTTATTAGGTGTTTGTTTATTAAAAACAAGCAATTGCCTGTGATGAAGGTAATTTGTTAAAGATGTGATGTGGTGTGTGGGACGTCAACATAAATAGCTTCCGCCTCCGGTACATTTCATTTCTGCTAACATACACTGGCAAAGAATAGAATAACCAATATAATTTTCATACAACATGCTCATTTTATAGTCCCACAATATATCAAGTATTAATATACTTACCTCAGTAATAATGAATATATTCGTGATTAGACTGAATGTTCTTTATTTAAATCAGAATTTGAGATAACTTGTTTTACTATTTGATTGACTCAAAAAAATAATAATTATGAATTGTCTCTCGTGTTCGATATAATGTTGTATGGAATTTAAAATTAAACAAAAAGTTTTAATTAAGGCATCGCAAAAAATAGGCACTATATATATAATCAAAGGCTAAAAAGTAATAAACTATTTATAAATATTAATTATATAAAACATTTACAAGGTTAGTATCATTGGGACTAGTATTACGTCGCTTAATCGCCAAACTGATTCGTTGGCCACGGTAGCTGCCAACTTTTTGTATCACTATGCTCTTTAAAGAGAGGCGCAGATAATTCTTTAAAAAGGCTTCTTTAATGAGGTATTCCCCAGGCTTATTCCCCAGGTACCGAGCGGGTAAGCAAAAATTGTGAAATTACTTATAATTACACTTATAATTGTTAAATCGTCAAATCATTCTATTACATGTCATTAATATGATATATAATTATATATATCATACCTTCTATATATATATATATATATATAATGAAATTACATATATAAAAAAGGTATAATATTCTTTAAGGTATGCTAATATTTAATTAAATAAAAATGTACCTATACGAAATATCAGAGTCGTAGCTCCGTAGATGAAATATAACGCTGTAGCGCCCCCGTAGCGTAGCAAGAGACATTTCTATGGATTACGTTTTTAGTAGCTACGAATAAGCAACGCTGTGACATCTATTCGTAGCAATGCTCCGATGAATTTAAAGGCAGAGTGTACATAAATATAAATACAAATATGTTCAATTTTTTACCTATTGTACATATTGTATAAATATAAATAAAAAGAATACCTACTCACACCAATTAGTCTGGCCTAAAGTAAGCAATGTAAGGCTTATTGTAAGGAACTAGGGTAACGGAGAAATATACCTTTTTTTTTGTTCCCCCTGAGGTGAATGCATTAAGTTGCATAGCTCGGCTGGGTGAGTCGGCGGCTATGTGGGGCTCTCCTCCCCAGAAGGGGGAGGCCTACCCACTAACAGAAGGGGAAGGCCTACCCACTAACAGAAGGGGAAGGCCTACCCACTAACAGAAGGAGAAGGCCTACCCACTAACAGAAGGGGGAGGCCTACCCACTAAAAACCTCAGGGATGGCCTTCCTCAGGCATGTAGGGAGCCACCGGGAACGCCAAGCTACTTCCGGGAATCTCCAGCCTCCGCTCCCCCGCCGATACAGGGGAGCCCTCCTCGGGGGAGGCTACAATACCTCCCCCGATCTCCACCGCCGACGACGCTCCCCGGCCACGGAAGGGGCGTGGTCCCTCCCGGGTCGCCGTATCCGCGGGCGCGATTTCCTCGCGCCCGCCGGCGACCTGCGGCGGCGCCGCAGCTGTGCTACCGAGCCCGGTGCCGTCTCCTTCGAGCGGGATCGGCCATCTCCCGACCCCGCTCGGCGGCCTCCTTCTGGAGCATCATTGCTTCACAGAAGGAGGCTACAGCCCCCCAACCTCCCTCGTCCGCCAGCATTGCCGCAAACAATGCCGGCGGAGACAGATGTCGCCCGATCACTGCGACCAAGACTCGGTGCTCGGAGGCCCACGCGGGGCACTCCGCCAGCGTGTGCCGGGCCGAGTCGCAGTGGTGAATGTGTCGATCCTTCCCGTCCTATTCGACACAGATACTCACCAAAGCAGCCGTGCCCGGTGAGTATCTGAGTCAATCGGTAGGTGACCTCCTCCTTCCCGTGTAGCCAAGCTTCGAGGTGCGGGAGTACGGTACCGACGGCCCGCTGGCGCGCGCAGATCCGTAATTCAAGCTGCGCACGCCAGGCCGCCACTAATCGTCGGTGCCACTCCCGCTTAGGCACTTCGTGCGCGGGTTCCAGGGCGCTCCCCCCATCGCTCCCCCGGTCGACACGCCGCGACGCATAAGTCGCCGCGTACCAGGCGGCCAGGATGTCGAATGGGGGGAGCGTCCCAGAACCGTCGCCGCCTCGTACGAGATGGTACGGTAGCCTCGTACGATCCGTATGGCCATTATCCGCTGCAGGCTCCGTAGCAGAGCTCTGCAGCGGGGGGGCCTCGCGCAGTCTTGCGACCACACGGGAGCTCCATATATGGGCACGGATCGCATGACGCCCTCGTACAGGCGGCGAACTCCATCCCTCGGTCCCTCGAGATTGGCAGCAGGCGATGCAATGCGCCCGCCACCCTTTTGGCTCGGGAGACAAAACGGAGAGATATACCTACATATATTAAGTATATATAAATAAGTATTTATCTTTTTTATAGAAATGCTGGACATCACAAAACAACCAGCGTATTATCCACTTGACCGCGGAGGTGGTCAACTAAAATCTCTGCTGAAGCACAATTAGAAAGGGCTGGCGCTATGTGTGTGTGCGCTATGTGTTTTCAAAACTGAACCCAGGCAGCGATTTGAGTTTAAGTTTGTTTTTAGAATACGAGCCTTAAACTTGGGTTTTAGCAGCACCAGTCAGTCATTCAAGTATCTTTCTTTTTAAGTTAACTTTTATTGTAGTTTATTTTATTATATTTATTTTTCGGAAATCGTACACCGTTCACAGTTGCTTTCACATTTTGCAGGTTGACTGATCGAGAATGCCTCTGGTATTAAGTCGGCCTTTTGTACTTTGTTTCTTCGATGTACTAAAAATAATAAATAAACCAATGAGATTCTACTAATATACACATAGCTGCAAGTTAAGACTATACATGTTAACGTTGAGACCGCCTCCATTATTTCTCGCCTCTTTCATTTTACTAGTTCAAGTATTTGACATGACGCTGATTGTATGAAGTTAAAAACTTCCGTCTTGAGTTGACAGTTAAAGCATTTACATCAAAATTGAATTGAAATGGCTATCTATAAGAATAAAATAACGATAAAATTTCTATATAGCATGTAAGGCGCCGTTATATCTGAATAGGCATCGGAATCGCGCCATTAGCCTGGTTATAAATTTTAAATCTCGTTAAAGAGCCCTCAAACTCCCACTACAGTACTTTTAAGTGAAATCCAATGGGAAATTACCAAAGTAATAGTGAGAGTTGAAAAGGGCCGTAACAGCTCAGCGGTTTTACGGTTATTGTTCCATTTATAATAGCTTTTATACATTTTTACGTGATTTCTATATAAAATCTTAGAAATTGCTCAGATGATCGGATTTGTAGAAATTCTAGTAAATAGTGATTTTTTATATCTACGCTAGTGTGTCACTCAAATAAAAAGCACGAAGCGTTTTATTTCTTTTTTATAATGTGAACTACAAAACAGTGGAATTTTTACTGCCCTTTATATTCCTGCCACCTACTACACTACCTGGAATTTCAAGACTTTTTCACACTTGTGTTAAGAGCTTACAAAAAGTTTAAGTATGCAAATATGTTTTTAAAGTGTTATTTATGCTGTTTATTTTGTAGTCATGATTTTAAGAGACAATTATTTAAAATAAAAGAAAGAAAAATACAACTCGGATGGGATTTGGGCAATTTGGAAAAACGACACCCCATATCATTAAAGTATAATTATGTACTAATTAATGTACTATTAATAGTTACGTATAAACATATAAGTCTACTTAAAATTGACAATATAAATGTTGTACAAAGTAGTTGATATTATTGACAGGATCAGTTAAAGGCCTTATATATACTCTAATGACAAATATATGTATATTAAATTCTGTTTTTTATATTACAAAATTCTAAAAATACCCTACAGAATGGTTTAATTACAAATGCAAAAGTTATTCCTTACTAAAAATTGTGCGCTATATCGTTCTTACAAAACAGATTTAATCGATAACATTAAAACTTTGTAACTTTTACAAATTTAAAAAAAATATTGTAGTATGTTGTTTAACCACAAGATTCTATATACAATATAATATTCTATATACAATAAAAAATACTTGTTCTTTATTAATTATGGTGTCAATTCGGATTGTTTAAAATTCGATCGGCTTAAATCCCGCCAGAGTCGACAAATATTTTGTTTTGGTTTTTCATATTTTTGTCGTTGTGTTTGTGTTATACAAGTCGTAGGAAATATTCAATACTATTTCTATGGGTGGTCTATTCATGGTTACGAATAACTTAGGACTAACTTTTTAACGCAACCAAAAATCTACCTTTTCATATGTTTTTGTTGAGTTAGAGAGTTGGTTCCTTTATATCATGTATATATTATATACATAATATAAAGGATGTAAATATAAAGAAAAACTGAAATGTCAAAAAAAAATTAATTTCCAAATCGATCAATCGGAATTATTATAAGAGCAAACCTACAGAAGTGCTATATGTAATTTGGTCACGTGTTGCCGTGTCACGCAGTTTATCCATGTCTGTCGGTCGTTTGCTAATTAAGTTGGGATTTCGGTACAAAACAGGACGCGTCGGACAATCAGCGATTCAGCGCGGACTAATTTTGTTGTTTTTTAGGGTGACCATATGGGAATTGTTCGATTTTCAAATAGGGACATATTAAGAAAAATCCTATTTGTTTCTGCCTATTAGTGTGTCTGTCTATAGTCCAGATATAATTTCTATTTGTCAACTATTTCTATACTAAGGTCGGCACTATGTATGTGTCCTTCATTTATTTTCTTTTACACTTTATTCGACAATCGTCTTATATAATTGAATCATAAACAAAAAAGGTGGTGGAATTATTTCTGACAGCGGTCCCTTCTAGCCAATAATAGCTGAATGATATTTAGAAAGAATTGAATGAGAAAGCTTCATTTGTAGAACTCTTAGGAAATATTAAGAGTAATAAAAACATACAACAAACTTTTTGTTTTAAATGTTTTTTTTTTGTATAAAGCTAGAGTTTAGTGTCATAATTCAGATTCAGAGACTACCTGAGGACTGAACGACAGTAGTTGACATTTTTGAGGTAATTTTTGATACTGGTTGACGAGTGCGTTAATCTCGAGATTTTGCGCTTTGAAAACCACCAGCATAAGTTGATTCTAGAACAACATGTGTCAACATATTGCTGTATGTGTCTTTGAGCACTAACCATCCATGTTCCAGGTGACTATAATCTCATCACATATTAGATAAGATATGAATTTTTAACTTATTTATATTATGTTATCGTATATTTATCACTACATAGTATAAAAAAAGTATAATTGAAGAGAAAGGTTTATAATAAAAACATCCATTAAACAGGTGGAGAAATACTGTTATTTTTGACGTACGAGCCTCGATCGTTACCCTACAAGATTATTAAATGTTATAAATTGTTTATTACCAGCATTGCACCTGTGCCAAGCCGGTGCCGATCGTTAGTTTTGCGTGTACTAATTGAACTAACTACAATAAATCTTTTAATAATCAAACACAAAAAATATATTTTTTAAGCCGTACAAGGTGGGTCTATGATGTCGTACGCGTAATTTTTTATATTATTATAAAATAATACGTGTACGATTTCATAGTAACAGTGGAATATAATCGCACCTCCTCTAAAAAGTGTCATAACACAAAAAAGGTGTTTTGAGAAAATTGAGACTTAAGATTTTTTTGTAATTTTCCGTCGTCTTGTGAATTGGTTACTATAATTAATTTTGTTTTTATGATTTATATTGATTTACAATTTATTTGACTTTATGACAGTAAGTCAAAAATATTATTTCTCATCGTATATATTGTTTAATTTTAGGAAAAACAGAAAAAAGTCTTATGTTACTCGTATGTCAGTTTTCTACATTCTGAAAAGACGATATTTCGAAAATGAAAAAATCGGTACAATATGAATGAATACGTTTAATACCTTACTTTACCAATTATTTTGTAGGAATATAAAAATATCTCTTTAAAAACATTTCTTCTCAATAAATCCCGCAGGACTTCGATATATACCTTATTACTAAATGAGATCTATCTTTAGTCTTGGATTTAAACTCTTCTGTCTCTACTATGTAGTATCATTTTGACAGAGGTAGAAGAGGTTTAAGTTTAAAGATTAACTAAATTTAATTACCAATTTACTTAGTTAATGACAAATCATCTTTAAGTTTGTAGTATACAATAGAAAATAATAATATAATCTGAACACTCATAAACTCTATTCAAAAGTAACTCGAAATAGAATATTTGTAATTAAGAATAAAAATGTTCCTAAGGCACTATAAAATTGCTTAAAACAGCCTTCATAATTGAATACTTTGTGGTAGTAAATTACGTAAATCTCACTTCTATTCTTCTTATTTGATTTAAATATGAATTATTAAAACTACACTCGCGAGCAAAAGTATGGAACACTGTTATGGCTCTGTTTTAGATTGAGCCTGCGTCGAAGTCGCTCGGAACAAAAGAGTCAGCGCAAGACTAGCGCCCTCTAACCGGTAATATTGGAATAAACGTTATGGCGTTTTTACACAATATACAGAATATAAAAATAAACGTTTCTGTATTATTATTTCGATATCGACTTTTTTTGTGTAATGACACTTTTTTAGAGGAGGTGCGATATATTATCCTTTTGCCATTATCCCAGTACAAAGTTACATTGTTTATCATGTCAACAAATGTTTCTTCATATGTAAATATAGGCAAATATTAGAAATAGTTCACTGCACCATTTTATAAATTCTTAAGCAACTTAAAATTACCAAATGTAGTCAATTATCTATGTGTATTGGCGTAAGTAATGACGCTTTAATTACATATTGCTGTTTACTGTTTATGATTATTCTAACTTCAGCTTGAGATATACTTCTTTCATTACACATTCAGTATTTAGAAAATGGTAAATAACCAAACATTACTATTGAATGTCACACATAAGAATAGACAGACATAATTCGTATTTAGAGATTATTTGCCCGTCTACGCACGACTTAGCTAATATATATTGCGCAGATTCATCGACACAGGTAACTAACGTAGTTGGAGCACGTACTAAGTGCTACAACAACAAACGTAACTCGTAGCATGCCGTGCGCTCCTTGCATACTTTATTTACGTGCAACTCACTTAGTCGTTGCCACTGAACTAAACTTGATACTCATCAGAGTAATAGAATAAGAAAATATACAAGAGTAACATAATCTGATCAGAGTGGAGTTATCACAATTTCAGCTACTGAGAATTTAAACTCCATAGTTTCCTACGGTCTGTCTAGCTATGGGCGCACGTTTAAAACCTATCTTGATCAAATCTACAGGTTGCAAGTTCGAATACTAAAACGAATAGTTTCTCCACACATTAAAAGTAAATATGCAAACGACGAACTAAAACTTTTTGATCACTGCGGTACCCTACCCATTCATCTTAAAACTCAACTCAACATTGTCAAGGAACAATTTTTCAACCCAAATTTTAATAAAAAAATCGAGCATCCTGTGTACACGAGGTACGTTGCGCAGAACAAACTGGTTACCGCGTCAGCGAACAACTACTACGGCGAGCGGACCAGTGCGTTCGTAGTGCCGCGCATTTTAAACTCTATACCTACAGAGGTTAGAGAAAAAATCACGCAATCTAATTTGAAAAACAGACTTCATGCTTACTTCAAAGCATCATTGTAATGCTAAGGAAGTACTTATACCAATTAGTTAGTAGTTTTACACGGGTCTGTAATTTGTTAAGTAAGGAAGTAAGTATAAAATTTGTAGTAATATTTATTTATATTTAGGTTAACATTTAGGTATAATTAAATTAAGGGAACAACATTGTAAGCAACGTGGAATGCTGTCGCCACACACAAACCTCGGTGGTTTAAGTGGCGTCCATTATCAAACTTTTATTTTTTGTAAATTAAAATAAAAAAAAAATAAAAAAAAAAACTAGGCCACTACCATGATTTAAAAATAATTACGATTTTTGATGAACTAGCGTGTAACGGACTGCAGGTACTGGTTCAGGTAAAACTAGGAATAAATACTATAAATTAAAGGAACCTTTAAAATAGGCTGCTGCTTAGTGGTGATTTTATTTGACACCAAATAAGACAAAGACAAAACAAAATAACATGACAAGCTTATAAAAAATTATAACAATACAAAACTGTTAGTAACAAGGGTAACTAGGCTTCACACTCTTAATTATTACACGGAGGGTTGAAATATATTTATTTTACCTATATTATTGTATATTTAATGTAAAGAGCGTTCTAGATAAATTTACAAATAAAATAGAAATACTTGAAAAATATGGGATGCTCGCAAAATATCTCCATAGTTAAAACGAAAATATACACATACATACGTGCTTAATAATTTATTATACAATGCAGCATCTTCGTATATTACATAGTTGTATATAATTTGCATTTATAATCGTAATTTTGTATATAATGTTTTTTCGTATTATGTATTAAGCTCCTAGTAAATATTTTTTATTTGAGTAGTGTCGTTATGTAGTCGAATCTTAGTCAGTCAAATTATAGAGAATTTTACGTTTCAAAGATTTAATGTTTGTGCTTTTACGTAGCCTCAACGAGTCAAGTTCAAGTTGCATGATCTCGGTGGCATATTAACATTGCCAGAAGTCAGTTCACAAATTTCTAGCGCTTTAGAGCCACAATCTGTCGTGTTTTATGGTATAATCATTTACAGGTGAAAAAAAGTCGTTTATAATTTGACGTTTGTTGTTTTCGAACAATATCCAACTAATATAAAATATTTTCCACTGCCTACTGAATATTTAAAATGTTCCTGCTTTTTTTTCTTGCCAGTTGCTTAATGTCAAATATAATCATTAACATTAAAATTACCTCTGATAGCGTAAAATATAGTAAAGTTTCAATTATCACAATTATTTGGTTTCAATAATTTTATGATGCTTTTGTTACTATATTTATTTTGGTAAATATTCAATATTTAACTACAAGTATGCACATCAGTTACACATTATATGTACATAATGTAAAGTACGCTTGTTATACCGTAGGATTAAAAAAATAGTTTTTTTTTACTATATTAATTAGAAGGAATTAACTTATTTCTATAATTTACTACAATTAAATGTACGTGTGTGTAACGCGGTGCCGCATTGGAAGCGAATACTGACATGTTGCAGGCTTGTTGTGCAGTGACAGTGCCTTGTGTCTTCAAGTTGTTCAAGGGGGCAGGTACTTAATTATATGCAACTAGGACGTAACATGTATATAAATAGAGTTCATATTACAGATATCAAATTCTGTTTCAGTAACTTGTGCCTAGTAAATTTTTTGGGACAGTTAGCTTCGTTGCTGTCACTGGATTCACATAGTATCGTGTGTTATATTAAGGCTGTTTAACTGGTTACAGATCTCTGTAGAAGTATTGTATAAGAAAACAAGATTTCCCATAAAATCTCTTTCAGCATAAAAACATGGTTGCCCGACGCACCGGTACAGGATAACGACACAAATGCTAGATAACAAAATTCCAACATCACGGAGCAGATACCCGTAACAACCAAACTTTGGGGCGTCGGCTCGTGTGCAACCGACACTTTTTATTGGAAACCAGAGTTTGTTAACAGTTGCCAAAGCGCGGTTTTTGTATTTGTTAAACTTTTCGGTGTAGGCCTTGAAAACTGGAATTTTATTAGGCTTGAACCAACTCGTATACCGGGGGATGTTCGCCGAGATAAAGTGAATATATAGAATGTGTACGGGACATTTTTTTTAATGTTGAACAAATAAAAAAATTTGTTTCATAATTTCTTCCGAAGGTAAGCTTAGTTTTAGTTAGTTGTAGGTAAGCGTAGATATGAATTGTAGTTTTTCATTCAGCCTACTTTGAGATATAGTTAAAGATATTTGTTCTGAATCATCATTTTATTTTGGGATCGTTATAAGAAAGCGCCGTACCACGTTCATTGGGTGTTTCATTAGAAACAAGTTTAGATATGGCGGGGCGTGAAACACAAATAGAACCGACGACGGGACGTTGCCACTAAGCCCACGTCGCTCCTGCGTCACGCCCGATGAAATTTATGTCTATTTAATTAATATTTAGAATTCTTAGAGAACGATGAAAAAACAACAACTTTTTATTATACTTCAAAACAAAACATTACGGTGTTAAGCAACTTTTTATTAGGTACTTAAACATATTTCAACAGCTCCCCGGTATTTTCGTGATTTATCTATATACAACAAGAGCAAGGCTTATACTTGCTGTATCTGTAAATCAATATTATACATTTTGTATAAAGCCCTGTGGGTTATCGCAATATTCCCGTCACATACTCTGCAGCGCGTTTTTAAATATTCAGGGGTGAGAAACTCACGTTTACAAGTCACGACTACACTATTTTCATTAACAAAATGTTTTGTGTTATAATTGTTTAGTTTTATATTTTAATAGTTTATATGGAGAAGTTACTGTCAAATTAAGCCTATTAATCACATTAAATATTCTTAGAGGTCTTTGATTTTTTTTTTTTTTTTTTTTTTTTTATGTAATAAGAAGCAAACGAGCAAGACGGGTCACCTGATGGTAAGTGATTCACCGCCGCCCACGTCACCAGCGACGCCAGTGCGTTGCCTACCCTTCAGGTAAGAGTATGCTCTTTTCTTGAATAACCCAATGTCGCAGTTGTTGGGAAGACAGCTGATGGCAACGAGTTCCAGATATTTACTGTGCGTGGCAGAAAACTTTTTTTAAAACGCACTGTAGTGGAACGCCAACCATCCAGATGGTGCGGATGATAGTTCCGGCGAGACGATCGGTTGCGAAAATCAGCGGCTTCTATTAAATTGAACAACTCCTCGGAACACTCCCCATTGTAGACTCTGTAAAGTATGCATAGGGAAGATAGCTCCCTACGCAGTGCCAAAGGATCTAGCCGATCGGAAAGTTCAGGATCGTCGACAATCCGAGATGCCCTACGTTGGATTCGGTCAAATGGAGATAGCTGATAACCCGGAGCCCCGGCCCAAAGGTGGCAACAATACTCCATGTGAGGCCGCACCTGTGCCTTATACAGTTTAAGGCGGTGAGCCGGCTTGAAGTACTGTTTGGCCCTGTTGAGTACTCCGAGTTTTTTGGAGGCCATTTTGGCCTTGCTCTCCAAATGACCACCAAACTGTACAACACTCGAAATATCGACGCCCAGAATGCCAATGTTTGGCTTGGCACAAAGGTGAGTGTTTCCGAAGAGTGGCGATGCGACAAAGGGGGCTTTTTTAGCGGTGAACGCGCAAACTTGAGTCTTAGAAGGGTTAAATTGGACTAGATTTAGTCCCCCCCAATTGGAAATCTTCACAAGGGATGATTCGATTTCAGACACAAGTTTGTTCCGACACTCGTCGACGTGATCCCGAGAGATATTGCTGCGGCCGAAATACAGTGCATCCACGGTACTGTCATCCGCATAGCAATGAATGCTACTGGTATGCAACAAATCATTGATATGCAGAATGAACAATGTCGGGGATAACACGCAGCCTTGGGGAACACCAGCATTTACGGTCCGGGGGTTCGAGCATGAGCCGTCTACGACGACTTTAACTCTCCGTTCCGCAAGGAAACTGCCGATCCACCTACAAAGTCTCTCAGGAAGCCCATAAGAAGGAAGCTTCGATAGTAATGCTTTATGCCAAACCCGATCGAAGGCTTTCGCTATGTCCAAACTAACGCCCAGTGCCTCACCCTTACTCTCAACCGCCTGCGCCCAACGGTGAGTTAGTAAAGCCAGAAGATCACCAGCTGATCGGCCTTTGCGAAAGCCATATTGGCGGTCGCTGATCAGCTGGTGCTCTTCCAGGTAGCCCATGAGCTGGCGGTTGATTATGGATTCCATAATTTTGGAGAGTAAGGATGTGATAGCGATAGGCCTATAGTTGGACGGATCTGAGCGGTCGCCTTTTTTAGGAATCGGATGTACTAGAGCCGTCTTCCATGAATGTGGGACAACGCCGAGGACATAAGAGTGTCTGAACAAGCGCGTTAATACCGGTGCCAGCTCTGGAGCACACACCTTCAGCACGATAGGAGATACTCCATCGGGCCCACTCGACTTGTTGACATCCAGGGAGAAAAGTGCTTTCCGCACAGCACACTGTGTGAAGCGGACTTCCGCCATTGTGGTTTCACACCTCGGGATGTTAGGAGGAGTGTTACCCCTGTCGTCAAGAGTCGAGTTTTGCGCAAAGATAGAGCCAAGAAGATCGGCTTTCTCCCTTGCGGTATAGGCCAACGAACCATCCTCCCCGCGCAAAGGTGGAAGCGTCGACCGACAGAAATTACCCTGGACAGCCTTGGCGAGAGACCAGAACGCACGAGAGCCAGATGGCAGGCGTGCCAGTCTCTCGCCAATTCTCCCAACGTAATTCGATTTCGCCAATGCAATTTGCCTCTTAAAGAACCTGGAAGCAGAGTTGTATTTCTTCTTGAGTGAGTCAGAGTTTACATCCTTAGCGGCCTTTGCCCTAGCCCAAGCTTGGTAGCATTCCCGCTTGCGACGTTGTGCGTCACGGCAGGACCCGCCAAACCAGGGCCGAGACCTGCCACCGACGGGCACCGCTGAGCATGGAACAAACAATTCCATGCCCTGCAGCACGACATCGGCAACCGAATCAGCGCAGGTGCTAGGATCCTCTGACTTGAAGCAAATCTGCCCCCATGGGTAGGATGCAAAGAAAGAGCGCATCCCGTCCCAGTCTGCTGACCTGTAGTGCCAAACACGTCGTCTACCAGATGGAAGTGGTTGCGATGAGACGGTGAGAGGCACCACGCTCCGAACTAGGCAATGGTCCGATGACCCGAGAGGAGCATCGACCCACACCCGAATGGGTTCGGGGCGAGAGGTGAGCAGAAGGTCCAATAAGGAAGGCGAATGGTCTTCCACATCCGGCACACGTGTGGGAGAAGGTACCATCTGTGTCAGACCATTGGCAATGGTAAAATCGTGAGCAGACCTTCCCGCATGGTCAGTACGTGGTGACCCAAGCCAGTCAGAGTGGTGGGCATTAAAGTCGCCCAAAACCACAATTTCTGCGGTAGGAATCTGCTCAAGTATTCTGTCAGTGGACACTTGCAGGTGCTCGAAGAGCCGGTCAATTTCCGAATTTCCGCTATGAGACCTGTAAAGGCACGCGTAGACGCGAATGTGATCCTCACAATCAACGCGTACCCAAAGGATCGACAGGTCTCTGCCTTCAAGACTACTGAGCCTGCGGTAACAAATTCCCTCCCTGACGTACACACACACGCCGGCGCGTGGCACAAAAAAGTGCTCCAGGCTATAGGCCGGGTACTTTAGATATGAAGTGTCCGTCGGGGAGGAAATCTGCGTCTCCGTCATGAAAATATTATATAGAATTTTGGTTTTTATCGGCAAATAAATTTTAGTAAAAACCCAACTAAATCGTGAAGGAGCGGTCTAATTTCTTGCTATCCCTTTCCTGCGAAATATGATAAATATTTTATACTAGCTGTTGCCCGCGACTTCGTCTGCGTAAATTTCGAGTTGAATGTTATTGATACACAAATCATATTAATATACGATTTTACGGATTAAATCCTAAACACAAAGCAAAACAAAATCCGAAATCAACACAGAAGAAATTATTAAATTAATTAAAGCAAAATTCACAGAAAATTTCCTATTCGATTCTCAGCGCAAAGATCATGAAAAGATACGAAGGAGATTTTCGCCTTATGTCGAAACACATTCCTTTATTAGGCTTTATTTGAAAAAACTACAATAGCGCGTTGTAGAAATTGATTAAATGAAACAGCGCCATCTAGTGATTTATGAAAAAACTAACATGCGTAATGAAACTGATTTACACTTAAATATTTTTTCTGTTCTATTATATGTATAGATTAAGCGTGAAGAGGTAATAAACAAACAAACTTTCGCATTTATCATATTATTTTGTTATGTATGTATTGTATCATGATGATGAATTGTCTTTAGATTTTAAATTTCCCATGTAACTTATGTAAGAATGGTGTACATTATAATTCGCAATATTATCATGCCTTGAGTTCATTAAAATGACGATAACTTTTTTTTAATGAACCGATTTTGATGAAACAAAGTTTAGATATTATTCTGAGTTAAAACAAAGCAAATGGTGAAAGTTTCAAGAAAATCGGTTCAGTACTTTCGGAGATAAACGTGAACAAACATACAGACAGACAGACAGACAAAAAATTCAAAAAATTTTTTTTTGCTTTCTAGTAATCTATTTAAGTGCCCCTCTATCCATTTCAGTCAGAAATACTAAATGTACAGACAAAATATTTTTACTGTCTTATTATATGTATAGATTAAAAGTATGTTGTTTATATTAATTTCGTATTCGATATATATCAAATTAATATTACAGTATGAAAGTAATATAGTAAATTAATATTACACTACAAGTGTCAGCAAAAGTCGTTTTGAAGCAATATTTCTTAGGAAGTTAGTCGAGTTTATTACATAAAATCATCAGAAATTTGAATTGAGCTTAACTATATAAAGTGTTGCTGATAGATGTTTGTATTTAACCTTTTTTCGAATTTGTCAAAGATTTACTTTTATGTCAGTTTTAAAAGTTAGTTCGTCATTAAATTCAATAACAAGAAGAAGTGCGTTTCCTTGAAATAACCAATTAATTCATCTGAACGTGATCCTGATAACAGCGACCTAACCCTCATCACCTACAATTAAGTATATTAGTGTAAAATAGCTTTATAAGCATTAGTAATCTTGTTATAATAAAATTTTACTTCACAGCAGCATCTATTACAAGTTTAGCGACACAATAACTTTGCAGTATTTTACTACAAATGTAGAGTGCGGAGCTGTGTAATCTCTTCATTAAAACTACTTTTTGTTATGTTTACTTTCGTTGTTTCTAACTAATCTTATTAAATTTACTACGCTCTGTTAATACGGGTTTATAAATAAAAAGGATTAATATTTTTTTGATTCATTCACAAACAAAGTACATTGTATCCGAATATTAAAATAAAATATAATTGTACAAATTTAAAATAAAAATATGTAATATTTTTAATTACACCCCAAAGATGCGCCCTTGGCCGGACATATATACTTTTCCAAGATCATTTGTTATCCGTATCGATATGTTCAGCGCTGCTAGCAAACAGTAAATAATTTCTAATTTCTAGGCAACGTGTAGTGTCTTCTTGATTTATATGTTACATTATATCTGTGAAATGCAAATATGCATACTTGGCACCATATGAAGCTATTATTATTATCGTTACGAAAACTGCCGTTATTTCTAACATTGGCGACATAAGAGTGGTTTGACTTAAGGAAAAACCTATAGTAGTTAGTAACATACCAATATTTACATTTACATTAAGAAAACTGACCCTATTATGAGCGCCATAAGAGCTGTCTCAAATTTAAGATGTAAATATTCACAGTTCATTCAACCTGCAGGTAACATTTAAGTTTTATAATCGTTTTAATAAGAACTGCTAATATTATTACACCGCTTACAATGTAATAAACTCAAACCAACATTATATAAATAATAAATAATGTCGCCAATAAAATACTGCGATCATAGTTAATTATCTTGTTTGGTACATCTAATTGCAATTAGTATTTAGGTTTTATATAATACTCATTTACATACGACCGAACTTAATTTTTATTCAAAGCTTTGTTTGATTACATATCTATATATCCCGTCCCGTTATCGTCACGTCACGTCTTGAGAGTGTTATCCCGATACGGCACTGGCCAAGATTTATTCCGACTGTAACCACCTGACCCCTATTACAACGTGATCATGGAGTGGTTATGACCTTAGGGATATATTATGGAAAAAGTATTGAGGTTGTAGCGAACAAAACGCTCTATATTTCAAACAAACCAATTCTTACTCGCGTTGTTGTAAACTGTTTCAATTATTTTTTATATATAAGCTGATATGTATAAAATATGTATAGATCATAAAAAGTGATTATGTAAATGAAAAAAAAAATGTTTAACGAGGGTTTTATGTTCGCACTGCTGATAGCCTACTAGGAAAATATCTGATAGTAAAACCTTTTGTTTCACAATTCTCGGATAGAAATATTTTATAGATAAAACTGATTATAATTTCTCATTCAATACAAATGACGGTAAAATTTTTGTCTAGGAAGAAAATAATTGTATAATTTTCTTTAAAAAATTAAGCATCTTCAGGAGCCCCTGTAAAGTCTTGTTTGAATTTCGGAAGATGAATTTGACGTATATTACGTAGCGCTAGGGCTTACGTAATTTGTCATAAACTACAGTATTAAGAAATACTCGATGATAAAGATTTTGGAATACGGTTTTGGTTAAACAAAACAACAGTTTAAAAATTACAACAGATTAAGTAAAGTATCTAAAATACAATATTTTAATTTTTAAATCTTTTGACTGTAAAGCATTAAGCTTACTTTCACAGATTATATGATTAAATTTAGTAACTGTATATTATTCTAGTCTATATTTTTCATATAAAAAAAATTATAATTAAAAAATAATTATTATCTGTGTTTACCGGCCCCCCTCAGGGAACTACCAAGAGTTTGAGTCTGTTATGGAGGAAGTACTGAGATTAATTTGTAAGAAAAATAAAAAAGTAATTGTTTGTGGAGACTTTAATATAAATATATTAGACATGTCACAGCTGTCTAGCAGATATTTAAATCTATTTAAATCATTCAATTTAGTTAATGTCTTTGATGAACCTACTAGAGTAACACCTACATCAGCCACTTGTATAGATAATATTTTTTGCAACAGTGATGTTACTAAAAAATCCATAGTTAATTTCATTAATTCTGACCATAGTGGACAATTTGTGACTATTGAGCACCATCATGCACCATTGGTCCTTGAGGTTACTTGTAGGCCTATTACAAAACACGGTGTTGAAAAATTTAAAAATAATGTTAATGATAGAATTTATTCTTTACCATTAGATGATAGTAACACAAATAGTTTATATAACAGCGTCTTCAATGTTATCAAAAGTGAATCTAGTAAAATATTTAAACAAAAGTCCATTAAGATTTACACGAGTAAAAAGAAATTCAGTGACTGGGCTACACCAGGTATTTACAAAAGTAGGAGAAAATTATATGAGCTATATGCCCTAAAATCTAATTCTAGGGACCCTGAATTTATTGAGTATGTAAGAAATTACTCTAAAATATTTAAAAAAGTCTGTGTTACAGCTAAAAAACTTTTTATTGCCAATAAAATTAATGTTTCAAAAGATAAAGTAAAAACTGTTTGGAAAGTAATAAACCATGAAACAGGGAAAATAAAACAAAACGAACATACTTATTCGCTAAAGGTTAAGGATAAGTTAATTCAATCTGATAACGAAGTAGCCTCCGAATTTGAAAGGTTTTTCCACCAAATACCTATAGATACTACTTGTAGCCTCGGATCATGTTCAAACGGTGCGGTCGCCCTCCTTGAATCAAATGTAAACAAGATTAAGGAATCTTTTCATTTTAGACATATTGATGCTGAATTTATCCTCAAAACTTTTAAATCACTTAATAATAAGAAAACAGAGGATCTGTGGGGTATCTCAACTAATATTATTAAACCAATTATCTCTGAAATTGCGCCTCACCTAGCCCTAATTTTCAATAAATGCATTGATGAGGGGGTCTTTCCAAATCTTATGAAAAATAGTAAATTAATTCCACTTTACAAGTCTGGCGATAAGAGTGACCCTACTAATTTTAGACCCATTTCTATATTACCAGCCTTGAGCAAAATCTTTGAAAAGATTATTTATAATCAGCTATCATCTTATTTTACCCTTAACAAGTTATTTCATTGCAACCAATATGGTTTTACCAAGGGTAAATCCACTACAGACGCTGGAATTTCACTTTTAAAACACATTTTTGATGCTTGGGAGGGCAGACAAGACGCAATAGGTATTTTCTGTGACCTTTCTAAAGCATTTGATTGCGTAAGTCACGACACATTAATGAGGAAATTAGGGCATTATGGTGTCTCTATCAAATCACTCGGCCTTATTAAGTCATACTTGTCGGATCGAATACAAAAAGTTGTTATTAATAAAACTGAATCTGCTGGAACTTCACTAGTTATGGGCGTGCCTCAGGGATCAATATTAGGTCCTTTACTATTTTTAATATATATTAACGACCTTCCTTACTATACAAGCACTTTATGTGAAACAGTGCTATTTGCCGATGATACTTCTCTTGTTTTTAAAGTTGACAGAGGCAGCAATTGTTCGGACGAGGTAAATAGTGCTCTATCAAAAGTTCTACAATGGTTTACATTAAATAACCTTTCATTAAATTCGAGAAAAACCAAATTTGTTAAGTTTTCTATACCAAATGTAAGGCAGGTTAATACACCCTTAAATATTAATGGTGAAGTGGTATCTCTTGTTGAGAGTACTAAGTTTTTAGGCATACACTTAGATTCCAGATTACAATGGTATACCCATATTGATGCTCTGTCAAGCAGACTTAGCTCAGCTGCGTATGCTGTTAAAAAAATAAGGCTTCTAGCTGATGTTGAAACAGCAAGGTTAGTTTACTTTAGTTATTTTCATAGTGTAATGTCTTATGGCATTTTGTTATGGGGATCAGCTGCCACCATTGAAAGTATTTTTATACTACAGAAAAGAGCAATTAGAGCTATATATAATTTAAGACCAAGGGATTCCCTTAGGGATAAGTTTAAAGAAATTAACATTTTAACATTGGCGGGGCAGTACATCTATGAAAATATAATCTATGTACACAAATATTACAATAATTTCATTAAGAATAGCGATGTTCATAAATTAAATACAAGAAATAAAAATAAGCTTGCTGTTCCAAATTTTAGATTACGTAAAACACAAAACTCATTCTTGGGGAAATGTATAACTTTTTATAACAAGTTACCACACAGTATTGTTAATCTACCTTTTAATAAACTTAAAACTCGAGTAAAAAAAACTTTGATGAGCAAAGGATATTATCGAGTCCAGGATTACTTGGATGATCGAAGTGTCTGGGACTAAAAAACCCTCGCTCGTTGAAATAAACAAATTGTTAATAAATTCTTAGGTAACTGTGTAACATAATAACATGTATATTTAACTGTACCTATTATAATAACTTTTGTTACTTGTATAATACATTATTGCTAGTTTTTAAATGATTGTATGCGCGTGTCCTGCGGTTGATTTTTTTTTTTTTTTTAGTTGTGCTAATTTACACGGGTACCTGTTTTTGGTAATTTGTATCCTTCTGTGGCTTAAGGGTAGTCATACTCTCATTAAAATCTCTTCGGCAGTGTCGTGTGAGGCGGGTCGTTACGTTCCCTAAAACATGGTTGAGCGAAGCGATGGCTGGTTCATGCGTCATGCTCGTGAACGGGTGCTGCCAGCGGAGATGAGTCTGCTCTTTGCTATACTGGGTACTACTCGTATTTATTATAATTTTAATTTAACTTTAATATATTCTTTTAAAACTGTATGACACGGCATTCCTAATATAGGCATGTTTTCAAAATATTTTTTTATTAATTATACTATGTAATGGAAAGTGACTTCATGAATTATCAATATTGAAGTCATTTTCCAAATTGACGACTCTGTATCTATTTAATACAGGGAAAAAAAAACAGCCCTTGCTGAGTTTCTTGCCGGTTCTTCTCAGTACAAGGTCTCCCGCCGTAGATTTGCGAACCGATGGCGTAGCTTTTCGACATTCACAAGTGCTTGTAACAGCCCAGACTGAATAAATGATTTTGAATTTGAATTTGAATTTGATATAATTTCGATATTTTGTAACTGCAACACTTCTAAGCAACTTTTATTATTTATCTGTTTACCATAATTTCTTCTGATTATCACCTTCCGAGTCACAAGTCAGCGAGTACCATATTTTATGTTATAGCCAGTTAAACTTAATGGTTTACGATAGAGTGTAAAATTACAATAGAAATAAACCACCTTTTGGGTTAAAGCATTATCATAAAGTCCTATAATATTATCCCATGTCTCCTATAATCGTATACAGTAATACAGGAGTAATACAGGAGACCTATTTTTGAATTACGAATGCGACTTCGAAATCACCGATGTGACTAATAATCACCGATTTTCAATAATTCGTATTTTTGAATATCACTTATGTGACTATATATATATATATATATATATATATATATATATATATATATATAAGGTTTATTTACATATATATAACCTTTATATACCTATAATATATACATAGATATATATGAATGTAGCATATATTATATATATATAACAACCATAATGGTTAAGCCGACAATAATCGGCAGCGGCTACATTCTGCGTGGAACCGAACTCTTATTTTTATGTGTGTACTTTATCTATGTTGGCAGCTCTGCGATCGACTTTCAAAAATTGGATGTTTAAGAATCCGTGATCTCAAAGTCACCGCTGACTATTTAGTCAGCGGTGATTTCGAAATCGCATTCGTAATTCAAAAATAGGTCTCCAGGTCTTACGCGATAGGTGGGTCCGAGCGATTGCCGCGTAAGTCGAATTCGCGTAAGTCGGGGTTCAACTTTGCATAAAAATACATACAAAGTATGTTTAATCGAGACCAGAGTATCAAGAAAACAATAATTTAGAAGAAAAATGTTTTAGTGTAAGATAATAAAACAATTTACATTGTTATGAATAAAGCAACCTAACCCGAAGTTATTTTGATGTAGAAGGCTTTATATATTCTAATAATGTTGCTAAACGAGTTAAGTTTTTCTGCTTCTCACGCAAAATTTCCTCGTAGTATACCAGTAATTTTTTTATTCCTTGTTTTGTAGTAGAAACGCTTTCTTCATTAGAATCTATTTTTTCTAAAATTTGTAACCCTTTTTCAATTGAATTGAATCCTTCTGTTAAGTTTGCATTTGTCATTTGATTTTCCGATTCAACTGTGTCTAGCGAATCAGTTTGTTCAATCTCTTTATAACCGATCGGACGGTTGATTCCGGTAGATCAAATTTCTTTGTCAATTCAAAAAATTTAATTTTTGCTTCAAAGTCTTTAATTTTATTCAGTTTACGCTCCAAAGACAATGTTTTTCTTTTAACTCATTTTTTGTTCGTTTCGGAGGATATAATTATTGGTTATAATAAAAACGCACTACACACGTAAAATAATTCTAAGCGGAACACGTTTAAACCTGTCGCAAACTGAAGACTGAGAGGGCGGAGCGACAGAGCCGATGCGCGCGGACCTCGAAAAAGTTGTATATGACTTCGATAAGACCGTTTTGACCGTGGGAGAACCATGCTTCGGCACAAATTGGGCCGGCTCGACCGGAGTGATAGCACGGCCTCACAGAAAATCGGCGTAAAATAGCGCTTGCACTGTGTTTCGCCGAGTGAGTGAGGGTGACCGGAGGCCCGACCCCCCCTGCCCCCCTTATTCCCTTTTAAAAGGCCGGCAATACATCTGTGACTCCTCTGGTGTTGGTTCCATGGGCAACGGTTATCGCTTACCATCACGTAATCCGCTTGCTCGTTTGCTGCCCTATCCTATAAAAAAAATAAGAAATCGCATGATAAAAATAATCGTTTCGTATAAACTAGTTTCTTGACATCTATCAAATTATTATTACAGATTGCAAACTTGAAAATAATAATAATTTTACTAATAGGTCTCTATATAGGTTACATTTATTATCTTATGCGATGCTCACTTCGAGATCGTTAGGAGTGGATTTTTTAATTATTGATTATATTACTTCGAGACGGATATGTGTTATTTTTGGGCGGCAGTATTCGACTGTCTCTTCCATTTTCTACTAACGCCACGTTATGTATAGTACGTTCCGAGTTTAATCTAGACAATCGCCATAGAGCGAGCGAGGCGGCGCCCTCATAAGAAAATTTGACTCATTTCCCTCTACCCCCGTACTATAAGAATATTATAATGATTTTTGCAAGACATTATTGCAAGTTTTTTACATAATGATCCTATGGACCAAGCAAATAAGAAAAAAATACCTCAATCCTTCAAAAACCGCTAAAAAGGCGCCCGCCACACAATTTATCATTTATAACCATAACTTATGTATAACTAATAATTATTTATTTATATATTTAATTAATAATCTTAAATTTAAGTTTTTTACAATACAGATATATAAAGTAAATATAAATACTATTAAAAACTTAAACCTAGTATGCCGCCGCCGGTAGCGAGGCAAAGCCCAAACAAACAGGTGGTTAGGGCTGCAGACAGAGAATTCTCCGGACAATACGTGCCGTGTCGAGAATCACTGCTTTTTGTATCCGGCCCTTGATCTTGCCCTTATTTATATAGCTTAAATCACGTATTTATAAGACACGGTCCTTTATAAGGCTTGCGCGGGGATACAGATCCAACGCGTAGAGGCCATTTAAGCGAAATTTAATGAAAGTGTGCGTGGAGTGTACCAACTGGGTCTAATCTCTATCTGCACCATGAAAAATGCAGCCAAAGACTATACCTAGTTAGATGCACAGAAACTATTGTCATTAGTGGTCAAAACGTTTGAGGCCTATTGCATTTCGTTTTAGGTGGTAATGAAAACCGGGCTATGGAAGAGACTCCAGTCACCTGCCTTCTCAAAGCCTCCTAATTGATTTAAATATGGCAGGTGGTGACTCGCCGCTCACTAAATGGCCCTCCAAAAAAGCAGACCAATATTGGTGCGAAGAGAGCAACATTGGTGTGAACGGCTAAGGGTGTAGAGAGGTGTGTCTGCGACAGCGATCGAGACGCCGTCGGCGTTATGACATTATTACACTTCCACCCTTCGAGCATTTGCTCTTGCGACTCCACTCTGTCCGGCTGGTTAAGGCAAGACAGAGGCGGGTGGCATACGCCCCCCTGAAGCACACCGGTACCCCCGGTGACGCAACTCACCGACAGCTCGCCACAAGCTGCCCTGAGGGAGACTGACTGCACTGATGGGGCATTTATGGCAGTCAAGGGGCATTAAATGCCCTACCAGCGGGCGATGGGGTCGTCACTTCCCTACGCCATTATATTATTATTATCAGTGATCATCTAAATGGAGTATCACTTGATACTGAAATATTAATTATTTACCTGTCAAGTTGATTCTTGTCAAAGGTAAAACATGTTAATTAATCATATACCTGTGCGCATTCAGCACTCATGTATTTAACCTTCCTATACCCACGTATTGGTCTGTCAGACCAGTTTAAGTTTACGTCTTTTTCTTATTAACGGAAAATGTTAGTACATTGGGCTGACTGCTAGCTGCGTAAATCGTCGCCGGCTTCTATTTAGTGTGGCGCGAGCGCTTACGCGGGTACACATGTGACAGTACACGACACAGGTTGGTCCAGGAGACCGACGTGGGTATAGTGGGTGTCGATAGTTTCAAGGTGTCGCCAATTCTGAGGTCCCGGGTTCCAATCCCGGTGAGGGCAGATGTATGTGTGATGAATGCGAGCATCTCTTCTTCCTTTGTAATGGTTGTTAAAATATACATTTCTATCAAAAATATTTTATATATGTATAATATATGTATGTCTAAGTTACCTTAGATCCCATAACACAAGCCTTACAGAGCTTACTTTGGGCTAGGCTAATTGGCGTAAGTGTAAGAAATACTTAATACTAATAATAATGTGGACCAAAAAGTTCTTTATTCTGACAAAATATAGTTAACTGTTTTATTTCTATTAAAAGGTAAAATTCGCAAGTCACGTGACTTCTCAGTTGTATTACTGACACCTACCATGGTTGTACAGTAGGTACTGATTTAAGTCAACGATTTCAAAACTTGCAAAATTTTCAAAACGGCGAACTTAATTTTTAAGCGAACTTCAAATATTATATATGAATTAAAATGTTGATTATAACACCATGGCATTTACCACATATCTCAATTATGAGTAAAATAGAACATACCGCATCCTCTACGTTAAGTAAAAACTTACAGTTTATATTGTACAAGTTCTGTCCGTATAGAAAAAATACCTAGGATCTTTCATTTAAAGCAAGAAATAACCTTATTCAAAGTGCTACAGTATACAGCTGAATCGCCATTTGTAGTACCAAGAGAAACCGGAAGGAATACCTCTACGTATGTACATAAATTTGGATAGGCTTCTTAACCGAGTTACCGGTACGTGTGCTCGGAAGAAAAATATCCTTTTTACTTAAATTGATGGCTGGCAGTTACTTTCATACGTTTAAAATTGGTTTTACTGAAAAGTACCATGCTCATTCTACACATGAGAATGTGTAAATATTAAATATATCTTAAATTCTTAACTGTATCTGTAGCATCAATATTTTATACCAGCTGGTGCACGCGACTTCGTCTGCGCAGTTTTAATATTCAGTAGCTTGCATTAATATGGCGTATATTTAAATAATTTGTGTTAATAATCTATGTGTTATTCTGATGTATTATCTATATTATTGTAAGGTGTTATTAAAATCTATTCAGTATTTTTTACATGATAGAATAACAAACTTTTAATCTCTTAAACGGATAAAATTAGTAGGATTCTCCTAAACTAATTAAAGGTTTCTTAATGCATCTGCACTACTATTTTAAGGCTCCATTTTATTGATGCTTGATGATCACATAAATATTTGAAGTTCACTACATTAAACTAACACGATATTTTTTTTTTTTTAATATTTGTTACACTTACACCAATTAGCCTCGTCCAAACTAAGCTCTGTAAGGCTTGTGCTATTGGAACTAGGGTAACGGATAGACATACATATATTAAACATATATAAATATTGTTTATAGAAATATATATCGATAACCATGACTAAGGTACAAATGCTCGCATTCATCACACAAACATCTGCCCCCACCGGGATTCGAACCCGGGACCTCAGAGATGGCGACACCTTGAAACCGGTGTACTATCCACTCGACTATGGAGGTCGTCATATGAATTTATACTTATATTTACTTATTTTTGTTACTAGGTTAGATTTTTAGCTGTAGTCGCAAAAAGTCTGGAGTGGCGAGTGCATTCATCTTCCCTCGATGATGATAATGTACTTTCAACTATTCTCACTCAGTTACACCTCCAAATTACCACCACTTAGTTCTGTAAAATACAATTAGGTTCTCTGTACACTCACGATGAGAGATGAGATAGAATGGCACATACCGCATACTGCCCATTTGATGGTAAGTGGAAACAGATAGCTTGTATAATGATTTTGATTTGGATTTGCTGCGAATCTCACTAAAACGACAGTGTATGTTGTCAACATGTGATATAAGATATTAAGTTATATGACCTAATATTTTTGGTACTTATGAGATAAGATAGGCAATGAAATTATTGGGTACTTCTTACCAAAACGGGTCAATCAAAATAGGTAATACGGGAGTACCTCAGCAAACAACCCCGGTATAGTCTTCTTCAAGTAAACTAATTACCAAGTAATTCCTGGATTTCATACAGACCAGAAGCCAACCAATTTCTTGGTTGAAATTATTTTGCGTTTTGATTGTACGAAGTTAGGCGATCTTACTAGTTTTGATTAAAACGTAATTAAATGGAAAAATCTATTCAACTTACTTTAATTCATGTTTTCACAGCATAGAAATATTAAATAATCAAAACATAAATAGTAGGTCTATCGTGAGTTTGTTATCGCTTTCTTTAGGTATTTGGCGTACAATAAATTATAGAAGTTATGTCAATATAATAACTACAATTAGTAAAATTTTAGTTGATTGCGTTTCCGTTGTACATTTTCCAACAAATACTGTTCTATGCTGATGATATTAATTGCTAATTGTAAATTCATAATAGCTATACACAGTTAGTGGTTTGTGATACGATACTAATCTATACATATAATAAGACAGTAAAAATATTTTGTCTGTACATTTAGTATTTTTGACTGAAATGGATAGAGGGGCACTTAAAATAGATTATTAGAAAGCAAAAAAATTTTTTTGGAATTTTTTGTCTGTCTTCTATATGTATGTTCACGTTTATCTCCGAAGTAACTGAACCGATTTGCTTGAACTTTTCACTATTTGCTTTGTTTTAACTCAGAATAATAATCTTAAAACTTTGTTCATCAAATCGGTTCATTAAAAAAAAGTTATCGTCATTTTATGAACTCAAATAAATAAAACTTTTGTTTTTCGGCGGGAACTTGAAAAGGGCGGGCGCCAAAAAAGGAAACTCTCAAAAAATAATTTATTTTATTATATTTATTATTATTTAGTGTTTATTTATAATTTTCTTATATCTATATATTCTTCAGTTTATGTGGTAAGTGTTAGTTTTAATTTCTTTTTCCTGTTTTTACTATGGATCCCGATCCAGACCCTGATCCTCCTGACCCTGTTTCTAATCCCATCCTTTCACTTATAAATGCAAGTGAATACATTTCGCAGGCTGAAGGTAAATCGAAATTCTCCTTGGTAAAACAAACTCTGAAAAAGAAATCTGCAAAAATTCCACTAAAGACAAAAGATAAATCCAATGTTCGCAACATCCAATTAGCTATAGATGCATTAAAATACAGTTCTCCTAGTCTTTCTTCAAATTATACACCTCACAATTCATCATCTGACAATAGTGTTCCCATGGACAGCTCTCATGTTAACATTTTTCGCAATAGATACAATGAGTCTGACAAAGGCCCATACATTGTACATGTTCAACTAATTGAAGCTTCGCCATCTGCTGGTTCCACTTTGCACCCATTAAAGTTCGGCAACTTCCTTTTTAAAAATAATTTTAAAAATGTTCTTAGTGACGGAATTAAAAGAGTGGGAAGAAATCGCTTAGCCGTGCATTTTAAATCTCCTTCAGACGCCAATACATTTATCGACAATCACTTGCTATTTGAAAGCAATAATTATAAAGTTAACATTCCCACTTATAATATTTGTAAGTTAGGAATTCTTAAAGGGATCCCAGTGGACTGGACCCATGATGATATAGTTAATAATTTAGTAATTCCATTTGGGTATGGTAAAATCTTAAAAAGTAGGAGAATTTCGCGAAGAGTTACCATAGATAATGGTAATTCCTCGTGGATTCCTACACAATCAGTAGTACTCACTTTTGATGGCCAAATTCTTCCTCCCCGTGTTACTGCTTTTTATACCTCTATAGCTGTTGAGCAGTATACTTACCCCACTATTCAATGCTTCAAATGTTGTAGATTTGGGCATACTCAGATTCAATGTAGAAGCAAACCTAGATGTTATAAGTGTTCACTAGAACATACTGGTTCTGAGTGTGATAGAATTGCCAATCTTCTATGTATTAACTGTCAGGGTTCACATGAGGCTACAAATAAAACCTGCCCAGAACATGTTAGACAATATAAGATTAAGCAAAAAATGTCTGTCGACTCAATTTCTTATCAAGAAGCTGCTAAAGAGTTTGCCCCGTCAAAACGGTCATTTGCTGAAATTACAAAAAATTCGTTCCCCTCTAATTCTCAGTTACAGTCGTCTTCTATTCCTAATTCCACTTCTCCGGTCATCCAAAGTTATAAAAAAACTGTTTTTATACAAAAAAAACCTAACAGACATCTTTCTCAAGGCTATGATCAAACTGAACATAATGATTTGATTAATCAGTTTGCTTTGCCCACTCCTAAAAATGGATGTGGTTTAACTTCATCTCAAGGTCATGAAGCTGTTACCTCTGACAGCTTGAATGAGTTACTAACATCTCTTGTTAATATTATTTTAAACTCATCACTACCAGAATCCGTTGCCATTACACTTATAAATAACATTACAATGTCAATATACAAAATTATTAAACATGGATCTAATCCTCCAGTGGAACAGTAGAAGTATACAATCTAATAATACTGATTTAATCCATCTTGTAAATACTCATAAT
The DNA here is from genome assembly GCA_036419045.1 of Scirpophaga incertulas. Classification (NCBI taxonomy): domain Eukaryota; kingdom Metazoa; phylum Arthropoda; class Insecta; order Lepidoptera; family Crambidae; genus Scirpophaga; species Scirpophaga incertulas. The sequence continues at coordinate 6,940,736 of CM071628.1, read as the reverse complement.
CCCTTTATCATTGCTATTTCAGAAACATGGTTGAAACCAAGTATGAATTTTAGAGTCAAAGGTTATACAATTCTTAGAGATGATAGGAATGATGGTTGGGGTGGAGCTGCCCTTCTTATTAAAAAAAACATAACATTTAATTATATTCCTCTTCCTCCATTTAATAATAATCATATTAATGCAGTTGCTGCTAAATTATCAGATTTTTCTGTTCTTTCCTTGTATATATCTTGTAAGGACATTTCAGTTATTACAATTTTAAAAAGTATTATTCAGTCCTTGCCGTCTCCTGTAATTATTCTAGGCGATTTTAATGCTCATCACTCGATTTGGGGAGCACCAAATAATGATGCCTTAGGTATTCAACTCTTAGATATCATTGATGACTTAAATTTATGTGTATTGAACGACGGTTCAGCTACACGAAGGGCTTACCCCGGCCAATCATTAAGTTTTGTAGATATCTCTTTATGTTCATCTTCATTTTCTTCTCTTCTTTATTGGGAGTGTCTTCCTCTATCTTATGGTAGTGACCACTACCCCATAATAATATCTTTGCCATCCAAGAACCAATCGGTTCCTTTACTTCCCCCTTTACTAAAGTATAAGTTAGATAAAAATTGCGATTGGGACACATATAGTTCTGCTGTAGAAAATAAACTTTTAATGATGCCTAAGCTCAATGCAGAAAATATTTTATTTTCATACGATTATTTTATATCGGCTGTTTTGTCTACTGCAGATTCCTTGTTTACCTTAAAAAATGTTGCCATTGGCAAAATCCCGTCCCCTCCGTGGTGGGATCATGAATGCACGCAAGCTATTAAATCGAGAAATAACGCAGAGAAGGAATGCAATGTGCTTTTAAATACTCAGTCGTACCTTAAATATAAAAATATTTCTGCGGCTACCAAACGTCTTCTTAAAAAAAAGAAAAGAGATGGTTGGAAAAAATTTTGCGCCTCCTTGTCCCCGGATACGCCTTCGTCTGTTGTGTGGAGAAATATAAAAAGGTACAGATGCTCTGCAGATATTAAGAAAATTACGTCTTTTTCTTTGGATTGGGTGACTCCATTTTTGGATAAACTGGCGCCTAATTTTGTTCCAAATGCTGATGAAATGCCATATTTATATACTTCAAATACTAATAGCTCATATTTAAATAGTTTCTTTTCACTTATAGAGTTAAATTATGTTCTGGATCATTTATCAGATTCAGCTCCTGGTATTGATTCCATTCCATATTCATTTATCTGTAAATTATCATCTAAATCTCGATTGTTTTTATTAGATATTCTGAATCTTATTGTTTTTAACGGAAATATCCCTCCTAGTTGGAAAAAGCATATAGTTATTCCTATTCTTAAGCCTTTTAAAGATCCCACCGATTCATCAGCTTATAGACCAATTGCATTAGCATCAGCTGTGTCTAAGATAACAGAACACTTAATTAAAAATAGACTTGAATGGTATTTGGAACATAATAATTTATTAGCAGCATCTCAATTTGGTTTCAGAAAGGGTAAAAGTACCTCTGACAACCTTAGTATTTTTTCTACTGATATTCAACTGGCCTTTTCTAAAGGTGACTCAGTTGTTGCCTCTTTCTTGGATATTTCAGCTGCATATGATAATGTTAACCTTAAAATTCTTAAAGACAAACTAAATCTTCTTAAAGTCCCTCCCACATTTTCTGATTTCATATTTAATTTATTTACTGGCAGATTGATCACATTAAGATTACCGGGTGCTTGTTCACAACCCAGAACGCTTTGGAAAGGGGTTCCTCAAGGTTCAGTCTTGAGTCCTCTTCTTTATGATGTTTACACATATGACTTAGAAAAGTCAATTTCTCCTGCATGTTGCATTCTTCAATATGCTGATGATATCTTAGTTTATTCATCTAATTATTCTATTCCAGTTGCTGCATCTAATCTAGAGCATTCTTTGAATAATTTATATTCATGGTTATCCCGACATTGTTTATCTTTATCTGTTACAAAAAGTTCTGTAGTAGTCTTTTCTAAAAAAAGATCCCTTCCTAATGTTGGAATCAGTGTTAACAATTCTAGGTTACAGGTACATAACGAATGTCGCTTTTTAGGCAGAATATTCGACAGTAAATGTAGTGGCATTCCTCATACTAATTACATAGTAGATAAATGTGAAAAACATATTAATTTATTAAGATCTTTATCTGGTGTCTGGTGGGGGGCCACCCTTTTACCTTAAGACTTGTATATAATGCTATTATTCGGAGCCTCCTAGATTACGGTTCATTTTCATTAATTCCTGTAAATAAAACGGCTATCAAGAAATTTGATAATGTGCAATCTAAGTGCTTACGTATAATTGTAGGTGCTATGAAAAGTACTCCCATTGTTGCCCTTCAGGCAGAATGTGCCGACCCCCCATTATACTTACGAAGACAGTATCTCGCCGACAGATATTTTTTTAAGTTAATGCAATTTGAGAATCACCCGCTTTTTCTAAAATTAGATACTCTCAATAATATAATTTTAGGTAATAATTCATTTTGGCGAAATAAAGATATTCCATATTTAATTAAAAGTCTCCGAAAGGTTAAAAAATTGAATTGCAATTTCAGTCGATTCCCTTGTCACCCACTTTTTGCGCAAAAGTTTAGCTCTATTATTTTTTCTCCGTCTGTTATCACTTCAATAGGTATTACAAAAAATTCAAAATCAGCGAATGCTAAATTCATATCGTTTGTTAATCAAAATATTACTAACGCTGAAATATTTTTTACAGATGCTTCTAAGATATCCGATCATTCTTTCTTTCCGGCTGATGATTGCTTTGTAGGCGCTGCTTTTTTACAACAGTCCACTGGTTATTTTAAATTATTTAAATATAGCAGCCTCACTTCTAACTTTACGGCTGAAGGTTTGGCCATCTTAGAATGCATACGATATATAAATATAAACAATATTTGTGCTTCTTTTATTTTTACCGATTGCTTAAGCTTTTTACAACTGGTTCAATCGAATCCGTTTAATAAAAACTCTTTTAATCCTCTCCCACTTATGGTTAAAGATATTTTAAAAGAAAGTTTAGATAAAGGTCTGCAGATTACTTTAGTTTGGATTCCTGGTCATTCGGGAATTCAAGGCAACGAGAATGTTGATAAATTAGCTAGATTGGCGTCTAAGCAAGGTGCTACTTCCTACAAGTTCATTTTTGCTCAGGACATTACAGATTTTTCTCGCGTGTCGTTAGAATATGATTGGAACCAGGAATGGCAATCTTCAAATCTACATGTGGCTCAGTTTTACCGCAAAATCCATCCAACAATCTCCCTTACTCCATGGTTTTCAAAGCTGCGATATTGTAAAAAAGTCTCTTCTGTTATTTCTCGCCTTAGATTTGGTCACTGTTCATGTCCTTCCCATTTAGCAAAACTTCATATTTTGGATTCATCACTGTGCAAATGCGGCCTTGCAGAAGGTAATGTAATTCATATCCTTTTCTCTTGCCCTTTTTTCAACTCCTTACCACTTTATGATATTATGTTATCCTTTAATGCTCCTCTTCCTTATAATTTATCATCTATTCTATCTCTTTCGAATAAATTTTATCGTAAATCTATTATTAAATTTATTTCATTTCACGATATTTGTTTATAATTATATTATCCGTTTCCTTACATTTTCCCCTATAACGCCCAACGCCCAATCCTTGCCCTAATCCAACAAAACTTCCCATATTCTGTCTAATCTGTGATTCCATTAACACGTGAAAATGGCAGCAGTAATTCTCAGTTTTGAAGAGAAGTAAATTGCCAGTTACAAAAATAAGAAGAAGAAGAAATAAAACTGGAGTGTCTATCTGTTGGAAAATTGAAGACGGTGAAATTTTAATCAAAAGTAACTGTGAAAATAGTATTTGTGGAGAGCTCATTGTTTTGTGCCATACTAAAATACATACATACATACTAATATTATAATGCGAAAGTAACTCTGTCTGTCTGTCTGTCTGTTCCGCTTTCACACCAAAACTAACTGAACCGATTTAAATGAAATTTGGTACACAGATAGTCTGGAGCCTGAGAAAGGACATAGGCTACTTTTTCATGCAAAAAAGGTTGTAAAGGGTTGTAAAAGGTTGAAAGGAGGGATTATTGGTTGTATGGAAATATTGTTAAAACTACTGAACCGATTTAAATGAAATTTGGTACACAGATAGTCTGGAGCCTGAGAAAGGACATAGGCTACTTTTTCATGCAAAAAAGGTTGTAAAGGGTTGTAAAAGGTTGAAAGGAGGGATTATTGGTTGTATGGAAATATTGTTAAAACTACTGAACCGATTTAAATGAAATTTGGTACACAGATAGTCTAGAGGCTGAGAAAGGACAGAGCCTACCTTTAAAGCGGAAAAGGGTTGTAAAAGGTTGAAAGGAGGGGGTGAAAGGTTGTATGGCAGTATTATTAAAACATATCCTTCCTGTGGGAAATTCGAATATAACGCGGGCGAAGCCGCGGGCGGAAAGCTAGTATATTTAATATTAGTATAGATAATTTCTATCTATACTAATATTAAAACGTATGTTGCCGGTCATAGTTTAAATGACCTGCTTTTCTCATAGCTTTTATAGTATATATTGTGTTTAGTCTTAAATTAGATCAATTTTTAAGTCAATGTTCTTCAAAAAAGTAAATCTATTGAAAAGATATACCATAAATTTTATTATGTAAAGTCGTCGTAACAAAAGTATGTAAGTGAGTGATGTATAAAAGTACAAGCAAGAATCTATTTGATATTTATTCAAAAATTGAAAACCATAAACTGAATTAAATCCTTTAACAATATAAATTTAGTATTAAATCTGCTGTAGTTTCAAACAACAATATTTTATTTTCTGTTGAAAATAACATTATTAGTTAGTAAAATAAATATAAAAATATTAAAAAATTATAAAGTTTTATTCCTTGCAATGTAGTTCTCTACACATTAAGCAAGCATTCTTCCATGAGAAAAGTTTTCGATGCTAATCTTATAGATTGCTTTAGGGACTATAACATCTTTATGGCGTTTAGAACAAGCCATACTGTCTTAAACTGTCCATTGGTAATTTCCATTTGTCCATAATCCAGTGGATTAAAATTGACACCAGATCACGGCCTGTCTCCAGCTCTAATGAGCTCCAGAACGTTAGTTTCGTTCGCTCTTGGAGATCTAGTTTGAAATTAGCTACAGAAATAGGATAGCTTACTGATTTTCGAAAAGTAACTATTTATTTGTTAGTTAGTCTCAGGTAATGTTATTAAATATATTATCTGTCCGTTTAATTGTCTATTGAAAAATCGGCCTTTCTAACTTAACTGATTGAAAGGAGATTTATGACACCAAAAGAGATACAAACGTATATTTTATCATAATGAGGTTAATTTTATTATAAAAGTGTAGAATAAATTGAAAATGAATGTTTGGCTACAATTATGGAAATCGATAATTTATTGAAGCATGGCACATATAGCTGAAAATAGTGCAGTTATTTAAGTCCACAACCCAGATCCGATAGGCTGGTAAATCGATGCTCCATTCTTGCTTGTACTTCGTTTACATATTCACACCGACGTGACTGCAGTTTGGTTAACAAGCAGATGAGAGAATAATCGGGTCGTATGCTTGGGTACCTCGCAAAGCTTATACAGCCACATATTGGCGTCTCAATTTATAAATAAAAGAGGACAAAGATCTTGTAAATATAAGGAAAAAATACTTTACGTTTCTTCAGAAATTGAGAAAATCTGTTTGATAAAGAAAGGCGAGAAACTATACAGATCTATTCTTTTCAATTTCCATTTCAGCATCACAGTTCATATATATATATGGTTAAAGTAACATGTGTACCTCTGATGAAGATCTATATATTATATATATATATATATATATATATATATATATATATATATATATATATATATATATATATATATATATATATATATCTGTTTGTAGGAAAATGTACATATGAAATTATAAAAACAAAAAAGACATTGATACAGTTAGTAACACGTCAAGATTAATATTTGCACTATATAAATTGCCTCTTACAAATTACATATGAGCTATCAATATGTCAATAGTGGTTTTTTGCTGTGTGTACATGGCAGGAATGAATTCCGATCCTAACCGGGTCACAGACCAGTGCCGAGACCACAGCACCACCGATGCTTATTATTAATCGTCATGTTAAATTTAATAGGATTTTTACAAACACTCTTGCACGTTAAAGATGCTACGCCTTTGAATTTTTTTCTGTTTATATTTTTACAAATTTGTCAAGTAGATGCTATCTTCAGATACATAGTGTGACTCAACACATCTTTACAAATTTTAAATAGTTGATATTATATGTATAATAGTTATAAAAAGCAATTTTCTCATGAAAGAGCCTCTAGTTTCATGCAGCGTGTATTGAAACGGCAAGCTTTTTTTCATGTTTAATTAATTAATTTATGATTTTAATCACAATTATAACAGTTCCTAAGAACTTAAATGGCATTTTCATAAATGTAATCTATGTACTGTACCTAAATAATACCTATCTAATATTAACATAAGTGCGCATTACATATATACACACTAGCTTTCCGCCCGCGGCTTCGCCCGCGTTATATTCGAATTTCCCACAGGAAGGATATGTTTTAACAATACTGCCATACAACGTTTCACCCCCTCCTTTCAACCTTTTACAACCCTTTTCTGCTTTAAAAGGTAGCCTCTGTCCTTTCTCAGCCTCTAGACTATCTGTGTACCAAATTTCATTTAAATCGGTTCAGTAGTTTTAACAATATTTCCATACAACCAATAATCCCTCCTTTCAACCTTTTACAACCTTTTTTGCATGAAAAAGTAGCCTATGTCCTTTCTCAGGCTCCAGACTATCTGTGTACCAAATTTCATTTAAATCGGTTCAGTAGTTTTGGTGTGAAAGCGGAACAGACAGACAGACAGACAGAGTTACTTTCGCATTTATAATATTAGTATGTATGTATGTATAGTATGGCACAAAACAATGAGCTTTTCCACAAATACTATTTTCACAGTACTTTTGATTAAAATTTCACCGTCTTCAATTTTCACAGATGACACTCCAGTTTTATTTATTTGAGTTCATTAAAATGACGATAACTTTTTTTTTAATGAACCGATTTTGATGAAACAAAGTTTAGATATTATTCTGAGTTAAAACAAAGCAAATAGTGAAAGTTTCAAGCAAATCGGTTCAGTACTTTCGGAGATAAACGTGAACATACATACAGACAAACAGACAAAAAATTCCAAAAAAATTTTTTTGCTTTCTAATAATCTATTTAAGTGCCCCTCTATCCATTTCAGTCAAAAATACTAAATGTACAGACAAAATATTTTTACTGTCTTATTATATGTATAGATTGTCATAACGGAATCATGTGACTAATTCAAAGAAGTGAAGCCATTGGATCATATGTTTATAGCGGAAGTTCCTTTATTGGTAAGAACAAGCAAGGGCACCTTTTATCTTCCCTTTATTGTTGGAGCTACAAGGTATTGATCCCAAATTCCGTTACTGTATTTAGTTATATATCAGTTTTTCGTATATATTTTCGCAACAATATATATTATTAGATCATTAAAGTAAAGCACGAACTTTCTTATCATTTAAAAATCAGCAACTTTTTAGTAGCTTTTAGCACATATTAATAATACTTTTTTAAATGTATACCAAAGGTAAATGTGAGGTTGACCAATCAAAGCAGGCCAATGAGGTTATCGAATGCCTAATCATTCTAACTTAGATTACATCGGGAACCTTTAAGAGTTGTAATAATGTTGTTAATATTCTTTTGTGCATGTTGAACGCCATGATAACCTTGCCTATCTTAATTGAAGTAATTCGGATCCTTGGTTTTTCAGGAAATCAAGATAAACTTGCTTGCTAGCAAGAATTGTTTTCCAACCGTAACAGCATTGTGTATTGTAGAGTCAAAGGCTGGCAAATTAACGTGTGCTTCGCAATTTAGTCGATGGTGTTAGATTAGAGGCCCCTGGACGGCCAATGCGTACTGCATTATTACCCTTGCGACTTAAACTTGCAAAATATAGATAAGCTTGTAATCTATGTGTCGTTTTAATTGTAGTTGTGAGGCCAATTTGTTTAGGTTCTAAATATACGAAGAGATGAATTCCCGCCCCAATTTTGCAGTATTATTTTATTCGTAGTAATTGCATTTAAATTTCAGCGAAGGACTCTACTAACAAAGCGACATTTGGTAAAATTCTTCGAACACTGTAGTACGAATTGGTAATAGCCGACATTCATCAATTGATAAGCAGGTTCTTGTGTCTACCACGTGTATAGTTGGGAAGAATTGTTGCCTCGCTTCTAAAAGGTAAAATTAACTATTTGTTGATTTCACAATGCTTATTAAATGTAATAATTGATATTTTGGATCCAAGCTACCTCCCCTGCTTTTGATGTATCCTGCTAATTAAAGGACGATTTGCTGGTGGTATTGGTGATAGTACCAGAGAGGAAGAACGCGGACCAGATACTGGATTAGCGTAGTAATAACATGGAATCTATGCAGGATTCCCAGCTTAGGAGTGCAGAGGTTACATCTCTAGATTTTCTACACTGACCAGTCTTATTTGACTTTCCTTCCAATCACAATGGCTCAGTACTGGTTGGTGGATCGCCCCAGAACCTCGTCTACTGATTGGCAGGGAGTACCGTGAGGAAATATTGTAAAACTTTGGAGTCTCGTCAGATGTAATTCGGAAACTTTTACACTTGTCACCCCCGAGCAGAAGTATTAGTGTCTGCGAAACTGGTTCCATCTAGGGCCCTAGAGCCCTAGGCCAAGGCTAAGGCTGAGTTTAGTCGGTAGGTCAAGCTGGTGATACCGCTCTGGCCGGCGTGGAGTCCGTCATAATCACCGTGACACTTGCAATTGCGGTGGCATCCTGGGCACTTTTCGTGCTCTTTGTGAGGATTCGCAGCCTCTCTCTGCTAAGAGAAAAAACAATCTGCAAAATTACGAAATGTATTCCTTTGGTACCTACGTTCAAAATACCTTTAATTGCACCGAATGTCCATTTACACGATGTCGCTATATAAATGGCATTGTGCAGTAATCACGTGGGTAAACCCATGTCCGGCACACGTGAGGTCGTTACGCCACGGCGCCGCCGCGACGTACGTGTCCCTCTCATTACGTCAGACGTGACATTTTTTACATGAATGCAATATTCGTCGTTTGACGCACTCCTTGTCAGTATGGTTTCATCACCTTTGTCCCGAAAATTAAAAACGAGTACGTGAGTTTGTATTATATTAGGCTGGAGAAAAAAATCTCTATTAATATTATAAACGCAAAACTATGTATGGATAGATATTTGTTATATAATAATATAGCTTATGCATTTGAATAACACATAGGTAGTAATTTGTTAACATATACGCCACGCTAATATAGGCTGCTCGAAATACTAATCCTGGGCAGGCGAAGTATATATCCGCATGAATCATCGGAAAAGTAGGATCATAGAGAAATAACATCTTTTGTCCTTTGTTACCTATGTATGTCTGCCACAATCACAATTTGAGGGGTTCATTGTTACATTTTAAGATAATATAGGGTCAGGATCTGTTTCTTGCTGTGTAACTCAAAATTGTGAACATCGAGGAAGCAAAAAACTGTTTGATTTTTTAACTCGTATATATTCATCTCTAAAAAATGCAAGAAGAAATATGTATAGTATTCTTTTTGCATGTTTTAAGTATAGAAGATAGTTCAGTCAAGTATGCTCCAAAATTAGACTACAGTATAGAAATATATAGTTATGTGGTATAAGAACTGCAGCAGCGATATTATACATTACTAGCTTTTGCCCGCGACTTCGTTCGCGTGGACTTCAGGTTCGTCCCGTCTAGTCTAGTAATAAGTAAGAAATACGGTAACTAAGCACTGCAGAGCCCTAATCATAGGCCTATAGGTAGCTACTGCAGTATGCTCCTATAAACTACATTTAACGATCTTTTTCCTTTTGTGGGTTATTCCTAAGAGATAAACATATACCATCACGGACTTTTTTGTAGACCTTTTTAAGTTGTACAATACTGTAGTAAATTGTTTTGATCTATCTTGTAGGATTCAGTCAGCGTTTGCAATGTAAGCGCAAAAAATGTGTTTTTTTTACGACCTTAGAAACCTCAAAAATTGTAGCCTATGTGTTATTCGGATGTATAAGCCATATTGTGGTAAAGTTTCATTCAAATCCATTCAGTAGTTTTTACGTGAAAGAGTAACAAACATCCATACTTACAAACTTTCGCCTTTATAATAGTAGTAGGATTAATCACGTTTATATTCTCTACATAAACAAGAGTAACATTGCAACAGATATATCACAGTCAATTTATAATAACATACTAGGCTGCTTATTAGCTAGATAATTGTAAATAAGGCATATACTTGTATGTGGGAGGCTGGTGCACGAAGTAGGTATCAGAGAAACCAGTATTATAAGTCATTTGAGGCCTTACCATGGTAGCTTAGAGTAGGGTCAGAACAATATTGAAATAGAGACACCAGTTTTACAGTACATAATTATCAAGATTTTAAAGCACATGGTTGGCTTACTGTTACGTGAAACTGTCTTATCCTACAAACTAACAGTCAATAGTATTATAGTAATGCAAAAGTGAATTTTAAAATTTTCATCATATTTTTTCCTTGCAATTTCTAATCTAAATATATAAAAGAAGAAACTGACTGACTGACATATCAACGCACAGCCCAAACCGCTGGTCCTAGAGATTACAAATTTGGCACGTAGGTTCCTTATAAGGTGTAGGGGTGCACTAAGGAAGGATTTTTCAAAATTCATCCCTTAAGGGGGTGAAATGGGGGTCCAAAGTTTGTATGGAGAAACAAGATTTGTTTGAATATTTTATTCGAAACTTCGCAGGAGTACTCCTAACAATAAATGAGTAAACACGTCTTTCAGGATTTTTGAAAATTCAACCCCTGAAAGGGGGAAATGGGGTGTCAAAGTCTGAAATCGAAAATGGGTATTGTTTCTATGGTTTATCGGGTCGCTGATTACGAAAACAAGAATGATTTTAAAATCCAACGTGGCGGACGTGAAATAACATCTCCCCTGTCGGGGTGAAATGGGGTTGAAATGTCTAACTATCAATATGGGTATCGTTTTTATGGTTGTTTGAGACGTTCATTACGAAAATGGCATCGATTTTAGATTGAATATTGTGGACATGAACATTTCTTGATATATCAAAGAAGAAACTGACTGATTGACTGATTCAATTTTTCCTTTATTCTAAATTTGAAGTTTGCGCATCGTAACTAACGATTTTTCATATGGTTTGAGACGTTAGTGTTTGTATAAATGAAGGAATAGCAATCATTTCTTTAACAAAATATGGGAACCTCCTTCACTAAAACGTCATATACCGAAACTTCCAAAATGTTAGAAATGCTTTTCCGAGAAGCGTATCTAAATTGGTTCAGCCAAACATGAGATAATCGCGGACAAACATACATACTTACATACGTACATAAAACATGCGAGTCACACTGAGAAGCCCCTTTATGTAGACGGTTGAAAAATACGATTAGTACGCGGGCGAAGCCGCGGGCACAAGCTAGTACATACATATACTCAGGCAGAGATTACAGTTTATCACTTGCTCCGATCATCAATACTTCCATGCACGCTCGTAGGTTGTGGGTGCTCTTGACTTGACCTTGCTTCAGTATATCACCTTTTTGGTTCAGATATATTCGTCTAGATCATCCTCTACCAACTGGCTCATTCATATTTGCTATATAAATAATAATAATAAACTCTTTATTGCACACATAAGTAATAAAGTTAACAAACAAAGACAATTATGAGCAAACGGCGGCCTTATTGCTAAAAGCAATCTCTTCCAGGCAACCTTAGATAAGAGAAAAACGAAAACAACTAGGAATTTTGGGAATAGGTGCAATTATTGTGAAAGTAAATAAAGTAAAATTACGTTAAGAATTTAAGGACAGGAAATGGATACGGACTTGGTTCTTAAAGGACTAACGTTTGCGCTCTCCTAATACTCTCAGGGAGAGAATTCCAAAGTCGAACGGCATAAGAGGGAAAAGAGTAAGAGAGAAAATCAGTAATGCAAGCAGGGATATCAAGAGTCAAGTTAAAATTCGCTCGTAAAACGCGACTGGAGGAAGAGGACCGAAAAGAGAACAAAGACTTAAGGTATGCTGGTATAAATTTCATTCATCAGTCATATTTCGTCCATCGTTTCTACGTGTCTCACTCATCTAAGCATTTCTTTATTCACATCTTCTTCTATTTTAATATTTAAAGTAGTTACTACGTTATTTCTGATGTAAAAAGATAAACATATTTAATTAAGTATTAATGTATCTTTAGTGTTGGTTATAAACAGTATGTGCATCTAAGTCTATCCTTAGCTTTCATCCAGGCTTAAATGAACAGTCGAAAACTACTAGCCTCTACCCTGTTTATAGTTGGCCTTAATTGGAGTTAAGACATGTGGATTAACGCGGCTAGCGCCGGGCAGCTCTTGGATCCAAATAGGTCTTAGCGTATCGCCTTTGGTTTATCGGCTCTTATGTGATGTGCCCTGGTATTAAGATCGCATAAGATTGAAGCCATGTGAAAGCCACGGTTAGTTACGTCCTTCAAAAGAATGAAATTTATTTACACAACATTCACAAAAAAGTGTACAAATGGTGGACTTAATGCCAGAGGCATTCTCTACCAGTCAACCTGTAAAATGTGTTAACAACTGTGGACGGTGTACGATTTCCACAAAATAATCCATTGAGCGCAAAGTGAGTTATTGTGAATGAATTACTCATTTTAACGTTCTTGGTGATTGGCTTTGAAATAATTAATCATACGATTGCTATTCAATAAATATTCTTTCTTATCTAAGTAAGCGTCTTCGTTCTTCGGTCTAAGGTCTAACTCTAAGCAGAAAATAAATACTGAAACGTCGAATTAATGTAATATATTAGTTCTTAATAGAGGATTACGATTCAAATGCGATTCAATTAAGAGACTGATCGTACGACATATACAATAGATTTTTGGGATATATTGAACTGTATTTATAGAAAATGGTCTCAAGGTCAAATGCCCATCTTAAGATGGATATGGCGAGTGACAAGAAAGTATAGAGTAAGAAATTAATATTGTTATCAATATATCATATAATATATGTATACTATTACGTGTTGAAATTGAATCAACAAAAATTTGGATGGAGAGTAAATCGATGAAGTAGTTCTCTCTTCACATCAACAGATGCCGCTAAACGTTCCGTTACAGTAGAAATTTTCTCGATTCACTACATCTTTATGTTATATTCCGAAATAATGTATAATATTGTATAACATACTAGGGTATTGTGGCTAAGATAGTGCTTGAGGGACATAGAAATGACTATCACATACACACTGTCTCCAAAATCAAGCCAAGCCAAAACATTTTTATATACAACCTCACCGCTAGTCGTTTTCGTTCTGCACATTTTCTATATGCATATAGTTTCGAAGTGAAGAGTAAAATCTTTTTACTTCGAAACTATATGCATGTGCGTTCCAGAACTCTCGGTGTTCTTAAACGGCTTTCCGGAAAGTACTGAAACATTCGTATATATTCCAAAAAGATTTCAGTCACTAAAATTAGGTTAGAGTCACACGATTAAGCTTATATGCTTAAGAACTGTTATTGATCCATAAAATCTAAGAGTCAGTGCGTGAAAACGAACATGTTTGTGCGTACGTCGTAACATTATGTAACGAATACATAGAAGAATAACAACAAAACCATTCCTTGCTAAATGTGGCTTAGTCAATTTCCACCCCTAACGAGAACGAATGTTTATCAATTGTATTTGATTGCCCGTTAATAGTTTCACCGGATAGCTGTTAAAATCACAATACAACTGGATAATCACGTATTCAAGTCCATAAATTATGGGCGAGCCTGGTTTTAATTAAACCACTGCTTACCCGCAAATTTTGTGGCCGAAAAGCTGCCGTTTGCTCAACACTCCACGCGCTCGTTCGGTTAGTTGAATTATTGTGCACCTTAATCTATTTGAATAAGAGTTAAATTACAATATGGATATGAAATCTGCCCGCACATCAGTATGTATCCGCTAATGCATGGAATAGCTGTGAAGTAGATTAACATGTGAAGGAGATGACATTATCGTCCTTAACGAGGATAGTGCATCCGGTTTTGTCGCGTGAATTTGGTGATGATCAATTTATTAATATCGTAAATATATTTGACAATGATATAACAGTTGATTTGATATGTTGCTCTTTATTGAACCATTTTATAAGAAGTTAATATAAATTATTTACTTTGTTATTTCAGGCATTTGATAGTGTCATTTCATGTTGATTGTTTTTGGCCTTGTTATGGGTACGAAAATCTGAGAGGGACTCGCTCACGAAAAAGGCAGTGGACTATATTCCCGCGCCACTCTCGCGTCATCGATATCGAAGACTTTGTCACGCCCTCGTTGACCCTGATAATCAACTTACGCAGGACCTTCTGTTTCTGCCGGTGGCATCTGCGCCGCCAAACCCTCCATGATCTCATAGTTCGGCAGCCTTCAGCATCGCCATGACTAGGTTCCCTCACGACGCGCTTTTGGGCCCCTTTTATGGGTCTGCGCTACATCGCCCCTCTCCTGAGAGGCGGTCGCCCTCACGATTTGCCTATATGGTTCTTAGAACTTAGGCACAGGCTGAGTTTAATCGGTAGGTCACGTGGTCAGACTGTTCTGGCCGACTGGAGTCCAACATAATCTCCGTGACACTTGCTGTTACGGGGATATCCTGGACATGTATCGTGTTCCTTGTGATGGATTCACAGGAAAAAAATATGAGAGCAATTTGTAGAAAAGAAAATGCGGAAATAAATATATTTATATAAAGCAATGGCTTTATATTAATATATTTGTTTCCGCATTATAATCCGCATAATATAATCATTTCCATACCACTAGTTATTAAATGCAAATATTATCCAATTTCTAATAGAAATGTTAATTACACTTTTTGGACTGTAAACTGATTATCTTTTTTGCACTTTACAGTACATATTTAATACAGGATTTTTCTCAAAGTGGATTTTCCGAACGTCCATTTTAACGTCCCTTTTTGTTTATAACTATTATATATAATTATGTCTTAGTCATATTTTAATTTTATGTATTGAGCGATGCTGCAGTTTTTGTTTTTTTTTTTTTTGGTGGAAATTTTATTGATTGTGTATTCATTTTAAAAGTTATTTGTTTTTCTAGATTATACATTAAAATATATAAATAACTTTTGTTGTTTGTTTCCTTAGAATAAATAAATAAATAACAAAAAAACATATTACACATACATACAAATATAAGCTATTGAATACAAAGTTAGTTTCTTCGTACATATGAATGATTTTTAACAAGGCGACAATGCTGTATACGGTACTTCGAAAGCGATATTCCAGTTTTGTAATAAGGTTCACATTCAGTTAATTTTTTGAAACTTCTTAATATTTGAATTTCAATAGATATTAAACTAAGTAACAACATAAATGTGACGAATAAAATTTTTTTTTCAGAAAGTTTCGTATGACATTGTATGAGATTTTGACAAAGAAAATATAAGCTATTTTACAAGCTTTTATTTACTTTCACCTGTCCGGTTGTCTGTCGTTCTGTAATCAAATCTTGCAACTTAAATTTGATCCACTTCCCGGTTTCCGATTGAGCTGAAATTTGGTATACACGTTTAGTTCGGATGACAATGCATGATTAACTGTGTGACGTCATTCTAATGCAACTTGGCGGCGAATCCATATGGCGGACCAATTATTTTTAATGCACTCCTACAATATGGGTATCAAATAAAAGGGCTTGCCAAGAATAACTAGAAAAATAATGTGACGTCATTCTAAATCCAACATGCGGCGTATTCAATATGGCGGACCAATTATTTTTAATGCACTCCTACAATATGGGTATCAAATAAAAGGGCTTGCCAAGAATAACTAGAAAAAAATAATGTGACGTCATTCTAAATCCAACATGGCGGCGTATTCAATATGGCGGACCAATTATTTTTAATGCACTCCTACAATATGGGTATCAAATAAAAGGGCTTGCCAAGAATAACTAGAAAAAAATAATGTTACGTCACTATTAATCCCATACGGCGGAACACCAAAAATGGCGGATAATTTTCTTTTATTCGTTTCTACAATATGGGTATCAAATGAAAGGGCTTGTTCTCAGCAAGCCTGTAGAGGTAGTAAAAAGTTAAAAATAAAATTAAAGAAAAAAAACCTTTTTAAAACAAGCTTTTATTTGTTTATAAAATGAACTAAAAAGTTAAAAATAAAATGAACTAAAAAGTTAAAAATAAAATGAACTAAAAAGTTAAAATAAATTAACTCTAAAAAGAAATATAACACTTTGTAACTTCATTGTAACCTTTAACGACAAAAAACAAGAGTCTTCGTCTAGGACAAAATAATTCCATATTGTACAAATTTATTAATTTTAACACTAAAAACTTTTCACCATACATAATTATTCAATCTCGTCCCCCCTCTTTATCATAGTCCCCATTTATAAATAAGCGTGTTACATTTAATACAACACAACATTTTCCTCAAGCTATCACAATTTTTTTTTTGAGATAATTTTTCAATTCCGAGTGTTAAGGCGTATTACAGAGCGAGACCTTAACAGAGATTTCAATTTGCGTCTTTTTCTAGGTTAGCTAGAGATAGTAAATTTATTAAAGTGCTCGTTTAAAAATTTATCGAAAGTCATACGTCGGATAAAAACAAAAAATAATATGTTTTGTAATTTAATTATTAACAATAAAAACAGTAAAAAAGAAATTAAATTAAAAGTCTCTTTCTATTATACGGGTTACCAAAATAATATCAAATAATTGTCAAAAATAAATAGTTACTATAATGATCAAATTAAAAAGATTTTTATACTACAATGTTGGCTTTAAAAAGAAAAAAGCATAAAGAAAGTACAGTTCACAAACAGAACCAGGGCGAACAATAAAATTCTCTAATACCGCAAAGGTTCCGCAAAGGTTCCGCAAAGGCATGTGACAAGGATAACTCTGTCAATAGTGAGCCGTGTGATGATGAACAGTGACTGTTACATATTGTCAAATAATTCTTCAGGACATAATCTGCTGTACTAGAGGTAGAACATGAATAGAGGCAAAGAGATCTCAAAGTTAATGACTTTCTCTGTTCCTATATCCCTATGTATGCTTAAATCTTTAAAACTACGCAACGGATTTTCATGCGGTTTTAAGAATAGATAGAGTGATTGAAAAGGAAGTTTTATATGTGTTTACATAACATACAACAATAACATAAACACCCTTTTTTTTTTTTGTTCCCCTGAGGAAAATGCATTAAATTGCATACCCCGGCTGTGGCGAGCCGGCGGTTATGTGGAGCTCTCCTCCCCAGAAGGGGGAGGCCTACCCACTAAAAACCTCAGGGATGGCCTTCCTCAGGCATGTAGGGAGCCCCCGGGAACATCAAGCAACTTCCGGGAACCCCCAGCCTCCGCTCTCCCGCCTAGAGGGGAGCCCTCTTCGGGGGAGGCTACACTACCTCCCCCGGTCTCCTCCACCGACGACGCCCCATCCCGGGTCGCCGTAGCAGTCGCGACTTCCTCGCGCCCGCCGGCGACCCGCAGAACATAAACACCCTACGTGTTTTGTTCAATATTATAAATTTTCCAATTGATAACTACAGTTTGATTTTAATTTTTTTATTTTAATCAATTTTAATAGCGTGTTTTTTTAAACTAATTTATCATATACAACGTTCACAGTTTTTCTGTAGTGTATTTAGTAATCAGCATTGCACCGTCACTAGTAAATGATAAAATAAGATGAACAATAAACAAAACACGGCACATCCTTAATTAATGACTTATTTTCATATAAGTTAAAGGGTTAAGTGATAATGGGTCCATAATAACAGACATTGATAAAATGATCCACCCTTTTTGTTTTCTGAGCACGACGCAAAGCTAGGTACGATAGCCGTTGATACGTGATACGACACGGTCCTCAGACGCGTTACGATCCCATTGTCTCTTATTGAATACTTTGCCCAGCGAACCGGCATCAGTGAAGATAGCCAGGGTATTAGGGATAGTAGCCAGAAAGACCGTTAGCGGACTTTTGTAACACGCTTGATTACGAATACTGTTATCAACGATTACGTTTGAATTATTAAAATAGGAATGAACTATTTGTGATTTCCCTTGTTAAGGTTGTTTTGTAATATTCATTGCTGAAGATGCATGATGATGAGTTACTTTTGTTACTATGGAATAGGCAAGATATAATACGAATAAGCAATACAAATATTTTTTATTAAATTGGAGTACCTAGGTTTAATAATTACATTGTAGATTAAGTCATTTTCTAAAACGACACCGATTTATAATTGTTTAAATTAAAATAAGAATCCAAACAAATATAAACAGAAAAACGGCAACAAAATATTCGACTCGGGCGGGACTCGAGCAAACTGTGTTGGCGCTTAAACATTTGGTTATTTATTTCAAATCCATCAATTTACAAACTTAGTAGATTTTACTAAAATTTCTTGAATGTGTATTTGGAACTTCGCATTTTATAAAAAATACAAAATAAATTTTAAATAAAAATATACAACAATATATGCAAATCTAGTGGGATTCCAACCCACTAGATTTGCATATATTGTTTGAATATACTGTGTCGTCACCATAACCAATTCGGTCAGTACTATCCATCCCATTCGAATATTACAACATGCATTCTTCTCCTTTAATTACGTGTTACTCGTATGGTGGAGGAAATTATTATAGTACATTACGATATAAGTGCGTCCATCCGTTGTAACCATCATATGGTTACAACATGCGAGGCGAAATTTCAGCCCGAGCCGAAGCCGAGGGCGTAATTGAGCCGAGCATGTTATTTATAACCAATACGCACGTATATTGTACGACGTTTTTTAACACATTTTGAAGGAAGGAAGGAAACAGAAAAAAAAAACATTTAATTAAGCTCAATCTGTGAATGCACACTGTTGCTTTCCCACCATTTTAACAGCACGCTAGCGCTGCCTACTGACTGGCGCTGGGCGGCGATTAGTTCGCAATTTGAATAGCAACAGCGCGGGAAATGGCGATCGAGACGCCGCCGTCGGCTCGGCATTATAATATTTATATTAGAAAAGAAAATGAAAAATAAATAATGGATATCAAGTTTTCGGCAAGAAATAGTGAACTTCGTTGGCGTCTTCAGAATAGTTACCGTTACCAATATAATTACCGTGGGAGAGCCATGTTTCGGCACGAATTGGGCCGGCTCGACCGGAGTGATACCACGGCCTCACAGAAAACCGGCGTAAAATAGTGCTTGCGCTGTGTTTCGCCGAGTGAGTGAGGGTACCGGAGGCCCAACCCCCCCTTCCCCCCTTATTCCCTTTTAAAGGCCGGCAACGCAACTGTGACTCCTCTGGTGTTGCGGGTGTCCATGGGCAACGGTTATCGCTTACCATCAGGTGATCCGTTTGCTCGTTGCTGCCCTATCCTATGAAAATAAAAATAGTCCTTTTATTAATTAATAATAGTGACAAGAACACGAAAAAAAGTGGAAAAAAAATAAAAGTCACCCGTAATTTATTGCGTCTAATGACACTAATTAAAATACTCAAAAAATATATATTTAACTCTCTTAGCCGGATCATAACTCGACGTAATTTATTACAGCCATTACTCTTTCTTGACTACTTCGGTGCAATTTTACAGTGCCATGCTATCTGAGAAGGAATATTTGAGATCGAATCCAAGTATTATTAATTTTAACCACAAACAAAACTGTTCGTTTACCTATTTATATTTTTCACATTATAATGGCGCTATGACGACCTCCATAGTTGAGTCGTTGGTACACCGGTTTCAAGGTGTCGCCATCTCTGAGGTCCCGGGTTTGAATCCCGGTGGGGGCAGATGTTTGTGTGATGAATGCTAGCATTTGTACCTTAGTCATGGTTGTTGATATATATTTCTATAAACAATATTTATATATGTATAATATATGTATGTCTATCCGTTTCCCTAGATCCCATAGCACAAGCCTTACAGAGCTTAGTTTGGGCTAGGCTAATTGGTGTAAGTGTAACAAATATTTATTTATGTATTATATACATACACAGTATAACAATATATTTAAGATAAAAAAATGAACACTATGAATTTAATAAATATAAAAAAAAAATGGCATATGAATAATTTTAATTTCATGACTATTAACAACATTTTTATCAAATATTTATTAGTTTAAATAAATAAGCAAAATATTTCTTACAATTAAACTAGCCTAAAGTAAGCTCTGTAAGTTTTGTGTTATAGGATCAAGCTTAACAGATAGACAAAAGTATATTGTACCATATATAAATATTTTAAATAGAAATGTAGATATATTAAAAACCACGACTAATGTACAAACGCTCGCATTTATCATACTAATATCTGCCCCTAAGATGTATATATTTCTTTTCCTTTTTTAAAAAAATATCATCCCTCGACACTAGGATATTTCTGCTGTGCATCTTGTTACATGCACATACAACTTTTTTTTTTTTTGTTTCCCTGAGGATAATGCATTAAATTGCATACCCCGGCTGTGGCGAGCCGGCGGTTATGTGGGGCTCTCCTCCCCAGAAGGGGGAGGCCTACCCACTAAAAACCTCAGGGATGGCCTTCCTCAGGCATGTAGGGAGCCCCCGGGAACACCAAGCCACCTCCGGGAACCCCCAGCCTCCGCTCCCCTGCCTAGAGGGGAGCCCTCCTCGGGGGAGGCTGCCACCTCCCCCGGTCTCCTCCACCGACGACGCCCCCCGGCCACGGAAGGGGCGTGGTCCATTCCGGGTCGCCCGCAGCAGTCGCGACTTCCTCGCGCCCGCCGGCGACCCGCGGCGGCGCCGCAGCTGTGCTACCGAGCCCGGCGCCGCCTTCTTCGAGCGGGGTCGGCCATCTCCCGACCCCGCTCGGCGGCCTCCTTCTGGAGGATCACTGCTTCACAGAAGGAGGCCACAGCCCTCCAACCTCTCTCGTCCGCCAGCATTGCCGCAATCAATGCCGGCGGAGACGGATCTCGCCCGATCTCTGCGACCAAGACTCGGCGCTCGGAGGCCCACGCGGGGCACTCCGCCAGCGTGTGCTGGGCCGAGTCAAGGTCGGATGCGCAGTGGTGGCAATGTGTCGATCCCTCCCGTCCTATTCGACACAGATACACACCGAAGCAGCCGTGCCACATGCACATACACCTTTTTTTTTTTTTTTACACCTATACCGGAAAGTTTTTTTTGTAGGTCATACAAAATATCTGTCCCGTACAGGAAACCCGCGAGCCGCTGCATAGTGTTCGACTATCACTCAACCGCCAAACGTGGCGTCTTATATTCAAATATGTGACCGTGAAATAATCAGTCACTTGTTGATCATGATTCCACATCATATCACAATCTAGATTAAAAAAAAAAAACAATTAAATATTATCAATAACAGTGATTATCTTATCTGTTCGTATTGTACATTATTTCTTGAACACCAAAAGTATGGTCGTGCTGTATGAGTTATAATTTAAATAATGCGGGGTTTAATGTTGTGTTTTTCATTTGTAATATTCGTTATCGCTGAAGATGATTTGTACACATTAAATATTCTTCATTACAATGACTTTCATGCACGGTGAGTATTATGTATACCTACATTTTATATTAATATTCTCAATTATATATATTATTTTGATTATTATTATAACAATAATCTTAATTAGTAAAACATAGTTTTTACTTACTCCTGTTGTTTTACATGTTTAGGGTGTAGTGTTTTTTGGTATTGTAATAAAATTATAGTTAACTAGCGACTCGCTCCGGTTACGCAAGGCTGCAAAGCTGATATTAAATACACTACCGATAAAAACACGCTATTAAATAAAAATAAAACTGTAGTAATCAATTGAAAATTAATCAATTTGATATTATTGAACAAAACGCGTGGGGTGCTTGTGTTATTATTGTATGTATGTTATGTTGCTTTACATATAAACCCTCCTCTCCAATCACTCTATCTATTTGTATATGTGTTGTATTATGTAGTTTTAAAGAATAAAGAATACATAGGGATACAGGGATAGAGACAGCGACCTTGTTTTATACTATGTAGAGATAGTGATGATTAATTCAGCATATATGCATTATATGGATGTATTAAACATATCACACTATATTTTTTGTTAATAATGTTACCAGTACAATAAATCGTTCTGCTACAGTGTATTCTGACATTTGTATCTTTTGAGAAATACAAAACAGAAAAATTAATATAATGATTCAGATTCGAAGAAACAAACTTGTGGGGTGGCGTTTGTGATAGAAACAGCGAGGAGCCATGCATCGGTGGTTTTGCACGTCTAACTACTGCTATCAAGGAAGCCCGTCAGAGAGAACCACAATCGATTCTCCTCAATGGCGGTGATAGTTTTCAAGGCACTATTTGGTATAACATTCTCAGATGGAATGTCACTCAAGATTTTATGAACATGCTGCAGCATGATGCTCATGTACGTATCTCATCAACATTGCAATCCCATCAACAAAACCGAGTGATGGACTGTGATAAATCTAGAGCTTAAAGCGCTGGATATTCCAAAACATTTTTTATACGATACTCTGGTGCCGTAAGTGATCGATATGAATCACAAAAAAATGCATTACACAGCATGATATAACATTTTATATGTATCTTTTTGGCATTGGTTTAGCTTTGTTGAAGGTTATTTTTTTATCACAAATTGTTTTGGTACTTATATTTGGCGGATTATTCGTATACGGGATGCTATTATTGCTGAAAAGTCAACATAACTTAATAACTGAAAAAGCTAACATAACTTAAAAACTTATTCTCAACATATAAAATATCGTCAATATTCAGGAGATACGGAATATTAAATTTAAAACTATAATGGAAATGTTAGGTTAATAATTTTGATTGATTCTTTTAGACTATCAGATAGCGATGGAATCTTCCACTTCATACATCAGACTTTCACTAAGTTTCATAAATCAAAATGGAAACCAATTTTCAGAAAGATTAAAAATATATAAGCTTATTTTTAAAAACTTTCAGGTTTTGGGCAATCATGAATTTGATAATGGTATAGAAGGAGTTGTTCCTTACCTAAAAAAATTAGATTCAGATGTAGTCACAGCTAACATAATTGATGACGATGAACCGACCATACAAGGTTTGTATAAACCGAGCATAATAATCGAAAGAAAAGACAAAAAAATCGGAATCATTGGAGTGATTATTTCTACGACTAACGTACGTATTTTTTATTGTTTTCGAATACGTTATGATATATCAAATAAGTAATAATTATAATTTACTAATTGTACAACCTTTTTATTTTTAACTTTTCTCTTGATGTTTCTTTCTCTTGCTCTGTTTCCAATTTTATTTGGGGTCGGTGCAACATGTCTTCCTCTTCCACTTTCCTCTATCATTCGCCATTTCGACACTCATTCCTTTCTTCAACATTCATGCAGTCCATCCATATTTCTCCGGTCTTCCTCTCCCCACACGTCTTTCTACTTCCATGTCCATAATTTTCTTAGTAACAAGACCATTCCTCTTCTTAATACGTGACCATACCAGGAAAGTCTTCTTTCTCTCAATTTTTCAATAATAGGAGCTACTTTCAGACTACCTCTCCTTTCACTCTATCCTTTCCTGTCACTCCACACATCCATCTTAACATACGCAATTCAACAACATGCAATCTTTGTTCATTCATCGGTTTAACGGGCCAACATTCCGATCAATACATGACGACAGGTCTAAACGTTATTCTTGATAGTTAGTTGGCAGTACTGAGGAACAGTATCAAAACACGGAAATAATTACAGGAGTTGGCTACTACAGGAAAATTAAGATTTACAGATGAAATAGAAGCAGTTAGACTTGAAGCCGAAAAACTTAATAATGAAGGTGTAGATATAATAATAGTATTATCGCACTGTGGTCTTGAAGTAGACAGGTAATATTTTTTTGCGAAACCAAATAGGTTATGCGAATAGATGATTTTTAACTTTGAAATATTTAACATTTCTATAAAAACGGATAATTAATTAAATGTAGGATTAAAATAATGTATTCTATTGAAAAACGACACTTTCTCCGTAATTGGTATTTTGATTGTTTCATTATTTTCTAATATAATATTGATAATATTTTTTTATTTGGCTCAATATAAGTCGTGACAGTTTAATGTTCAGTCAATACAAAATCTTCAAAAAGGTTGGACAAACGTGGGTGATTATAGTAATAAATCTATTGGTTGGTTATCTAATGCTTCCAGAGAAATTGCTATGAAGGGAGGTCCTCACATAGATATAATTGTTGGTGGACATAGCCATTCTTTGTTATATAACGGAGAACCAATAAATACCGCATTCAGACCTCAAGGAACTTATCCAATTGAAATACAGCAGGAATCAGGAACGGTGAGAATTTTTGATATAAATATAAGACATAAATATTAAATGAACGAATGAATAATGTATATACTCACTAAGGTAGATTCGGTTTCCTAGGTGCTAATCGTTCAAGCTGCAGCTCACTCCATGTATCTAGGTGAAATTAAGTTGTTTTTCGATGAAAGCGGAAAGCTTGTCAAGTGGGAAGGCAATCCTCATTATTTAGGGAATGACGTAGAACAAGGTAAGTACGTTAATAGATTGATAATGTATCACTCTCTCTATGATCTAAGCACTGTATATAAGTTTTAATGTAAATCAGAGGATTTTGGTTTGATTCTGTTCTATCGTATTATATTGTATGATGCATAACGTTAAGTTTATTGAAGATCAATTCAATATAAAATATAAATTAAAGGTAGATTATTTCAAAGCCAGAAGCCAAAAGCTTTTCGACATGTTTTGTAGTACTAAGCCAGACGTACTAAAAACGGTTAATTTGAAACAATAGATCAATAAATTTATTTATTCAGATCATTTCAAATTTTATTGCTAACAACTTTCTTTAAACAATATTTATAATAAAACAATTAAAAAATTATAACATGTTTTGTTTGCATTATAATTTAAGCAAAAAGCGCATGGCACCTAGATATTATGTATTTTTTTTTCCATTAACTAGTCTAAGAGATTCGTTATATTTGTACTGCCTACGCAGTTATTTTCTGAATGTTGAAAGAAATCATATTAGTAACAGTTACTGGTTTTAGTCAGCATACTTTTACGCTACATATTTCTACTACAAATCAGCAGTGATCCCATCGCAGTGGCGATGGCTTTAAAGTATAGATATGGAAGTACAGTGACTTTAGAGTAGAATCGTATACACTTGTAGAGATCGAATCGTTACAAATCTCACAAAAACTTCATGTACAATAGGCAGTAACAGTAGAATAAATTTTAAAGTCAGTATACGAGTAGTTATGTAGATAGGGAATAATATTGCTTGGTATATTCAACATCCTTTTAGGTTAGGAAGGATCAGAACTAGCAAATTTGAGTACTATGTTACACAATTCCTGCAAGTCTTTGAATTTTTATCTAATGACTGAAAACAATAATTTCCCATTTTATAGACCTACATTTGAACTTAATTTGATGTGAATAAACGAGAACTTGGACGTTTTCTTTAGCTATTTACGAAGAACAGGCCCATAATAAATAAAAAAGAAATTAAATATAGAATGATTTGTATTTTATTGCAGACCCAGAAGTTTTGGCTAAGATAAATAAGTACCTCCCACTCCTAGAAGAAGCAGCTAGCTCCGTGGTCGGTGGGTCGATGGTGCATTTGAGTTCAGACTGCGCCTGCCAGGAATGTAATCTGGGAAGTTTAATTTGTGAAGCGTTTATGCATTCGGTAAGACTTCGAGCGGTCTCATATTTCTTAGATTTGTTCTACACATTGTAAAGAGTTAGAATAGGTAGCAATAGTTGGAGAACAATTTTTTTTAAGTCACCTCACACACATAGAATAAAATATAATTATTCACCAAAATAGATAATTATCTATTTTAGTAAATAATTATATTTTATTTGTATACTTTAATGTGATTACCGAAATATTTCGGTAGTTAGTCATAGTTCGATTTTTTGATACTAGTATAAACATGAACATTACAGAGGAAAATAAATGGTACAGAAAAGTACACATTATATGAGAAAGCTTCACTAGACTATAACAATTTGAGTATTGAAAAAGTAATAATTCTTTTATCGCCAGAAATATTCCCTGCTGTAATATCCTTAGCGAGCCATGTGCTTTACATCTAAATCCTCTTATGTTTCATGAGGAAGATAGTGATGCATTAACGTTATTATATTTTGCAGCGCAATGGCTAACAGAATCTGGATAATAAGGATAACATGAGAAGGAAAAATGTGACTAATTATTTTAATATTGATAAGAAGTTCATATAGATTAGCACCATAGTCAGCTAGAAATTCAAATTATGAACTAGTTTTCTTGGTCTCCATCACACGCGAAGCAGAAAATAAAAGCGAGTGAGAGGTTTTCTCAATAATATCGGAATAAGTTTAAGAACTGGAATTTAATTTAATAATGAAATTGGTTGTTTGTCTGTTTGTAACTGTAAATATATTCGTATTATCACTGTCACTGAATAGCATATTCATACTGATACTAAATCAAGTATTGTACTGAGGTGTGGTCCTGAAGTGTCCAACATTGCAGTACAACAACTGAAATATTGCACACTTTCCCAGAACTATTATTTTTAGGAAGCTTATTTCATTAATTTGTTTCTTTTCTAATGTGATGTAGTATAACGTCCTGTTGCTTTATTTGTCTGTTAATAAATGTTTGTAAATTTATCCTGTAAATGCTACTTTATCAATAGGTCTAATATCGTAAGTAGGTCAGGCTTACCAACTTAACCATGTAGAGGTTTCTGTTACCGTAACTGAAGAATTAAATTTCAAAGAGAATTGTGGTTAGACACAATACTTCTATAGAAAATAACATGTTAAAATGTCACTATTGGTAAATTTCTAGAATGGTATGTCAATTCTTTATTTTCCTTTCTAGGTAATAGATAGAGCCGAGGGTGATAACTGGCACTACGCACATTTTTGTGTAATCAATCAAGGAGGGGTACGAACTGACATCACTCCAGGAAGTAATTTTAAATTTATTTCTTTTAAAGTATTACATATGATTAACCCCGAATTCTGACGTGAGGAATGCCATGTTTTTTTATAGCAATCTGACTAAAGACAAGATTATTAATCAAATTGTCATTCGCAGTTGCTTGTTCGAGATTTAAAGATTATTCTATACGTAATTCTTAGCTTGTATTCTATATCATAGTGCTTCTAATCATTTCTGCCTGTAGCAGAGTACCTACCAATGTGATCTGTGTATGATTTAATGACTCCTGTATTCCCTTGGCAATTGGATCTCGTAGTCGATAAAGTTCTGATCGTAAGCTGGTGTGATGTGGCCGCCTTCCTGTGTATTACTTATTCTCTGAAACAGAGGATTGTGCTCTAGACAAAGTAACATTGGTTATAAAAATCGTAGTGCGACGTCAAGAATAGTGCAAAAGTGCAGACACGCTTGAAATAGTATCAACCTCTATTAATCAAGTTTTAGTTGCTCTCATTGCTAGCCAGCTAACAAAGCTGAGTTGCATCAAGTTAAGCAAACTAGAAGCCCAGGGCTTATAGAGTTCAAAATATTTTCAATGTTTCAGACGTTACATTCTCAGAACTACTAGTGTCTACCCCGTTCGAAAATAATGTCGAAGTGTTCGAATTGAAAGGAACCTATATTATGGAAATGTTAGAATATTCTGTGGCAAATATTCCTTTTCCTGGGGCGAGAATGCTTCAAGTATCAGGTAACTCATTTATTTATATAATAAAATTGACATGTTCTAATTGTTATATATTAATATATGTTGAGTACCTGTTGAGTTCCTGCTAATCGGTGAAGGTTCCTGCTGCGCTTATCGGAAGGACAATCTCAGTATCTTACTAGTGTTGAGTTACAAGATTGATAACAAGTCGAGTCGAGTCAAGTCTTTGTCGAGTACATGATCACCAGTTTTTGGTTGAAGTCTGTTTGGGCAATGGTGGGAGTTCAATGGATAATTGTATATAAGCTGCTAAAAATATTTACTTTGATAATCCCGATATTTTATTCACTATTAAGAACTGTCCAGGGCTGCGTACGGTTTTCAACGGCTCAGCTCCAGTCGGTAGCAGGGTTGTCAGCGCCAGTGTCCGCTGCATCGATTGCCCCGTGCCCCGCTACGAGCCGCTACATCGCGACAAGTACTACAGAGTCGTGTCGCAAAGCTTCATAGGAAATGGTGGCGACGGATTTACCGTACGTATTCATTTACTTAGTTATTACTGCTATATTACGCCTTGCGGTCTCGCGATATCTCCCGCTAGTCATAATAGCCGCGGTTGAGCAAGTTGTGCTGTCTTTCTAGTCTTTCGATTAATATTGCGTCCCGCCAAGCTTTTCAATCTATTTGTTGATTATAACTCTCCTGAGAATATGTTCAATGTGAGTGAAATGTAGACGGGATGTACTTATTAATCAATTTGATAATAAAAAAAATGTATAAGCTAATAGACATAACGTAATTAATTTAATATACTACTAGCTTACTACTTTATTTGCGGCTCGTTCGTCAATTGTAAATATAACATCAACACGTGCTGCCAAAGCCAAAGAAATCAACACAACATCAGTATTATCCTCTCAATCATTTTCATTCTCAATGATAAGTCAGCGTCATCACAGTGGACTCTTAGCCAATGCTAGAGTAAATTCTACAAGAATAGCTATCATTATTATAATTTTTACTATGTTGTTCTTCCGCGATATATTATATTTGATTATAAAGTATGGTAAAATGAAACAAACACATGTTTTACGGTAAAACATTGCCAAATAGAATTAAATGTTATTTTCGACATTTAAATTTAACCGTCTGTTAATTTTTTATGAAAGCCAAGCAGTTTGTTTACTACTATTCTGATGTTAAGTGTGAAAGAGAACCAATTGAGATAACAGATAGAGTAGTGACTTGATATCCCCACTAATCTTATATTTTCATGTGTTATTTTAAATCGAAAATCAGTGTCTTCATAATGAGGAAATAATTAACAGCGCCACAAAAAATACTACAACGCACACCAAATTATTGGTTTTCTACAGCTAATTCATATTTTAATGTAAGTTTTAGTATTCTGTATTTTTGTAAGTTAGGTTAGGTTAGGTTAGGTTATACTATATATGTATGTACTATATATGTATGTACTATATATATTAATTGAAGTAAAACTAACAAAGGTCCTTCGTGGTACTGCACCGGACATACTCGCATCATTTCCTAGCTGGATCGCTCAGCTGATATGTTGACCGCGGAAGCTCATCGCTCTCAATGACACTTTGACGTCTCTTCAATACTGCTTTGAACATAGATGACTTATTTTAAATTTGAAGAAATTCATATGTCGACGCTCCATTACTTCCCTTGGATGTGTCCCAAGAACCGACCAAGACCGAAAGAATTGAATTTACCCCAATAATATGTGAATTGTCTGTGAAAACTATTACTGTTGAACTATTGCTGAAGTGTGGGTGTTTGTTACTCCTTTGCCTTTCGGGCAAAACAGACATGATTTAATTTATTTTAAAAGTTGCCTATGAAAAGGCTCCATTAGTTTTTAATAGATCATAAAGCGGTTAAAGAGTTTTGTAAGACTATCACATCTGAATGTGTGAAAGGAGCTCGTCAAAGTAACTCAGTTATTTTATTGCATAGTAAATTTTAAATCCACTATAGAGGTTATGATCCCTTGATCTGAGTATAATGCCTCGCCGCCAGTATTTCCATAATATTGTATCCATAATGGAAGCTCCATCGATCAGGTTTTGTAATAATGCCTTTCATTAAACTTAAGCTAAGCTTGTAGTAGTTCGATCAACTGTAATAATTAAATTATATTTTTTGTGTTGTGTTGTGTCACAATACTAGTTAATATAAATATCAGCAAATGCAGCATTGGTAGGCTTTATAAGTCGAATCTTTGGTGAACGTCGATCGTTGGGGAGGCCTAATATGTTCAGTAGTGGGTGCTCATGCATGATTTTATCAATTTCTTATCCCCCTGCGTGCTTGGCAAAAGAGTCACTTAAATATTAAAATTCCTAAGCCGTTATTAAAGGGTGATATGAAATTATTCGCTCAAACGTATTCCATAGAATTTATAATTATTTTTCATTACAGATGATATCGGAAAATCGAAGGATGGTTGAAATACTGGGTATCGACAGCGAAATCATAAGGAAATATTACCAAAGCAGATCTCCCGTCTTCATGGACATAGATGGACGTATTCAAATCACAAACCCTTGTATGACGTAATTATCATTAAATTCTTATAGTAAAATATTTATTTTTGCATTTAATAACCATTTTATTTCGGTCACCAAAGCCCTTACTATTTCGGAAACAGTTGCCTCACGTGTCAAGTGAGTTTATTTTCATATGTTTTTCTTTGACTTATTCCTGTTTTTTGTTTCGGTTTTGTTGAACATCCATAATATATTACCATAAAAATAATTATGTTTAAAATCATAATTATTATGTTATTATTAAACAGGATTCGAGAGATATGCACAACGCTCAATGAATCATCAAAAAATTGAGTTCTTGAATAAAGAAAAGGCTCACTTCTATTGTTTCGTCTACACCAATGTATATAAAT
The DNA here is from genome assembly GCA_036419045.1 of Scirpophaga incertulas. Lineage (NCBI taxonomy): Eukaryota > Metazoa > Arthropoda > Insecta > Lepidoptera > Crambidae > Scirpophaga > Scirpophaga incertulas. The sequence continues at coordinate 6,909,773 of CM071628.1, read as the reverse complement.
AATATTTCAAAATTAATTTCCAATCACAAAGACAGTATTCAAAAATTAATCTAATGATTCATTAATATTTTTGATCCACATTTGGAAAAAATATTGGAAAATACAATACAGACAATAAATTTAAACAAAGAACACTTTGCATTTTCAAGAAAGGGAAAATAATTTATGAATAATCAATTCTTCACGATATTCAGAAAATAGGAATCCACAGTAAGCCGACATCAAAGACAAATAATCTTAACGAGGAGTAAGTGGGTTGCCGCGCGTGACTAATATTTTTCATATGGCGATTCCTTTCCGGAATAAAAAAAGATTTTCTCTCGCTGAATCCGAGTAAGCAGTTCATATTTCACATGGTAAATTATCATTTGTCTGCATAATGGTGGCTAACAGGCGTATAAAGTATCACAAGATGGTTGGAGATCGTATGTCGAAGCTTGTCGCCCACAATGTAACTTATATTTTTGTGTTCGCTTATAACTTATTACAAGACATGCCTATTATTCGCGATTTTGTCACGCCTATTAGAGGCACTAAGAGTATTTGGCAACCAGACACTATTTAAAGCAGTAACTGATAAACACATCCAGATCGCAGATCAGATTTTAAATACACATTTCATCTAAAGCTATGCTGTCTTCATAACATTTAGGGTTATGAGATTTAAAATAACCCTTAAAATACGTATAGAGTTTAAAGTTTAAGTCTTATTACTTATGGTATTAAGGTTGAGTATAGTGTTTTTGTTTTGCTACTGTTAAAGAAAAGCTAGCTAGCCAGAGTTAAAGAAAAAAATATTTTGATGTTTTAATAGAAATAACTGAGGTTACCAGCGCTTATTGGGGGATTTTTGAAGTTTGTCAAAAAATAAATAATTTAATACGATAAGTTTGAGTATTTTTTAGTTTAGGCCTGGGCAGAGTACGGTAAATGCATTACTGAATATTACCTAGGATGTTGGACGTCCACGCCAAACAGAATCGGAGCGAAGAACGTCTGCATTTTCTCGCTGTTACTATGTGACTAAATGATATTGCCAGATTTTGAACGATTCAGTTCCGATGTGTTAGTAGTGAGATATATTCTATCTACCCTTTGTATATAATATCATTGATTGCAACGTTGTTTCTTTCCGTCTCATACTTTCAGTATGATCTGTTGAAATATCAGAGCATCTCACGATATGGATATGCGCCATGCCTTGCCTTTGGTTAACATTTTTTCAGAAAATATACAAAAACTCTAGAGGGTTCTGGTTCAAGGCCACACACTGTAAAAGTGAATTAAACTGTGAAGAATAAGGTATGGATAAAAAAAACTTGCATTTTCATAGGTGTCTGACAATGTAAAATTATACTCAACCTAAAATTATAGCATTAACTATACGTAATAAGACTTAAACTTTAAACACTATACTTATTATAAGAGTTATTATCAAATTTTCTAACTCTAAAAAACAAGTTGAGCATAGCTTTAGATGAAATGTATTGTTAGTATAGATTTTAATATTGTATTCAAGCAAATTCATCTTCATACTTATCAAATGTGTTGTTTCGCGCAAAGACTTATACCAAAAAGGTTTTGAATCAGATTTTTGAAGACTATACCAAAAAGGTTTTAAACTAGTATTTTAAAGACTAATACCACCTTTAAAAACAAATTAATATAAAGAAAAAAAATACATACATAGCAAATATAAAGGCATAAATTAAAAAAAACGAATTACCGAAAAATAAAAACGAAATATTGAATTACCTTATTTAAGAATCTTTGTTGTAACTTTTAATGAAAATTCTGATCAGTCTACGAGAATTTAAATCGATATAGTCTAACGTAGAACACGCTCATGTCTGTCCGCTGAACGAGGATATCCGACGAGTTATACATGAATAACAGGAACCTAAATAGGAAAAGCGTTCGTGGAAGATTCTACACGAGAAATCGAAATGTTACGAATGCAACTAACTACTCCGTATCTCCATGTAGTCTATCAGATCTAGAATCTAAAACAAATCGGTCACTGTCAATTCAAATTTATATCTGGTACAATTTTTTTGCCTTTTACTATAAATTATAAGATAATTACCATAACCTTGGATTAAGATATCTGAGTTAGCTCACTGTTCTCAAAACTGATTTGTCTTAATAATGCTTTCCTATAGTTTAAAATGTATAGCAATGAGTTATTATTCTATTTCTATTATACTATTTGTAAGAGATACAGAGTTAATATTAAAAAAGTTACAGAAATAGTACAACGAGTAAAGTCCTGAGTTCTACGAAGACAATTCAGCGCCAAGACACTTAATGAAAATAACTTGCATCTTAGAACAGTTTCAAACTTACAAGCATTTCTTCTTTCATTATTTATTTGTTTCTGTGATCCAATTTTGTTAAGTTATATAAGAAATTGTTTCTTTCTCTGTTTGCATGTATTTAATATAAGTAGCTAATAAAATGTGCAGAATACTGCTTAGAACTTCTTTCACATCAACTCCAACTTCAAGTGCTACCATACCTTATGCCATGTTTTAGGAGTTTTGCCTCAAAGTATATTGCAGTTCTCGGATCGAAGTACTCTTGACTTGTAGTGCGACCACTTTCAGAAGTTGTTTTTGACTTGCTTGAGAGCAACACTAATCTCATATAGTTGACGTCCGGCATATCTTCGCTATGGCTTCGATATGGGCTTGGAGGACACCGGGGGGGTTTTAGTGGGTAGGCCGGTCACTCTGACCGGAGAGATGACAAGGTGAATAAGGAGCATTTCCCCTCGAAAAAAAAAAGGGTAATGTAGTCCAACTAACAGGTAATCGCGAATTTTTGTAAAACTGTCTATAGAAGTATTCGATCTAGATTATACGGTTAGGTCAAAATGTAACAGTTCTGCAGTCTCTATCTTCAGCTTCATCAGCACTCTTTACTAATATGTTAGTAAGAAAATTTCAACAGCGATTCTTCGCTAAAAACAACACAACTCACGTCCTTAAATTTATAATAAAATTACGTAATTGTTTAACGTTGAAATTACAGTAACTTACTGTTAGAGTTTATGGATTTTAATTTCTTCTTCTTTTAATTAAGATTTTAGAACTAGAAGAATGGAGTATGACGTTTCTTGATTTTTTTTATTAATAAGTAACCTTTTTTTAATTATTTTTTTATAGTTTATCCCATATTGTGCAGTTTCAGGATCTAAACAATATCATTATAAAATGCTTCACTAAAAATCTTTCTGGCATATTTTAAATTTTATGAATATTTATAATTATCTACTTTCTAACATAATACAAAATCTACATTCACTCGTGCAAATAAGGATTCACAAACTTCAAAAATAATGAATCATGAGCAAAGAACATCGCAGCCGCAGCCAAGTTTGACCGACTCAATCAGCGCACAGTGTGGTATTTACCCTCAAAACTTGGCCAAAAATATTTTTTTGTTTCTAATAATTAGATAAGTCGTTTCTAGGTGATTTAACACTAAAGTATAATAAAACAACAATTTGTTTTGTTAGAGTCTCATTTATTAGTCATTGCGACAATCGTCATTAATGTTAATATTGGTTACATCGCTTTCGCAAACTAAATTAAGCACATCGGTTGAAAATTGCTTCTTTTTTCTACTTAAGGGTCCTCTCATTCCAGTAATTAATGGATCAGAGGTCTTTTTTCACTTTTTGGAGAACAGAATAGCACGGGAAAAAATTTGGATTTGTTTCACGTACTCTTTCATATTGAGCTTTAGTTAATTCGGCTTCTGTGAACATTGACAATGCTTGTAAAGGTGATAATTGACGAGGCTGGTCTTGTCTTTCAGTACTTTTCTTAAAAGCCTTTACATATTTCTTTGCCCTTTGAGGACTTTTCGATAAGTCTTTAACAACTTTGGAAGCTGCGACTTTGCCTACGTGGCGCAATTTCATATGTGTTGCATATGTCAATTCCACAACGTCTTTTGACCTGAGGTCTTCAGTTCTTCGTCTTTTACTTCTTTCACTTGAGTCTTCAAATGACTTCTGAGGGCGCCCAGGACTGACTCCTACAACAAAGAAATAGTAAAAATGTTTTTATACATATATATATATATATATATAATAATAATATATAAATATTATTTATAGCACACCATCAATAAAATCATACAAAAGGGGAATATACCACAACGTCAATTTAGTTGTCTTTGAACTCTTTCGGCACTATTGTAATAAAAACAATAACAAAGGCTCGCATCTTTTGTGCTGCACGTACCTGCGCTCGGTAAAGTTATAGTGCTCTTGAGCCACGTGGTATTATTTTCTTCGAACCTCTTTTTGATTTTGTGCGCAGCCAACCATTTTCGTTTAAAATCATGTTTAATTATTGAGATTCTGTTCTTTATATCAGCTATTCTCGGATCATCTTGTGAATAACCTTTCAATAATTCTTTCTCCATAAACATTAACTTCCCGTCAAAAGTGTGTTCATTTGAAAGTTGGGCGATGTCATACAACTCATTTCGAGTCATAGTCTTCACGCCAGAAGGTCCTGATACCAATAAAAACGAATAACATTTAAAAAGATGTTTGTACCAAATATTTAAGTATTTACAAAAAAAAATAATTAAAAAAAAGGGGCGGTTTCGTGCGGCTATTTTTTTTATAAGTAGTATTCCAAGTAAGTACACGACATTATACAATAAATTTCAGTGCCCAGAAATGCACAGAAATATAACAAAACCCCTTTTAAAGTATTAAAATTATTATTTATTCAACAGTCAATTATACCTATGTTATCGACTAAAAAAACAAAAATCTACAAGTTATTTGTCAAAAAATATATATTTAACAGAAAGTACATACCAGGAACAGAATCATCCATGATAAAAACCACCACTAAACCACTTCACTGAACTAAAACAAGAGCTTTGAGAACAATTAAATAAGAGCGTATCGAAAAATCACACGTCAGGCGTAAGCGAGCTGTAACTTCCGACTGATCGCACGAAACGCAGAGTTAAGCTAGAGCTTTACCTGCTTCGCTATTGGATGCAGTAATTCATTAGCTTTTTGACGGTGTACAATACTCAATAGTTATCAGAAAATTTAAATTTCGATTTATGGCCAGGTTTTGAGGCCAAATACCACACTGTGCAGCGTACCGTGAAATTGTCCTGACGGGGGATAGCCCTGCACGGATCATTTGATTTTAAATGCAGACTGAATTTGTATAACTTTTTTGGGGATTTGGAATGCGTTTATGTATCGTACCTGTAAGTGTCGTATGAGCTCGTCGTAGATGACGAAGAATATTCCCATACCTTCACGGTCTTTGTAAAGAAATTGCGGTATCATCGCCGGCACAGACAATTTACTGGTTTTATATGTAATTGTAATTACAACATGACGTGATACAATTTTTTTTAAATTCAAATTTGAATCAAGTCTTTAAGAGTTCAATTGTATTGCACGAAATTACACCTCCGTCCGTTCTGTGCTTTTCTTGTGTATCATATTACGATAAATTAAATTTGAGTATTTTTATCTATACATCTATAGATATATATAAATAAAATTGGACTGTCGTCTGTCTATCTCTGTGACCAAGACTCGGCGCTCGGAGGCCCACGCGGGGCACTCCGCCAGCGTGTGCTGGGCCGAGTCAAGGTCGGATGCGCAGTGGTGGCAATGTTTCGATCCCTCCCGTCCTATTCGACACAGATACTCACCGAAGCAGCCGTGCCCCGTGAGTATCTGAGTCAATCGGTAGGTGACCTCCTCCTTCCCGTGGAGCCAACCTTCGAGGTGCGGGAGTACGGCAACGACGGCCCGCTGGCGCAATCTTTAAAATGCCTGGACCGATTTTTATTGGCAGGTACCCTAAGGATCTAATAAATACTAATTTAGGCAACTTTTATGTTAGATAAAGTAAAGTTGCAATGGCCAAGTACTGTCTAGTACCGCTCACACTAAAAATAAAAATACAAAAACAAATAATACTTTTTTGTTAAATTCCACGCGGGCGAAGTCACTGGTACAGCTAGTGCTTAACTTTTTAAATATTAGTTGTACCTGCGACTTCGTCGTAGTTATAGTTATGTAACGCATATTAACAAACTCTTTTTTTTTATGTTTTTTTAGAGGGGAAATTCTTCCTTAATGCGCCGTGACACCGCGCTGGCTAGGCGCGACCGTGTGTGGGGCTCTCCGGTCTGAGAGGACCGGCCTACCCACTAAAACCCCCTGAGTTCTCTACGCCCATGCGGGGCATATGGCGGGGTGCACTTTCGCGATTCTACCGCCATAATATTAACAAACCCAAAGTTTTTTTTTTTTATGTGATAGGGGGCAAACGAGCAGACGGATCACCTGATGGTAAGCAATTACGCCCGCAACACCAGAGGAGACACAAGCGCGTTGCCGGCCTTTTAAATGGGAGTACGCTCTTTTCTTGAAAGTTGAAGTTTTCTTGAAGTATAATATTAGTAATCCTAAAACTGCGTGTGATTTATCTTTACATACATTACATTTATCTTTACATTTACTATGGTAACCTTTTTAGTCGGCACTAAAACTAACACTCAAGAGAATACATACATACACTCACTCCTTTTTGGGGGTAGGCAGAGATTACGTCTTTCCACTTCCTACGGTCTTTACATATCTCTTTCGCTTCATCTACTTTCATAACATTCCTCATACATGCTCGACGATTATATATATATAGCAAAATATTAATTGTGATTCCAACAATAGGCCTGCCTTGTTGGTTACCTCTATCTTATGTAGCTAATTCTGTCAGAAGTGACAGGGTTAGGTCACTCTGTGACATAACACATGCATGTAAGCAAATATTAACGTATTTGATCTCTTCGCTTGATACAATACAATGACGTTATAAAAACTCTTAAGTGAAGACATTGTGCCTCAAAACTATTAGGTACTTAACTATCGAGCTTAGGGTATTACTCGTTTGAAGGTAGCGTTTTGTCAGTGGCTTAGCAGTGTTGGCGTCGGCCCAAGTTCCACGCGGCGATCAGGAAAAATGTGGGCTGGCATATTCACAGAAGAAATTCAGGTACATCTGTTTCCAATGAAGCGAACGATGTGCGAGTATTGATATGTTGAGCTGAATATAAGTCAAACAAATGCCTTCACAAAAGATTTCTTGAAGCTTATTTGATTTTGTATACACTTTGCGTGTTCACTACTAAATATTAAATGTATTTTTCAGTTATTTAACTTCCTTTGATGATATTATTTACTTTATGTAGAGTAATGCTTTAAAATGTGAAATTAATTTTTCAATTATATGTCGAGTTTTATTGATTCACTTGCTGGCACAACTTACTTGGTGACTCCATTTGAGTTGTAGAAATCCATCGAAATTGCAAGATAGAGAACTATAGTAAGTAGTATTTCTGAATTTTCTCAAATAATTTTTAAAATGTGGCTACTTAAGCTATCGGACAGTACATATGCGAAGAAGTTTAAAGTCCTAAACCAGGGTAGGTTCGTGCTCTCTGATGGATATTTATATCAGCTGTGATGATGAGATGTAGCGGTAATTGATTTGATACCCTGATTATTGTACAGGAGAAATGTTTTTTATAATTGGATTTAAGAATGTATGCATGTGGGATTTTTATGTATGTTTCTAACTACACCCATAACACAGAATCCAAATCCTAGTGTGGTGTACTTTTTTCAAAGTATATTGCGTACTGGTTTTTAATTACTTTGTGTCAAATTCAATTCGAGAGATTTAAAAATGTATAAAATTTTGAGGAATAATCACTTATTACCTATATTGTTTATATTCGTATTGGAATCCAAGATTCACTTCTACTAATTCAAAAATACGTCTTGAAACCCTTGTTTCAACATAGACTGGCTATGTTGTCATTTCTGAATCAATGTATTTTATACTTTAATTACTCGTAATAAAATTTTTTTTAGGAGTGGCTGGCAAATTTCTATTCATAGTGAGACCCGCGACAGTTGGATCACTATTTTTGTGAGATGTATAATATTTGTTTCTTTATTCATATAATCGACTATTCACAATGAAAAGGCCTAATTTTGAATTATTTGCTTCACTTATTATTTCACTTATTATTATTTACTGCCTACATGAACGTTGTACTGTTGGAATGTTTATGTTATATTCTAAGTATATGTAAGTTCATGCAACTCTGTACAAACCTCTGTGGTGTTTTTTTGATGTTGTAATTATGTAACCAAGTATTTATATGCAATCAATGGATGAATAATTAAAAAAAAACTTGAAAAACGTAAATTATAAGCGTCATCAACATTCAAAACAAATAGAATTGCAAAATCAAATGAAGAAGCAAGCTTACAAATTTGTTATTATGACCATTTTTTGTTATAAAGTAAACGGTGAATAATGCATTCGATTCGGATGACTCGTGCTAGGTGGCGGAATGGTTATTGTTGAAGACGCGGGTCGGAGTCACATTGGAGTTTAATATTTTGTTTGCAATTTTCAGTTAGCATGAGTGACATATTCTTTCACATATTCTCTCATAACTCTCAGTTTATTTAATAGAATGGTACGGTACAAAGATTGTGATACATTGATACCGTGATTCCTCTGTGTCCTTACATAATGTTCCGTTCGTCATACATATTGGGATCGCAGTTGTATCGTTGCTTTCGTAATTTGAGAGATAGCACGCCTACCTGTACTAATGGTCTTTGATAAAATATATGACATTGGCATTTGATCCAAATGCCGCGATGTTTATTTTCATAGATTATGCGATTGCTCTCAAATATGTAAATCGATGAGTTTGTGATTATTCTGATAAAATGTTTGATTTGTGTTGAATGTTTGATTCACACAGTGAATCAGGGAATTTCATGGAAATTCACACAGGAAACTCAGGGAAATTCACACAGAGAAACAGGATTTACGCAGTTAATCCAAACGGTGGATGGACTGTGTAAATCTTGACTGTGTAAATGTGGGAGTGAGTGTAGAAATGGTGATATAAGAGAGTTGAAGAGGAAGACATTTTGCGCTGACCAATAAAAATTGGGAACAGGGCAAGAGAAAAAAGAAGAAAAATTTCAATCATATCCTCCATAATGTTATCGTTTCATACACACAACACATTGGGTATTAAAGCGCCATTCATTTAAGTTTATCGTTTGTGCTACGTTTAATTAGAGTCACTGTTTTATTAAATATATTTAATTAGAGGATATGGTAGGAATGAAAAGGAAAGGAATAAACGCTGCGTTAAGCTATTGATTGCAAGCAGTGTATTGATTAAGTGAGTGTTATATTGATGGAAAAAAAATTAAAATCCAAGGGAGAGGTTTTTTTTTCTCAGAAGAGAGAAACTTTGTAAGGACAAGGAAGGTTTGTGTTTGTAAATTAATGTCACAACATTGTGGTACGTGTGAAGCATTTATCTCCACCAAGTTCATCAGAACACAAAATACATTTTTAATAAAAAAAAAATAACAATAGTATATATGAAAATTTGGAAATGTTCATAAAACTTGGCCGGAGATGGCAATTTTAAAGCAATATGTTTAGATTGGACGCCCAAACTCAAAAGTCCTTGTAAATTTTGGCAGTAGCCCAAAACTCTCAAGCGGTGCCCCGGAGATATGAGCAGGCGGTTATTTAGCATATTGCACTATTAGCATCGTGCAGTACTCTGCCTTATCTCATTTCATATTAGACAATCGTAAAAAGCTGTTTAAGATGAATTTGTTTTGATAATAATAAAGACACATAAACGTGGATTTTGCAATTAAGTAAAATTAAAATCAAAATAATATTTATTCGACATTACATACACTTCTTATTGCTAAACAAATTAAAATTGAGAGGATACAGAGTATGCCTTTAAGGATATAACTTATGTTTTATACGAAAAAAAAATATAAGATGGGATGTCTTTTGGTTGTCTGGACTGTTTTCAACAATTTTCATTATAATGACAAGACGCCCACTGCTGAATATAGGCCTTCCTCAAGGGTCTAAAACCAATCGGTTCTGCGCTGCAAGAACAAGCACGTTCCTGTGACCTTCAATTGATCCACCTTGTGACCTACCGACTCTGCGGTCGCCACATACTTGCATGACTATATCTTACAAAATTATAATGAAAATATTATTATTTTAATAACATTTAAAACGATGACGCGCTTTAAATCCATATCCTCAAAATAAGATATGTAGACTTGTCAGAAACTATATTTTAATTGAAATTTATATGGGCAACGATTGGTGTGGAGATCCTGTGCCTTATTATTTTATTTTTTTGCGGATGGAAAAGTCTCCTTATGCACCTTGTCACCGCGTTGGCTAGGCGCGGCCGTGTGTGGGGTCTCCGGTAGACGACCGGCCTACCCACTAAAAACCCCACGGTGTCCTTCCAGCCCATATCGGGGCGCGTGGCGGGGTGCGCGTAATATATAAATTGCTCAATTTTAGTATAAAAACGGCCATAATGAGTCGTAGTCGTCTACCCTATTCTCAGATAACATAATGATGATAGTGAATAATGTGAAAGTGAAGAATTGTGGAAATAAGAGTGTTTTATATTATTTTATAAGCTTGGATAAAGTGTAGTTGTTAATAATAAACTATATACCATTCAATTTTCCATTCAAGCCGTAGGGCCCTTATGGCCAAGGCTCAGGCTGAGTTTAATTGGTAGATCACGCGATCTTACCGCTCCGGTCGTGTGGAGTCCAACATAACTTCCGTGACACTTGCCGTTGCGGGGGTATCCTGTGTACGTTTTGTGCTCCTTGTGAGGATTCTCAGCCTTCCTGTCCTGAGGAAAACAAACCATTCAACTTTTATCTACCATCCGTTGTACTCGTAAAGCTGTACATCCCGTACATAAAATATCCTAAGTTCGGTTGGATAGTCGGATTGGTCGACATCACATACACATTTCGACTCTCTTCATAGGTATATGCACGTTTTCTTTCTCCCTAATAGTATGTGGTACATCTATATATGAATAACAAAAATACATTAGTATTACAGGATAAAATAAATATTAAACTCACGTAAATGAACCTTTTTTTTTTTTGTTCCCTTGAGGAAAATACATTAAGTTGCATACCCCGGCTGTGGCGAGCCGCCGGTTATGTGGGGCTTTCCTCCCCATAAGGGGGAGGCCTACCCACTAAAAACCTGAGGGATGGCCTTCTTCAGGCATGTAGGGAGCCCCCGGGAACACCAAGCTACTTCCGGGAACCCCCAGCCTCCGGTCCCCCGCCGATACAAGGGAGCCCACAATATCTCCCCCGATCTCCACCACCGACGACGCCCCCCGGCCACGGAAGGGGCGTGGTCCCTCCCGGGTCGCCGCATCCGCTGGCGCGATTCCTCGCGCCCGCCGGCGACACGTAAATGAACCTTTTTTTTTTTTTTTTTTTTTGTTTCCCTGAGGAAAATGCATTAAATTGCATACCCCGGCTGTGGCGAGCCGGGGTTATGTGGGGCTCTCCTCCCCAGAAGGGGGAGGCCTACCCACTAAAAACCTCAGGGATGGCCTTCCTCAGGCATGTAGGGAGCCCCTGGGAACAGAAAGCTTCTTCCGGGAACCCCCAGCCTCCGCTCCCCCGTCGACACAGGGGAGCCCTCCTCGGGGGAGGCTTACTACCTCCCCCGGTCTCCTCCACCGACGACGCCCCCCGGCCACGGAAGGGGCGTGGTCCATCCCGGGTCGCCGTAGCAGTCGCGACTTACTCGCGCCCGCCGGCGACCCGCGGCGGCGCCGCAGCTGTGCTACCGAGCCCGGCGCCGCCTTCTTCGAGCGGGATCGGCCATCTCCCGACCCCGCTCGGCGGCCTCCTTCTGGAGCATCACTACCTCACAGAAGGAGGCCACAGCCCTCCAACCTCCCT